>OZ020192.1:20578987-21795277 GCA_963971165.1 Philopedon plagiatum | reverse complement strand
ACGAGATTAATCTAGGATTGCTTTTTGGCGCATTCATTACAGACCACCCTGTATATATATACAGGGTGTTTCCTAACCTCTCTGACAAAAGAAAGGAGGAGAATCCTCACATAATTTTAAGACGAAAATGTGTTATAAATTTTTTTAGAATGTCGCTTTGTTTTCGAAATACAGGGTGTTAAAAAAATAAAATTTTATGCGTTTTTTTTTTAAATTATTAATTAGTGGCAAGCGATATTCCAGTGATATTTAGTACACATAATAAGGGGTTTAAATACTTTACTTTGTGTCCATTTTAAACTTTTCAAATAGTTCAGTGGCGGAGATCCGGGTAACGAGTACCATAATTTCGCAAAAATAAATAATACGGGCTTGTTTAGCATTGAAGATTTTGATCTTACCCAATGTTAAAAATAATTTTAAGCAAATTACGTCTCTTGCGTTTTTCTCCTATCTCTTAGGGTTTTAGAGTAAAATGTAATTTATTTGCTATGTTACACGAAGTACCTAGTAGTTGATACAGTATCAATAAAAATCATTTAAATAAAATTATTTAAAAATCTTACATAATGAACTCACATGAACAAAAGCCAAATAAACTGCTGAAAATGTCCTCCATGAGCCAGTAAACACCCGCGTACCCTGGATATCACTGGACTATTGCTTGCCAAAAAAACGCATAAAATTTTATTTTTTTAACACCCTGTATTTCGAAAACAAAGCGACATTCTAAAAAATTTTATAACACATTTTCGTCTTAAAATTATGTGAGGATTCTCCTCCGTTCTTTTGTCAGAGAGGTTAGGAAACACCCTGTATATATATATATATATATATATATATATATATATATATATATATATATATATATATATATATATATATATATATATATATATATATATATATATATATATATATATTATAAATAAACTTGATAAAATACGGAATAATTATTATACATCCAATGTCCCGAGTGTACCGCCTCTTATTGACTTAGCATTTTACTTACGGTTACTAAAATTGGACCCCGAGTTATTCTGGTTGTGCTTGTAGTGCCCCCGCCTGCTGCCTTCAAAACCGGCGCTATTAAATCCCTGGTTCCCTCTGCGATCGCCTCTGAAGGGAGGGTCTCGACCATCCCTACCCCCAAATCCATTGGGGCCGCCAAAAGGAGGTCCCACAGGAATGAAGGGAGCTGGGGACGAGCTTAGACTTAACCCTGCAAGCATATCGTCGATGCCACCTCTGGTTTTTAACGAGTGTCGGAACAGGATGTCGCTCTGGTTACGGTCTGAATCTCGGTGATCATGCTGGTTACGATCTCTGGAAATAACATAGCTTTTGTATACAGGGTTTTCAAAAGAATCTACCAGGAACAACATCAAAATCTCTTGGGAAAGAAAAGTTGACTAAAAAATAAATTCATGGTCAGATAACCCTGGTACGGGCAAAGTATCACTATTCACTAAAAAAGGATCATTTGATATTTTCTTTATTAGTACAGTTTCGGTTTATACAAGCCATCAAACACCACACCCAATTTAAGGTGAGTCTTGTTTTGCATCAGGTGCAATCATCAGGACCAATCAATTAAAAACGATTTCAGGTTTTCTGACAAGTTATCGGAAAACAGGAGTTTCTTCTTATAACTATAAAAATTAAAGCACATACCTTCTGAAACCTCGGTCATCTTCTACTGGTCTGATCTGCGCCATTGGGACAGGTCCTTCGACCACTGTGGCCTTTCTAGGCATCCAATCGTCGTTCCTCAAATCTATGATATCCTTCAACATGAACCTATCGGAAAATAAAATTTTATTTCGTTGCTATGGTAGAAAATAAGATTATATATATATATATATATATATATATATATATATATATATATATATATATATATATATATATTGTTTACTGCATATTTTATCAAGATGTTATAAAAAATCAGTTATCCCTTTTTTAATCATAGTTTAACAGCGCATAACCGATGATTCTTCGTTACTAATTATTCATACAGGCATATGCTATTCATAATTTAAATTTCCGCTGCTGCGTAGAGCGAATCAAATTGTGGCCGATTGTTACAGTTTTGACTTTTACTTTGTTATAAGTTTTTTTAATAAATTTATTTTATTTTTAGAATAAATTTTGCTTAAAATAATATATATTATTATATATTTTAGTGTTTAAGTATATTAATAAAAAGTAAATTCGCTTTTTAGCCGACTTCACAAAAGGAGGTTATCAATTCGACCCGTATGTGTAATTTTTTTTATGTACATTCACGCATAATTCTTGAACGGAATAATCGATTTCGGTAACTTTTTTGTTTGTTTTGCAGACGAGTTCTCCCGAACGCAACGGTCCCATTCTAAGGTTTTTTTTTGCTGAAGTGAGTGGAAACCTGAATAAAACTGCGAAAAACTAAAAAAAACCTCTTTAAATCGACAATTCTTGCGTGTGTACTTCGGAATGGCAGCACAGATTTCAAAAAAATTGTCTCCATTGTGTTTAGCATGACGGTCCGGTGATCTCGTTGGTATTTGATTTTCAAAATTAATAAATTTAAAAAATAATAAAAGGGAGGGGGTGAGAGGGGTAAAACCGAAGCGGCTTAGAATGTTGACGAGACTGGGACATTATCCAAAAATGTTAACTAATGTGTCATTTTCGGGGTTATTGAGGTCAGAAAACTAATTTTGTCTCACAGACGTTAAAAAAATTAAAGGGAGGGGGGATTGTAATAAAAAGAAGTGACTAGAGTTTTCTTCAAAAATGTTAACTAACATGTCAATTTGAGGTTAGAGATAATAAAAGTAGCGGCGAGGAATTTCTCCAAACATGTTAATTAATGTATTATTTTCGATGTTGTCGAGGTCAGAAAATCTAACTTTGTTTAACAGATGCTAAAAATATATGTTAACGGGGAGGGGGGATAACAAGGAGCGGCTGAGAATTTCTCCAAAAATGTAACTAATATGTCATTTTAAGGGTTACTGAGGTCATAAAATCTAATTTGGTCCAACTGATGTTAAAAATCTTAACGGGGTGGGGGGCAAAAAGGAGCGATTGGCAATTTCTCCAAAAATGTTAACTAACATGTCTTTTTCGGGGTTACTGAGGTCAGGAGGGAGCGAGAATAGGTGAATAAAAATAAAAAAAAACTTTTTTTTCAGAAAAATGAACCAACTTCACAAAAGAAAAAGCACTACAAAGTATGAAATAATACTTTTACGTATTTATAGCTGTGGTTGATGGTAAACTTAATTTTGTTCAAAGTTAAGTTACTTGTACACCGAAGTTCTAAACTTTGAAGTCGGCGCAATTTCACAGTATCAGGCAAGGGCGCAGCCACGATATTGTCCAGGGTGGGGCAAGGCAACACAGTTAAGTAGTAAAACATTTTCCAAGTTCGTTCTCGTTCGATTTAAACCGAATTGACGATCAGTACGCGCGAAGTTTGAAAGATAAATTAAAAGTATAATTTCAAACAGAGGTCGTGTAACGCAGAACACAAGAGAAAGCCTATTATTTATTTTTTCCTATGCTAGAGGGCGTGGGAAGCAGGGCCCCACCCTGCCCCGAATGCAATTAGGCTGACCATTAGGCTCACTAAAAATAACTAAGAATATTACTCATTATTAACAATTTTTTAATTTATTTATCATCAATCGGAGTTTCTAATTATAATCTGAATTGTGATTTTCATAATCATATGACACCGATTATTTTAAAGATCGACTTATCGATTATTCTTAATTTTAATTAGCATATAGGACAAAAAATTACCTTATCCGGGGCTGCAGATCCATATTCTCGGCCAGCGAGCGCATTCGGTCGAAATACTGGTCCATGAGGAACCGGCCCTTATCTGTGTCCAGGATTCGACCGCATGTGCGCATGATTTGACAAAGGCACTCAAGATCTTCAGAAGGGTCATCTCCTCGGCGCACCAACAGTTCCTGTAAGAGAATGTATATTACAAAACGTATTATCTCTACGTATTTTTTTCATCTTCTGACAGCGCACGAAGATCGAAATCTAAGTACCGTGTACCATGGGTGTACTGGGGAAGACAGACTCACACATCCAGATCTGGAAACTTCCGAAGGGATTTCACCAGCCCTTTAAGACGATGTGTGGAGTGGTACCACCTCGGTCGAGGAAGCATTCCTCATAAAAACGCAAATTTTCATACACTGGTAAAACCTTCCAATATCTTTAAATTATGTCTTGAAAAGGCATAGTCACCCTTATTCCGTGTGATATATTGATGTAAAAGATTTTTTTAAAAAGATTACGGCTTTTCGTTGCATACAACTATATAGGGTGAGTTTTTAAAGTGTTACAAGGCGATATCTCCAAACGGTTTAAAATATTCTCATGAACATAGGGAGATGGGGGAAATATTTAAACATATTTTTGGGATTTACCCCCTCTCTCTATTTTGAGGGGTGGGAGCTACTTAGGAATTTCAAATGGGATTATGTACTTTTGTTTATAAAATTCTACTCGGAAAAAAATCGTGCAATTTTTTTTTGGTTTGCTCTTTCGGTTACGGAATTATGGTTAACTAAATTTTGATTTAATTTACAAAACAAATAAATTTTACCAATAAATCAAGATCCCTTATTTCAAAATTTTATATTCATTTCCATGGAAATGCGTTGTTTCGTTTTAATATGTTTCTCCAATTGCGTTAAATCTCTAATAAGAGTGGACAAGATACTGAACGGCTTCGAGACTCGCGCATCCGTTTTCATCAATTTACAAGTATAAGTACAAAATTCACCACGAGAAGGTACTCACGCAATTCTCTTACGTTTCCGCTATTTCTCACCAGTTGACTGATTTCCACCCCCTATGGGTAACGCTTTGACACCCGTCCAGTGTAGTGAACAATTTATTTGTAGCTGTGTCTAAATGACGGTGATATAGCGGCCTTCAAAGGTACCTTGCGAAACACCGCTGGAATAGCCGCGCCAGATCAAGACACCAAGAGGTAAGTCGTTTCAGTGTCCTCTTTGATACCGCTTTGTCTGACGCAATTGGGAACCCGCTTCTTTTCGGTGTTAATCACCACCTCTGGATTAGACAAAATTCCATTTTTCTCTCCAGCTCATACTGAGCTATCGCCACCTAATATGCTGTTGGGTTTTGGTATAATAAGAGCTAAAAGTGGACTGTATATACTTTTGGTTGGGGAGATGAGAAAGAGAATAATTTTTAAAAGCGTTTGGCAAACGGCGATAGCATGACACAAATACTAATATGGCCTACCTTGACGCCGAAATCACTTTAACTGCTTCTTCGTGGTGGCCACCTGATTGATCCCATGTGCTGCTCTTCCAGAACCATGGATCGGGAACACTATCACTAGTTTGCGGGCAGTTTCAGAGAGAAATTATCTATAAAAATGGGGAAAACACCCGAGAAAGTAATTGGGCCATGCGGCCGAGTAGCGGTCAGTACCACGTATATATTAGTACTCTCTTTACGTACTATGCGTCCACGCGCTTTAGGGCCAGTAAATGTGTCATGTGAACACTTTACGCGCATTCTCGCGAATTTAAAATTTACTAACCCAACATTAATTTGGGACTTTACCAAATAGAGAATTAAAATATATATAAAACCCAAATACATGCGTTGATGCGGAAATTATGAAACTTAGTGGACAGTATTGAATTAATAAAAGAAAGAAAATTTTAAAAAAGCTGATTTCTTGCTAATGTACAGACTTTTCAAGGATCAAGACTGGAGCCATATGGAAGGCTTTACTGACGTCAATTCGGCATTGGAATATTTTTATGATAATCTTGTCATTCTGTTTGAGAAATGTGTGCCAAAGTCTACTCAAATAGATAAAAAATACCCGGTCTGGCTCAATAAAGAAATAATTAAACTTCTTAAACAAAAATATTATTGTTTCCGTAAATCGAAGAAACTTAAATCTCATTACTGGAGACAGAGGTATTCTTCTCTTAGAAGCGTCATTAGGTATAAAATTAAGGTTGCTCATTCTAAATATCAGTAGGATATCCAATTAAGCTTAAAATCGAACCCTAAACTCTTTTGGTCCTTTTTGAGAACGCTAAAGGATTCTCCTGACATATTGGATGAAATGTCTTCTGGTGACAGAACTTATTCAGGTTCACAGAATGTAGCTAATGGATTTGCAGATCTCTTTAAGTCAGTTTATGTCAATGATGAGGATATGGACTGTACAGCAACTGAGTCTATGTCATTCTTTTGCGACAGGTTGGTTTCCGCCCAAGAAATAATGAAGGCTATTAAAAAAATTAAGGCAAATAGGGCGGTTGGCCCTGATGGGATACCGGCTTATATCTGGAAAGGTGGTAGCGAGTACTTGTCTAAACCGTTGGAATGTCTGTTTAATTTGATACTGAAAACCTCAGTCTATCCTGAGAAGTGGAAAGTTGGTAAAATAATTCCAATTTACAAGGCTGGAGCAAGACATGAAATTAATAACTATCGCCCTATAAGCATAGTAAGCGCGGTTTCAAAGATCTTTGAAGTCATTATATTCGAACGGCTGTATGATGAAATCTCTGGTTGCCTCTCGTCATGTCAGCATGGCTTCTTACCTAAAAGGTCCACATTTACTAACCTAGCCTATTTCTGTCAATACGTTCATGATGCTATCAACAACAAATCTCAGGTGGATGTAATATACACTGATATGGAGAAGGCATTTGATAGAATAAGGCATTGTGTAATATTGCGTTCCTTGTCTTATTTGGGGGTTACTCAATATCTTCAAAGTCTGATTAAGTCCTACTTAAGTTGTAGGACTCAGTATGTCGAGGTTAAGGGATGTAAGTCAGTTATTTTTAATAGTACGTCGGGGGTTCCGCAGGGATCCAACTTGGGTCCTCTTTTGTTTTTGGCAGCTATAAATGGAATATCCGGTAATGCAAGTAATACTCTGGGATTGTTATTTGCGGATGATTTTAAATGCTACTACCAGGTAAATTCTGTTGAGGATTGTGAGACCTTACAGAATGATTTTTCCACTGTGGCGAATTGGTGTAAGGCAAACAGCTTTAAGGTAAATGTAGGTAAATGTGCGTGTATGTCTTTCACATTAAATCGCAATATTATTGGCTATGACTATTCTCTAAACGGGGTCAATTTACAGCGTGTGAATCACCATAAGGATCTTGGTATAATCTTTGACCCAACATTATCTTTTTCTAACCATATAGTATCTAAAATCGATAGTGCACAAAAAATATCAGGTTTTGTAGTAAGAAATACCAAAAATTTCAGCATAGATGTTAGCTGGCATCTTTTTGATAGCCTTGTGTTGCCAGTATTGGAATATGGTAGCGTAATATGGTCCCCCCAATATAATGTGTGGGTATCACTTGTTGAGAAAGTGCAAAGAAGGTTTTCGAAGTGCATGTATTATAGGAAATTTGGTATATATCCCCAGAAGGGGTATGACAATGAATACCTGTTAAGTATCTTTGAGAGGCTTTCGTTGAGAAAAAGAAGAATTATATTACTATGCACTTTGTTCAAAATTTTGAAAGGTAAAATTGACTGCCCTGACATTCTTGGTAAGCTGCCATTTGCCATCAATAGAATTAATTCGCGAGCCTCTAATGTTTTTTATCTGACTCATCCTCGAACAAATCTGTACAAGAAGTCCCCAATCTATAAGATGTGCTACTATTTTAATCTGTATGCGTCTGATATTGATGTGGATACGACTAGTCTTACCCAATTCAGAATTTTAATCGAGAATAAGTTGAAAGACAGTTAACTAATGATTTACATATGTAACCACGTATTTGTCTGAGTGGGTTTTTATTGTATTGACGTATTTCTGTGTATCTGTGTTTTAATGTTGATTTTCTGTTGGACTTTTTTCTGGTTATATACTGCATAGTTTAAGTGGAATGTACCTATAATTGTATCTGTAATTGGCACCTGTGCTGTTGATACTTGTTCAATAAATAAATAAATAAATAAATAAAAAAATAAAACGGTTGATCAGTCAAAGATAACTCTATCTTTCGCGACACACAAATCGCTTACCTGTTAAACGTAGCACCATGACGAAATCCATGCTGTCTAGAGGGTACCTTCGCAGTTTAACATAATTATCAACAGAATTAGGCTATTCCATTAACCTTGTTGCACTACACCACCTCTTGTTAACTGGACTGTAAAATTAAGTTTTTTTCTGGCACATCTATTTCGGAAATGCCGTAGGATCGGCACGAAATCTTTATCGATAATATGATATATCCGGTCCGTGCGCTACCGCAGTACCGCTTTTCTCGTAGGGCCGGTCGGCCTGCATACAGGTCATAGGGCGATTTGTTCGCAAACAAATTAAAATGAAAAGATCCGATAATTCTGGATGGCAATCAGCAAGGTCAAATACAGGGTGCGGCAGTCAAACCTGTAATTTTGAAAGAAGCGCGGGAGAAAAGAAAGTGGACGGGGCGAGTTGTCAAGGTTACCGTTGTGTTGCCCTCTTCAAAGCATTTCAGTAGCCATGGAACAGTGGTCCAAGCAAGAACGGTCCTTCGCCGTGAAGGCATTTTATCAAAGCGGTAGTTATACAGCCGCTCAACGCCGCTTCCGTGTTCATTTCCAAATTAATCGTAATCGGCCTGCGCCTTCTCTTAACTCAATAAAGTTATGGGTACAAAACTTTGAAAACATCGATGAAACGAGAAACAGAAGAGGTGGCAGTGCGAACTCCTGCGAATATTGAATGCGTAAGAATCGCTGTGACAAGAAGTCCTCGGACATCAGCGCGTCGACACAGTACTGGGCTTAGAATTTCAGACAGGAGTCTCCGAAGGATCTTGAGGTTAGATTTACACTATCACCCTTACAAAATTCAAGTGGTGCAGGCTCTAAATGAAAAAGATTTCGCTGCTCGACGGCACTTTTGCGAAACGATTTTGGAAATGATTGAAGAAAACGAGGAACTTCACACGTTACTCTGTATGAGCGACGAGGCGCATTTTCATCTCTCCGGCTATGCAAACAAGCAAAATTTTAGATATTGGAGCGATGAAAACCCTCAAGAACTCTATCAAAAACCTCTCCATTCGACCAAGGTAACAGTCTGGTGCGCAATGTCTTCAACGGGAATCATAGACCCATTCATTTTTGAAAATGAAAGGGGGCAAGCTGTTACCGTGAATGCCGAGCGCTACTCGGAAATGTTACGAACATTCTTCGCCTTCGCGAACATGGACTGAATGATGAAACCTTATTTCAACAAGATGGAGCCACAAGCCACGCGGCCCGTGTGGTATCCCGGAACGGAGCCATTCCTTGGCCCGCCCGTTCACCGGACCTCACCGCTGGTGATTTTTTCTTGTGGGGCTACCAAAAGAGCAAAGTTTTCAAAGAACGGCCGCGTACTCTTGAAGAACTGAAGGTCAGAATCCGTCAGGAAATCGAAAGGATCCTCAGCAGATGCTCCGTGATGTAATGGACAGTTTTAGAGATCGTCTCCAAGAATGCATCGATCAAATCGACAACATCTTACTAATGTTATTTTTAAATGAATAATGTTTCTTAAATGCTTTTTAATGTATCAATAAAATTTTAAAAAATTCAACCGTGTATTTTTTACAGTTATTTCAAAAATGCAGGTTTGACTGCCGCACCCTATATTAATGTAACTTAAAGAAATACAATAGTTTGTCACACTAAGCATTGATCCAAATTACCCAAAAACAAAATAAAAAATGAACAGATTCCCAAACATGCGCTATTTTTACTTAAATCAGTTGAAAATTTTGACGTTTGGACGATTATTTCTGTTTATTGCTCAATTAAACAAGCTAGGTCCCCGGATTTGACCCCCCTTGACTTTTTCGTGTGGGGTTTTATAAGGGACAAAGTGATCCCGATTACGTCTACAACTTTAGATGATATGTGCAAGACCGAACCCGCTTTGCCTGCTTATTAGTGACACCTGAAAATTCATTTAGAAAAACAGTGAGAAAGGGTTTAAAAGTTGAAGGGGGACATAATGAAAAACTTCTCAAGTATGTCAGACGCTAAATAAGTTGAAATTAAATGGTTATTATTTTTTTTATAATGTAATAAATCATAATTCCGTAACCGAAAGAGCAAATCAAAAAATATTACGTACACATATGTAGTTTTTTACGTAGATGAATTGTATAAACAAAAGTACGTCATCCCGCTTAAAATTCCAAATCCCCCCTCAAAATAGAGAAAGGGAATAAATGTCAAAAATATGTTTAAATCTCCCTATTAGCACACCAAAATTTCATGAAAATGTGTATTTAAAACTGTTTTCGAGATATCACCTTGTAACACTTTAAAAAACTCACCCTGTATAACTCCTTAATATCAAAGTCAAAATAGGTAAGCAAATCATATTTTTCTCCCTGTGATCCACCCACGGCCATATTTTTCCTGAAATTTTATCATTAGATTACTAACCCTGATGCACAGATGCAATATGCTCTCTGACAATATCTCCAATTTTCCGAGCTCCCCGATGAATTTGATATTGCCGAGCATCTTGCGTTTGACTGAGCGTCGCCGATCTTCAAGCTCATCCCTGTCGATGAACGAGCCATCTTCGGCGAACCCATTAGCGTTGCGTTCTAAGGCGGCCGCTCGGTTTTCAAACTCTACCTGGAAAATTATAAAAGTACGTTGCATGACTTTTTTGTATTTGATGTTATATAAAAGTATTGTGGTAGTCTTCATTTTCCAATATTAAAGTGTTAGTGCTCCAGAGCTTAAAAGAAGGATTAGATCATTTACTGATTATTATGATATATTATATTATATATACATATATATATATATATATATATATATATATATATATATATATATATATATATATATATATATATATATATATATATATATAATATATATATAGAGTAAAGTGACCAAATATGGAATAGGTGCTTAATATGGAATATCGATTTATTTTAAAAACTATTTGCGCCATTTACTAACTTGCCGCGAAGTCTTCGTAGCCATGTTTGCATTAGTATGGATCATACCGCCGGTAAACACTTATGCTGATATTAAAAGTTTATTTCCTGGCAAGTATTTTTCTGTTTTCTGGTAAGACGTCTCAGTTTAATTGAATTCCTTTGATTGCATGCCTATCCTCGAATGTCATTGTTTTTTATTGTTGGCATTGTTAATCGTTAATTTGATGTTTTTAGCAAAAAAACAAGGTTCAATTTAATGTGAGCTGAGTGCCAAATATGGAATACACCTGAGCAAACCTGAGAAATCTGGATCCAGTGTATATTGTGCAGTCACTGGGCACACGAAGAATTCTCAGGTGCACTGAGCGAGCATTTTGTTTGTGACTTTCTCAAATAACTTGTGTTTGTGCCTTGCACAATTAAAGTCTGTTTTTGTTTGTAAGAAAGTCGTTTTTCAGTTGCTTAAACATTTTTTTTTTAAATTTGCTTAGATGTTATATTTTCTTTGAAAGCAGATAATTTTCTGGTTGATGTGTTTGTAGATAATATTATTTTTTAGGATTAAATAAACGTTTATTTAACATATCTTATTTATTTAATAAGGTATTCCATATTAGGCTTAAAAATATAACACACAGAAATATGCAACTTTTTGTTTATTAGCTCATAATTTCTGTTATAAGAAATTTAATCCCTTATAACCCCAAAAATATTTTCAGATGATCCTTAATAAAAGGTTTTAGTGATATAACAAACCATTTTTGCACAAAAGAACAATTTTAAACATAAATAACAAAATGGTATTCCATATTTGGTCACTTTACTCTATATATACCGGGTGTCCCAAGGGGGTGGCTCGCCCCTATAACTTTTTTGTTTTTTAAGATAAAAAGATATAATTTGGACTGTGTTTGTAAGAGATAAAATTGCATTTTTTAACAGATGACTTGACCTTTTCCAGCTTCCGGTTTAACCGGAAACGAAATCAACTTTTAATTTTTAAATGGGACACCCGGTATTTTTTTCTTGTTTTTGACTCAGAGTAACATTCTGAATACAAATATGGGCCATTGGTTACTTTTTGTCAAGTAAAAAAAGTATTTTTCCAAAATTTATTTTTTAGTCTAGACTGCTATGAGAATGTTAAAGTCGTTTATTTCAGTTTTAAAAACAAGGGAAAAATTACGTTTTCCTGTTTTTATTCATAATTTTCAAATTATGTGCAATTTAATTTTCAAATTTATTTTACCCGTTTTTTTCAAATGGGAACATGGTGGCTCGTGCAGTTAGAATAAAAAAGCATTTTATTACGAATAATTTGATATCCCACATTATAAGGTTTTAACTCAACTACTCCTAAAAGACTAAAAAAACGTTACCCCTACGTTGAACCAATGCATTGTTCCATAAATGGATTTTTATAGCGTTTAGTCAAGATAGTAGGTCATGACTGAGAGGATAATAATAGTAATGTCGTGAAACAACCGAACTAAGGTGGCTTTGAAACCTAATGTCTATTGAATGTGGATTTTTGTTGTCAGTATTGTTTAATACTTTTGGAATTTCTAATCTACAAGATGAAAAATTATTCAAGAAGTGAAAAAATTGACATGCTTTTAGTTTTTGGTGAGTGTAGACAAAAGTAAACTGATGCAGTTCGACTTTACACCGAAAGATATCCTGAACGCCGTCACCCAACACGTCATTATTTCTTAAAGCTAGTCCAAAAATGCGCAAATAATAAAAATGAACCAGTTATAAGTTATAATTAATCAGTGAAGAAAAAGAAATTGACGTCTTGGCATACGTGCCGGTAAATATTAATGCTTTAGTTAGGGAGATCTCTTTAGTGTGTCAAACTTCCAAATCATCTACATGGATATAATAAATAATATCCGTTGCACCAACATCTTTACGAAAATAACAATTATCGAAGACTTCAATATTGCAACTGGTACTTAGATAAATATTTTGAATATAACACCTTTTCCTCCAAAATTATTTATTCTGACAAAAGCCGTTTTACGAATTTGGGTGTTTTTAACAGAAATACCAAACGATACTGAGGTCAAGAAAACTTACATCGGATGGAGGAAGGCAATTTTCAGGAATGTTTTGGGTTTAATTGTCGGGTCGGGATTCTTGGCGACAGGATTTTAGGTCCTATAATGTTTGATGGGCACTTAACAGGGGAAAGATATTTAAATTTTCTTACCCAAGAAGTTGAGCAGCTTCTTGGCGAAATTCCAATGATTAATCAAGGGAACCTATTCTTTCAACAAGATAACGCCCCTCCTCATAACATAGGAGCAGTGAGGGATTACCTAAATTATACTTATGGTGAAAAGTGGATTGGAAATATCGGTCCTGTTAGGTGGCCACCAAGGTAAAACCGAACTCGGTTATAAATTTATAATTTTATTTATTTCATTTTCCAAATATTTCAGGTCACCTGACCTCACCCCTCTAGATTTTTTATAGGGTACAATTAAAAATGAAGTTTACGATCAGGGACGGACTGGCCCGGCGGGCTGGCGGGCGCAGCCCGCCGCGCCTTTTGTTTACAAGACGCCCTGGCGCCCTTTCGTGTAAGTGAAAATAATAGTTAAAAAAGCTTATTAATTTAAATCGGCGCCTTTACCTTTAAATAGCCCGCCAAATTTTCCGGACCCAGTCCGTCCCTGTTTACGATATTCCTTCAACAACTCGTCTTGAATTAGAAAATAAAGTGGGGGCGGCAATCAACAGGATTAATCAGAGAATATTAAGGAATGTAGTTAGAGCAACTGTCGAAAAGGTCCGGCTTTGCCAACAACAAGGTTGTGGACATTTTAAACATTTGGAACCATAAGTAGGGTATTTTACTATTGTTGTTATAATTTCGGTTTCCATTAAAAACATTTTCCTCTGTTGCTAATACCAATATTAACGACTTAAACATATCCATGGCGCTCTAGACTAAAAAGTTAATTTTGAAATACATTTGTTTTTGACATAAGAAAAAGTGACAAGCGGCAAATAGTTATATTCAGAATGTAACCCAGAGTCAAAAATATAAAAAATATACAGGGTGTCCCATTTAAAAATCAAAAGTTGATGTCACTTCCCGGAAAACCGAAAGTTGAAAAAAGTTGAATCACTTGTGAAAAAATGTACTTTAATGCCTTATAAATATCCTTAAAATTGCAAATTTGTATCATCAAAACCAAAAAAGTTATAGAGGCGAACCACTTTCCAGGGACACCCGGTATATATATATATATATATATATATATATATATATATATATATATATATATATATATATATATATATATATATATATATATATATATATATATATATATATATATATATATATATATATATATATATATATATATATATATATATATATATCTACCTCAGAAGCAAACTATGTTAAGTCAATTGATTTTGCAGGAGAGCTAGATAAAAGTTTTTTTTGTCCTTTTTCGAATGTAAAATTTTTATTTTTAAATGTATACTCTTAAGTCCTTTGGAAATTTATTAGATGATCCTTAGTTTTGTTTAGTTTTTATTTATGCCTTTTTAAGTTAAACCGATTTTTTTTGTAAAGTGACTGATTTTTTGATTTTGGAAAAAATAAAACTGACTGACTTAATGTTATGTAATAATGTAAGTATATTTTCAACGGGGCAAACTATGTTTAGTAAAAGAAAAAATATTAACGAGCTATGTTTTACTTTTTATTTATGTTAAAAACGTGAAAATAACATTTTACAATGTATTTCAATCATATGCAAGGGAAATGTAGAAATTATTAAATGTTTTTTGGAATCCAAGGCAGTAATTTCTGGAGATGTTCGTTTTTCTTTTATATGGGCTTAGGACCTGTCTTCAGTATTGGTTCCAGATTATTAGGATTAATAATATTTCGTCTGGTTTTCCTATTTAAATTAAGTTCCAAAAAGTCACTATCGAAGTCAAGTTTATAAAATATAATGCCAGGTTTATCTTGCCTCACTTGCTGCTTTCTGAAAGAAAATGTAAAAGTATGAAAATTAGAAATAGTCTTGCGTTCTAGTATAACCCTTTGCTAGTTTATGGTAAAAGAAAGGTTCATCTTTAATCAATTTTGAAAAATCTTAATAATTTAATCTCGATAAAAAATTAATTTGAAGTATTACTTATTGGTATTTGTAATTAATTTTTTGTTCTTTAAATTAATCTAATTAAAGTTGTTCAAATAAGAATGTACTTAATATATGCTTTATTTTCCGAGCGTAATGTTTCTGGATCTTTTTCCGGGCTTAAATTGACGTTGTCTTGAATATTTACATCTTTCGGTATGTTTCCTATTATAAAAGTAATAAATTTTAAGTCTTGCTCTTTAAATTAATTTTACTATAACTATGTTAAGTCTTTGTTCAAATAAGAATAATAATACATACGTGTATTCTCCAAAAGAGGGGCTTCCGCATCTTTTTTTGAACTTAAATTAACAGTATTTTTATTATTTTCTTCTTTATTTATATTGCCTGTCATAAAACAAATAAAAAAAATTAAGTCACTGTACTGATGAGTTAGTATATTAAGTCACTATCACTTAATTCACAGCATATCCCAAATAATGTTAAGGCAGTTTTAAGAAGTATTTTTTTCAAATAAAAATAATAATATATACGTGTATTTTTTAAAAGAAAGGCTTCCGCATCTTTTTTGAACTTAAATTAACGGTCTCTTTACTATTTTCTTCTTTATTTATATGACCTGTAATAAATCAAACAAAAAAATTAAGTAACTGTAGTGTAATTGTATATTAAGTCACTTTATCACTTAATTCATGGCATATCCCAAATAATGTTGTCAGTTTTTAGCAAAAAGGCATGTTTGTTATTTTACTTACCAAATGTTTTGATTTTTTTCTTTAATATTTCTTTTGGGACCCATTTTGATAACATTTTTTGAGTTCTAGAACCATCTTAGTTTCAATTCACACACCAAACAAACAAAACGAGAAAACGTGCACTCTACTTGATGTTTAAATGTCAACTGAAAATAATCCGTGACTTAACATGGCGCAGCGTTGCCAACTTGCAGAACCAGACTATATTAACATGAATTGACCTAGTTAGCCTTCTTTTAGTGTTATGCCTTAATGTAGTTTAGGAGGCGTTAACTTTTAAACGAGTCGAGATAACGAAAAAAGAAAAATAGCAATAGGCAGGGAACGTGCCACTGATTGACAACATTAAAAAGTAAAAATCGCAAATGTGTGACTTAACATAGTTTGCGTCTGATATATATATATATATATATATATATATATATATATATATATATATATATATATATATACTATATATATATATATATATATACATATACATATTTTATAAGAATGTTTTTAAAAAATCAGTTATCCCTTTTTTAATAATAGTTTAACAGCGCATAACCGATGATTCTTCGTTACTAATTATTCGTATAATTATTCGTATAGGCACGTTCTACGCATAATTTAAATTTCCGCTGCTGCGTAGAGCGAAGGAAAATTGTTGCCGATTGTTACAGTTTTACTTTTACTTTGTTATAAGTTTTTTTAATAAATTTATTTTATTTTTAAAATAATAAAAGTTTTTAGCTTTTTGATTTATAAATGTTATTTTATTATTATATTTTATTGTTTAAGTATATTAATAAAAAGTAAACTCGCTTTTTTACCGACTTCACAAGAGGAGGTTATCAATCGACCCGTATGTGTCATGTTTTTTATGTATATTCACGCATAAATCTTGAACGGAATAATCGATTTCGGTAACTTTTTTTTGTTTTGTAGACGAGTTCGCCCGAATGGTCCCATTCTAAGGGTTTTTTGCTAAAGTGAGTGGAAACCTAAATAAAACGGCGAAGAACTAAAAAAAAAACTCTTGAAATCGACAATTTTTGCGGGTGTACTTTCGAATGGCAGCACCGATTTCAAAAAAAATCTCCGTTGTGTTTAGCATGACGGCCGGTGATCCCGTTGGTATTTGACTTTAAAAAATAATAAAAGGGAGGGGGTGAGAGGGGTAAAACCGAAGCGGCTTAGAATGTTGACGAAACTGGGACATTATCCAAAAATGTTAACCAATGTGTCATTTTCGGGGTTATTGAGACCAGAAAACTAATTTTGTCTAACAGACGTTAAAAAATTAATGGGAGGGGGTGTTGTAATAAAAATAAGTGACTAGAGATTTCTTCGAAAATGTTAACCAACATGTCAATTTCGGGGCTAGCGAGGCCAGAATATTAAATATTTTCTAACAAATGTTAAAAGAAAAGTTATGGGGGGGGGGGGGGGGGGGGGCTAGAGAAAATAAAAGGAGTGGTGAGGAACCCAACCCAACCTGGGCAAAAAGAGCGATTGGCAATTTCTCCAAAAATGTTAACTAGCATGTCTTTTTCGGGGTAATTGAGACCAGAATAGTCAAGTTCACGTAACAGGATGGGGGCGAAAAGAGCGGGCGGAATTTTTTAAAAAAATGTTAACTAAGTCATTTTCGGGGTTACTGAGGTCTGAAAATCCAATATCACAAGAACATTACAAATTCAAATTTTCCGAGCTCCCCGTTGTATTCGATATCGCCGAGCATCTTGCGTTTGACTGAGCGTCGCCGATCTTCAAGTTCATCCCTGTCGATGGACGAGCCATATTCGGCGAACCCATTAGCGTTGCGTTCTAAGGCGGCCGCTCGGTTTTCAAACTCTACCTGGAAAGTTATAAAAGTATGATACGTAACTTTTTTTGTATTTGATGTTATAAAAATATTATTGTAGTCTTCATTTTCGAATATTAAAGTGTTAGTGCTCCAGAGCTTAAAAGAAGGATTAGATCGTTTATTGATTATTATGATATTAATATATTATTATTGTGATATTAATATAAGTACAATTAGGGTTTTCAGTCCCGGGATGGTCCCAGATTTTACTTAAAATATAGTCTCGGGATCACAGGAAGGGTCCCGAGACCACAAGTCTCGAAATTTATAGCAACGTTACTAACACGCTACGGCCAATTTGAGGATTCACGGGGTTCGGTATTCGGCAATTTCACTTCAAAATAATGGTTATTATTTTATTATTTCATTTTATTATAATATAGAATGTAGTGTTTATTGTTTCTTTATAATTACGTTTATCTTCACTCGGTTTGGTTTATTTTAATTATTAGTATATAGTAATATAGTAATATTTAGTATTTTATCGAACAAGATGAAACTTGGCGAAGTCATAGGCTAATAAAAAGTCACTTTTCTAGGTACTTGTCAAATTTCGACGACTTCCGGTTTAGCCGGAAGTGACACCAACTTTAGATTTTCAAATGAGACACCCTGTATATTTCTTGATTTTTGGAATCTAGAGATCATTTTACGTACAACTGTATTGTTTTTATTACTTTTTGTGTCAATTTACCATTTTTAAAACAAATTTTTTGTTTTAATCTAGAGTGCCATGACCCACCTTAAATCGTTCTAATAGACGTGTACATCTGCACAAAAATACCTACACAATTTTATCACCTTTCATTTGTCTTGCCAGAGCGTTCAAAGTTGATTAAATCACTTTTTTGATAATAACTTAAAAAAATTAAATACAACTATAACACTTTCATAGTATAGTTAGATGTAGTTTTTTATTACGAATCCAACGGTGCATCACAACATCAAAATTCTCTTGGATTTTCTAAAGAAAACTGCATTTTATTGCCATAGCCATTTGTTATGGTTTGATCAAACATGTAACTGCACGACGATCAAATATTATATCCAGTTAGCCATGACAAACAATTAAATAATTATAGCTGTTTAAAAAATAACGGAATGAAGCCTCAAAATATTGTTAAATTTGCCATGGAAAACAATTGAATTCAGGATAAAGGATCGAATTTTACAAATTTGTAAACAATTATTTTGTCTGGTGTTTAATATTATGTTTCTGGTTTGTGGCGCATTGTTTACAGCCACCCATTATTATTATTCCGTTTTGTCATGGCTAAGTGGATATAATATTTGATCGTCGTGCAGTTGCATGTTTGATCAAACCATATAAAATGGCTATTGCAATAAAATGTAGTTTTCTTTAGAAAACCCAAGAGCATTTTGATGTTGTGATGCACCGTTGGATTCGTAATAAAAAACTACATCTAACTATACTATGAAAGTGTTATAGTTGTATTTAATTTTTTTAAGTTTATATCAAAAAAGTGATTTAATCAACTTTGAACGCTCCGGTAAGACAAATGAAAGGTGATAAAATTGTGTAAGTATTTTTGTGCAGATGTACACGTCTATTAGAACGATTTAAGGTGGGTCATGGCACTCTAGATTAAAACAAAAAAATTGTTTTAAAAATGGTAGATTGACACAAAAAGTAATGAAAATAATACAGTTGTACGTAAAATGATCTCTAGATTCCAAAAATCAAGAAATATACAGGGTGGCTCATTTGAAAATCTAAAGTTGGTGTCACTTCCGGCTAAACCGGAAGTCGTCGAAATTTGACAAGTACCTAGAAAAGTGACTTTTTATTAGCCTATGACTCTTGCCAAGTTTCATCTTGTTTGATAAAATACTAAAGAAATGGCAGCCGGAAAGTGATCTCGTTGACACCCGGTATATATATATATATATATATATATATATATATATATATATATATATATATATATATATATATATATATATATATATATATATATATATATATATATATATATATATATATATATATATATATAGTGTGTCCACGGATGGACCTAACTATACTTGTAAACTTTCTTATTTTGCGTTTTAGAAGAAAAAGTTATTCTTCAAAACAAGTTTTGCTTATGCTAAAAAGTCCACCGCCTTATTCAAAATTCCGAATTAACATACAGGGTCGATAAAAAATGAGAAAAAGTGAAAATAAGTCAAGAATAAAGTACCTGTTATTTGAAAAAAAGGTGAAAATGTTACAGAGAAAAGATGTTTGTAATGTCAATAAAAGCTTAGATATCCAATTTAAACATTGTATCTCAAAACGATTTATTTGACTTTAATGATTAAAGTAATAATAATTACACAAATTTAGCCAAAGGTAATAATTTATTGAAGAACGAAAACATAAATACAAAGAAACATTACTCTACATGTTGTCCTCCTACTGCTGCACATTTTTCAATCAATGTCCTAAATTTTTCGTACACTAGATGAATGGTATGCTCATTTATTTCGGCTATTGCTTCTATAATGTTCTGTTTTAAAAGATTTTCATCATCGTGAAGATCATTCACATAAACTGTTTGTTTAAGATGTCCCCATAAAAAAAATCCAGTGTGGTGATGTCTGGGGAACGTGGAGGCCATCTAATAGGACCTAAATAGCTAATTTGGGTTAAATGTCATCTGAGTTTATTGTTGTTGTGGATACCTGCAATAATCCCTTTGGCTAAATTCGTATAATTCTTACTTAAATCCTAATAAAGGCAAAAAAATGAACTTTGA
Organism: Philopedon plagiatum; assembly: GCA_963971165.1. NCBI lineage: Eukaryota > Metazoa > Arthropoda > Insecta > Coleoptera > Curculionidae > Philopedon > Philopedon plagiatum. The sequence continues at coordinate 21,774,784 of OZ020192.1, read as the reverse complement.
GATACAAGGTTCCAATTTGATATCTGAACTTTTATTAATATTACAAACATCTTTTCTCTGTAACATTTTCACCATTCTTTCAAATAACAGGTACTTTATTCTTGACTTATTTTCACTTTTTCCCGTTTTTTATCGACCCTGTATGTTAATTCGAAATTTTGAATATGGCGGTGGACTTTTTAGCATAAGCAAAATTTGTTTTGAAGAATGACTTTTTCTTCTAAAATGCACAATAAGAAAGTTTACAAGTATAGTTGAGTCCATCCGTGGACACACTGTATATATATATATATATATATATATATATATATATATATATATATATATATATATATATATAGTAGAAAAATGGAAGATTTCTTGGCCTATAGGTAATATAATAAATGTAAACGCGAAGATTTACTTCTTCGCTAGTGCAGCGATAAGGCCGTGAATGAAAAATAAAAATAATGAGGACTATCTTTGATTCTGGTCTGGGTGACCTCCTGCTATCGATTTCTGGGCCCTTACCCATCAGCGGGCAGGCTTACACCCAGGGTGGCTGAAGAACAGACCACGATTTGACCAGAATCAAAGAGAGTCCTTATATCCAAAATGTTCGGAAAGGATGGGTAAGATGTAGTGGCTCGCGCCAACTAGTTTACCCAGTGTTGCTCCAAAAATGTTTGGCTGCTAACACAATAATACTCGAAAGTATGTCGATGTCGACTTTCTCGACATCGACGGTACAAATGCACCAAATGCACCACATACTTTCAAGTATTATTGTGTTAGCAGCCAAACATTTTTGGAGCAACACTGGGTAAACTAGTTGGCGCGAGCCACTACATCTTACCCATCCTTTCCGAACATTTTGGATATAAGGACTCTCTTTGATTCTGGTCAAATCGTGGTCTGTTCTTCAGCCACCCTGGGTGTAAGCCTGCCCGCTGATGGGTAAGGGCCCAGAAATCGATAGCAGGAGGTCACCCAGACCAGAATCAAAGATAGTCCTCATTATTTTTATTTTTCATTCACGGCCTTATCGCTGCACTAGCGAAGAAGTAAATCTTCGCGTTTACATTTATTATATTACCTATAGGCCAAGAAATCTTCCATTTTTCTACTATTGTTGTACAATGGTGCATTTGTACCGTCGATGTCGAGAAAGTCGACATCACTTTCGAGTATTATTGTGTTAGCAGCCAAACATTTTTGGAGCAACACTGGGTAAACTAGTTGGCGCGAGCCACTACATCTTACCCATCCTTTCCGAACATTTTGGATATAAGGACTCTCTTTGATTCTGGTCAAATCGTGGTCTGTTCTTCAGCCACCCTGGGTGTAAGCCTGCCCGCTGATGGGTAAGGGCCCAGAAATCGATAGCAGGAGGTCACCCAGACCAGAATCAAAGATAGTCCTCATTATTTTTATTTTTCATTCACGGCCTTATCGCTGCACTAGCGAAGAAGTAAATCTTCGCGTTTACATTTATTATATATATATATATATATATATATATATATATATATATATATATATATATATATATATATATATATTATATATTTGGTAATTTTTGCGTAAAAGCCAAAAAATATGTTCTGAGATTATTCGCAAAAAATAAAATTTTAAACTTAAACAAACCATACCTGTATGGCCAGAATTTTTTAATTTTTTAAGGTATTTTACCAACAAATATAACAATAAGACTTACTGTCTTAATAAGTCATTTTGACATAATATTTTTTTCATAAATGTGTTTCTCTGTAAAAATAGATAAAGATTAGATTAGCGCCCGCATATTCCTGAGCTGATGAGGCCTAAAAAGGTCGAAACAATATATTGTCAACATGATTGAGGTGTAAGTAAATTTTGCAAAACATTTTATAATTTTTTTATTTTTTTACAATTCTGTATTTTAAAAAGATTTCATTTTTCTAGCTACTTTATTAACTTCAATTTTTACTATGTAAATTTAGATATTTCTAGATTTTCATAAAGATTTTTTCGTTAATAAGCAAATGTCTAAAGTATTGTGTAGGAACAAATATAGTTCTTCCAATACTAACGACATAGAATTTTTTCTTTGTCTTTTCTAATTGTTATATATTTGGTAATTTTTGCTTAAAAGCCAAAAAATATGTTCTAACCAATAAATATATATATATATATATATATATATTACTAGCTTCTACCCGCGACTTCGTCCACGTGGTATCCATAATTAAATTACAAACTTCGAACCTCCATTTCACTCCCTTATAGACTGATTTCTAAAAAGTTTTAAAACGTGTTTATTTTTTAGAGTACTTTAGCGTAGTTTCAAGGTACTAAAACCGTATAATTGTACTCCATTACCAACTTTGAACCTCCATGTCACCCTCTTAGGGGTTGATTTATTAAAAACCGTAAAACATGTGTTTAAACATTTATTTTTTAGAGTACTTCTATGAAGATTCCAGTTAATAGGACCATCTAATATTCTTTCTCCACACAAAGCTTGAACCCCTGTTTCACCCCCATGGGGGTTGAATTTTGAAAAACCCTTCCTTCCTGGATGCCTACGGTATATAAGCCTCTGTCCAAAATTTCAAGTTTCTAGACTCAGCGGTGTGGGCTGTGTGTTGATATGTCAGTCAGTCAGGCAGTTTCTTCTTTTATATATATATATATATATATATATATATATATATATATATATATATATATATATATATATATATATATATATATATATATATATATATATATATACAGTGTGTCTACGTAAGTTGGCGGCATATGGGAAACTTTTTTATTGTTAATTTTACGAAAAAAAGTTATTCTTTATAAAAAGTTCTGCATGGTCCAAAACCTAAAATGCAACCATCAGATATCAAATTTTATCAGTCGTATACGAGGTTTGTCAAAAAATGTGTTTTTTGCTCAAGAGTAAAGTACATTTATTTTCGACAATATCGAAAATTATTATAAAGAAAAGACGTTTAGAATTAAAAATAACTTTGAAATATTCAACATTGTTTATTTACGTTAAAAAACAATTTTTTTCGACATTTTCTCTGCGATAACGTTGAAAATTTAAGTTTGCACATTAACGCATAATTAATCTAGGATGCGCTGGCATGTTTTAAAAGTGGTATTTGAAGTAGGATTTGAGAACTGTCAAAACATCGAAAATTCGAAAAAAAGTCAACAATCGTATTTTAAAAAGTAGCACGGTATAAACACTTTTTTTAGGCAGTCTAACAGTGTTTTTCATAGTTTTTAGAGATCCGTATTGTACAGTTTTATGTTTGACAGACGTATTTGTTTACGGAAAGGTAGAAATGCCAAAAACATTAAGCCTGGAAGAGAAAATTGAGATTGTTAATTTAGTAAATGTAATGCATTAATGTGCACACTTCAATTGTCAACGTTATCGCAGAGAAAATGTCGAAAAAAATTGTTTTTTAATGTAAATAAACAATGTTGAATATTTTAAAGTTATTTTTAATTCTAAACATCTTTTCTTTATAATAATTTTCGATATTGTCGAAAATAAAGGTACTTTACTCTTCAGTAAAAATCACATTTTTTGACAAACCTCGTATACGACTGATAAAATTTGATATCTGATGGTTGCATTTTAGGTTTTGGAGCATGCAGAACTTTTTATAAAGAATACCTTTTTTTCGTAAAATTAATAATAAAAAAGTTTCCCATATGCCGCCAACTTACGTAGACACACTGTATATATATATATATATATATATATATATATATATATATATATATATATATATATATATATATATATATATATATATGTATATATATACATATATATATATATATATATATATATATATATATATATATATATATATATATATATATATATATATATATATATATATATATATATATATATATATATATATATATATATACAAATATAGAGATAGAGATTACTCAAATAAAATACTTAGTTTACATGAAATGCTTAATTAATTTTTTTCATAGAAAATTTGTTGCAATGCAACGTTATTAGAAGTTCGGGACAATTTTCGGGATATTCGGGACTAATACCGGGACTTGAAATTTGGCCCAGAATACATCTTTGGTTCTGGGAACTGGAAACCATAAGTACAATGTGTAATTGTCACATTATTGGCGATCAATTTTGTTGTCTAGTGAGCCCATCTTTGTCGTTAAAAATCAGCTGATTGCAGCTGGCTTCCTTAATTTGAGTAGCCAATATTCACAAGTCAGGATGAAGTCGTATGTAATACAACAATGGGTCTGTACAACTTTTGTCTCATAATTAAAAGAATGGCCACTATGCGTTGGTTTAAAAAAATATTACAATATATACAACGTGTTCAGAAATGGATTTTCCTTTTTGAAAGCCAATTAAAAATTTTCTTGAAGTTTTAAAAATTATATTGTCAAGGTGCCTTCCATTTCGCGCAAAATACTCTTGGAATGCCGTCTCCATGTGGTCAAAAACTGCTAAACTCATCTCAGGTGGTATTCCATTAATTATCTCCCGGTATTTTTTGTTTTAACTCTTGCAAAGTGATAGGTCTATCAACATAAACTTTACATTTGAGGTATACCCACAAAAAAAGTCCAGTGGTGTGAGGTCGGGAGACCTAGCCGGCCAGTTTATATCTCCAAAGCGGGAGACGACCTTTTCCGGAAATAATTCTCTAACGACTTCCATAGACGCTCGGGCTGAAGGTGCGATTTTTGGAGTTAGACAGCATAGCCGAAACGGTAATGTTGGTATTTACTGCATGTATTTTTTTTTTTGAATGAGATGTACTTTTAAAATGGCTAGCAATTGCTAAGCTCTATTTTTTAACACCTGTTTTAGCGAACAAATTATCTCATTGGATTCTTACCTTGCACTTGTTGAGAAGAAGAAGACGGAAAGTATTGGTTGTACCGTCGCCTTGTTCAAAATTTGGCGCTTCTTCGCTCAGCCTCTTGCAAAGCTGAGCGTACATCGACGAGTACTTCGGCTCATCTAAAGCCTAAAAAATAATAAACATTAAAAATCCATTATTGGGTAAATTACAAAAACTAGCAAAGTGTAGAAACAAGTATCTCTTAAATTTATGAAAATCAAAACTAAATAAAGTCAAACGTTGTCAACTTAAAAGCGCGGTCCACACGGAACATCTTAAAAGCCCCCCCAAAAATATCATTAAGTGTGAGCAATTTGTTTGTATAGTAAGAATTAGAGATGAAATATTCTCGAGAATTTATTTTTGGGAAATATTCTCCGAGAACAATGAAAATTTATCGAAAATTTTGGAGAATTTTATGTTTCGACTGCATAAACTGAAAGAGCATACATATGTTATTTGTTTTACCAAAAGTAGATTTTACAATAACTTTATGTCAAAAAATAAACAGATGTAGAGATGGAACATTCTCGAGAATTTATTATTGTGAAATACTCTCTGAAAAAAATGAGAATTTACCCGAAATTTTGGAGAATTTATTTTATATGTTGGAGAATTTTATGTTTTGCTTGGCTGCATAAATTGGAAGAACATATTTTTTTACCCAAAGTAGTTTTTACAATAATTTTATTTGAAAAAATAAAGAGATGGCACTGCACAATACCTAATTTAGACAATTATTAAATTGTAAATTAACGTGATTACGCATCTTAGTCAAAATAAAGATACATCAAATTTTTATTTCCATTATTTTCGAGTAACTTTATTCATAAATAAAACACAACTTAGAAACGCATTGTATAAAACAGCATGTCTTAACAAGTTGTTTAAAACAACACAGAAAAGAAATAAAGATAAAGATTCTCCAAGCTCCATCTATGATGCAATAGCGGCATTACAATAAATCACCTTAAATTTCCGTAAATTCTCATATTCTCCGAGAATATGAATTTTCCCGAGAACAGTCTCGTTCTCGGAAATATTCTCGGTAATTTTCCAGCAATTTATATTTTTTTCTAAAATCATAAATTCTCGAGAATTTATGCTGGGAAATATTCTCGGTAATTTACCGTTCTCCGGAAATATTCCCTTGAGAGCATTCTCATGGCACATCTCTAGCTATTTTATACAATGCGTTTCTAAGTGGTGTATTATTTATAAATAAAGTTACTCGAAAAAAATGGAAATAAAAATTTAATGTTTCTTTATTTTGACTAAGATGCGTAATTACGTTAATTTACAATTTAATAATTTTCCAAATTAGGTAATGTGCAGTGCTATCTCTTTATTTTTTTAAATGAAATTATTGTAAAAACTACTTTGGGTAAAAAAATACGTTCTTCCAATTTATGCAGCCAAACAAAACATAAAATCTCCAACATATAAAATAAATTCCCCAAAATTTCCGGTAAATTCTCATTTTTCTCAGAGAATATTTCCCAATGATAAATTCTCGAGAATGTTCCATCTCTACATCTCTATTTTTTCAGATAAAATTATTGTAAAAACTACTTTTGGTAAAAAAATATGTTCTTTCAGTTTATGCAGTCAAACATAAAATTCTCCAACATATAAAATAAATTCTCCAAAATTTCCGATAAATTCTCATCGTTCTTGGAGAATATTTCCCTAAAATAAATTCTCGAGAATGTCCCATCTCTACAAATACCTATAGAGTTTAGTTGCCAAACTACACGTCCATACAAGTCCAACAAACATATTTCCTAATACTTGACTGTAGAAACTTACATCATCCCTATACAATGTAAACATGTTAGGTGAGAAGTTTGTACAATCATGTTTGAATATAATAATTTAACTTCAACATGTACATATCAATCTTTTTGTTTGCGATATTGTGAATTTATATGTATCAACAAATATGCTTGTTCATACGAAAAACAATGTGTAGGGCCTACGAACTATTGTATAGCTCTCATTCATGTATCTGATATTTGTAAGCACGTTCATACTTCATGTATTAAAAACTTATAGGTGTGTTTAGGGGGGCTTTTATAATTCGATTTGTTTGCGTCGACAAAACGTTGCAAGCAAAACGTTGCGTATGGATAGCAAGTTTGAACAAATTTTAGAACTGCACAAACATGAAAGACAGTGCTGAAAGACTGAGCTTTCAAGCATAGATTTTGGAGGTTTGCAGACAAGTCGTAACATCTGGACGCTCCTGCTCGATTTGTCTGCGGATGTAATTGTAATTAGAAGAAGATAGTTGAAATTTACTAGGGTGGCAGTAATAAAGTCGACTTTGGAACTCTGGCAAGCAGTAACACCTGCCATTCTCAAAAATGTGAGAAGTGAGTTAAAAGATCGACTTTATTACTGCCAAGAAGTTCATGATAGTCATTTTGAACAACTTTTAAAGTAATAAGAGAAATAAAGGTATTTCTATTTTTAATTTTTAAAGGCTTGCCATTTAAATACGAATTAAAATACGGACCTCGGGTTTGCGGTAAAATGTTTTTAAGACCTTTAAAATGAGGTACCCACACAGCATAAGATTGCATTTAAAATTTTTGACCTCAACTCTCTAGAGTCATCCCTCAAGATGGTTGAAAAAGTTAAATTAAATAAAAAAGTAGATTTATGAACCAATAAGACACCTAAAGTTAGGTGTCTTTACCTTTACTAATAAAAAAATATATTTGCCCATACTAAGACTACTAAGACTTTTCGGGCACCCTGTGTACCTAGGTACTCCTAGTGTACATTTTACTCATTCCCTGCATCTTGAAAATATACTTACCTTAGGTGCTGTAAAATTGCAATTAAATTAGTAGTTGCTTACCTTATCAAAGATAAGTATTATAACGCCTTTTAAGATGACCGGCGATTGCAGCTCAACGCGCAGCAAGTCGTCGCTCAACTTCTGGAACTTCTCTGGCGTGAGCTTGTTGAGAATTCCCCGAACCTGAATAAATCACATTAATTAACGTGCGTAAATTTCTCAGAAAGTTTCAAAAAGAGTAAACACTGTCTTAGACCTAAGTAGCTCCGCACTAAGTGGATATTCTAAACTCTAAACCAATGATTCCCAAAGTGGTCGATATTGACCCCGAGGGGTCGATTTCGACTTGCAGATAGTCCATGTCAGCGACAAAGAAATTTGGGGGTCCACGAGATGTAAATGGGGGTCAACCCACAGTCATCTTTATACCTCGTGGAAAGGGGTTTTAGCGCGGTAACCAATTTTCTTACGAAAAAAAAAGGAATTTCGTTGCAAATAACTGAACTTTAAGATTTGATGCTATACCATACTCATTTGAAGCCAAATATTAAACAATTGCTATCAGAGCATCAGATTAATCCCTCTCATATTATTTATTTGTATTTTTTATTTTGAACCTTAATGTTTTATTTTATGTAAATTGTAAGAACTTTCTGTTCGGATTTATTTCGTCCAAAATCCAAATATTCACTTGCTTTTTGTGTTCAATTTTAATTTTATAATTTCATTAATGATTTTTTAGTGTTCCGTGAAACGGGACACTTATGGAAACACTTCGGTGTCCGTCCGTCTGTCACAGGCGATTTTCTTTGAAACTATTTTACGTAAAAATAGCACAGATGGGGGCGGCCCACTTATAGTATAAAAAATTGAATTTTGATTCTGGGGGTTAATCTCGGGGGGTTAATTGGGAAATGGAAAAAAAATTCAATGGCTTCGTGTAGGGTGTCAAATGAAAGCGTATTGAAGCACGAATTCAACAATATACAGGGTGTCTAAAATAGGTGATACCACTATTGCTATCTCCGAAACGGTAAAAGATACGAGGTCGGTTAAATTAGAGAAAATGTGCCATTTTTAGTCCCTATTCATATTTCGTTTACGACGTTGTCAAATTCTCTATGGTTTCTTATCTACAGGGGATTTTTTTAAAATAGTCAAAAATTTAATTCTTAAATATCTCGAAAACTATTATAGTTAGAAAAAAATTCTTTTAACAAAAATATCACGATTTTTTAGCTTCTCTAAAGTAACGTTATTGTTTTGATTTATATCATTTGTTTTTATTGAGTTACTGATACTAACTTGTTTTTTTCAAATACGGACCTGGACTTTCTGTTGCATTTTTTGAAATAATACTTCATACCCTTTACAACTGTGTATCACTTGATTGTTTTTCGACGTTTTGGTGAAGAATAGCATCATCAGGATAGTCTACCAGTACGGACCTGGAATTTTTCAAGTAAATGCGCCATTTCACAACCACAAAAACCACAAGCCATAGCGATAGGTTATGAATTGTGCCTTAACATGGAAGATCCCAGGTCCGTATTGTTAGAAAATCCTGATGATGTTGCTATTCTTAATCAAAACGTCGGAAAACATAAACAAGTTATACACAGTTGTAAAGGGTATAAAGTATTCTTACAAAAAATGAAGCAAAAAGTCCAGGTCCGTATTTGAAAAAAACGAGTTAGTATCAGTAACTCAATAAAAACAAATGGTATAAACAAAACAATAACGTTACTTCAGAGAAGGTAAAAAATCGTGTGATTTTTGTTAAAACAATTTTTTTCTAACTATAATAATTTTGGAGATATTTAAGAATTAAATTTTTGACTATTTTTAAAAAATCCCCTGTAGATAAGAAACTATAGAGAATTTGGCAACTCCGTAAACGGAATATGAATAGGGACTAGAAATGGCACATTTTCTCTAATTTAACCGACCTCGTATCTTTTACCGTTTCGGAGATAGCAATAGTGGTATCACCTATTTTAGACACCCTGTATATGATGTAATTTGTATGCATCTTTTTAAACATTTTTTGGGAAAAACGCTTAAAAATTTCTGTCCCCCGCTCTTATCGCCAAAAGGATCGCTCAGAAAAATCTGAAAAAATCTTAAACATTGAGAATCAGGTGTAGATTGAACCAAAATTATCAGGATTGAAAAATTCTAGCGCGAATTTAATTGTTTATCTCCTTATAACTGCTGAACCATTAGTTTTAGAGAACAAGTTTTAGACAAAAAATATTTCTCACGATGTAAGGAACAACATATTTGTCCTTACACGTTTTTCAATGCTCCGCGCATACGCGATGTGATACGGCATTGGTGCCGTTGGCGGCGGGAAGATTGCTCAACTTAAGCTGATGGCACAGAACACTAATTGCGCAAGTATAGCTTGCACTTGACCGAATTTTTTTTATTTTGAGATGTTTCCGTTCGATTTTATTAGAATCCCATTACCAGTTTATTCCACAAAAATATTCACAATGTTATTGCGCTCTAGTTTTCGTAATAAACATAAAATTAAGATTTTCAATTTGATCGTTTCGATAAAGGCCTGAATAAAAATTGTAAAAACTTGTTTTTTTATAACAGTCCACTCTACAAAAAAAATCTATCAAAGTGAGCAGTACTGTGTCAGCTGTGAAAAAACACATTTGACGTCATTAAGTTTAGGAAAATTCAAAATTAGGTAGGCGGAAAAAAATAATTCGGCAAGTGGTCTACAGGGAAAAAAGTTTGGGGACCTCTGCTCTAAACTCTAAACTAAATAACACATACCTTGCGGAATACTTGGTCATTACGTGACTCAGGCGTTGCCACCGCATCGCGGAGCCTGAGCGTCGATGGTGGGACCCAGCGTCGTTTATTGGTGGAAGAAGCGGCTACGCCGTCCTAAAAAAAATATACATACATAAATATACATATCTAGGGATTGGATGGACCTTCCCCCGTAGCACAAGATATATGACCCAGACTGGTACATTGTAGCTGCAATATTTATATGTGTAGACTATAATTAGTAATTCTGTACTTATATAAACATAATTTAAAACGCAGTAGGTTGGTGTTTCTAGGGTTCACCAAAATATACACTATTTAAATAGAACTCATTATTTTTGGTTGTTTTGTCCACATGAACCACAACCGCTAAGAGCAAACAATTTTAAGACAACAGAAAATTTTCGGAGGATTTTCGTTTGGCTTTCGTTTTTCAAGGTTCCGCACACCCTATTAGCAACGCTCCCAACTCAAAAACCACTGGACCGATTGGTCTAGAATCACTATTTAACAAGGTTTAAGACTGATGTCACAGAAAATTCTATTCTTCTTCTATATGAACCAGTGGAGTATCAAAATAGGCGTTCTAGAGAGTTGATTTATAATCTACATACATACACATATATACCAAATTTTAACAAAACATCTATCCGCGAAGAATACTACAAACTGTAAGAAAAAATGTAAAGCAATAATATCCATACCTGTAACTTAAGGCAAAAGAAAATGAAAAAAAAAAAATAGAAGACCCAATGGAAATGTCTTTTCTTCAAAATCGGTGTTATAAAGATATTTATTCAAATCAGTCCACGGCAGAATTCGCACAATATGTAGGGATGGAATACATTTGGCTAACATTTATTTATAAAAATTGGTAAAAGATAGTCATAATTTATTATTGTTTTTTTTATACTTGTAGCATAATTTCTTAAAAATAGAATTTACGTCCGGCCGGACCTGAGAGAAAATTCAGCCGGAACCGGACGTCCGATTTAGTGGCCGGACTCAGTACTTTGATAGTAAAGTAAGAATCAAGCAAAAAAAAGCCACGAGGGTCATAACTGACAGACACCGCAATTATTTCCTTCTCTCTCATCTTTTGCAAAGTGCCCATCAGAGGCGTGTTATGGATTATGCTTTATTCTTATTATGATAAAAATAGTGGTGTTGAATGAACTGGAAACGCTACACTATTTTCGCTTTGGCCAAATCAGAATCGAGACAAAATCCGTCCCATCAACGTTCATCTCTTATCCTTGCGAGTGCCTCTCCGATGTTGCCGAATGTTGAATATGGTCAGATTGTATAATAATATGACGGGGTAATACAAACTCGGCACATGCCTCAGGTATACAAAACAGAAATAGTGAAACTCGGCACAGAGTTTAAAAGATACCCTTTTACGAATTAATTTGCTGAAAATGATGATATAGCTGAAAAAAGGCTTCTGCATGTATAAAATACCTTTCTGGGGTTAACAAAATTTAAAGTTAATTATAGCAACAACATTCAACATGAAAATTTCTGGAACAACTTAAATCAAAAGCTATAGAAAACGAGCGTGATGTGAATAGTTTATGACAACGTTGGGTGTAAATTCCACAAAAACCGATCAAAAACGGGATTTTTCAATGTTCTACTTTAAATTTATTCAAACTATGCATCCTACAAAGAAAGTTCTTGTTTCAAAAATATTCGTCTTATATTTAGTTTACACTTTAGACGAAACACATTATTTTTATTTTTGACATTTGGTATATTTGATTTCAATGGTGCAAGAACTTTTATCAACAATGCCCATTTTTTTTTTAATTATACAATGAATTTTTTTCCATATGACGTCAGCTTTATGGATGCCGCTGTACATATAAAGCAATAAATAATAAATCCACACAATCACTGAACCATTAGTTTTAATTTTTGCAATTATTTTTTGATTCAATAGTTATTTAATTTTTAAAAAAGTCTTGTTTCCAGTGACTACGCCACTGGTATATCAATTTCCAGGAACTAAGCCAGGAATACTGTACTAACTAGTGATGTAAAGATACGTATCCAAAAATCCGTTGGATCCGAATATTAAAAGAATCCGGATTATCCGTAACCGACCGAGAACTTGATTCGGAATCAAAATAAATTCGCATCGGCTGGTTACTAATGCAAAGTGCAAAGAGAAATCGGAATCGACTGTAAGCGAACAACACGGTCTGCGAAGTGGCATATTTGATCTTATGCTTTCTCTTTCTAATGACCTTTCCTAAAAAAAGATAGCATAGTTATCGGGGTAACGGGTATCATATGGGATGAGACCCATTGGTTAAACTAGTCCCGCCTCACCCGAACCGAATTCAAACGAGAACGGCGCGACGCGGTGCCTTCCTGTCCCAACCTTCGACTTCGAATGATATGATACCGCATCGACCTACCCTAGCCGTGTATCCGGATAGAAAATGTTTTAGTGTTGCATGCATACGTATACATGATCTGTAACAGCTTTCGCGCGGGTCAAGAAATGGATACGTATTCGGATATTGGATACGGATATTAGCTGATTCCGATTCCGTATGATTCGGATATCTAAAGAATACGGATATTTACAACACTAGTACTAACACGAGACAGAGCACGCCGGCAGTGCTGCTAACCCTACCGTTTAATCAGTAGATCTACCTCTCTTTACGAATACCTACCGAGCTACCGATCTTTGAACGCAATCTAGATTTTTCAACCCTCGACTAAAAAAATATAAATCATAATATCGCCCCGTTCTGCACAAACATCATACAGATATCTAAAAAATAAAGAGCATATTACGTAGAAGAAAAGGTTAAAAGTTTCTCGCTTGTATTAGCTTGTTATTTTGAATCGACCGAGGAATGTAGAAATAAATATTTCCAAGAACCCCCGAGAATATAATAAATACGCAGTATTCTTATTAATTGTTTAACTGACTCCTTGACCTATTAAAATTTTGTTTCTGGATTAGTTTCAAGAAGTTTTTAACTGTATTGGTACCTATTTTATTACTAAATTTGTATGTAGTTGGTGTTATACTGAAAAATAGTACCACTATGAGTGATAGTGATAGCGAATGCAAGATCAGAGGGTCAAAAGCAAAGAGATCCAAATACATATAGTCAAAAATGTAAAGAAGAATGGAAGTCATAAATAATATTCATTCAATAAAACAAATTTAATACGTTTTAGATCGTTTTTCTATCAACTCCCGTTTTTTCCGAAATCTACCGTTTTTTTTTCCAACGTCATCTACCGGTTTTAATAAGGCAGGGTTGGCAGCACTGAGCACGCGTAATATCTTCATGCCTATGAAGCTCGTGGCTTTTTCTTGCTTGATTCTTACTTTACGACCGCTCCATCCCTGACACATTACTAAGGCTGCCCATTTGAATGCCACACCAGTGGCGGCTTATAGCATTAAAAATCTGAATTGGCTCAGCCAATTTGCAGCATGGCGTATGTCTAAAGTCGCTTCCGTAAGCGATGTACGATGCGGTGAAAAACTGTTTTTATATAAAGAAAACCCCGTTCGACATCTGCAGATGTTATATTTGCGTTGTTAAAATGGTCTCTGAATTTATTTAACGGATCCGTATCGGAACTGTTACTATAAATATGTCTTAGTCTGGCAAAATCTAAATTTTTTCTTCCTACACTGTAAAAATTTTTCTCTAACACAAATACCTCGTCATTTAAAGTCTGTGGCACTTCTTGCACATCATCTACTGTTCGCATGGATTCACCAAAGGATAATGAAGTCGTTCGCACGCAGCCGATAAATGTCTTTGCAACGTACTTCGGCCAGGCAATTTCCATTTAGTATTATATTTCTTCCAAAACTGACGGAATGTGTCTTTATTTAATATAAATAACGGCACATTACACGACCACAACATAATAAGTAAATCGAAAAGACATTGTGTGGCCACTTTTTTTAATGGATGTGTTGCACTGTTTACGTGCCTTATACATAAAGATTTCTTAAAGGCCAATAAGCTTCGCTGACGAACCACACATATAATTTGCAACCCATTATATTTTAAATCAGGAAATTTCCATATAAACCTTCTAACACTGTACGCAAACAGTCGCGTGTTACTGCACACTTTCGGAATGTTACGAACTACCAAATTCACAGCGACGCGATAGAAAAATAGAATCAACAAGTGGCAAAGCTAAATTGAATTGCGGCTGTGGTACACTCACGGTGGGCAGCCTTACATTACTAATGGGTCGTTCTCACCAGAAGGAGAACTTGCTGATCAGTAAAAATTTAAATTCAATTTGTCTTTAGGATGTTCGTAAAGTTCATTCCTTCCTCTAACATACTGACGGCGAGAACTATATATTAAAACCTTATGCTGCAAAATTTTTCATAGTATGACCCGAATCTCTACTTCATTAACTATCTCCCTGTACGTTTGCAAAAAAATTATAAATAATTTTGCTGCCTAATTTATTAATTTAAAAAAAATCGATAGGCTACCTCTTTTTTAGAAATAGGGGTTTTCCCACAGCGTATTACATATTAAGCCGAATTTTAAACAAAGCTTTTAATAAATTAACTACTTTGTCTCACGTAAAAAAATTCTCCTCCTTTAGAGTAACCATTTAGTTGCCTAAATCATGAAGTGCCTGACTGTCGAGACTGCTTAGACCAAAGCCTGAGATCAATGTGAAAGACTCTTCGTGATCTCGCTTGATTTGAAAGTGAAAATATTAACAAAAGAATTGCAAAATGTAGGTAAAATCATGTTTGTCAAGCTTAGCACTCTCCTCCGTTTGTGTATTTATTAGGTTAGACATAACACTTATGAGTATTTGAAGATTACATTATAATTAAATTGGTCTTGTAAATTACTAATCTGCATTTCAGGTTATGTATTAAGTTGCGATCTAATTAAAAGTGTTTAAAGTTTAAAAATCCTCTCTTCCGTTAACCTCTCCTCCGGTACCTGAAAGAGTAACAAAGAAGAGGAAATCTAAAGGAGGACTTTATTTACTTCTGAATTGGAAAGAAAAGACAAGTATTGCAGTTTTTTGTGCAAAAAAGGTAGGATATGAATTAGAAACGAAATGTGGCAAAAATTTTGCCGCCATCTGTGGGTGTTCTTGCAGTAAACTTCGAGGGGTTTGGGCAACAACTCCTACAGTACATTCTAGGAATCGTTGGTTGGTTTTTTGTACTCTCATAACACATGAAAATGCAGCGTTCGCTTTTATGGTAAATAAATTTCTTCTTCCGTTAACACTATTCTCCCTTCCGTTATTGCTGACATTGAAAATATTTTAATATTTCTTTAAAACAAGTTCTGTGAGCTTGGAAAATTGTAAAACCAGCTTACGAAAATGTAAATACGTGTCGAGACAAAAACTTATTAAAAAATGTTCTTACTTATATTTCAAAAAAGTTTGCACTTTTGTTCTCATTTGACCAAGAATGACTCTAATAGGTGTAGGTGCTACAATTTTTTAAGTAAGTTTTTAATTATAGAGTAATCCAGAAAGACCACGCAAAAAGGAAAGAGATATTGAAGTAATACTATTTTAATTAGCATTTCATGATCAAGGCGATGGAAACGTAATTTTAGCCAAAGTAAATTTACAATTTACCAGGCGCGGCCCGAGTTTTTTTACGTGGATCAATATTTTGTGGGCAACTAGTGATATCAACGCAACAAGCAAAATACACTTTTTTAATTAAGGAAGGTTTTTCAATATTGTGCCTAGCTTTGCCAAGAAATTATTTACCTACAAATAAACAACCCAAAAAACATAAAATAGGTACTGTAGTATATTGAACATTGCTACTCTAGATGTTTGTGACTTTCAGTATTGTTTTTCTATGTGTTTTAGTCTAAGATTGCAGTGGCGGCTGGTGAAATTTCAAAGTTGTATATCTCTGTTCCTACTTACAGGACCCGTACCAAATTTAGGGGTTTTTATTGGTAGCCCACTGGGAATGTTTTGGTAAAGAAAAAACATTTTGTAAAAAAATGAACATGTCTAGGTATTTTATTTATTTTTTTTTCTAAACAAATTTTACATCATTTTATCGACAGTTTTTAAATTTTGGGAGAAAAAATGTATTAGTAGAAAGTTATAGTCATTTGAATTTGTTTAAGCCTAAAATATAATAATTAAAAAAAAATTCAAATGACTATAACTTTCTACCAACAGATTTTTTTCTCTCCAAATTTAAAAACTGACGACAAAATGGTGTAAAATTTGTTTAGAAAAAATAATAAATAAAATACCTAGACGTGTTCATTTTTTTCCTAAGAGGGGCACACCAAAATTTCACCTTTTTTTTGGCAAATTACAAAATGTTTTTTTTTTCTTTACCAAAACATTCCCGGTGGGCTCACTATTAAAACCCCTAAATTTGATATGGGTCCTGTAAGTAGGAACAGAGATATAAAACTTTGAAATTTCACCAGCCGCCACTGTAAGTGTTAGTGGCTTCCCGTTTTGATACGTCTCCTCAATAGAGGTCGCGCCTTGTACTAAAAGTATGATTATTCGTATAATGTGTTAAGGCAATCAATACAAAGAAGGATTCTGTCTCTACCATGAAGCCATTTTCGTTAAACATGTATTTTTAGTGATTTACAATATATCTAAGTTTTTATACAGTTTATCCGTTTCATTATTTAATTGGACTATGCCACATGTACTAAAATTGCATTTTTGCTGTGACTTTTCTTAGATTACATGCAAACAGTTTCTTGCACTTTTAAAGCCATTGTTAACACAAGTACTCAAATAAAACAGTTTTCTTTAATAAATAAGCTTGGATATCTTTCGACTCGACGATGGCTTGGCTTGATTCTTTCTTGCGGCGTTTTCGTATGGAACTTGCACTTTTTTGAAAGAAAAGTTTGGTTTTAAAACATAAATTATTAGGTGGATCATTGAAAATAAATTTAGGTGGGCCATTGACCAAATGACCTTATGGACGAGCTGCGCCTGCAATTTACAACAATTTAGTATACGATATACATATAATTACCTTCCCCGATGCACGAGCTGCTTGTGGCCCCGGTTGCCTGGGGCTCTCCGTGGTGAGGGTGGGAATCTGCGGGCAACCAATTGCGTGGGCGGTACTTTGCTGGGGATGTACAAGTGTTTCCTTCCACTAGATGTGGTCCAATCACCTAAATAAAAGCAATGTGTAAGGTTTTCCAAATAGGAAAATTAACAATCTATATAAGCTGAATTTATACTGTATCCAGAGTATTCCCAAAGTCTACTAAACATTTTTAGATAATAATAATTTGTCTTAAATTTTGTACATCGCTAAATTTTATACAGCGTTCTACCGCGTGTCCAGAAACCATCTTAGCAAATGGGAATCTTTTTATTTTTGACTTTACGGAAAAAATTTATTCTTCATAAAAAGTTCTGCTTGTTGAGAAAATAACATTCAAATCAAAAATTTTAACCCAACATATACGGGGGGTCAAAAAAAGTAAAAAAACAATAAATGCCGTAGAAGCAAACCTATCTTTAATCTAATTGCAAAGTACAATAGTGTAAGAAAGTGTCATCCAGAACTGAAAAGTGATCGAATATGAAATTTGACAAAATATCTTTATGGTCATTCATATGTAATTTTGAATTTGATAAAAAAGTGTTTTGAAATGTTTTTTAAATAACATATTACCAAAATAAACAATAAAAAAATACTGTTTGGTGTGGTGTTTTCAAAAGCAAAATTGTAGGGCCGTACTTTTTTCGAGAAAATATTACCGGTGAAATTTACTTTAACTTTTGAAACACGGATTTATTTGAATTTTTTCGACTACCACTGAATACATGAAACACACTTTGGTTCCAACATGACGGTGCTCCATGTCACAGCTCTGTAAGAGTGACAGAATTTTTAAAACGGACATTTCCACAGGGGTGGATTGGACGAAAGTCAGAATTTTTTTGGCCACCAAGGTCCACAGATATAACTCCCCTAAATTTTTTCTTATAGGGATTCTTAAAAGAAAAAGTCTATGGTCACAGACCTTTCGAAAACCCAGACCATTTAGACTAATTTAGGGAGAATTATCAGAAAATGTGGCCAAGAATTTTCCCCTCAGATGGTTAGAAATGCAGTGGCGGAATTTTCACGACGTGCAATAGTTGGTATAGAAAGAAACGGTGGACATGTTGAAGCTTCGTGAAGTATTTCATAGTGTTAGTGTTGTTTATTTTGGTAATATGTTATTGAAAAAACATGTATTTCAAAACACTTTTTTAAAAGGTAGAAAGAAACGGTGGACATGTTGAAGCTTCGTGAAGTATTTAATAAAGTGTTAGTGTTGTTTACATTGGTAATATGTTATTGAAAAAACATGTATTTCAAAATACTTTTTTAAAAGGTAGAAAGAAACGGTGGACATGTTGAAGCTTCGTGAAGTATTTAATAAAGTGTTAGTGTTGTTTACATTGGTAATATGTTATTGAAAAAACATGTATTTCAAAACACTTTTTTAAAAGGTAGAAAGAAACGGTGGACATGTTGAAGCTTCGTGAAGTATTTAATAAAGTGTTAGTGTTGTTTACATTGGTAATATGTTATTGAAAAAACATGTATTTCAAAACACTTTTTTAAAAGGTAGAAAGAAACGGTGGACATGTTGAAGCTTCGTGAAGTATTTAATAAAGTGTTAGTGTTGTTTACATTGGTAATATGTTATTGAAAAAACATGTATTTCAAAACACTTTTTTAAAAGGTAGAAAGAAACGGTGGACATGTTGAAGCTTCGTGAAGTATTTAATAAAGTGTTAGTGTTGTTTACATTGGTAATATGTTATTGAAAAAACATGTATTTCAAAATACTTTTTTTAAAAGGTAGAAAGAAACGGTGGACATGTTGAAGCTTCGTGAAGTATTTAATAAAGTGTTAGTGTTGTTTACATTGGTAATATGTTATTGAAAAAACATGTATTTCAAAACACTTTTTTAAAAGGTAGAAAGAAACGGTGGACATGTTGAAGCTTCGTGAAGTATTTAATAAAGTGTTAGTGTTGTTTACATTGGTAATATGTTATTGAAAAAACATGTATTTCAAAACACTTTTTTAAAAGGTAGAAAGAAACGGTGGACATGTTGAAGCTTCGTGAAGTATTTAATAAAGTGTTAGTGTTGTTTACATTGGTAATATGTTATTGAAAAAACATGTATTTCAAAATACTTTTTTAAAAGGTAGAAAGAAACGGTGGACATGTTGAAGCTTCGTGAAGTATTTAATAAAGTGTTAGTGTTGTTTACATTGGTAATATGTTATTGAAAAAACATGTATTTCAAAACACTTTTTTAAAAGGTAGAAAGAAACGGTGGACATGTTGAAGCTTCGTGAAGTATTTAATAAAGTGTTAGTGTTGTTTACATTGGTAATATGTTATTGAAAAAACATGTATTTCAAAACACTTTTTTAAAAGGTAGAAAGAAACGGTGGACATGTTGAAGCTTCGTGAAGTATTTAATAAAGTGTTAGTGTTGTTTACATTGGTAATATGTTATTGAAAAAACATGTATTTCAAAACACTTTTTTAAAAGGTAGAAAGAAACGGTGGACATGTTGAAGCTTCGTGAAGTATTTAACAAAGTGTTAGTGTTGTTTACATTGGTAATATGTTATTGAAAAAACATGTATTTCAAAACACTTTTTTAAAAGGTAGAAAGAAACGGTGGACATGTTGAAGCTTCGTGAAGTATTTAATAAAGTGTTAGTGTTGTTTACATCGGTAATATGTTATTGAAAAAACATGTATTTCAAAACACTTTTTTAAAAGGTAGAAAGAAACGGTGGACATGTTGAAGCTTCGTGAAGTAGTTAATAAAGTGTTGTTTACATCGGTAATATGTTATTGAAAAAACATGTATTTCAAAACACTTTTTTAAAAGGTACCTACATATGAATGACGTTAGTTATGTTGTCAAATTTCATATTCGATCACTTTTCAGTTCTGGATGACACTTTCTTACGTTATTGTACTTTGAAATTAAAATTAAAGCTAGTTTTCCTTCTAAGGCATTTATTGTTTTTACTTTTTTTGACACCCCGTATATGCTAGGTCAAAATTTTTGATTTGAGTGCTATTTTCTCAACAAGCAGAACTTTTTATAAAGAATAAGTTTTTCCCGTAATGTCAAAAATAAAAAAGTTTCCCATTTGTTAAGATGGCTTCTGGGCACGCAGTGTAGAGTTGTTAAAAACGTCTTAATACGACACACATTATATTGTTTCTGGGGTCGTGGTTCTTTATAACCCCCAATATTTTTTTATGACGCCACTGACTACTTCCAATTCAATAAATATTCCTGTTTAGTTCTGAAACTTTTTCGTATCTTGCATTTTTCTTTTTTTGATATCCTGCATCCTTAAAAATTATTTAGCAAACTATTTGTTCATGCATACCTTATTTCACAAATAAAAGAAAATTATTTTCGATAGCTGCGCAGGAAGGGATATCTTGCTAAATAATTTATAAACTGTAGAAGATACCAACATTCAAATTATTATAAGAATACAAAATCCGACTGCTAAAGTCAAAAGTTTAACTGAAAAGAAAAAAACAAGATTTCCTAAATTGTGAAAACATAGTATCATCGAAACGTTATTTAGCACAAAACGACATAACTTTCGATTAGTGCAGTCAGGGGTCCATTAACACAACAATGCGTTAATTATCCGCGCTAGAGGGCCTGTGAGTGCACGCATAAAATATTTAATATCTATTTATTACATTATTTAGTTCTTTTTATCAAATTTTCTGTGAGTCGTTTTTTTATATGGGCTGATTTAAACGTGTCTCCGATTATACTCACCCAACGTTATATCGTTTTTAGTGTTCCGTGAAAACGGAACACTAAACAACCTATATTCCTTTTTATGACGTACCAATACGCCAGGAAAGTAGAGTATGGGTGTTTGAAGGTGACCCAACAAAAGGGTAAGAAATGCGTATGGAGCTAAAAAATCTTATATTCCGTCACTACAATCGAGGAAAACCTATTCGAAAAAATGCAAAAATTGTTGGGGAAGCGTTCTGTTGACTATGTAGTGAGCAAATATAAAACTAGTCACTCAGTCCAAAATAAAGCACGTTCAGGACGCCCTTCCAAAGTAATCAAGCATAACATAGTGACAACTTTGACACTACTTTTAATAGGATCCACCCATGCGAACTACGTCCACTTATAAATAGCATTTAGCATTGCCACAATGAACAAACTATACTTATTTTTTTCGTTTTAATACATCTAAATAATAAAAGCTTGATTTTAAAAAGTATTTTTTTACAAGATTTTTTTTTAATTTTTAGTTAGGTCTTCACCTATGCATCTCTGATAATGATTACGAGTCATTTTACGTGTTATCGTATTCTACTCGTCATTTGATACATATATCCAGGGCACTGTGAAAAAAACGGTAATTCGTCACCTTGTGGCGTCCGCCATATTGGGTTTAGAATAACATCACACAGCTTATCGTATTCTACTCGTCAAACTCTTTCATTTGACACAAATGCCAAGGGGGTTGTGAAGAAAAAGGTAATTCGCAATCTTGTGGCGTCCACCATATTGGGCTTAGAATGACGTCACTAGATTATCCTATTTTACTCGTCAAACCCTTTCATTTGATGCCCATATCAAGGAGATTGTGAAGAAAAAGGTAATCCGCCATCTTGTGGCGTCCGCCATATTGGGTTTAGACTGACGTAAGATAGCTTATCGTATTCTACTTGTCAAACCCTTTCATTTGATACCCATGTCAAGGGGATTGTGAAAAAAAGGTAATCCGCCATCTTGTGGCATCCGACATATTGGGTTTAGAATGACGTCACATAGCTTATGGTATTCTACTCGTCAAACTCTTTCATTTGAAACCCATATCAAGGGGATTATAAAGAAAAAGGTGATCCGCCATCTTGGGGTGTCCACCATATTGGATTTCGAAAAATACTGAATATACTATATTGAATTGTCGCCGGACTTATACACGTGTGCAAAATTTTAAAGCTCTAGCTCAACTACAACTATAGCGTATCCAATTTAATTTGAGAGTGATGACAGAAACCCATCAATTATTATATCTCTCTCACGTTCTTTCTCTCTCATTTTTTTCTCTCGTCTTCTTTCTCTATCACACTCGTAGTATTTTTACAGCTGGTAGAAAGTTAGGTTATGAGAAACTTGACATATTATTTGAAGCCTGTCCCATAATATAAGTTGTTTTTGCAGTGTAAAAAAGGTATTTTGCTATAAAATCATAAAACTTACATAAGTATTTTGCCATATTAGAAATTTATTTTTTATGACAATTCCGATTAAACTTTCACCGTAGACAACCAGAAATATTTTCACAAACAAAGGCGGCTGTGATAAAATGTTTGATTATTCTTTTTTATTGGCAACATCGTTTTTATTTGTCTTTTACTAATGCCGAAGTATATTCCGAAGTATATAACCAGCAATACTTCCACAAGCAAAGAAGGTAAGATAAATATTTGAACATATTCTTTTTTATTTGTCTTTTTCTAATGCACTTTCGCCAACACGGATAGAAAGAAATCTGATTCCTCCGTGATTATCAGGAAAGAAAAGATGAATATTGTGATTGCTAAAATATGTTCTGGTGTAAACTGTCCATGGAACTGACCAATAGGGGGAATTCTTGTTCAATTGTTTTTTTCTGTCATCATTCCAACATTAAACTGGATAGAATATAGTCGAAATTTTAATTGCAATATTTGACCTAAACATACTAACAAACATACATACACACACACACACAAACTAACAGGTGAAGTTAAATAAAAGCTTGTTAAAAGAAATAAATGGATTAAAAAAGAATCGCTTTCTCAAAGTTTGTGGAAACCTATGATGGTTCGTATAATAGTCTTCAACCCAGCAGATGGTACTTTGAGATTCTATCGTTTTAAAGTCCCTGTAATTGACTATTTTCTTTGTGGCGTCGACGTATCGCGTCGCTTCTGTCCCTAACGAGGTCCCTAAAGACATCAAATTAATTTTTTTGATGAAACAATGGATTTTGATCCGATCTATCAATTTCTTTTAACAAAACTTTAATGTCTTCATTTGCTTTTAAGAAATTGTCGTTTGGAGATTTTTTTTATCTTCTGACAGCCCACGAGGACCGAAGTCTAAGTACTATGTACCGTGTTAATCCATGTATTTTAGTTTAATATAAAGAATATTGTAAAATATATCAACCTTTTCTTGCTGACTACGACCCATAATAAATAAACTAATAATAAACACTCTTTCTTTACATGACTGAAGCACCTAGTGATAGTACCTATCAACTAAAGATTATTGATGTTTCCATAGAAACTCTATACGACTTGCATTAACTCCTCGATTAACTCATATACGAAGGGCATGGAAAATTACTTAAGTTTCGTTTTATTTTTTGAAATTATAGGAAAAATGTCGAACATCGGTGTAGGCAACTTAACATAAAATAAAGCTCCTAGCAAGTAGTGTTTAAAAAAAAAAAAACAATATGGCGAGCCCTCTGAAAGAACTTAAGGTTACTTCAAACCCCACTTATTTGATGTTCAATTGTTTTTTCAGTTAAGTTTCCTGATGGTTCTTCTGCAAATTTAATGTAATATGACCTAATCTGTAGGTGACTGAATCTAAGGTTAATTTTATTTTCATTATTTGTATAAAATCTATCTATTTTCGCGAAATAACCCGCTACCTCGTCAGTTTCGTGCTCGTTGATATTAATATGTTTCTATGCAGATAAGCAAGTAATATGGTCCTGGTCTTAGAGGGCTATTTTGTGTAGTGTTTTGTTTTTGTTTCAGATTATGTCCAATTAAGACAAAAAATGACAGTTTTGGGTCAAATTGCAGTTACACAAAACATCTATACAGGGCGAGTTTTTTAAAATGTTACAAGGAACTATCTCGAAAACTGTTTAAAATATTTGCATGAAATTTTGGCGAGTTAGTAAAGTGATGGGGGGCATATTTAAATATATTTTTGACGTTTACCTCCTCTCTCCATTTTGAGGGGTGGAGTAACTTTGGAATTTTAAATGTAAAAAACTATGTGTAAAATTTTTTTTTATTTGCTCTTTCAGTTACGAAATTATGGTAAACAAATTTTGATTGAATTTAAAAAATATATAAATTTTACCTACCAATAAATCAAATTCACTTATTTCAGAAATATTATTCATTTCCATGGAAATGTTATTTTTACTTAAGTCACTTGAGAATTTTGACGTTTTAACAATTATTTCTGTTTATTGCTAGGTCCCCGGATTTGACCCCCTTGACTTTTTTATGTGGGGTTTTATAAAGGACAACGTGATGGCAACTGCACCTACAACTTTAGATGATATGGATAGCGTTATTCGAAAAGGAACCAAGCGACGATTTAACAGTTTTGAGTAAATAAGGTGTAAAGATTCCCTTTAGTTAAAAGTATTACATTGTAAATGACAAAAATGTTTAAGTCACGTTTAGTTTGCTTAACTTTTTGGCAATTAGTAAAAGAAAAATTCCGTTTAAAGCTCGAGTTTAATTTTTTTTTCAGTTGGTTCTATTTTAAAATTTACAGTAAAGAATCATGGAGTTTTCCAAAGCCAAGGATAGTAATTTCTTAGCTCTGTCGCCCATTGTTTAAACTGATTCTTGCACAGGATTCGTTTATTAACGTAAAAAACTTGGTCATAAAACTTACAGAACGTACGTAAAACTAGAAAAGGAACCAAGCGACGTCGCTTGGTTCCTTTTAGATCAATTCGCATAGCTGTATTTCTTTGGTGTCGCTTGGTTCTCTCATCACCAGAGGCCTCTGTTAACAGTCTGGCACTTGAGTCTTTTTCGAATATCTAATTTAGGGTTTCAGGAGTCGCGTAGCGCCAATAACTCAAATAATTACAATTTGTCGCTTGGTTCCGTTTCGAATAACGCTATCCATATGAAACACCGAATCTGCTTTGCCTGCTTATTAATGACACCTGAAAGGTTACAGGGAGTACGAAATTCATTTAGAAAAAGAGTGAGAAAGGGTTGGGAAGTTGAAGGGGGCATTTTGAACACCTTGTCAAGCATGACAGATGATAAATAAGTTGAACTTAAATGGTAAATATTTTTTTATTTTATAATCTAATAAGTCATAATTCTATAACCGAAAGAGCAAATTAAAATAAATTTTGTACACATAAGTAGTTTTTTATGTATATTCGAATTTTAAAAAGGAAAGTATATCATTCCATTTAAAATTTCAAAGTTACCCCCACCCCTCAAAATAGAGAGGGGTAAATGACAAAAATATGTTTAACTCACCAAAATTTCATGAAAATATTTTAAACCATTTTCGAGTTATCTCCTTGTAACACTTAAAAAACTCTCCCTGTACACAAGTTTGCTTCGCTTGACCACAGACTAAGGGGTAGGGTTGCAACCGATGAAAAGTTCGCTTGAAAAGTTGGTAAAATTTTCGGAAAAGTTGGAAAAGTTCGCTAGTACCTTGGAAAAGTTGGAAATTTCGGTAGTAGGCGATTCCCCGCGACGTCAAAAAAGGGAAATATTTACTTTACTTACAAAATAGAGGAAAATCAGGGACTTAGGGAGTCTCCTTCATTGGAATATTTGTTATTCTTTTATATATATATATATATATATATATATATATATATATATATATATATATATATATATATATATTTTTTTTTTTTTGTAAGTATTGGTTATATTTTTAGTATTTACTTTTACTTGTATTGAGAGAAATTGTATTTTTGTCCAATTATCTTGTATTTGGAATTTTCCTGCTAGAGAATAAAATAAATAAATAAAATAATGGCAAAGCTGGGTTAGAGTTCATCAATAAGATTTCAGAGCATATGAAAGATGTGGATGCCGAACAAGTAATAACTGACCTTGCTAAATATAAAGCAAAAGATGAACTGTGGGCTAAAGAATTTGTCTGGACGTGTGCTCACAAAGTGGATCCTGTAGTGTGGTGGAAGGGCATATGCTCTACATCTCCTCTATCTAAAGTTGCTTCTGCTATTTTATCAATGGCAACAACATCCGCAGCTACTGAGAGAAGTTTTAGTAAATATAGTAGAATTCATACGAAAAGTAGAAATCGATTAACAACGGAGAGAGCGGGAAAAATTGTTTACATCAGCCACAATTTGAAGCTGCTTACAACAAACCATAACACAAAGACCACGACTGCTGGTGAAGATGGTCCCCAAGTCCTTTCAACCAGCAGCACTGCCAACACTGATCACGTACCCTTTGAGTCTGGTTTAGGTGTATCCGCCTCTGCCAGCAGTGCCAGTATGGTCACGAAGAGGTTGACAAGGTCAAAATGTGGGATTCCTGCTCCTGCCAAACAATCCAAAAAAATCTTTAGCAGAGAGTCAAGAACTAGAATCGACAAATGATGAGTATGGGCCAGGGTCAGATTCAGATGAACAATCTACGGAGTCTGATGATTCTATCGCTATTTATGAAGATTCTTCGTTGAGCAGTGATGATGGTGATTCATCTTAGGTTAGGAGGCTTTGGTCGTACTCTTAGGTTATATTTTATTGTTTGTTGTTTTGTTTTATTGCTTATTTTCGTTTATAAATTATATAAATAATATGATAGATAATAAAAGGTTGGGTCAGTATTTTATTTACATAATTTCCACACAAGAACACATCACAATGCAAGATGCAACCTTAAAATTACCGTAAAGCTCAACTTTTCCAACTTTTCCGAACTTTTCTTGAAAAGTTGATTGAACTTTTCATCAATTCCAACTTTTCCGGAAAAGTTGCAACCCTACTAAGGGGATAGGGAAAAATTCCCCATTGGTTTGGTAAAAATAATAGTGTAAAGGTCGATGTTGCCACCGTGTATAATAGTGAAATAAATACACAAATAACAAACACAACTGGACCGAGATTTCAAAACCCAGATACAAAATCATAATATCCAGTGTCCAGCTTAAATGGCGCCATCCGCCTAACTGATTTTATTACTTTTGCCGGATTAAACAATAACTTGGGTAATAAAAATTTTACTTCTGGATTAATAGAAATTGGGAACAATATCCTTTAAAATTTGAAAAATATTCAGTATGTACACCAGTGGCCAAAAAATTGTATATGTAATTTACCCTCTAAGGTAATTTTTTAAAGGAAATACATTAAAATGTATATGTGAATTGCAACGTCAAGAAATGTGTGTCATCTACACTTGGTATGTAAAACGTAAAAAGCAATAATTACGAGGAGTGTAAAAAGTTAATGTTTTTCAAAAAATAAATGCCTCTTTTGGAGCTTTTTGGCATAATTGGCAAATTAAAATAATATTAAGACTCTAAAGTTTACTTAGGTATGTCAAATTTCATCTTTATACGGAACAGAGTAACTTGGGGTTAAAAAGTTAACACCATAAAAATGCACCATATAGATTGGCCAACAAACAAGCTTGTTTGGCTTAGCCATAGCGTTGTTTGAGGAAAGGCTTAGGTTTGCTTAGATTTACCTTTCCCCAAACAACGTCCACAGTCAAGGGAAAATGGGAGAATTCCCCCACTGGTTTGCCCTGTTGTTTTGCCATATGTTTATCCCTATCAAATTTTAACAGAGGTGTTTTAATAAGTAGTTGACAATGCTGCAAAAAGTGCTTTATGGTCGCGGAGCCGACTGTCATCATTCAAAATTATGCAAATGATTGTCCCTGATCTCCCATGTAACTTACCAATGCTGTGCCGGTGCCGTGATTTACTTCCACCAACACTACTAGTAACTGCCTAATTTTTTGAGTTTGAACTAGATAATTTAAAGAGCTTGCAAGCCCCCAAAAGGTTTGCAAGCACTTTCAAAGGGCCTGAAACACTTTGAACTTTAAAAGTGCTTGCAAGCCCTTTCTTTAATTACCGATGTTTAAAAAAATCTGGCAAATGTTTCGTGACATCAGCCCCCCACTTAAATTATTAATAGTAATGTACTAGCTTCTCAACTGGGCCAAATTAAAAATTTTGAAAAATGGGTAAGGACAAAAGTTGTTTCTTACATCGTGAGAAATATTCTTGTCAAAATCTTTTTCTTTAAAACCAGTGGTTCAGCAGTTATAAGGAAATAAACAATTAAATTGTTTATAATAATTGATTTCAGTAGAATTTTTCACTCCTGCTAATTTCAGCTCAATCTAGACCTTTAGTGATAAGGGTGGGGAACAGCCATTTTTAAGTGTTTCCCCCAAAAAATGTTTAAAAAAATGCATAAAAAAATCATATAGGTATATTGTTGAATTCGTGCTTCAATAAGCTTTCATTTGACACCCTACTGCTTTTGAATTTCCTTTTACATTTCCCAATTTGCCCCCTGAAATTAATCCACAGAATCAAAATTCAACTTTTTGATAATTTTCGCTCAATCTACACCTAATTCTCAATGTTCATGAATTTTTTCAGATTTTCCTGAGCGATTTTTGGTGATAAGGGTGGGGGACAGCAATTTTTATGCGTTTTCCAGAAAAATGTTTTAAAAAAATGAATAAAAAAATACATTGTATGTACTGTTGATTTAGTGCTTCAATAAGCTTTCATTTGACACCCTACATGATGCCCTTGAATTTTTTTTCCATTTCCCAATTTACCCCCTGAAATTAACCCCCAGAATCATAATTCAATACTTCACGTCTATAATTGGGCCACTATCTCTGTGCTAGATTTAAAATTTTTACATTGAATAGTTCAACGAAAATCGCCTGTGACAGACGGACGGACTTGCAGCATGATGCTTGCAAGCAATGAAAGGGCTTGAAGCACCGAAATGGCCTAAAGCACCAGAAGGTCTTGTAAGCCCTCAAGTCAGTAGAGGTTGGTGAAATCTTAAAGTTGTATATCTCTGTTGCTACTTACGGGCCCCATGCCAAGTTCAGAGGTTTTAAGAGTGAGTCTACTAGAAATGTTTTGGTATAGAAAAAAAATATTTTGTAATTTACGAAAAAAAGTTGAATTTTTGCTCCGCTTCCCCTGAGAAAAAAATTAACACGTTTGGGTATGTTATTTATTATTTTTTCTAAACAAATTTTATACCTATCATTGTCGAAAATTTTCAAATTTTAAGAGAAAAAAATGTGTTAGTAGAAAGTTATAGGTAAGTAGTCATTTGAATTTATTTTAAAATTATTTTAGGTTTAAAATAATTCAAATGTGCATATTTTTCTCTTAACATTTAAAACTTTTCGACAAAATGATGTAAAATTTGTTTAGAAAAAATAATGGTAATTATTGATATTACTGTAAACAGCGAATTTTTTCATGAAATTTTGCACAGACCCTAATTTTGGGTCGTAGAACACGAATCCGAAGTCAGCTTTTGGCGGTCTCGTATGGTTTTTCCAAAAAAAAATTGTTTTTGGAAAACTTTTAGGTTAACTTTTAGGTTACCTTTTTGTTATAGATTCCTTTAAGTTTCGACACTTTCACTTCAACATATCTGTAAACTTATAATTTTTATTAGTTTTCGTCACACAAAACACCACATTTAGGCAAAAATAGCTAAGAAAATTGCTGTTTTCTATAGAAAATTCCATTTTAACGCTCTAGACGTCATTATTTTGCCAGCTGTCAATTTTCCGGCGTTGCCACGTTTACAAAATATTTTTCTCGCAAATTTTAACAATTTCCGGCCATAAATAAATCCAAAAAAAGAGATGGCAATATGAGAGTAAAATAAGACAGATAGCATTTTATTTTCCCTAAAAGGGCAAAAAGATGACCCCAACCAACACCCTGGGGCACCGATCCCTCTTCGCCTGCGAGGAAAGAGACTGGTCAGGGCCCCTAACCAGGTGCTAACCCTGCTCCGACCTTAGGGTGCCCTCCGATCCACCGTTATACCACCGTTATATCGAAAATATTAGATCTGTCACCTAATTCACCGACTTAGAAAAGTTTTTGATACGAACGGTGGATCGGAGGGCACCCTAAGGTCGGAACAGGGTTAGCACCTGGTTAGGGGCCCTGACCAGTCTCTTTCCTCGCAGGCGAAGAGGGATCGGTGCCCCAGGGTGTTGGTTGGGGTCATCTTTTTGCCCTTTTGGTTAAATTTGGTTCATTTTCGCATTTTCCCGCCAACTTTTTATTATTCCTAATTTACAACTTTGTCTTGAAAAATAAGTAAACCTGGCAACGCCGGACATTTGACAGCTGGGAACGTAATGGCGTCTACTGCCAAATACAATGGAATTTTATATAGGAAAAAGCAATTTTCTTAACTATTTTTGGCTAAATGTGGTGTTTTGTGTGACGAAATAAAATAAAAATTATAAGTTTACAGATATGTTTAAGTGAAAGTGTCGAAACTTAAAGGAATCTATAAAAAAAGGTAACCTAAAAGTTAAAAAAATTTTTTGCGGAAAAACCATTCGAGACCGCCAAAAACTGACTTCGGATTCGTGTTCTACGACCCAAAATTAGGGTCTGTGCAAAATTTCATGAAAAAATTCGCTGTTTACAGTAATATCAATAATTACCATTACAAAATATTTTTTCTTTACCTAAACATTCCTAGTAGGCTTACGATTAAAACCCCTGAACTTGGCATGGGATGGGTGCTGTAAGTAGCAACATAGATATACACTTTACACACTGCCTCAAGCTCTGCTCATCTCAGGAAGAGCACACCGAAAAACAACATTATAATATAATAAATTATGGGGATAAGAGGACAGAAATTTGGAACCTTTTACTATTATACCCACATAACAATTCATTCTATTTCAAAGAAAATCTGCATTAATCCCAAAAAATTCTGCAGGGAAAAATCTGTTATTTTAAAAAAAAACATACTGTTAAATTTATTCAGCATAAAATGAAAGGCAAGTCTGAAGTAATGGGCATAAAATTTGAAAAAATCCCGTAAACCCGTCCAACAAAGAGTAGTGGGAGGTCAGCGACCTAGAGTTCGCGGTATTCAAGATTCAAGGTCTAACTATAGGTGCATTCCAAGGATAAACTTGAGAATATTTTATGGGTGAAAATTACAGGTAAATGACCACAATACCGAACTACATGGTCGGCAATGAGGCTTCATCCCTCTACAACCTTATTCTAAGAAATCCACATAAGAAAACTCCCACATAGTCATGTTTGGGAAATTATTGCAATAATGAAATAGATAAGCATGCCTCTAAAATGAATCATAATAGATTTTTTATCATTTCTAATATGCCACGCTTGTATTTTGGAAATTCTACGACGCACAGCCATTAGATGGCCTCAAATTCCACGAAATTTCGACTAAAACTAGTTGTGAATCAACCTAAATCGCAACCTTCAAGAACAAAGGAAGTTATTTTAGAAGGCTGAATATAAAAAATACTGGATTGCTCGGTAAAACTATTGGGAAAATGCCTTTAAAGTACGTAAAGTAAAGAAATATTTTTTAAATTTTAAGGGTGAAATTAACATGACGCAGCCAAACCCTCATTCAAGCACGAATGTATAGATTTGAACTCATTCTCACGCTTTTTCATTCTATAAAAGCACCCTGAAAAGGCGGAATATCAAACTGTACTTACCACAATGTAATTAATAGGCACAAAAAGAAAAAATTGGAAAATTGAGCACTAGTTTTTGTTCTTTTTTTCAGTAAAATTAACTTAAAACTTGTGAACTTCTGTAGCTTGTTGTTGACGAGGCTGACTGACAGCGGATGCCAGTGAATCAGTGATGCCAAATTAAAAGCAAAAGCCCTAAATTAAATTTCGGGGAGTGACTCGTTATATTTCGTTATTATTCGGGAACAATTTCAAAGTATGTTTTTGTATTTTTTCACTTTTATTGTGCGAAAATAATATTCCATTAAATATAATTTGATAATAAGATTTAAGAGAAATTGGTTAAATAAAGTAAATAAAATTATATCTATATAGATTTCTCCTATGAACAAATAAGCGTTTTGCTGGTTGCCTAAACTCGGGAGGCTTTAGAAATGGCGGTAAATTTAAAAATTGGCTCAACTAACACCAACACAACAAAAAAGTGGCATTTCAAAAAAAATTGTACTGCAAGAGGAGACAAATTTTATAGTTGGTAAATTCATTGCATTTCTTTAGAAGAGATAAATCGGTTTTAACAACAGGATTATTACCTAGACATCAGATGTAAATTACGACATTTCAGGGGTATGCTGCACTATTTATTTAAATAAAAATCTTCTATTTTAAATATGGTTTGGGTACCTACGCGGCGTCCCTAATGTTCCCCTTGGAGGAGGTGCTACACCAATTAAGGGCACCGCGACTTGATAGGCATAGGCCAAAGAGGGGGGGCGTGGGTTATGCCCCACCCCCCATACCATATCATAAACATAAAGATAAAACAAATTTAAAAATAGTATTTAATATTTTTATTACATGATCTATTTGAAATTGCCACAAATCGCACAAAATTAAGAAGTACAATGAAAGAGAGCGACTGGATTTACTTCTTTTTTTGTATATAGAACAAGACAAAACAAAAAATGTTAATTACGACTCGGTAATAGATGAATTTAACACTCTTATTCAAGGAACAAGAAGAATGAGGTTGCAAATATAAAAATTCATATAGTTAGCATTTGCTTTCAAAATTTACGTTTTAATTTTTTATGATCAATTTGGTGCTTGGCCCAGGGGCATATACCCCCTCCCCCAACTGTCTGAAGAAAATATTTTGATTTCGAAATTAGGGTGAATTCTTGACGAACTTTGGGCGTGGCCCCGAAAAATTTTCACCTGCGGCGCTTTTCCACTTTGCCGCTTTCATGGTAGCTGACACCCCTCGAAACTTAATCCTAAATACGCCACTGCCTTGGCCCACCCTAATTAGGAAGGCTGCGCAAGCCTATGTTGATATAGGTTCTGTTTTTTTTGTTACACACTTTGTATCATGGGCGTCGGGTGAAGTGAAGTGAAGCCCTCAAGTCAGTGGATGTTGGTGAAATCTTAAAGATATATATCTCTGTTGCTACTTACGGGACTCATGCCAAGTTCGGGGTTTTGGATAGTGAGCCTACTAGGAATGTTTTGGTAAAAAAAATGTAATTTGCGAGAAATGGTAGAATTTTTGCGGAGGCCCCCTGGGAAAAATATTTCATTTATTATTTTTTCTAAATAAATTTTAATCATTTTGAAACTTGGCCTCTTAACTGGGTTTTACTCCAAATTTTGAGTATACTTTCTTTTTTATTCATTATTATGCAGCCCCACCCCCCGGTGCGCCACTGCTCTTTCCTATCACAGACTTTATTTATCTTTATCTTTGCATGTAACTATTTTTGACGAAAAATTAATAGAAAAATCGGGAAAATTGATTTTTAGTTGTTATATTCCTCCGAAACGGGAGACAAAAAAATAAAGATAAAACTAAAATTTGTCGGGATTATGAAACTTTGGCGTACTCACGCTGCCCTACACCAAGTTGTGTGCACTGAACGCGCGTTTCGCTAATCATGTTTGCATCATCAGAAGATGATTAACTGCTAAAATTTTGCTAACATGATTAGCTAGACTGGTGTCGAGTGCAAAAAGTTTTGATGTGTGGTAGAACTGCATAAACAACAAAAGTTTGGATATTTACAAAGAGTTGACGTTTTTAACATCCAAAAAATGTGCAGCAATATTCCCCAACTCGAAAAATGTTCATATAAAAATGATTAGTGGAAGAAATGGTTCAGTTACTGCGAACGGTACAGATCTCTTCATTAACATACGAAAAAGGTAGATTACTTACCCAAACTTAGGAATGCCGAGGATTCCCTGTAGGGAACAAACCAAATACTCTTAGCCGTCGCGTAGTTCCAATAAAAGCCGCTTCTGAATTGCTTTTTTACGTTGTAAATTTACGTGGTTTAACGTTTTTCTGGGTTCTATCTTAAAACGTCAAATTATGTAAAAGCTTTGTGTTACTGTAAGAAATAATATATTTTTCTGTCGAAGGATATACATGCCTGCCTCGCTCGAGGGGAAAACTTAAGGGCTTCTTTGCATAATCTTAAGGAACCTAAATGTCCTATATCTGTCTTAAGATGCGGTAGAATTAAAAGTTCAACGTTAGACGTTGCCCAAAATAATGGAAAAGCTGGTGAAAAATAGAATGATCACTTTTATAACAAGCACAATTTATTAAATAATTTATCAATGAGAGTTAGCAATAGTGCGCACTTAATTTAGTGCTCCCTGTATATGTAAATTAAAACCAAGGGAGCTGTAGACCATTTTTCACTCGGGAGACAATCCTGATATTGAACTGCATTTTTATTTTGGAAACTTGTTGTCATAAACAGGGCCGGATTAACGGTGCATTGGGCCCTAGGCTAAAATTGATTTAGGGCCCCTACTTGGACCATTTAATACATTTTGTTTTAGATATATTTTTTCATAAAATTTTAAACAAAAATGGTTGCTTTTTAAATGTCTTTATTAAAAAAAAGCATAATACATATACATCAAATAATAAGAATGACAAAAAACATTAAAGCATGGGTATCTTCATTAAAAAAAATATAGTATGTGTTGACTGGTACCTTATTCAAGTAAATATTCGTTTCCGTGATTTTAGAGCTGTAAAACTTTCAAAAATTTTTTCAGTTTGAATTTTTTTAAGAAGATCACTTTCTATGGCCAATAAAGAAAGATCGTTAGTTTTTTCATCACCTAATGAATTTCTTTTATGACTTTTTACCCTTTCTAAAGCTGAAAATGATCGCTCCACACTACAGTTAGTTACTGCCATCGATAAAAATATTAGTAGGAAGGAATAGTTTTGTTATTATTGTACCTATTTGATATTATTATTTTTGGATTTTTATTATTATACCATGGTAAAAATATATTATATACCGTTTTGATAAATACGTTGGATTAAAACCCGATCTGGTTCCTAACTAAATTTAATGTTATCTAAAATCTAAATGCAATGAAAATATAAATATTGATCTAGTCCTATCGTCTTTAATATTACTCGTTTAGCAGATCAAAACGCACCATCCCTTTCTTAAAAGTCCCATCCACTCCACATCTGGTTTTTGGCTTAAGGGTTCGTTTCCTAAGTAGGTAGGTACCTCTTAAAACACTCTCTATTCGGTACACGTTATTTAAAAGTATTTTAAAGTACAGTCTCGCAAATTTTTTACGTTAGCCTAATTAGGTAAATGTATTTTTTTCCGATTTTTCTTTTTATTTTAGTCTATTGCATTAATTTCAAGGGCCCCCCGCAAGCCTTGGGCCCCTAGGCTATAGCCTACTTAGCCTAATGGATAATCCGGCCCTGGTCATAAAAGGAAGGGGAACGTTTCATTGCATGGCAGTGTTTGTCTATACTAGGTATTATTTAGTCTATGATATTACCTATATCTAGTCGATCTATTGCAATCATTTTGCTTGTGCAAATTCTAACAATTTTTATCCAATTTGTTTAATCATTGTATTTTTACAATGACGTTTTACTCTTGTCCACATTTACTTCATATTGATTTTATTTTATTTTATTTATAGTGGCTATGGCCGTAAATAAATAAATAAATAACAATTGTTTATATTTTTGTTTTTATTTTTTGACGCTGGGTAGTCAGATAGCGTTTTTAGGATCATAATATACTAGTAAGGCTGCGGTATGTCCAGATGATCTGGTCCTTCAAATTTCCAGAGGAAATATAATTTTAGATACTAGTTAATTTATTACAGCATAGCATACCAATATTAGGTTACTTGTTAACTTTGTTACAAGAACTTGTTCTTTATAACAATAAAGCATATTTTGATTATTTGGTTGATTGATTGATTGACTGATTCACGAACAAATTTTTTCCGTTTAACCTAAGGGTGGAATCATAAAAACTGGACAGTTTAAATAAATAAAACACATATATTTGTTACAGTAAGTTATTCAAGAGATAACAACAAAAAACTAAGTATGATATAAGTTACTGCTGAAAACCTAATTACGTTACAAAATTGGCGGTAAG
Organism: Philopedon plagiatum; assembly: GCA_963971165.1. Taxonomy (NCBI): domain Eukaryota; kingdom Metazoa; phylum Arthropoda; class Insecta; order Coleoptera; family Curculionidae; genus Philopedon; species Philopedon plagiatum. Next base: position 21,738,287 of record OZ020192.1, on the reverse strand, counting down.
AATTAAAAAACCGTAAGTGTGTATATCTTAGATTATGTAGCACGAGAAGATATTAAACTAACCACTCGTACATCATTCTATCGCCACGCCACTCTAAGAACATTACGCGAAAGATAATACGGGGTTGCCAGATGTCAATGTTGAAAAAAGCAGATCTTTATGATGGGACCTTATTAAATGAAAGTATGCTGGGTAAATTTCACCTTTCTTGGCAATGCTGCTATGAAGTATTCAGTTAATACACCCCACTACTTGCATGGACTTTGAACTATTGTCAACGTTAAAGCTATGTAAATAATTGTTCTGTTCTTTGCTACATAATCTAAGGTACTGGCGCTTCGTCAATTCGAATAAATCTGATCAAAGCACTTAAGTAGATTTTTAAGTTTCCAATCATACCCAGTTTGTTGTCGTTATCTTACATAACAAAAAATTTTAATATTTATTTATTGTAAATAATATATCATTAAATACAAGGTGTATATACAAGTTACTTCACTGGTTTCATTTGCCACAGTCCATCATTTAAGTAGTGACAATTTTCTACTCCAATACCTTTGTTAATTTTGGCTCTAAAAAAAGATGTTTTGAGGGACATTGATTTGACATGAAATATAGGCCGAAAAATGCACTTTACATGTCAAATTTTGAATTTTAATTTAGTAAGATATAAAATAAATTACGGTTACTTACATTTCCTCAGTAGACAGGGTTGTTTTTCCTATAGCTATCGCATGTTCTTTTCCTTCAGCCACTATAGCCTAAAATAAAGACAATATAACAAAGTCAAGAAACATAGTTTTTCAACAAGAAGTCTATCAGTCCTCAGCATTTACAACAAATAGAATTTGCAGACTATGTTATACTATATAATAAAAAATGATAATAATGTGGTTCATTTGGAACTTATGATTTAAGCAACATACCGAAATAATATTTCATAAAACTGTACAGGGTATCCCATTTTTGGCACTTTTGCGGGGTATCTCCCTTATTTTTAAAGATAGAGGGTTGCGGTTTTCGCGCTGCTTTTTTGTGAAATTAAAGATAGCGCCAGCAGAATTTTCATAGCCCTTTTGATTTTTGAGATACAGGGTAGAATCGTGTAACGTTTGAGGCACCCCCCGTATCTGAGTTACTTTTAAACTTATCGAAGAAGTTAAAACGTAACTTTGTGGTTTTGTCAGTTTTTGATTATTAGTAAAATATTTTTGTTGCTTTGGTGTTAATTTTTTAAAATAATGGCGGTTTACGAAAATAATGAAAATTATGGTAATATGTTGGTTGGTTTTATACAATCTAATGAAAATCCCCAAGAAGCTTCAGAATTATATTTACAAAGGTAACGTATTTTCAGCGCTATGGTTAGGATAATATCTTAGTGTTTTTTTTTGTTCACATTAGATATCCAGAGAGAAGGCAACCTTTCCCAGATATATTTGCCGCCTTAAATCAAATTTAGTAGAGCATGGATCATTTATCCAGCCCCGTCCTAAGGCGTACACCACAAAAGATAGAGATATAAAAGAAATAAACGTATTGGGTTATGTAGAAGCAACCCTTCATCTTCTTGCAAGCGAATAGAGGAAGCAACTGATGTATCCAAGTCTAATGCTCAAAGAATTTTGCAAAAATATAAGTATCACCCCTATAAATTCCACATAGTTCAACATTTGCATCCCGGTGATGCCGAGCGCCGAATGTTGTTTTGCCAATGGTATTTACAACAAATCAATACTGATGAATCTTTTGGCAGACTCGTTATCTGGTCCGATGAATCTTATTTTTCAAGTGCGGGAATTTTCAATAGCCATAATACAAGGAATTGGTCCATAGAAAATCACCATTTGATTTTTTAGAGGACACAACAAGGACACTTTGGGGTTGGGGTCTCGTGTTTCATTTTTGGAAGACGCCTAGTCTACAGAATTTTTGAAGGAGGTCTCACAGCGCGTCGGTACCGAGAAATCCTTGAGGAAGTTATTCCAGAATTGATGGAAAATGTTCCATTGGCCCTTTATGCCGTTCATCGTCAACAAGACGGTGCCCCCTGCGCTTTTAAGGGCATTTTTAGACGATAACTTTCCTCAAAGATGGATTGGTACCTACGGACCTGTAAGATTGCCCCCTCGATCTCCGGATCTTTCAGTTTTGGGTTTTTTCTTATGGGGTTTCATGCAAAATAAAATCTATAAAACACAATATCAGTCTATAGCGGATCTTCTTACGGCAATCGATTTAACTTTCCGAAATTTGGAAAGAAGTCCTATTAGAATAATAAGAAAATGTGCTAATTTTGCGTATGGGAAAATGGCCATCATTTTGAAACCCACTTTTAAAACTCTTTACTTTTTCAAAATTCCGTTTCTCTTTTGTTTTTCCTAACTTAAGTTTTTAAGTAAGATAGGTAATAATTATTGTTTTGTTTTGAGTAAAATTCAATAATTTTATCATAATTAAGTTAAAATGCTGTAATAAATAATTAAGACTTGAGAATTAAAAAAGATATGAATTAAGTTTGAAAGTATAATAATTACTTACATCGATTTTGTTTTTAGTAAATTTTAGCCATAGCTACTACCTACTGATTGGACACAAAAGAAAATTTTAGAAAATCTTAAATTCTGAGCTTGTTTTTAAAAATAATTGGATACAATTATATATTTTTGGATTATGCCTAATAAATATGAAAAATAATATACAGGGTGTTCCATTTGAAAGAGCATATGTTTGCTTCATACCTAAAAAACGGAAAGCGTTAGAAAAAAACCGACTACGCCACTGGATTCTACGGAAAAAATTCTATGAGAATACGTTTTAACTTCTTCGATAAGTTTAAAAGTAACTCAGATACGGGGGGTGCGTGCCTCAAACGTTACACTTTTCGATTCTACCCTGTATCTCAAAAATCAAAAGGGCTATGAAAATTCTGCTGGCGCTATCTTTAATTTCACAAAAAAGTAGCACACTGTCGCGAAAACGGCAACCCTATATCTTTAAAAATAAGGGAGATACCCCGCAAAAGTGCTGAAAATGGGATACCCTGTACATCCTTTTGAATTTTTTTTTTTAATGTAAAATTTTAATGTTATAATATTTGCATCCTGATAAATAATGCTAAACCACAATACCTAAATATTATTATTATTACCATTTATTGGGATTGAAGAAAAGGGTAGTGAATCACAGGGTTGTTTTGTTTTAAACGTTTTGTATAAAACAATTGTTTTAAACATGTTTTAAACAATCGGGTAGGTTTAATACAATATTGTTCGTTTAAAACTATATAAAACAAGTTTAAAACAGGTAAGTTCAACACACGGTTTTTTTTAAGTAAGGTGATTTAACAGGAGTATACTTATTATAGTAAAAAGCCCATTTAATTCAGGGTAGGATTTTAGGTCTCTAGATTGACTTAAAATTACAATTTGAACACCACATTTTGAATCTAAACAAAAAGATATCCAGTGGTTGCTTTGCTGTAAGAATTGTGGCTAAAGAACTGACATTTTCCAAGAGTCGCAATGTCTATTTTTCTTTGATTGAGTCACATTTGAGATACGGTATCTGTTTCTGGAGAGCATGCTCTAATTATTTTTTCAATTCAGTTTTCCTCATACAGAAGAGAGCCATAAGGTTTATGTGTAGGGCGGGTTTTCGTGAATCATGCCGGCCACTCTTTTTAAGACACAAAATTTTGACTTTAGCTTGTTTATTTATACTTGAAACTGTATGTCTTATTAAAAAGAAGTTAGGCTATAGAGTACCGGCTTACCCTTTACGAAATACACATATAGTTGCCCTACCCATCCCTACCACATCGCTAACCAGAAATGCAATTTTCTATAATGGAAAAAAACTTTTTAATTCCCGACCCGACAATATAAGGCAAATAAATTGTCATAAAAAGTTTAAGAGGAATGTCCAACATTTTTTAGTTGCAAAGGCCTATTACACCGTTGATGAATTTTATAGGGATAGCGTTAATTAACTTTATATTATGTTTTTTTGTGTTTTTTTTTTGTAAATGGGGAGAGGGCGAAGGGACTGAGGGATGTGAGATTAGAGGAGGGGAGAGTAGGGTATGGGAGAGGAGGAGTTAAATTTTAAATATGCCTAGTACAAAAGTTTTTCTGAATTATAAAAGATTATTTAGTATATGATCATATTTTTACTTTACATGGCTTATTTTACTTACCACTACTGTATCTTTCGGTACTTCAGTCATTTGAGCTCCTGGGGAAGTTAGCCCAGGACACATTATGTTGGCCCCACTGAGAACAAATCGAATGGCACCTTTGTCCACTTGTTGCATGGGAAGAAAAAAAGGATCTGAAAAAAGAAGTTTTTTACTAGGAATTAAACAGCACACAACTAAATCCATTTTGGCAATAAGTTCATTTGAAAAATAAAAATATCTCAAAAATAATAGAATAGGAAAATAACCTAAACAAAAGATCAAAACTGTACTAAAAAGACAAAATTTAAAACCATAATAAGTAATAGTTGCATTGCAATTGGTAAATATTTTGCAACTTGTGATATGATTGTACACTCAGAAATTTTTCCAAATATGGGGCGAATCGCCTCAGATGTAGGTACCAGCGCGATGCGCTAGCCCTAAAACATGCCATTTTAATCTCATGATCTCGCAATGAAAATGCTGTTACAAGAATAACTCAAACATTGTTTAAATGTACTTTTTCCTCAGCTTTCCGATGGTGTAATTTGTTTTTCAAAATACCTCCTCCTTAACTTCAAAACAATACTAAACGTGCTGTATCTCGAAAAATGCCATTTTCATTTTTTTTTTTTAATATGCTAGATCGAAAGATCAGGATTTTTTACGTCAAAAGAGCTCTATTCTAGAGAGAACCTTGTTTCTGTTTACAAGGAATTTCGGCGAGCATTTGCAGCGCGCTCGGGCCGAGTACCACGCGACAAAACAAAGCAGTAAAAAGTTTATGCAATAGATGGTTCACCGCAATATTTAGGACCATAGAGTTGTTGAGATCTGACTACAAATATATGAAATTTTTGAGGGTGAGTTGTACTTAAAAAGTCTCCAGTCTTGCAATTTGAAATTTTTCCGAAAATCAAAGAACCCAAAAACTCAAAAACTATTGCTGAAGAAAATTCACAAAAAACGCCTGTTTGTATTTAGAGTACAATTAAATAATTTATGTTGGGGATCGGCTATTTCATTACAAGTGATACAATTTGGGTTGTCTGAGGCCTATTTTAAATTTATAACTAGGACATATTATGTGACCTGACCTCAACCTTGATATAGACAGGATCATTTTTTTGTTGTGTTATGAACCAAGGTTCACTACATGCTCTAGTAAATAAAGCTCTAAAAATATTATAAAACTGATTATATAAACTTTTTCAACAACTTACATTTATGAAATAATCTTAATGTTGGCATCCATTGTCCTTCTCTGTGTCTAAAAAACTGTTGTTCACCTGAAGAATTTACTATAATTTCTATGTGATCATGGCTAAAAACAATATTAATTGAAAGGTAAATACATACATATTACATACATCCTTATGAAGCTAATAAATTTAAATTTCACTCAGGTTTATTTAACATAAACATTCAGCTTAAAGCTAGTATCAAAAGTTCTTTGCTATGTGTTTTCGCAAGCTAAGTTATAGACAGGGCCCCCGCAAGGGTTATCAACGCCCGCGTGCCAAAAATATTTTGGCGCCCCTTACTCGGCAAAAAAATTGGGGGTGCCCAAATTTGTCCAGTTTTTGTTGGAATTTAGTGTAGAGTAGTTAAAAAAACTATCAGAAACCTTTCTTAAATGCCTTAAGATCAGTATGCTGTTAGTTTTAGATAACATATGTATTTTTTTAATTTTTAATTTTTTTCCTTTAGGCAATCGATTAAAACCTCATTTTATAAGGAAACTACAGAGATTTCAAAACCAAAACTTTATTTTTCTCTAAATTATTTATAAAGGCATAAATCAAACAATAAACAAATCACAAATAAAACATACCTTATTATTAGGATACAGAAATTAAATGGGCGTTTTTCTAGATTTGGCCGCTGCAAATTCTTTTATAATATTATCAAAATCTATTTTATCGAGTATCTCTTGCTCTATAGCTAAGATTGCCAAACCAGATAATCTTTCTTGTGACATGGTAGACCTCAAATAATTTTTAATTATTTTTAATTTTGAGAATGATCTCTCACCAGAAGCAACAGACACAGGTAAAGTGAGGAGGATTCTTAACGCAATACTAATATTTGGTAGAGATGAAGTTAGATTGTTTTCAAATATATATTGAAGAATTTCAAGGGGATTTGATACTTCAGGCAATGAAAACAATCTTAGGGCTTTTATCTCGTTAAATAAACCATTTCCTTCCACGTCAGCCTCCTGCTTTTCCTGATCAGTTAGCTTCTGTTGAAGAACATGACAGCATTTTAAAAGATCTTCGTCATTTAATTTAGAAATATCACAAATAAAACCAAAAACGTTTTCGTAATCAGATATCATATCGAACCTACTATTTAAAGAACTTAGTGTTTGATCAATTATTTTTAAAAAGAAATTTATTTTAAAAGCAGTTTTTGGATCTTGAGGTGTCTCATCCGTGTGCTCATAATCGAACAATTTCGGTTTATACCTTCGTCTTACATTATTTAATGGGGGAAAACATTGCTCTATCTCAAGAGCAGCCGCTAGTTTTCCAGCTTCAACAAGATTTTCCTCGAAAACATTATCATTTCTATAATTTTTAAAATGATCGACTAAATTCTTTAAATAGTTTTGGCACACTTTAATGTCAATCGCTACACTTTGCATCATTTTGCTTACAATATTAATCTGGAATAAAACATCATACCAAATTATTATACTACAAATAAATTTAAAAGATTGAATATTTAATAAAAGAGAATTTGCTTTATGTCTAGTTTCTATGTTATAAGTATCATTTTCTGCTATTTCTAGAAGGCTATCACATATTTGAATTAAATGAAACTTTAGCGGTTTCATAGCATCAATCCTACTTGACCATCTAGTATCACTTAGGGGTTTTAGATTTAACTGAGGGACATGCTTTTTCATAACATCCCATCTTTTTGTGGATGAAGAGAAAAATACATAAAGTTCTTGTACAATATTAAAAAAATTCACTGTTTCATTTGAAACCTTAGCAGCATCATTTACTGTTAAATTTAAGCTGTGTGCAGCACATGGTACAAAAAATGCCCTAGGATTAGCATCGAGTATGCGTTTTTGTAAACCAATATGTTTTCCGCGCATATTGGCCCCATTATCATACCCTTGACCTCTCATATCTTTAATATCTAAATTTAAATTTTTCAAAAGTCCCATTACAAAATTACATAGCCCTTCCCCTGTAGAGTCGATTATTGAGTTGAATGCTATAAAACTCTCTTGTATTTGGACCTTTTTAGAACTGTCATTTAGAACGACATAACGCAAAACGAGGCTTATTTGCTCTGTATGGCTTGCATCCGGTGTACAATCTAAAATTATTGAATAATATTTGGAGCTTCGAACCATGTCCAAAATATTATTTTTTACTTTAGAAGCCATTAATTCAATAATTTCATTTTGTATCTGGTAGCCTAAGTAATGGGTCATTCTTAAAGAATTTGTTTGTGAGTTTTGCACTCGACTTATGTGCTCTCTCATCACAGGATCAAAAGATGAAATCATCTCGACAGTTTTGAGGAAGTTCCCATTATCATATTGGAAAAGTGTTTTAGATGAACCTTGGAAAGCTAGGCACTGTCTGGATAAAAATTTAACAACTGCAATAATTCTTTCTAGAACGTCATGCCAATACTTTTTTTCAGTTTCTAAAACCCGTAAGTGATGATCGTTTACAGTTGTAGATAATTTCAACATTTTTTTTAAATTCATCCATTTATTCATGTGAACGTTATGTGCAATTGATGTTTCATGTCTTATAATGGCTAAGGATAAATGTTGCCAATCAGAAAAACCACTAGTATCAGAAAAACTAGTAGAAGTCTTGCTGAAAAGTTTACAACAAAAACAAAATACCGAATTTTTGGAAACTGAGTAAATTAGCCAAATTCTTTCCACTTCTTCTCCATTTCCTAGTTTTCTAACAAAGTACTTACTTGAAAATTTTCTTTTGTCTTTATTAGCAGGAAATTGATAATTACGTCCTATCAAGGGAGGACCACGATCAACCAATATTCTGACTTCATCATTGGTGATGCTTCTGGGCCATAAACCGGGATCTTCTGATGGAAGAATACTAGGAATAGTAATCTCAGTCTCCCCTTCAGTAGAAGCTTCATCGCTAGAACTGCTAGAAGTGTCACTTGTAGTCGTAGTTGTTAGGATGGCTGACTCTACAGAGGCTATATTTTCAATACGTGTTGATGTTGATGTCGATGGTTCACATGTTGCAGAAGATGGCGATGGCGCCGCTTTAGAAACTGTATTTTCTTCTACCTCTATCGTTTCAGTCTTGTAAACTTGACTTTTTTGCAAAAAATGTTTCATACTCCCAGCCATCTTTTCCCTTTCTTGGACTCTAACTTTTTTTTGCTCTCGAAATTTTGCACCAGAAGGTCGTTTTCTCTTCTGTGGCTCCTAGAATTTAAGAAACACTAGATCAAAAATTGGTAAGGACATTTACCCTTGACTTCCCTTGCACAAGACCCATCTTTTTGAGAACGCCCCGTAATTTTTTATTTTTATGAATCTAAACTCTAAACGCGAGCCTTTAAACCTAAACGGCTAAACGAACTTAAGACCAATCTGAAGCATATACCCTATACACTTTTCCTGGTATAATAATTTGATAATTAATTTTTGGCAAAGATGAAATATAAATTTTTTCAGAAAGTCAAACGGTATGATGGTGGCTCCAAGGCGAAACGTCAGGTTTTAAATCTAAAATGTCTAAAGAAATATCAAAATCTATCCGATTTTTCCACGAATACAAAATACTTTCCTATTTGAGGGAAATAAAAATAATATTATCTATGGTATAAAGGTATGGGCTAATTAAGGATGTGCACTATTTTAAACAGAAAAAATTAAAAAAAAAACGAATTTTATAGACCTTAGAAAATGCTAATACTGCATGTGGGTAGGTACTTACCATTTCATAAAATTTTATTCAATCACAACAAAACACAATAACACAAAATACAAATCAATCTTTTTAATTTTTAAGTATCTAAATATTATAATTTTCTGCGTCTTCTTGACCCTTAAACGTTGCGAAATAAAATATCAATTATTTGGATTACGACGCCTTCCGCTGTTTTATACTCCTACAGAGTATTCGAGTCTGGACAGGAAAATCGGCAAGTAGGTAACAAGTTCTAACAACTTCTACGCAAACTTGTCGATTTATACCAGTATTGGATATTGGATCATGATATTGCATATTCAGATGTGAATAGTGATGATTGATTTTAAAAATATGTTTTCTGTTTTAATAGGGAATTAGATTAGATAGGTACCTAATTATATTTATGAACATAAACTTCGCTTAGATTATTGAAAAAAAAGATTTCTTTGGTGCCTTGCTCGTTGGAAATATTGTTAAAAAATTAACCAAAAACCTTTGGTTCTTGGCGCCCCTTACAGAGTGCGCCCGCGTGCAGTGCACGCGTTGCACACGCGGTTGCGGGGGCCCTGGTTATAGACTGAAAAATACTATTGAAGAGCATTAGTTCTTGAAGAGTAATATACCCGAGGGGTGTTTCACCTATCCAAATGTGTACACTTAATTTCCCTTTTTGATGATAATTTCCCCTAAACAGCCGTAATTTTATTTTATTTCCTTAATTTCCCCGTATTTCTATAATTACCCTGTAATTTCACTTTAATTTCCCCAATTTTACCTTTACTTCCTTAATTTCACCTTCTTTCCTTAATTTCCCCTTAATTACCAAAAGTATAATTTCCCTTTTTAAAATTTTAGTTAAGTTAGGTATCTTCCCGAGCATCCTTCAGTTCCGCAACTGGCGACGTATCGCGCATGCGCCGGCGCATGATCAGTAATGTGCAAATACTAAAATAACGTAATTTCACCATAATTTCCCCGTTATTTCCCTTAATTTCCCCACAATTTCCTAATCATTTCCTTAATTTCCTAGTAATTTCCCTCATTTCTTCGTAATTTCCCCATATAAGCAATAATTTCCCTTCTTTACCACATAATTTCCTACTATTTCCCCTCAAGTGTACACTAAATTTCCCGAGTGAAACACCCCTCGAATATACCATAATGTTGCAATAACACTCCACATTTTGACGTGTGTAAAACATTGTAATATTATGTACTATTGTATTGTATCGTACATTTTAAAATTTTAAATTAAAATAATCTGTTATAACCAATGCAAAATATTATTTTTATAAATTACTAATATAGGACATATTTCCTCAAAGATTAAAGTTGAAATTTGAGAGCAGCAATTTGTTGCTTATAAATGTGCCATTAGACATACCTACCTAGTGATGCTGGTAGAAATGATCCAAGCCCATGTTATTACATTAAAATGCTAATTTTAAACAAGAAAAACTTCAAATAATATAGAAGAATCAAACAACAAAGCAAAATATGGGTCAATTCGTTTAATGCACTTGTGGATAGTGAACCCTATCAGTGGCGGCTCGTCAGGGGAGGCAGTGCTTCCCCTGCAGCATAGCTACAAAATGAAATAAATGAAATAATAATACCTACCTTATTTTATAAATATGTAATACAATTAATACAGCTTTGAAACATATTTTTTAATATAAACTCTATAATAGTTCCTGTATAAATTTTGCGAAACGGCTCTAATAGTAAGAATATTCTACGCCACCCCTAACCGCGTAAGTGCGCGTACTCTCCATTATGCAGGTCCGTGAGCGCGGCGTCCTTATCTGTTTCATTATTATCGCATCTTGATGTCTCGCTCTTCACCTGATCGCTGGACGGAGGCATGCTTCCTCTAGGCTTGACGTTTTTAGGAAAGTGTGTAAGTAAAAAGACAAATAGTCATATATTTTAGGAAACGTAGTACGTTTTTCGCATTATGAAAACGGCGACTGGAGGCAAATACGCCCACCGTGTTTTAAACGAATAGATTCAAGTTTGACATCCAGTTAAGCAGTTTTGATTTTAAGAATTAGATTAATAATTAGGTTCGGGAAGGTGTAGTGCGTTAATAGAGGACGAGAGGGGGTTTCCTAAATAATCTGAGTTTTAAACATGGAAGTAAATGAAGGGTTAATGAATGGATAATGAAATGAAGGGATAATAGTTTTTTTTTGTACCTACCTATATAGGTATGCAAGTAAGAAGTTAATATTTTCCTGTTTGTTTTTCGTTTTATTTTATAAATAACTAAGGAGTTTATATATTTTTCTGTGAAGGTATGTGCGAATGCACTTTTCCACTTCTTCCTATCCCGAGTTCTATCCTATAGGATAGGACATATCCTAGATTAATCTTCAAGCTGACCTTTCTATTTTCAACTTTCATTTTTATTTCCTTTTTTCCATTTTCCTTCCGTCCTGGCAAAAATCCATATTATTATTTTATTACTTTTGAATAGGTATAACCGATAACCTATCTAAACAGTAGGTGTAGGTACCTACTGTTTAGATAGATAGGTAATAAAATAATTTAATGGAAACTCTACACCTTCCCGTTGGTTTTGCTGAACAATAACATATTTTTTATAGCATATATAAAATATTTTATTGACCAAGTAGAAGTCCTTCCGATTTCCTAGTAATCTGTTTTGTTGTAAGAAAATTTTTTGCCTGCCTCCCCTAAGAAATTGCCACGAGCCGCCACTGAACCCTATCACTTCATCTAAGGGTGAACCAAATTAAACCCATTTAACAAATTCAATGGGAATTTACATATGTATAGTTTGCATATTGTGTGAAAATTCACTTACCACTTAACTATCTTAAAGGCATCTTTTTTGGGCAAGATAGTATCTAAATAATTCTCTAAATGTGGGTAGGATTCCAAAATTTTTGCCCTAATTGATTTCTGAACTGAAGATTTCAACTGTAATACGCCGGATATGCTCTCCTTCTCGTCGAATCTAAAAAAATATAAATTAGTCATTTTATTGCATATTAAATTCATATTGCAATGGTTACTTTTTAAACATTTCTTTTGCTAGAAAATAAAAAATCTACAAGCGTTTCTAAACTCAAAATTGAGGTTATGTTTGAAAAACGGGAAAAGATACACAGCTGTTGCTGCTAGCACCATCAGGGGAAGATTTTGCTAACTAATATCTTCTCCCTTCTCATTTGATTTTCATGGCTTGAACTGCCAGGGTTTCTATCAAATTATGGGAAATCAACTTATTCGTTTTATTGTCCTTCAGAACGGAAGAGCAAAGAATAAGATTTATTTGCTGGATTAGAAATTGATCTTTAGTTAGTGGACCTTTCCTTAAATTAAGACTCAGTTCTAAATTAAGACTGTAAAATCCCTTTCAGGAATTACCATCAAAATACAAAGTATTATTATATTTCTAATGATTAAAGTAATGGAGTAGCTTACATCTATGCCCACCCAAACGAACACGAAGTGTTTGTATTAAAGCATTTGGCAACGGCGCATTTTTTATGTAGCTTTTGAAGTGAATCTGTGAAGTCCTAAAAATTTTTCTTGAAGTCAAGGCAAAATATTTATATATTTATCTCTATATCCTGTTATCTTAAAATTTTATTGCTAGTATTTAAATTTAAAGTTTTATCTGCTTGCGATAATTTTTAAAGTGGGAGAATTTAATCTTGGTTACCTATAATTTCGTTTTATTTTCTTAATTTTTATAAGCGTAAGTAAAACTGCTTTTTAAATATTGATTGTTTTTTTATAATTTCTGTACACTTTGTAGTCTCGAATATGGAAATACCCAGTTCAGGTGACCAGTATAACCTAAAGTGGAACAACCACATAGCAAATTTCATTCAAACTTTTATCGAACATCAAAATGGGGAATCCCTGGTTGATGTCACATTGTCGTGTGAGGGCCAATATATTAAAGCACACAAATTAATCCTATCTGCCTGTAGTGACTATTTTCACAGTATTTTTCAGGTAAGAATATTAAATAGATAACTAGCTACTAGATATCTAATCAGTAATGAAAATTTGTATTTCATAAGTCTCAGGACATGTATAAACCAATGAATATTAAAAGAAACCTTATATTTACTAATTTATTGTAACTACAAGTTTTTATTGCTTTTTAACTCGTTTTTAACATTTAAATCATAAAACTCGATACCACCTACAGGTGTAGGTACTGACATTATCACACCATAATCTATTTATTTGTATGTATGACAACTCTGACACATTTTCTATAGAAAAACCCAATAAAGTTATATGTATGTATTGTCAGCAATATGTAATAGAGCATGTTATAGAAAATTTAATTCAGGTGAAAATATAATAAAGTTAAAAATTGGGTGATCCAATTTAGTTACAAATTATTGGGAAATCCTTGGTGCCATTGTTTTCCTGGAAGGGTTTACTAAGGAATCATTTGTAATCCAAAGTACAAACTTTTATTTCCCTGATCTGAGATTCTTTGGTGGGACAGTGAGATTATCAGGTTTTACAGGGTGTCCGAAAAGTCTTAGTATGGGCAAATATATTTGCTATTAGTAAAGATAGAGACATCTAATGTGAATCTTAGTGGTTAATAAATCTACTTTTTTATATAATTTAAGTTTTCAACCCTCTTGAGGGGTTAAGCTAGGGGGTTGAGGTCAAAAATTTTAAATGCATCCCAATGCTGTGTAGTACCTCATTTTAAAGGTCTTCAAAAAAGAAACATTTATACTGCAAATCTGAGGTCTGTATCTTAATTCATTTTTAAATGGCAAGCCATAAAAATTAAAAATCGTGAAAAAAACATTAAAATCAAATAAAAAAATGCTTTATTGTTGTAAGACAAAGCTGTAAAAAAACATAAAAGTAGTCAAACATTAGAAAGTCCATAGAAAAATGGTGCCGAACCAATATAAAAATAAGAATAACAATTATACAAATGTGGATTTAACATGTATGGTATCATCACAGACCCATTCAACATGATACACACATACATACACACATACACATATATACACATATAACAAGATGAACATAAATACATGACAAACAGTATAAATACATATATATATATATATATATATATACATATTACGTATAAAAAGTAAATAGGTCTATGTATAAATAAAACGCAAAATAAAACAATTATTTACAGTATAAAAAAAATTAGTACAAAAACCTAGGGAAGGTGTTTTAAAATAGGGATAAAAAAATTTACATTGAAAGTAGATACTTACTGTTAGAAAAGTTACTCCATTGTCGAAAAAATTAAAATTAAACAAACAGAGGTACACTTGGGGCAGTCGCAGATGGCTATACAGTCCATATATAATAAAACAAAAATAAAGCAATAATATTTCACCACTTTATCTAAGTGCATCATTAAAAAATTCATCCAGATCATAATTGGCCTTCGCAATCTTTTTAGACCTTTTCTGCACTTTGTTTCGTTTGAAATCTGTCTTAAGCTAATTGGTAAGTGGTTAAAAACATTTTTACTGGTGTAAAAACAGAATTTTTTTGTTTGTGAGGCAATGGGGTAGGAAGAGAAATTTTATGAGACAGAATATTGCTTTTGTACCCCTTGTGTATGAGAGTTGCAGACTCCATGATAAATATCAACGTAAGGGTTAAAACTTTCTCAAACAAAAATAATGGTCTGCAAGAGCCTTTACCTTACACCGCCCTCTTCTGCCAAACAAATACTCCAGTAAATAACCTTCTTGAACACGTTCCCCAGAAGCATTGTAAATGTGAATCTATTAAAGAAAAATCACTATCACATACAATATCAGGATCCAATTCCCTAAAAATTACCCTAATTGCATAGCAATTGGATGCAAGTTTAGCACCCCCAGAAGCATTGTAAATGTGAATCTATTAAAGAAAAATAACTACCATATACAATATCAGGATCCAATTCCCTAGAAATTACCCTAATAGCCATTGGAGGCAAGTTTACCACTTAGTCTCTATACATTTCCCTCAAATTTCAGTCTACTCTGTATAAAGAGTCCTAAAAATCTATTCTCGGTCAAATTATTTACAATATAATTTTCTAAAAATATGTCATTCAAGTCGGATTTAAAGGACATAACACTGGTCTTAGTAATAATAAAAGTAAACTGGTTAACATCGTCACGCCATAAAATAGTTGCATCATCTGCAAATAAAGTCATTTCCCCCCTATATCAATATTAGCGAAATCATTAACATATTTCGAAAACAGCAGTGGACTCTGCATGGAACCCTTTGGGACGCCACAACTCCACACTCAATCCGACATAAGAACAGAACCAACCCAGTGGTCCACTTCAAAAGCCATACATTTCGAACTTATGCAGCAGTATTCTGTGATTGACGCAATCAAACGCCTTTGACAAATCACAAAACACCGCCGCAGCTGCTTCCCTATCCTATCATTAATACCCAAATAAAGTGTGTTAAGAAATGCAAATATCGCATCGTTAATTCCCTTTAAGGTTTTAAAACCAAATTGTTCTGCTTTCAAATGGCAAATTTACCCTCTTTGCTGACGACACCACCATTCTTTGGCACGGGGCTGACACGGAATCTCTAAATCAGCTGATTGGTACTGATTTGAAAAAAATTAAGGACTGGTTTGATAGTAATTTATTGACCTTTAATATTAAAAAAACAAACCTATTGACATTTAAATGTACCTTAAATGGCATCCAGATGGGTTCATCGACTATTAGCAATCTGGAAAATGTTAGATTTCTGGGTGTTCATGTTGATAAGTCACTAACTTTTGCAGCACAAATCAAAAAACTTACTGCAAAATTGTCCTCCAATTGCTATGCTTTGAGATCCGTGGCAAGGGAACTAGACTTGTCTGCTATTAGGATGGTGTATTTTGCTCTCATTGAGTCTCATCTGAGGTATGGGGTTCCTTTTTGGGGTAGCTGCAGTGACTATTTATTTAATTCGGTGTTTGTTTTGCAGAAGAGAGCTATGCGTTTTATGTTTGGAATGAGAAGAAGAGATTCTTGTAGACCACTTTTCATGAGAGAGGGTATAATGACTCTTCCATGTCTGTATATTGCAGAGAGTGTATACCTGGTTTTTAAAAAGTATAAACATACTCTTACTGAAGGTCTATATAACACTCGACAAACCCACAACATCCCTCTACCAATTCCAACAACAAGCCAGATAAAAAAGTCATTTGTTTATAATGCCAGGAAGATGTTCAATCATCTTCCTGTTGACATCAGATGTATTCAGAATCTTTCCAAATTTAAGAAGGAGACTAAGAGATTGCTTGTGCGAAGGGCTTATTATACGATTGCGGAGTATTTTGAGGATCGGTTGTGACATAATTAGTTAAGATAGTATTGACACGTTGGATTTAAATGTTTTGATATAGGATGTTCTGTATCTTTTGTTTGTCTCTATATTGTGTACCCAATACTGTTTTGTACATATTTATTTGTTTTTAATATTTTGACTGTATATATATACACATTGTTTTCTGTTCTGGGGCATACATTGTGATAATATCTGTTTCAGTATTTGAACATTATTTTCTGCTGTATTATTTCTTAATTTGTTAAAGTGCCTTTGGATTTTAAACTTTGTGTATGTATGTGCGTCTGTGTGCATCTTTATATGTATATGGACGATTTGTGTATTTTAGTATTAGTTTATTGAAAAAAAAAAAAATTTTTTTTTTTTTTGTTGTATTGCTCTAATTTTAAATAGTTAAGTTCAGCTTTGTCAATGAGTACCAGGTATTTTCGACAATAAAGCATGTTTTGAATTGAATTGAATTTGAATTGAATTGAATATTATGTTTTTTCAAAAATTTAACTACACAATAGCCTTTTAGACTTTTTGTCTCATAAAAATTGGTTAATAATAAAATAACTACACAAATTTAAATACGTTTATTTCTCATATTACTTTAAAAGTATTTATTCCCTGAGCAAACCTAGCATTTTATATTCAAACTTTCACTGGAATCAGGCTGTTTTCCGAATTATTGAAAGACAAGTTCCTTGTCGCCTGTTTTTAAATCTGGAAACAAACAAGATGTTAGTAATTATAAAGGTATATCAATACAATCAGTATTACCCAAATTGTTCAATACACTTGTCTCTAACCAGTTGACTTGGAAATGTAGGGAACTGATTATTTCTGAGCAGCATGGGTTTGTTCATGGGTTCATGGGTGAATCATGGGTTGCTCCTGCACAAATTGAAAGCCTTAGGCTGTAGTGAGTCAATTCTTGCTTGGATATGTAGCTTATTGTCGGGGCGTAGCCAGTACGTACGAATTAATAACTTTGTTTCCAAGGAAATTTTAGTATTTTCTGGAGTTCCTCAAGGGTTCTACTCTGCCGTCATAACGAAGAGGGCAGTAAGTATATATGGAAACCCATATATGCTTAATGCCCTCTTCGTTATGACGGCAGTACTGTGGTCCCTTGTTTTTCAATTTGTTCATTAATGATATTGGCAGCGCTATTGCTCACTGTAATTTTGTCTTATTTGCCGACGACTTGCAATTGTATAATGACATTCGGAGCATTACAGATATCCAGAACTTGCAGAATGGTCTTGATAACTTGTCTTTGTGGTCTGAAAAAAAAACGGTTCGAGTCTGAATGTAAATAAATGCTTTTCTATTACTTTTAGTCATTTCAAGAGCCCAGTCTCACGCAGATATTTGTTAAATGACGTAACGCTCAGATCAGTTACCGAGGTTCGAGACCTGGAAGTACTACTTGCCACCCAACTCTCTGTTAAAGCTCATATCGATAAAATAGTACAGCAGGGATTTAAAAATTTGGGATTTATCTCAAGCTATGGCAAACCAAAGGGCAACCTGCCTCGTTCAAGATATACAGTTCACTGGTGCGCTCTGGTCTCGAATATGCCTCTGTGATTTGGTCACCATACTATCAGGGTCACATTATTACAGTGGAAAGTGTTCAACGCACATTTTTACGTACACTAGCCTTTAGGGGAAATATAAATATTATAACGATTTTGATTATTACATTAATTATAATATTGTAATGAATAGATATGGTATAAGGTCATTGAAGGAACGACAGATTTCTGCTGATGTTGTTTATGTTTAAGCTTTTGAATGGTATCATCTGTTGCCCCCATTTACTTCAACTTGTTTCCTTTTAATTTGGAACAAAGAACAAGAAATAGTATCATGTTTATCACTCCACTTCGCACCGTGTTTATCACTTCAACTAATTATGGCTTTCATAGTCCCATGTCGCTCATGGTTCGCTTGTTGAACGATTTTCTTTGGTTGGACTTGGATAAGGTTTAAAAATAAATTATGCAATGGGCTACATGCAATTTAGGCAAATACTGGCCAATTTCATTGTTAATGGTATATTTATTGGATCTATGTTACAGATGTGTATTTTTTATGTTGAATGTAATTGATTCATGTCCAGTATTGTATATGTACTTGTAAATTGTAAAATGGATTTTCCGTTCCGTCCAGGTGTAACAAAGGTTAATAATATTGTTATGATTCAAATACTTTTATAATTATGACAGATACCTATCAACAAAACAAGTTTTAAAAATGTAATTGTAAAAGGGAAAACCAAACTTTGTTTTTCGGTGAATTTATCTTTCGGTTAATTCACCTAAGACATAATGTAATTTCTAAATTTTAATGGCCATATTCTCCAACGCTAGTCCGATCTAATTTGACAACCAAAAGTTTTAGGAATTAGAAAACTTTTATACTCGCAGTTTGTTTCTAAAGTTTTTCGCAAATTTATAAAGAAAGGGGCAATTTAAGTTCGTACTTTCGATAATAATAGAACTAAATTCATTCTAGCAACCCGTTCCAATATGAAAATCATTTGGAAACCAAGCAAATCGCTGAAATAATAATTCATAAGTTTTTAATGACGACTTATTAACAGTGACAGGACAAAAACCTTTCAAAACATAACTGATAAATCAGAAGATCTTAATCTAAACCAGTACTAAATCTTAAACCTTCTTAGTAAATCTGAACGAAAGATTTTAAGATCTTAAACCTTTTTAGTATATCTCGGGATCAGATTTTAACGTAATGCTTATTAACGGCCCGGATTCACTATTGCTAAGACAGGTCCAATTTGACAATCTAGGGTTTAAATTGACAATTGTTAAAATAAAATTAATTTTTATGCTATGAATTTATTTTAGTTGTGATGGAAATTTATAAAGAAAAGGACAATTTAAGTATGTATTTTTCACAATGATACAACTAAGTTCAATTTAGCACCAAATTCCAATATTAAAACCACTTAAAAATGTAGCAAATCGCAGAAATAATGGAATAACTAATTAGGTTTTAATGACTACTTATTAACAATGGCAGGACAAGAACTTATGAGAACCTAACTAATCAATTAGAAGATCAAAAGGGTGTAGCAGGATAAGCAAGACGAGTTGGCCCCCAAATGGCAACCTATATCGAAACTTATGTTATATCATCGGCTTGATGTACGAACACGATTTATATATGTTTCGCCGCCGGACTCCGCTTTGACCTTGAGATATGGACAAAAATGACCGCACGCATGACTATCGTTCAAAGAGGCATATCTTGAAAACTAACTAAGCTAGAGAGGTAAATCCAACGCGATGCCTCAGGTAACCTTACATAGTATATACTATATTTTTTTTAGATTTAACGAATAATTACACATATGTTTAAAAAAATAAAGAAAAAAATTAACAAATTTTTTTTCGTGTTCCCTCTGACTTACAATCACTAAAATAATATATGTTGTAATCCTTTATATGCACTAGTACCCATAAAAAGTGCGTTAGAAAAAACGTGGTGCAACACTTCGAAAAAAAAATAAAATAATATAAGGATACAAACTTGACATAGGACACATACAGGGTGTTTTCTAATTGAATGTCAATATTTAAGGGGGCGATTTTTGGGTCCGTTTTAAAAAGAAAACTTCATATGAACGTATGTCCTAAACGTCTTAACTGTTGAGATACAGGGTGGTAAAGTTTTCAAGAATAAATAGTTTTTTATTAATATCTGTAATACCACTTTAGATATTTTAATTAAATTTGGCATACATGTACTATGTATCGAGAGACATTATTTAGTGTACCACAATTTTTATTATTTCCACCAGTGGCGTTCGTAAGGAATTTCACCTGCCTATTTTGGCAGACATTGATGGTACGCCACTGATTTCTCGTAAAAGTAAAATTATTCTTGAAATCCTCAATCATTTCCAAGCAAATTTGAACTTTTGAATTTTTTCAATCCGATGCACGGTTTTCGCTTAAAAAAATAAAAACCTTTTCTCTGCATGATCATAACAATATTGTTAATATGACAATATCACCATGCAGAGAAATAGATTTTCTTTTTTAGATCAAATTTGCTTAGAAATGAATAAGGATCTCAAAAATTAACTTCCTTATTCATTTCTAAGCAAAGATCTAAAAAATAAAATCGGTTTCTCTGCATGGTGATATTATCATATTAACGATATTGTTATGATCATGCAGAGAAAAGGTTTTAATTTTTTTAAGCGAAAACCGTGCATCGGATTGAAAAAATTCAAGAGATCAAATTGGCTTAGAAATGATTGGGGATTTCAGGAATACTTTTAATTTTACGAGAAATCAGTGGCGTACCATCAATGTCTGCCAAAATAGGCAGGTGAAATTCCGTACGAACGCCACTGGTGGAAATAAAAAAAAATTGTGGTACACTAAATAATGCCTCTCGATACATAGTACATGTATGCCAAATTTAATTAAAATATCTAAAGTGGTATTACAGATATTAATAAAAAACTATTTATTCTTGAAAACTTTACCACCCTGTATCTCAACAGTTAAGACGTTTAGGACATACGTTCATATGAAGTTTTCTTTTTAAAACGGACCCAAAAATCGCCCCCTTAAATATTGACATTCAATTAGAAAACACCCTGTATGTGTCCTATGTCAAGTTTGTATCCTTATATTATTTTAGTGTATGCTCTCTACGTGTTTGAATGTTTAATGTTTTTATTTAGAAACAGAGAAAAATTTGATACTGTAAATAGTAATAGAACCAATAATTTGTTGTATCCTCGCCATCGTCTCACAGTAACTGAAAAAAGCCCTTACTATATGTGTATTAAGTTGTACAATAGTTTGCCAAATAATGTTAAATCTATCAGCACTCTAATAAAATGGAAACAGACTTTAAAAAAGGTGTTAATAAAGACTGAACCCTATTCACTACAGGACTTTTTAAACAAAGAATGGTAACATATTCCTGTATTATTGACGTCATTTCATTTTGTATATACTCTGTGTATTATAATTTGAAATAAAGAAGTATTATTATTATTATTATTATTATTATTATTATTATTATTATTATTTTAGTGATTGTAAGTCAGAGGGAACACGAAAAAATTTTTTTTAATTTTTTTCTTTATTTTTTTAAACATATGTGTAATTATTCGTTAAATCTAAAAAAGTATAGTATATACTCTGTAAGGTTACCTGAGGCCTCGCGTTGGATTTACCTCTCTAGCTTAGTTAGTTTTCAAGATATGCCTCTTTGAACGATAGTCATGCGTGCGGTCATTTTTGTCCACATCTCAAGGTCAAAGCGGAGTCCGGCGGCGAAACATATATAAATCGTGTTCATACATCAAGCCGATGATATAACATAAGTTTCGATATAGGTTGCCATTTGGGGGCCAACTCGTCATGCTTATCCTGCTACACCCTTTAAACAAGCACTAAGTCCTAAGCCTTTTTAGTGAATCTCGGGATCAGGCTTTAACGTGACGCACCCGCTAGCAATGTTAAAGTAAGGTTTTTAATTGGCGACTAATCAGTTATACCCAAATGTTCTGCCAGTGTCTCCCAAACACTATACAGTTATACTCAAATGTTCTGCCAATGTCTCCCAAACACTATACAGGGCGAGTTTTTTCAAGTGTTACAAGGCGATATCTCGAAAACGGTTTAAAATATTTTCATGAAATTTTGGTGAGTTAATAGGGAGATGGGGGGACATATTTAAAAATATTTTTGACATTTACCCCCTCTCTATTTTGAGGAGTGGGGGGTAACTTTGAAATTTTAAACGGGATGATGTACTTTTGTTCATAAAATTCTAATCTACATAAAAAAAACCGACGTACATATGTGTAAATTTTTTTTATTTGCTCTTTCGGCTACGGAATTATGGTTAACTAAATTTTGATTGAATATAAAAAATAAGTAAATTTTACCAATAAATGAAGTTCACCTATTTCAGAAATATTATTCGTTTCCATGGAAATGTGTTATTTTTACTTGTCAGTTGAGAATTTTGACGTTCTAACGATTGTTTCTCAGTTTATTGCTCAATTTAACATGTGTCAACAGGACGGAGCTCCACTCCATTATGCAATACAGGCCTGTAATCATTTGAATGAAATGAATGAAAAAAGGTGGATTGGACGAGCTGGTCCGGTTGACTGGCCTGCTAGATCCCCGGATTTGACCCCCCTTGACTTTTTCTTGTGAGGTTTTATAAAGGACAAAGTGATGGCGACTGCACCTACAACTTTAAATGATATGAAAGACCGAAGCAGTGGAAATATATGTTGTAGTGAAATTTTCATTGTTTCTTTTTTTTAAGGATTTTATCCATAAACTTTGGAAAATGATGTATCAGTGTCAAATGTGTAGAAAATTGGACTCTTTACATCTAAAACTCTATTTTCATCGGCAGCTTGAAAAGTTATTGCGACGACTCAAAGTCGGATGTTTGGCATTCCCTCTTACTTTCTTTGTCCTTCACAAGCGCAATGTATCAAACAGTACAAGAGGCTAGTTACGAATAAATGATTTCATCTTCCCTTGTTAATAAGGCCCAACCAACTATGTAGTTTATTACAGGGATTTTAAAAAATGAATACAATAAACAATATATAAACCAAGATTATACAAATTTTAATTTTACATAAAGTATGTATATCTAAAAAAACCTTTAGGATTATACAAGTGTGTACATTAAACTATAACACACTGTAAAACTAAATGTATTCTTATACTCTGTAATTATTTTCAGGTTCATGAAACTCTGCAGCATCCCATTATTTTATTAAATGGGGTAAAATTTGTTGACCTTAAGTACATATTGCACTTTATGTATCATGGCGAGGTGAAAGTAATGGATAAGGATTTACCCAGTGTTTTAGCGTTAGGCGAGACTTTACAAATAAAAGGTAAGTATAAATATATTGAAATGCGAATATTTTTTGAGTGAAGAATGCGAATTTTCGTGAAAATTTGAAAGGATTCGCGTGAATCTTTGCTCTAACATTTGCAAAACCCTAAAATTCATGCTTTTAGCATATACTGATTATTCGTATTGAAACTGCTGCTATGGCGACTTCTCGTAACAGAATTAAGTTCTGTTGTTTTTCTTTCCATATTACATATGCTTCTTTGTCGAAAATCAGCCGTCGCTAATATAGGCATTTTGTTCATTGCAAGAACGAACATTTAGAATTTTCTACAACCATAAATTACCGTTATTTTATTTTCTCTAGGGCCTTGTTCGCACTAGGGGAAAAACGTAACATTAAAAAACTCTGCATGTTAAAAAAAACGCTGGGTATTTTTTTGTGTTCAGCAAACGGGCGTTAAAACTTACTTTAGGTTTTTGCTGGTCTACGTGCAATGAACGCCACATAAATACCTATTATCATTGGCCATATGCTTACTTAAAAGAAGACAAAAGCAATACTGCGTTTACCCACTTAACAGTGCAAAATACACCAGAGGATAATTCACTACATTATATTTCCATATGTTTATGTATTCTTTCAGTCGCTGTCCGACACTGGAATCTGCGCCGCGAACCGAACTTTACACATTTCCATAAAATGCACATTTGAGTACATATGAGATTACCGATAATATAAAAAAAATTGCACCCGAACAAGTGCTAAACTCGGTGCCGATCACCTGCCAGAACTAACTTTTTAAATGACAAAAATTAAAAAAAAAAAGGGTATCCCAAGCCCGGCATTGAATCCGGTGCCTATCGTTTCATTAGCGGATACCCTACCTCTGGACTACATTGATGCAAGAAAATCGCTAAAGGTGTTACAAGTGCATCATATACTTATACATCACCGACGCAACGTTGCCAGATTAATTTTGGTGGAGATGTGCAAAGTTCGGTGCGTAGCGCAGACGTTAGTCTGTCCGACGAGCATGTAGCGACAACAAATCGCGGTGTTAAAAAAGCGCTACGTTACGTGAGAACACAAATAAGGACAATACGCTTTTCACTAATATAGCTTATATATATATATATATATATATATATATATATATATATATATATATATATATATATATATATATATATATATATATATATATATATATATATAGTTAAGTATGTTTGGAATTATCTGGAGAACTACTGTTTCGTCTTCCTCGGTGTCTAAGTTGTTAAAAGACACCACATCGACTCATCAGAGGCCTTACAGTAGCATGAGCATTTCTGCTCCCATATAATTCCACAGTTCTTGCCTATAAAAGACAACCTGAAAGTTTTGAAAGGTAGAAGTTCTTGAGATTGCTCTCTGAGAAATGTCATAGGGATCCTTATCGGATCTCCCATGGTAGCTTGGATGTGGGAGTCTCGCGACCTCTTATATATATATATATATATATATATATATATATATATATATATATATATATATATATATATATATATATATATATGAACACGATAAGAGATGTCAGCGTCCTCAACAAATTTCGGATAGGTAGCGACCACAGGCTAATCAGAGCAAGAGTTATACTGAACACGAAACTCGAAAGACTGAAACTGGTCAGAAAGCCGATGGCAACCGGAGTAGACACAAATAAACTCGTGGAAAACTCCGAGCAATACCAGGCGCTACTCAACAACAGACTACAAGACCAGGCAGAAAGCACAGAGCTCATGGAAACTATCCTAAGCTGTGCCAAAGAAATAGGTGGTCCAAGGAAACACAATCAGCACAAGAAGCTATCCGATGAAACTAGGACGTTGCTAAGAAAACGAAGGGAAATGAAGGCCACAACCAACGTGCAAAGAATAGAATACACTGAGCTGTGCAAGACAATAAGAAAGAAGATTGCACAAGACATCAAAAAATTACAACGAAAAACTAGTAGAAACTGCAATCGAAATCAGAAAAAGCTACAAGACCGCTAAGAAATCCCTCCTCATAGGCAAGAAACAAGTAGTGGCACTAACAAATGACAAAGCCAGAGTCACAAATAGAGAAGAGATAATAAACCTAGTAACCAAATTCTATAGTGAACTATACAAGGCCCCGGAGACAATACAGGAACAGGTAACGACACCACGAATAAATGACGACACCCCAGAAGTTCTCGTGGAAGAAGGAGAGAAGGCGCTTAATAGCATGATAAATGGTAAAGCAGCAGGCAATGATGGTGTGATGGTCGAATTAATCAAATACGCAGGTAAACGAACATGGATAATCCTAGCAAAAATCTACACTAACTGCCTAAGTTCAAGACGTATACCACAAAGTTGGAATAGCGCCAATATAATTCTAATCCACAAGAAAGGCAGTAAAAAAGACATAAGAAACTATCGACCAATCAGATTTCTACCAATTATATACAAGGTATTCACAAAGATCATAAATACCAGAATACAGAATACGCTAGATGCTGCACAACCACGGGAACAAGCTGGCTTTAGAAGTGGCTTCAGCACAATCGACCACATACATACATTAAGGGAGGTCATCAGTCGAACAAAAGAATATGAAATACCACTGGCACTAGCCTTCATAGACTTCGAGAAGGCGTTCGACTCGATATATCCCAAAGCTATAATAGAAGCCCTAAGTAGTCAAGGTGTCGACAAACCGTATATAGAAACTCTGGCAAACATATACAAAGAGGCCAAAGCCAGAGTCATGATATACGAAGGATCTCCGGAATTTCCCACAACTAAAGGAGTACGTCAAGGAGACGCAATATCTCCAAAGCTCTTCACAGCAACACTTGAAGAAATCTTCCGTCAGTTGGACTGGGACAACAAAGGTCTATGCATAGACGGAGAACACCTCAACCACCTAAGATTCGCTGATGACATTGTACTAATCGCCAAGAACCCTGATGAACTTCAACAGCAAATTGACGAACTAAATACAGCATGCAATAAAGTAGGTTTGAAGATAAACAAAGATCATGTACAATGAACTGGTAGACAAACAAGACATACAAGTAAACAACACCACACTGGAAATAGTAGAAGAATATATATACCTGGGTCAACTAATACACATCTCGGGATCTCTACTACCACAAATCGACAGAAGAATAAAACTGGCATGGAGAGCATTCGGTAGTAACTCCATCATATTCAAATCTAGAATGCCACTCCACCTAAAGAAGCGAACGTTTGATCAATGTATACTACCAGTCATGACATACGGATGTGAAACCTGGATACTAAAAACAGACATAACAAGAAAACTCCAGGTAGCACAAAGGGCTATGGATGGAACGATGCATGCTAGGAATAACTAGGAGAGACCGCAAGAGAATAGAGTGGATAAGACAGAAAACCCAGGTAATAGACGTCGTCCACAGAATCAAGTCTCTAAAATGGCAATGGGCAGGACACTTGGCGAGAAAAACTGATAATAGATGGACCACAAGAATTACACAATGGTACCCCAGAGGCGTGGAAAGACCAAGAAGACGCCCAAATTTGAGATGGGACCATGATATAAAGAAATTATCAGGATTAACCTGGGCCCGCATAGCCAACAATAGACAACAATGGGCCGAAATGAAAAATCAATATGTAAGGGAGGCTACACCATAATTGGAAATGGTTGAAACAGCTGAAAATGATGATGATGATGATGATGATGATGATGATGATGATGATGATGATGATGATAGATAGATAGATATATATATATATATATATATATATATATATATATATATATATATATATATATATATATATATATATATATATATATATATTTTTTTTTTTTTTTTGGGGCCTTTCTTGGGAATAGGTTCATCATTTAAACGATAAAATAGTATCAGTCTTTTTAGACTGTGGAAGTGTGTCGTTCTTTTTGCATTAAAGTACGGGGAGTCCAAGAAAATGGACAACCCCGGGCCGGGTAGACTATGACAGCCCGTAGCTGCGCCTGTGGTATCATCACGTGACATAGTATTTAAATTCCCCCTTTCCAGTTATGTGACGACCCCCTGATGCGTTGTACAGCGTGATTTTCGACTTGACCCAGTCCCTTTAGGGGGGTAACAAATTTGTCTGCCTTGAGGGCGTTTTGTGACCACCGTATTTTTTAAATAAGTAATATATAAGTATATTTAAAAGTATATGTATGTATATACCAAAGAAAATAGAACAGATCTAGGACCATGGACGATCGATACGCACGTCAAATTGATATTTTCGCCAATTTCTAACGTTCTAAGTGGCTGGTTTCTTATATTATGTATATATTATGTTTATAGAAATTCCACCAGTAAAAATAACTCATTGGAACGTATCACATGAACATTGTACAAAGAATAGGTAGCTAGTACTGATACTGGTTACTGGTTACTGGTGCTATTTTTTGACCTATTCTCGTCTGACACGCTGCAATATTTTCAAGGATTTTTAACGGTGATTTTTACTGGTAGAATTTGTATAACAAGCTGCACCGTGTCATAGGATCTTAACCCACGAGACGAAGGGAGAAGTCACAGTAATTTGTTGATGTCGATCGTTTGTGGTTAGGCAACAGGTACATATGCGGATGCGTATAATACTTATTTTATTTCTTAATTATATGTACATAAGTTCATTTTCGACAAATTTGGTTTTGCTCAGGTTCATATTTTCTGAGTTTAGGGCGGCTATAGGTATCTTCTGCGTTCTACCGATAAAACAGGTAATATCATCGATAGTTCAGCCATTCTTGTATAGATGGCGCTATCAATCAAAAACAACTTATCAAGAATTATTAGAAATTCGGCTTGTTTAGTGCCGTGCCCCGCATGTTTTCCGTTTATTAGATTTGGGGAAAGATGGTAGAAAGTGTTTGGACGCCCAGAATTGTTTTTTATCGCCTCACAACGCAGTAGGGTGAGTTTTTAAACCATGCAGAAATAAGTAATAATGCGCAAACTCCTGTAATATGGCTCCGAATCAAAATCCAACGCCAACTTCGATCAATATTATATGCAATGTGACGTAAATGGAACGCCATGGTGTTCACTAAATATTTACCCATGTAAAAAATGTTGTTTAAAGTGGCCTAAAAGTGTTAAGTGGTATATTTTGTAGAATTTTTGAAAATCTGCGCTGAGAAGCTTGATTTTCTAATAAATGTACTCAATACACGCAGGTGCGTACGCCGCCGTAGTAATAATTTTGACTGGGCCTGCTCCATTGTTGTTGTATCAACTCTAAAACCATTTTCCAAAAACATGATTTTTTTCATCTTTGCCTATATATTTCTCACGATTTATTCCAATACGTTCATTAGGTTGATGTTTAAGGCAATAAGATGTATCAAATCTAATGGAATAACGGTTAAAATTGCATTTTTGGGTGGCCTAGTAAGTTTTCATAATGACTCGCGCCAAACCACCATTTTGTGCGCACGACAGCTGTTTCGTTCTTGTTGGGACTCATTCAGACAGTCGCAACCCAGTCGCACCGAGGCAATCGACAATCGACACTACTGTATCTTAAATCCGTTTTGCAAAACGCAAGCAGGAAATAACATACCCTAACGCCACCTAGCGGGTACTGGCTTTAATGCAAAGAGCAGAACACACTGAAAAAGTAAAAGTAAAAAGCAAAATCCAAGGGCGAACCCGGCATCTCTAGCTTTTGAGAATCGCGTTTCGCGAATTCGCCCAACTTGTCTACACCAATTTGTGCAGAACAAGAAGGGAGTCGCTAACGTCCTCACTAGATAGACGTGTAAACCCTGAAACTTACACATGGTCTCCTTGCAATTTCTCCCTTGCAATCTATAATTTTTATGCTTCTTGAACCATTTTAAATATATATTTTTTGATGAACCTATTCCCAAGAAACGCCCCAATTTAAAATGGTTCAAGAAGCATAAAAATTATATTGTATATATATATACAGTGACCGGCAAAAAGTTCGCAACATATGGGAAAAATTTTTATTGGGTGAGTATTGGAAAAACTTTTCCGGGGGATCGGTTCTGCATGTCCGATAACCTAAAAATCGATTTTGACATACGTCACGTGACCACTGGTATAGCGTCAAATTAAAAAAAAAATTGTTAATTTACAAAAAGTGAGGTTAGTTGACGAGATATCAAAAAAAGTTATTTGAAAAAATTGCTTAGAATTAAATTCTAGGTCCTTGTGCAAAATTTTAAGATTTTATTTAAAAAAATTGGAAAACTCAATTTTTTTTAAATATTTTTTTATCGATTCACAAATTTCCACTTTTTTTCGTTTACATAGCTTGGCTAATGTAAAGCCCATGTATCTGGATGAAAATAAACGAATGTAGTAGTTTTTTCTACAATTGACAGGACAAAATTAAAAAAAAACAGGGTTTCGCCGGACGCTAGCTGTTGCAATGATTTGTATCTAGCAGCAGTGTCAAAATTTTAGAGACATTTCAATGAGATTACATTGAGAAAACCTTAATCGTCTTAAATATATCTGAAGTTCGACTTTTTGTAAAGTTAAGGGGAGTAAAATAGATAATAAACAAAAAATTACCTGTTTATTTAATCGAAATTTCATAAACGAAAACCAATGTAAGAAAAACTTAAAAGTAGTCAAATTCTGTACTAACAACATAAAAAATCATTGTTTTTCCTTGGGTGCACAAAATTTAAAACTCAGTATGACCACCATTTCTCTCCATACATACTATTGTTCTCGAGCGCAACTCTCGATTAACATTTCGGAGCATTTTACGATTTATTTGCAATACACAATTTCTAATGACATTCTCTAAATTTTGTATATTCCTAAAGGGTCGATGTTTGTACACAGAGTTCTTTAGGTATCCCCACATAAAGAAATCTAACGGAGTCAGATCTGGTGATCTCGCAGGCCACGGATTTTCAGAAAACCGTCCTATCCACTGGTTTCCAAATTCTTGATCCAGCCATCTCTTCACCTCATTTGTGGAATGAATGCTAGCTCCGTCTTGTTGAAAGTATAAATTTCTTCTTTCGGCTAATGACAAATTGTCTAAAAAGTCAGATATCTCAGTTTGTAGAAATTCTAAATATCGTTCTGAATTTAAATTGTCTCTAAAGAAAAAAGGTCCCACTATTCTGAGGTTGAACATTCCGCACCACACATTAACCTTAAAACTATATTGGTCTTTACTCTGAATTACAAAGTCTGGGTTTTCGGTGGCCCACCATCTACAGTTTTGTGAACTGACGGTTCCGTTAGAGGTAAATGTAGCTTCATCCGAGAAAAGAACGCTCTTTGGGAAATTAAAATCTTCCTCAATCATACCCTGGAACCAGGCACAAAAATCGAAGCGGGCGTCATAATCCCAATCTTTTAATACTTGTACAAATTTAGGTTTGTACGGATGAAATTTGTTTCTTTTTAATATCCTCCGCACAGATCTTTCGTGAATGTTAGTGATCTCCGATATTTGACTAACTGCTAATTGGGGTGTTTCTGTGATCGACAAACACACATCCAGAGAACCTTCGTCACCTGTTACCGGTTTTTCATGGGAAACTTTATACTGATTTTCTACCGATCCCGTTTCTTTAAATTTATTGACTAGACGAGATACTGTGGAATAATGGAGGGATTTATCGGGGTGCCTCTCATTAAAAATTGCTGCTGTTTCTCTATGGCTTTTGTAATTATCTCCAGAAATTAAAATAATTTCTATCTTTTCCTGAAGAAGTAGTGTGGGTGCCATTTTAAGGAATAAAATATTAATAAACTTATGTAAAATATCAAACTTAGTAAGATGCGAGACATAAACCAATGACATAGGTTGAAATCAAACAAATTATTATTTGTTTGACATTTTTCTGTTGTTTTTAACCTACAAGATTATTTGGTTGTTTTAATTTCAGAGCCTGCTTTGGTAGTTTTAAGTACAACTAAATAGACCTGGTTGTTAAATTTATGTGCGAAAAATCTTAATAAAATCTTGATACAGTCATTTCATTAGATTCAAACCATTGCAACAGCGAGCGTCCGGCGAACACCTATTTTTTCGATTTTGTCCTGTCAATTGTAGAATTGTAGATCTGACTCCGTTAGATTTTTTTTATGTGGGGATACCTAAAGAACCCTGTGTATAAACATCGACCCTTTAGGAATATACAAAATTTAGAGAATGTCATTATAAATTGTGTATTGCAAATAAATCGTAAAATGTTCCGAAATGTTAATCGAGAGTTGCGCTCGAGAACAACAGTATGTATGGAGAGAAATGGTGGTCATACTGAGTTTTAAATTTTGTGCACCCAAGGAAAAACAATGATTTTTTGTGTTGTTAGTACAGAATTTGACTACTTTTAAGTTTTTCTTACATTGGTTTTCGTTTATAAAATTTCGATTAAATAAACAGGTAATTTTTTGTTAATATCTATTTTAATCCCCTTAACTTTACAAAAAGTCGAACTTCAGATATATTTAAGACGATTAAGGTTTTCTCAATGTAATCTCATTGAAATGTCTCTAAAATTTTGACACTGCTGCTAGATACAAATCATTGCAACAGCTAGCGTCCGGCGAAACCCTGTTTTTTTTAATTTTGTCCTGTCAATTGTAGAAAAAACTACTACATTCGTTTATTTTCATCCAGATACATGGGCTTTACATTAGCCAAGCTATCTAAACGAAAAAAACCGGAAATTTGTAAATCGATAAAAAAATATTTAAAAAAAATTGAGTTTTCCAATTTTTTTAAATAAAATCTTAAAATTTTGCACAAGGACCTAGAATTTAATTCTAAGCAATTTTTTCAAATAACTTTTTTTGATATCTCGTCAACTAACCTCACTTTTTGTAAATTAACAATTTTTTTTTTAATTTGACGCTATACCAGTGGTCACGTGACGTATGTCAAAATCGATTTTTAGTTTATCGGACATGCAGAACCGATCCCCTGGGAAAGTTTTTCCGATACTCTCCTAATAAAAATTTTTCCCATATGTTGCGAACTTTTTGCCGGTCACTGTATATATATATATATATATATATATATATATATATATATATATATATATATATATATATATATATATATATATATATATATATATATATAAGAAACTGACTGACTGACATATCAAGACACCGCTGGGTGTAGAAACTTGAAATTATGCACAGGGGTTCAAACTTTGTATGGAGAAAAATATTTGATGGTCCGATTAACTTCAAACATCATAGAAGTACTCTAAAAAGTAACGTTCAGATTCACTAAGAAGGTTTAAAATTTAGTACTGGTTTAAATTAAGATCTTATAGTTGATCAGTTATGTTTTGACAGGTTTTTGTCCTGACATTGTTAATAAGTCGTCATTAAAAACTTATGAATTATTCTAATATTTCAGCGATTTGCTTGATTTCCAAATGATTTTCATCTTGGAACGAGTTGCTGTAATGAACTTAGTTCTATTATTGTCGAAAGTACGTACTAAAATTGCCCTTTTCTGTCTAAATTTGCGAAAAAGCTCGGAAATAAATTCACATTATAAAACTTAGTTGTCTTATTCTTACACTTGTCAGTTTAAAACTTTTGGTTGTCAAATTAGACCGGACTAGCGTTGGAGAATCTGGCTGTAAATGTTTAAACATGTTCTACAGTTCTTAATAAATCACTCCCTAAGGGGGTGAAATAGGGGTTCAAAGTTTGTAATGGAGTAAAATCGTTATACCGCGGGCGAAAGCTAGTCTATATACACATATATTCATTGAGTTAGATCCGCTTTTTATAACATAAACATTTCCCAATTCCGCATTCATGCGAACGATGATACTATAATTTTTTATCCCCATCATAATTAAGCACTATCTTCCTACCATTCGTGTAATTTTTTTGGTGGGTGGCGATATAATGATATAATATATAAACATGAATGAATAGTTTCATCTTGTATTTCCTTAATCCTTAATCTGAGGTTTCAGCAATTAATGGTAAAGTAAATATAATAAAAAATGAGCAATTATAAACAATAAAATATCTTATCTCTATTACAATTTGTGAGACATAATTACAACAGATGAAATGGAACATTTGTACACAAAGAAGGTACTTACCCACGTCAATAAAATGTAAATAATATCTTAACAAATATGTATATACATATACAGTAACCACCTAAAGATCCGCATAAATTCGATTGAATTTCAAGAACCGATTTTTTTTTAGTTGAGCGGGGTTACAAAAAAATCTATTTTTAACTGGCCCCTTTAGGAATCGATATTTATTTAGGGTGGACCCATAGAAAAAAATTGTATGTGAACCTTTAGTATATTATATAATATAGTAGATCAGTGATTCCCAACCTTTTTATACTTGAGTACCACTTGAGAATTTTGTAGGGTAGTGGCGTACCACTGGTTATGTTATATCTTTTTGAGGGGGTCAAATAAGTTTTATACATAATATGTACGTGAATAACTTTAAAAAATGTATTTAAGTATAAATAAAACAAAATACTGAGAATAAATACATAAAATTAAAAAAAAGCCGTTTATTTGTAATTGTTTAAACCAGTACTTTTGTTTTGTACTATTATTGAACCCTTCTGCGTAATACCTGAAATGCTCTCGCGTACCACCAGTTGGGAACCACTGTTAAATACATGATAATGTTTGTATTCACCTTTTTGCAGACGATACCTTAATCTTTGTTAAAATTAAAAATCGCTAGCTTAATCGAAAGAGTCACTAAATAGTGATGGTATTAGGGAAATTAAATATACATGTGACAATCTATTGTAAATTAATGCAGGGAAAAGCAAGGTTATGGTAATTGGTATGAAAGAATGAAAAGTGCGTTTGTTAGCAGGAACTTAACTGTGTATGTCAACAACGCTCCTATAGAATGTGTAAATACAGTAAATAAGATAAATTATTTGGGAGTGGTGATTGACACAAATCTGCTTTTTAAAGACTAGACTTTGTTATAACAAAAATAAATAAAACGTTCATTACCTTTCACGATGTTCCCCATGTTTATTTGTGTGTGTATTGTATAATAATACGATACATTAAACCTTCACCACCTAAATTATTGTGCTACAGTACCTACTGTTTTTCCTGACCCAAAACGAAATAGGTAGGCTCCAAAAATTACAAAACCGTGCTGCGAGGCCAATTTTGTCATTGCCCAAGTATGCTTGGGCAATGACAAAATTGGCCTCGCAGCACGGTTTTGTAATTTTTGGAGCCTACCTATTTCGTTTTGGGTCAGGAAAAACAGTAGGTACTGTAGCACAATAATTTAGGTGGTGAAGGTTTAATGTATCGTATTATTATACAATACACACACAAATAAACATGGGGAACATCGTGAAAGGTAATGAACGTTTTATTTATTTTTGTTATAACAAAGTCTAGTCTTTAAAAAGCAGATTTGTGTCAATCACCACTCCCAAATAATTTATCTTATTTACTGTATTTACACATTCTATAGGAGCGTTGTTGACATACACAGTTAAGTTCCTGCTAACAAACGCACTTTTCATTCTTTCATACCAATTACCATAACCTTGCTTTTCCCTGCATTAATTTACAATAGATTGTCACATGTATATTTAATTTCCCTAATACCATCACTATTTAGTGACTTTTTCGACTCTGCTCGATTGCTTAAAGTAGTTACCAGTAAAAAATATATTGACTTCTTAATGCTGATTTTTATTTTTAAAATTAAGACAAGCACACACATACTTACAAGCCAAATTAATTTATGGACATGAGATACATCAGTACAATACAAGGAAGCCACAGCCTTTTTTGTTCTTATCAAAAATACAAAAATTAGCGAAAACTCAGTCTTCCACAAGCCACTGAGAGCAAAACAAAATTTGGTACACATACGTAGTTTTTTTACGTATGTAGATTCAAATTTTATAAACAAAAGTATATAATCCCATTTAAAATTCCAAAGTCACCTCCCACCTTTCAAAATAGAGAGAGAGGGTAAGTGTCGAAAATATGTTTAAATATGCCCCCACCCCATTTCCCTATCCACTCCAACCAAAATTTCATGAAAATATTTTAAACCATTTTCGAAATATCGCCTTGTACCACTTTAAAAATCTCGCCCTGTATAGTGTTTTACAGGAGACCACATTTAAGACATTTTTTCTCTTGAAAGCCGCTTTTAGCGTCTAAAGTCAAAATTAGTTGACCATTTTGTGTGACTAAGAACGGCTTCCCTGCGAAATGACTCTAGGCTTCCAAACTGGCTCTTAACTTATACAGGGTGTTACAAAAAGATGTTAAGAAATTTTAATGGCAGATTTTGCATCTAAAAACATGAAAATAAGTTTATATAAACATGGACCCTCAAACGCTTCTTTTTCGAGATACAGGGTGTTTAACATTTTCCTTTTTAAATGATTCTTTTTAATTTATCGAAAATGTGGTAAGCTATTGACATGAATTTTGGTACACGCCAGTATGTAATCAAAGGGTACCTGTACGTGCAAAAATTTATTTTCTAGTGTACTTGCATCAGTGGCGTGCGTGCGGGTAAGTCTATATTTTTGCAAAATTGATTTCGTTCTCTTAAAGTCCAATTAATTCTGCGTAAAAAGTGTCGCCTGAGCTTTTTCGCTCTGATGCACCGTTTTCCAGATAAAAATTAATTTATTTCTTACAATAAAAACAATGAAAATAAATTTTTTAAAAATATTTTTTGTTCAAGAAACAGTGCCTTTTGATTTAAGTTTATAGTGAATGCTGAAAATGACTTCTCCGCGCTTCAATACATGGTGTAAATCGTCTTCGCATATTTCTCCCAACTCTTCGGAATACTTGAGGTGTGAAAATATTAAACACCCTGTATCTCGAGAAAAAAAGCGTTTGAGGATCCTTGTTTATATAAACATATTTTCATATTTTTAGATGTAAAATCTGCCCTTAAATGTTTCCTTAGCTTTTTGTAACACCCTGTATTTTAAGTTTTGTTGATTTGATCGTTTGCTTACTAAATACATATATAATTTTTAAAAACGGATTGGCTTGGCATTCCATACAATTTTTGCCCTTTCTCCAGATGTGTTTTGATCATCTTATCAGCAGGCGCGACCCGTCCATAAAGCCATTTGATCAATGACTCACCCACCTAAATTTATTTTCAATGATCCACCTAATCATTTATTTTTAAAACCAAACTTCTTTCAAAAAAGTGCAAGTTCCATGCGAAAACTCCCCAAGAAAGAACATCGTCGAAAGATATACAAGCTTCTTCCGGGCTGGAGGGAGAAACAGACATACGCGCTTTAGGAAGTTAAAAAGAGGCACAATTGATCGACGGCCCACCAGTAATATCGGGCTACTCCCACTATGGAAATACTCTCAAACCGCCCCGTAAAATATACTCTTTCAAAACATTTAGTTTATAAAAAAAAACTAATTAGGTAGCTAATATGCGCATAGTATTAATGTATTATTAATTAGCTGTTAAACATAAAAATTTATAAATACGATCTCAGCCATGCCAGCGCTAGTCATCAAATATAACGGCATCGGACCGGTTTTCTTACATGACCAGCGTAGTCTAGAGGTAGAATCTCAGCGAGTTGAGCAAGAAGTCGAGGGTTCGAGGCTGTGTTAGGGTACTTATTAAAATTTTTGTTATTTAAAAAATTAGATCGGCTCTAAAAGGTGTATTGGCAACAAGTTAGCGCTTGTTCCTCGATAAAATATTTTTAAAATTATTGGCAATCATATTTACTACAGCTGGCAACCTGCACGTGCGTAGACAAAGGTCGTATTTCTATGTCTAGTCGCCAGTATTGTATTTATTAAAGAAAACGGAGTTTCTGCAGCGGTCCTAATTTTATTTTACGAATAATCATACTTTTACCTCGGAATAAACACCACTATTTATTCTGGGCTTTTAGTACAAGGTGCGACCTCTATTGAGGAGACGCTAAACGTATCAAAACGAGAAGCCGCTAACAATCTAGAGTACTAAAACACATAGAATAAAGTCATAAACATCTAAAGTAGCAATGTTCAATAATTTACAGTATCTATTTTATGATTTTTGCGGTGTTTATTTGTAGGTAAATAAT
Source organism: Philopedon plagiatum (assembly GCA_963971165.1). Taxonomy (NCBI): domain Eukaryota; kingdom Metazoa; phylum Arthropoda; class Insecta; order Coleoptera; family Curculionidae; genus Philopedon; species Philopedon plagiatum. The sequence goes on along the minus strand of OZ020192.1, from coordinate 21,700,808 downwards.
TTCTTGGCAAAACTAGGCACATTATTAAAAAACCTTCCTTAATTAAAAAAGTGTATTTTGATTGCTGCGTTAATATCACTAGTTGCCCACAAAATTTTGATCCACCCAACCCAACCCCAGGCGCGGCCCGTGAAATTTCAAAGTTGCATATCTCTGTTGCTACTTATGGGACCCATACCAAATTCAGGTTTTTTAATAGTGAGCCTACTAGGAATGTTTTGGTAAAGAAAAAAAATATTTTGCAATTTGCGAAAAAAAGTTAATTTTTTGAATTGACCCACCAGGGTAAAAAATTAACACGCTTAGATATTTTATTTATTATTTTTCTAAACAAATTTTACATCATTTTGTCGACAATTCTTAAATTTTAAGAGAAAAAAATATGTTAGTAGAAAGTTATAGTCATTTGAATTTTTTCAACCGAAAAATAATTTAAATTTTCGGCTGCAAAAAATTCAAATGACTATAACTTTCTACTAACACATTTTTTTCTCTTAAAATTTAAGAATTGTCGATAAAATGATGTAAAACTTGTTTAGAAAAATAATAAACAAAATATCTAAGCGTGTTAATTTTTTACCCAGGTGGGTCAATTCAAAAAATCAACTTTTTTTCGCAAATTGCAAAATATTTTTTTTCTTTACCAAAACATTCCTAGTAGGCTCACTATTAAAAAACCTGAATTTGGTATGGGTCCCATAAGTAGCAACAGAGATATGCAACTTTGAAATTTCACGGGCCGCGCCTGCCAACCCACCTGTAAAAAAACTCACGGGCCGCGCCTGCTTATCACCATCTTCAGTGAGGTTTTAGCCAACTAAAATAAATTAATACCTTAACGATATTAGCCGATGTTTAGTGCTTATAATATATATTTTTCTCTAAATCTCTCTTCCAAATTCTTACTCTGTATGTGCTCACACACATTGATCATTGCTTTACACCCAGGACTTTCATCGGTGAAACTACGTGATATGCCCTCGGATGGTCCTCCAGCGACAATCCGGGCCTCAAAAAGACCTAACAGAAGTATGGCTCCCCGCTTAGAGCCTAGGGTATATACACCTCCAGTACCACCAGTACCTTTGCAAGCGTCACCCGTACCTTTGCAAGCGTCACCAGTACCTTTGCAAGCGTCACCAGTACCTTTGCATGCGCCACCAGTACCATTGCCAAGTGAAATACCATATTATGTTCCGAGGTAAGTTCAACTGTTAAAAATACTTTATTTTAACCTTGATGTATGTTATATACTGGTGTATAGGATTCTCCACAATAACGCGGGACTGCCGGAGCGGGAACTGGAATCAGCGATATTGCTGGAAGCGTAATATTGTATAAGAAAATCGTTTCACTTTATGTTATTAAAATTTTCAATAATCAACTGCCGCATATTTATTTATTTATTTATTTATTTATTTATTTATTTATTTATTTATTTATTTATTTATTTATTTATTTATTTATTTATTTATTTATTTATTTATTTATTTATGTATTTATTTATAAAATTCAAGCCCAACAGAGAATCCGTTAATAGGGCAGATTTACAAACTATAAAATCAAATATAACAATCTTTACTTAAAATTACTTTCAAGTTTTACAGGTTATTCATGCATTATTGAAGGTCTACCTTTTTTAGCAATAATGGAAGTAAAGCATCACTTGACAGTAAAAGAGGCAAGAGTCTAAACGTAGTTAATCCGAGTACGTTGATGAAATCAGAAGTTAAACCCATCATGCCCGTAGACGAAGCGCTAGCCAAAAAATCTGCGGAAGAAACGTCACCCAAAAAGATATCTGAGGTAAACTATATGTATATGGACATAATTTTCCTAATCTTGTTTCTTTTTATTCCTTATTTAACTTGAAAAATATTTTTTAGACTCCTCCAATAACCAGTAGTTCCAAAAATATTACACCTTCCGCTAACAATGTTGAAGCATCTAAAGAAGTAAAAAATCTAATACCCAAACCACCTCATGCTTTTATGATTTTCGCCAACGAATGGAGGAAAAAATTAACAGTCGAGCATCCAGGTAAAGCTAGTTCATTTTGTTCCATCTGGGCTCAATTCTCGAAAGCATGGCGTTTATCTTAATCTAAAATTTTTGAAATAAACCTTTTCAGCTGTAGTATTAGTTGTGACGTCACATGTCATGTAAATGAAAGTATTATAATGGGTAGTATAATGGTGAATTCCATTGTTAATTCATTTTATTGATTATTTCCAAGAGGTTAGGAGATTTCGTGGATACAAAATATTACATTTGAATAAAATGAATGTTTTACAATGACCAGAAAGAAATTTTTCTACGAATGTCAATAAAAACCTTCATTGTATGTTCAATAGTAATTTCGGAACATGGTGCATTGTGTTTTACACATTTTCATTGTGCTTCAATCACCATGGTGATTGAACTACAAAGTTCCCATTGTGCACGGGTATTTTTTACAAAGGTGGCGTTGACATCCAAAATCTTTATAATTTTTATTTGTGGAATGTCAGATTGACATTTTTTGACATCTTAAAAGGAAAAATATTACTAATCCCATTTTATGTAACAGTAACATCCGTAGAAAAAGTATAGTGTAAAACTCGCATGGAATGACCATTTCCTACTCGTATGATTTGCAGCATTCGCCTGCGGCTCATGCTGCAAACGTCATACTCGTAGGAAATGCATGTCATTCCATGCTCGTTGTACAATATACTATTGTGTGACAGTCGGATATATTTGCTGAAAGTTGATGCTTGTATGATGGATGGCTGCTTATTTGTCTTTAAAATTTCGTTACAAATATTTATTGTAAAATAAAAATAAACATGCAGCCAAATATGCTTACTTAAATTGGACGATACTTACCTTTAATGATACCTATTTATGGAAAATTATTGATTAACTTTACACTAGGTATGTACTTTCTTCCAATATCGGCTGTTCTGGGTACGTGAAAAATGAGGTTTTCAGTGCACTTACTCTTGTATTTATGCACACTGGCACTATATAATACGTATAGGGTAGTTTTTTAATAGATTTAGTTGTTCAATGAAAATAATTATACACAAATTACACTGTAATACAAACAATTGCTGCCTGGGCAAATAAGGCGTCTACTCGTCTAAATGCACACCACCTTTGTTTCCGAAGTTAAGTTCCTCGTCTGATTGGTTGATGTGTTGCGAAGAGGAAAACATAAATCGGATAGCGTATGTGACGCTAGGAAATGTAGATGTTTTTTGTGTTGCATAACAAACCTGTTCAACTTTAGGTCTTTTGACTGACATTATGCCATTCTTAAGCATACAATATTACAAATAATATCAAATCAGTTGATAGGTACAATCATACGAGAAAATTCTCAGTCGCTTTCGGACTATCACAGAAGTTGTCGATTCATATACGTTTGGCACTGGGCAAATGACTGATTTTAAATTGTAATAAATTATACCAAGAAGTAAAAAAAATAGTTAAAATATCCTAGTAATTTTATTTAAAATAATATTTTTGGATTTGTAATGACTCCCTTAAATGATTTATGTAATAAAAAAATACATGCATATTCCTAATTAATTGTTAGTGTAACTGGACATTGGTGAAATAACCAGCAAATATTTTGGTTATATGACTAGTTTTCTTTAGAAGTTAATTGTTTTGGTTAGTTTTGGTTTGTTCATGTTAGTCTGGATGCATTTTTTTATTTAACGAAAAACAGCATTTAAGTGCTTGCCAACTTGGAGTCCGCCTACTTCTTAACCCTGATTGGTCAATTTGAATTCCACAAAGGAATCGCGTGTTAATTCGACTTTTGCAGCTTATTCAGTAACTACAAAAATCGAGCATAGCGCTATTCCATCCTAACTTGAACCAAACTTGAAAAAGAAATCCAGAAAGAAAACCACATCTTTCATCTTCTATTTGAGAGAAAAGGTCTCGTCTGAAAGTCGTGGCTGCTTTTCCTTTTAACAAAGAAAAATTCTGTAAAGTGCAAGCTATGCTAGCACAATTAGTGTTCGGTGCTATCTGCCGCTCTACCCACCGCCGACGGCACCAACGCCGTATCACATCGTGTATGCGCGGAGCTGAGTGGGAGCGTTTCGACTGAGCCAAATTAAAAATTTTGAAAAAAAGTGTACGGACAAAGGTTGTTCCTTACATCGTAAGAAATATTTTCTGTCGAAAAACTTTTGCTCTAAAACCAATGGTTCAGCAGTTATAAGGAAATAAACAATTAAATTGTTGATATCAATTGATCGCGCTATAATTTTTCAATACTGATTTTGGCTCAATCTACACCCAATTGTCAATGTTCATGATTTTTTTCAGATTTTCCTGAGCGATTCTTTTGATGATAAGGGTGGGGAACAGCATTTTTTAAGCGTTTTTCCCGAAAAATTTTAAAAAAATACATACATCATATTCGTCAGTGGAAAGGTAAAAGTTCTAAAGCGCCACCTCTACGACGTGGCGCTTTAGGCCTTTTACCTTTCCACTAAAAGGTCTAAAGTGCCACCTCTACCGGCGTGGCGCTTTAGACCTTTTACCTTTCCACTGACTATATATTGTTGAATTCGTGCTTCAATGAGCTTTCATTTGACACCCTACACAATGCCCTTAAATTTTTTTTGCCCCATTTATTTTCCAATTTACCCTCTGAAATTAACCCCCAAAATCAAAATTCAACTTTTTTACCCCACGTCGATAATTGTGCCACCACACTCTATCTCTGTGCTATATTTCAAATTTTACGTCGAATAGTTTCAGAGAAAATCGCCTGTGACAGACGCACAGACGGACGGACAAGGAAGTGGTTCCATAAGTGTTCCGTTTTGTTAATTTTAGCACACTAAACACTAAAAAGAAACCATGCAACATTTTTTTGCTAAATTCTCAGTACCTTTTATGGATTTATGTTAAATCATAACATTTTTTTGACTGAAGACCAGAAAAAGGTAATTTATTTTTTTTATAGAGGAAAATAATAAAGAAATATCTATAAGATTGGGGAATATGTGGAAAAATCTTTTACCTGAGACCAAAAACATTTATTACAAAGCTGCTAAGAGGGCCGAGGAAGAACATAAAGCTAAATATCCAGAGTAAGTATAGAATATCACTTTATAAATAGATATTTGCGAATCGAGATCAGGTCTGTAGAAGTTAATTTTAAATTTCATGAGAGAATTTACAAGAGTATGTACGTTTTCACGCCTGGAGTCATATGAAAAATTATAATTTTTGGGATTCAGGCTCTTTCAGTGTTGTGATATCGCAGTGTGAATATCACTGAAGATGCCTCATACAGTGGAAGGCGAGACACGGAAGTTATTCCACTTTGACATGATTTAATCCAAAGAGCTATGATTTTTTTAAGTATAAGGTTTTTTCGCATTCCAGTGTTTTAAAACTGTTTCATGCAGTGAAATATAGGTATTCTGCAAGAAAATTAAATTACAACCGTACAGATTTATCCCATTAATGATTTACATAAGCATAACACGAGGCAAACTGAATTATTGCAAACAGCACCTGTAAAAAGCAATTTTGGCATGCAGTCTTTATTACATAATGGCATAAAAATTTATAATGAACTTTCAAAAAACATAAAGAAAATCAAGAAATTACAGTTATTTAAAATACATTTGAAGAAGCATTATTTAAAAATTTTAATGTTTTTTTTTACAGATTTTTAAGGAATTTTGAAATACACCTTAAAAAGTATTTTACAAAATTGACTGTTTTGATAGTTTTTCTTTAGAATTTTATTAGTTTATTAGTTTTTCTTAATACTGTTATGTTTTTTAATGTTATATATTTTAATGTTATGTTATATACACGGTGTCCCATATAAGAATGCACACTACAGGGATCTCGTAAACCAGAAGAGATACAAAGATGATTAAATTAGAGAAAAGTTGCGCTTTGCTGAACCTTTCAATGTCACGATACGAAATCTAAAAAAATCCGATTACTTCCGAAGATATTTGGGAAAAACCGAATTTTCCCGATTTCGTTTTTATTTTTTTCTGACTCTATTTAAAAAGATATGACAAAATAAATTTCACATTCTCATTGCCACTTTTTCTGCTCTACAAGCCGACGTTCTTAGATTTTCAATACGACGTTTCGTTTCTTCGCAACCATCATCAACTTCATTTTTTTAAATAGTCGAAAAATTTTGTTTTATTCCTAAAAAATTCTAATTTTAATTCTAAATCCCACGACATATCGCTTCTTACATTTATCCGACGTTTCGGACGAAAAAATCATCATCAATATTATTTGATGATTATTACGAAGGAACGAAACGTCGGATCAAAAATCGAATTACGTTATCATGTAGAGGAGAAAAAATTACATGGGAATGTGGATTTTATTTTGACCTGTCTTCTTTTGTGAAATCAGAAAAAAATTAATTGCCAAAATTTTTGTTTAAAATTTCAAGAATTCGTAGATTTTTTCTGATTCTACTGTAAGAGATAGATTAAAATAAATTTTACATTTTTATTGTCGTTTTGGCTTTTCTGGCGTTCTTGGCTTCGATTCTATGTTTTGGCTTTTCTCGACCATTATCAACTTTTTTTAAATAATCCGAAAATTTTATTTTAGCACAGTTAAATTGTCCTTGTTATTCTGAACATATGATTAAATAAGATTGTTTCAATGAACTTTTTGTAGCGTAAAAATAAAATATTTTGTTTTTTGATAATAACATCTTGCTTACTTGCACGTATGTGATAAGTCGTTGAATTCAGAATAACAAGGGCAATTTAACTGTGCTAAAATAAAATTTTCGGATTATTTAAAAAAAAATTGATAATGGTCGAGAGAAGCCAAAACATAGAATCAAAAATTGAATGACGTCATGTTGTAGAGGAGAAAAACGGCAATAAAAATGTAAAATTTATTTTAATCTATCTCTTACAGTAGAATCAGAAAAAAATCTACGAATTCTTGAAATTTTAAACATAAATTTTGGCAATAAATTTTTTTCTGATTTCACAAAAGAAGACAGGTCAAAATAAAATCCACATTCCCATGTAATTTTTTCTCCTCTACATGATAACGTAATTCGATTTTTGATCCGACGTTTCGTTCCTTCGTAATAAAATAATCATCAAATTTCATAATATTGATGATGATTTTTTCGTCCGAAACGTCGGATAAATGTAAGAAGCGGTATGTCGTGGGATTTAGAATTAAAATTAGAATTTTTTAGGAATAAAACAAAATTTTTCGACTATTTAAAAAAATTAAGTTGATGATGGTTGCGAAGAAACGAAACGTCGTATTGAAAATCTAAGAACGTCGGCTTGTAGAGCAGAAAAAGTGGCAATGAGAATGTGAAATTTATTTTGTCATATCTTTTTAGAGTCAGAAAAAAATAAAAACGAAATCGGGAAAATTCGGTGTTTCCCAAATATCTTCGGAAGTAATCGGATTTTGTTAGATTTCGTATCGTGACTTTGAAAGGTTCAGCAAAGCGCAACTTTTCTCTAATTTAATCATCTTTGTATCTCTTCTGGTTTACGAGATCCCTGTAGTGTGCATTCTTATATGGGACACCGTGTATATTATATTCCCTGTAATAAACTTTAAGTTGGTTGGGAAAAAAATAAATAGCGTGTAAATTTCATCAATAATAAACCCTACTTAATTTTAATAAAAAAATACTGATGAGATTAAGGTATGTGTCTATGAAATTTTTATTGGAATCTTACCTTATTTTTTAAATATCAGGTCGATCGTACAATCCTTCTTTGAAGCAAATTTGTCAATAACTATGTCCATAAAATGCGTGCGAATTTACCAGTAAGAACTGTTACGAATGCAGCTAAATGACTATCAGAATTTCCCGTATTAAATTTTATAAATAGCAAAAGCAGTTCAGCTCGGCACTCGAGTAACACCGTGAGAAAATTATATTAACTTTACTCGGTCAACTGTAGGTATCTACAGGTTGTCCAGTTTTCTACACTTTTGCAGGGTATCTCTGTTATCTTTAAAGATAGAGAGCTGCTGTTTTCGCAGTACTGTGCTACTTTTTCGTGAAACGTATGATCCCAAGCAACACACAATAGTTGAATAAACATTTATTTTTCGTTTATACCACAAGTATAATTATGGTGTAAAGTTTACCCACGATAAAGGATAAAATGTCCGCGCGATATACCTTTCAGTATGATGGACTATATCCAAATTAAAAACGTTTATAAAATTCGTATAACAATCTCGTACAGAAACACGATTATATGTGGTATAAATTAAACGTTAAAATATAGTTCATGGTAATTAGATTAGTAACGTTTTTGATACACGTTTAATAGTGATTGATACGCTACGATGATATCTGGTAAAACACAAACATTGAAATATAATATAAGATCTACAAAGTGTTTACGCTTAAAGGACACATGGAATACTTTTTGATGCAATACATTTATGCGATGTATCCCATAAAGTTCGCATATTATTCATATAAGAAAGCCTAGCTATTTTGAATTCTTTGAAAATATTACTCTTCCTAACAACTATAATGTAGGAAAAAAATAAAAGCCTAGGAAGAAAGAACATACATATTTTATTATTGTACAAACTAACACCATATGCGTTTATAAACATACATATAACATATATAATATATACATACATACATACATATAGATAATATATACATACAGGTAACAGCTTGACAAATAGAGTAAAAAACAAAATTTTGCATGAAAAAATTTATACAAGCTTACTAAATTCCATTAATCCGAATAATTACCATTTTGGTTTTCGGCGAATTTTGAGAATAATACTTAATAGTTAATTTCTATAGTGGAATAAAGGTTAATACTCAACCAAAATTATACCAGCAATAATCAAACATTTAACATTTATTTTATTATTCTTATTTTTTTACTAAAATTAGATGCTATTCGTTTTTCTAGGTATAATTAGAATGATCTTGCAAAGGGGTGGACAAATAAAGCCCTATGGCAAGCTACTGTGGAACAGCACCTTTAATTTTAATAAAGCAAAAAAAAATATCGCAACAATAATAATTGGGCAATTATAACACAAAAATGTTAATGAAAACAGATGACCTGAACTGTAAATAGGTACTTGCCTTATTAGCTCACAATGACTCTCAATCACACACGAAAAATAAACTTAAACAATAATTACTTATAGAAATCAATGGCGGCTGCATAATCCAAAAACGGCGTTTGTTCTAGGTATCTTGACTATCTTGTCTGATTTATGTGGCAAACTAACGAAGCCAATGGGAACCGCGTGTATCGTCACCAGACAAAGTCGGGATTACGGATTGGCCCAAAAAGCCGCGGAGATACGCGATTCTTCCCGAAACATGACGAAACAATAAAGTCTACGCACACGTTTAATTCAAGTAGAAAATTTGGTGTATAAAACGTATACCATATACCTTTTAATAACACCCTTAATATTGTTTAACGACTTTTGATGGTTTAAGTGGCTCCATATGCTGTATATCATGAAAAAGCATTAACCTCATATGAATATGCGAAAGTTCATATTTGTACAATTATTTTTAAAACAAAATAGTATAATATAGACGGATATTACATGGTTGACAACATATACGTTTACCGTTAACGTTTAATTAATATACCATAATCTAATATATTACCAAAATAGTATAATATAGACGTATATTACATGGTTGAAAACATATACGTTTATCGTTAACGTTTAATTAATACACCATAACCAAATAATTACCAAAAAATGGTTGAATATACGTAAAATCAACGATAAAGCTTAATCGTGTGTTGCTTGGGATGCTACGAACAGAATTTTCATGGCGCCCTTTGTTTCGGAGATACAGGGCGATTTTGAAAATGTGTCATTTTCAAGCACCCCTCGTATATCAGTTGCCTTTTAACTTATCGGTAAGGTAAAAACTGGTTATTATATTATAGTTTTTTGCGTGAATCCAGTGGCGTAGTCAATTTTTTTGTAGAAGGAACGAATTTGAAGATAAAAACCAAAGTTGCATTTTTTTAAATGGGACCGATTATATCTCAAAAACGAGTGGAATTAACAGGAACTAGTAAAAACGTTTCACTTTTGCTTAAATTTACCATTGCACTTTGAAATTTACATATTATTATGGTGTCGTAATAATATTTGTTGCAGTTATGTTGGCCCCAGTGATGCGGTGAAAAGAAAGGCTGATGTTTTAAACGATACTACAAATACAACAAGCTCGGTAAGTCTTATAATTATGTCTAAAAATTGTTATACTCTTTTGGTATATTGTCCTTCATACTCGAGCGCTGTACAGGATGTGCAAGACAAGATTTCCCATCCCCCTATTTTGAAAAAAAATAGTTATAAAAAAAGTTTCATGCAAGAGTTTCTGCGTTCACTTGACCTTTTATTTCTTGTAGCTGATTTGATTGTCTTGGGTATTGATTGTCTTGGGTATTACTTATCAACTAACTTAATTAAAACACTCTGTATATTAAATAATTTTTGAATTATATAGCAACTATTAGTTATTTGAGGTTTTTGATATATAAAAAAAAGTCCTTTTGAAAGTCGATAGCATCGAAATAGTGCAATTTAGAGAAAAATTACTTGCACCTTCCTATTTGCTTTTTCGTCTTCTATCTACGAAAGTGAGGGTTTAACCGGAACAATTTCTGAAACGTGGAACCGGAACAACTTTGGAAAAACGGATATTTTTGGATAGACAATGAAAATTTTCTTAGTGCTAGCCATTTTATTTGTCTCTAAGTTGCACTATTTAGGTTTAGGTGCTACGGCCTATCAAAAGGAGAACAATGTATTTTTGTACATATGTTATATGTGAAAACCTCAAAGATTCTTCAACTTAGACATATTCTACCGGACGGCCGAAATACTAAACAAGCTTCCGGTTTCCTAATCTTTATTCACTGACAATAACCTTTTCACTGTCTGTGTCACAATAAAAAAAGGCGTTTCTAAGACTAAACTGAAAATCAGCAACGAAAGCTGGTCTGGACCCTGTATACAGGGTAAATTTTTTTATAAGTCACTAGGCGATATCTTGAAAACGGTTTAAAATTTTTTCATGAAATTTTGTTGGGTTAATAGGGAGATGGGTGGACATATTTAAACATAGTTGTGACATTTACCCCCTCTTTGGAATTTTAAATGGGATGATGTACCTTTGTTTATAAAATTGGAATCCAAGTAAAATCCTACATTCATACGTATATAATTTTTTTTTGATTGCCCTTTCCGTTTTGAATTATGATTTATTAGGTTTTAAAATAATACAAAATATTTACCATTTAATTAAAACTAATTTATCGTCTGTCATGCTTGAGAAGTTGTTCGAAATGCCCCCCTTCGACTTCCAAACACTTTATCACACTTTTTCTAAATGAATTTCGTACCCGATTCAGGTGTCACTAATAAGCAGGCAAAGCGGGTTCGGTCTTTCATATGATCTAAAGTTGTAGGTACTGTCGCCATCACTTTGTCATTTATAAAAAAACCACAAGAACAAGTCAAGGGGGGTCAAATCCGGGGACCTAGCAATAAACTGGGAAATAATCGTTAATGCGTCAAAATTCTCAACTGATGTAAGTAAAAATAAATCATTTCCATTGAAACGAATAATGATTCTAAAATAAGTAAATTTGATTTCTTGGTAAAATGAATGTATTTTTTAAATTCAATCAAAATTTAGTTAACCTTAATGTCGTAACAATAAAAAGTCGGGGGGGGGGAGTTGTTACATATCTGTGTCAAGACTTCATTTTGCGGGGGGGGGGGGGGGGGGCTGTTATTTGACGTTACGCTAGTGCTATGTGTAACGTCAGTATGACATTTATTTGCTTTTTATTTTAGCCGAATGCGTCCTTAGATCCAATGGATATTGTGGAAATACAAGAACAAATATTTATAAGTGATAGCGACTCCTAGTTGGAAAACGCTAAAAAATTAGAATAAATACCACAAAAGGGTTTAGTTGCTCAGTGCATGGACTTCGTGTACAGTTAGCTGATATAGGTATAATATAAAAAAAATTAACTTTATTTCATGGGCCACGCTGGAGTAATATGTAGGGGGCGACTAGTTCAGCAGTGTCAGCTAGGTCATAGTTTTCTGTTTGTAGAAACAAAGCGATATTTTTACGTTCATTGTCGAATTATCTGCAGACAAAGACAAGAAGACAGCTTTGTGTCTATTCGAGAAAACTCTAACCACTCGTAGTAGATATGCTGATTTGTTCGTTTGTAAGGCTACCTCAAGCTAGCGACGTCAACACCTACATAATTTTTTTAATAGGGATTTCCTGTCCCTTTTCTGTCCGGCTGGGGAACCCCGTTGCACATCTATGTGGTCCAAGAAGTTTGTAATAAATTTAAAATTTATTACGAAAAGTTGGTGGCTTACTAAAAACAAAATTAACCGTCAGAATTTTGACAAGTCAAGCAGCATACAGGGGAGAAGCAAAAATTAGAAAATCGCTCGAGAATAAAATACCTGTTTCTAATATCATTTTCCGGTATTTTAAAAAATAAGGCTACTTTAATTTTGACAAATTCTCATATTTTTGTTTCTCCCTATACGCTACTTGACTTTTCACAATTTTCGTAATGGCTTCGTACCAGCTCTTTGCAATACTTGCATTTCGATAAACTCATTAATAAAATAATTTCAAGCTTTCTGGGCCACATTGTAGATACGCAACGGGATTTGCGAGCCAGTGGCTGAGACCGGATTTACAACACAAAAGGAAAGGTTTCATGTTGGTTTTGACGTCGCTAGCTCTTGGGCTATTAGGAGGATAGTTTAAAATACATGTCCTGTGTTGCCAGAAGTTTAGATTTTTCTTGAAATCGGATAATAATAATAATATAATAATAATACTGCGTTTGTAAACAGAATATTTCTATATTTAGTAGGTGTCCAGAAACCATCTTAACAAATGGGAAACTTTTTTATTTTTGACTTTACGGAAAAAAGTTATTCTTCATAAAAAGTGCGGCTTGTTCAGAAAATAACACTCAAATTAAAGATTTTGACCCAGCATATATCGGGTGTCAAAAAAAGTAAAAACGGTAAATTCCGTAGAAGGAAAACTCTCTTTAATTTTAATTGCAAAGTACAATATTTTAATGGTAATGCAATGGTAGGCGGCAGTGATATGTGTTGGGGATGTTTTTCACGCAACGAAGTTGGACCCCTAGTTCGAATTGAAAGCACTATGGATCGATTCGGGTATGAGAACATTTTAAAGACCCAAATGCTGCTAAGGCGAACATGCCAACTGGGTGGTACTCTCAGCACGATAACGATCGGAAACATGCGTCCAACCACATAACCCAATTCATGAAACGTGAAAAAGTCAGGGTTCTGGAGTGGCCCAATCAGAGTGCTCATTTAAACCCCATAGAGCATCTGTGGAAGGAGTTAGATCGCAGAGCAAGATGTTGAAATTATTCGAATAAAGAACCTTTATTTCAAGCTCTTAAGAAGGAGTGGGGACAAATTCATTTGAATCGGCTGCAAATGTTAGTCGACTCAATGCCAGCTCTTGGCGATGCTGTTATAAGGCTTATGGATATGCCACTAAATACTAATTTATTTAATAGTTAAAGTGATGTTTAAGTGTTGAAAAATTTTATTTAATTAAAATGTCAAAATACTTTTGAGCCGTCATTTTTTCCTTTATTTCTGATTTGGTTAAAGTTTTTTTATCAAACTACAGTTTCTAGGAAGTAACGTTTTTTCTATTACAAAATAAGGTTGATATTTATATCTTACGTTTGTTTTAAGTTATCCCAATTATTGTATTTGTCAAAATACTTTTGAGCGCTACTGTATATGAACGACCATAAAGTTATTTTGTGAAATTTCATATTTGATCACTTTTCAGTTCTGGGCGACACTTTCTTATGTTGTTGTACTTTGCAATTAAAATTAAAGACAGTTTTCCTTCTACGGCATTTATCGTTTTTATTTTTTTTGACACCCCGTATATGCTGGGTGAAAATTTTTGATGTAGGTGTTATTTTCGCAACACGCAGAACTTTTTATGAATAATAACTTTTTTCCGTAAAGTCAGAAATAGAAAAGTCCCATTTGTTAAGATGGTTTCTGGATACGCTGTATAGCAGCTACAAGATTAATTTCATTTCTTCCATATGACTTATTTGATGTTTAAATTGGCAGCTGGGTTACATCATTCGCGCGTTTTAATGCCGACTGCTGATTGAGCGACAGTTACTCTTTCGTCTAACTCCAGACTTTTCTGAATAATTTTGAGCCACGCATTGAAGATTACAGTCTGGCAACACTGGTTATAACAAAATAAAAATATTATACTAGTCTCATTCGTTTGATATATTTGGTGTGGAACGCCGTATATCTAAATTTCTTGTCTTTACCGACTCGTGCAAATTATTTTTACAAACTACTTCAAATCTTGTTATAGTGAGTTTTAAAAAGTCACAAGAACAGTAAAATTAGCAGTACTTCTATTACTAGTAAAGCCTAGTTTACATGGATAGAATCAGCGGTAGACATACTAGCCTACTACGTGAACCAAAGTACCGTACCCTACTAGTTTTGGTAGGGTTATGTCCATGTATGTCTTTCCAGCAGTTTATACTGGCCGAGTTCTCAGATAAACTATAGAAGTCTCGATGGTGAGAAAAGGCGAATGGTAGTGTTACTATACCAGGCTTTACTGGTATTCGATTTGCTCGACTCTACTGCTAACGAACTGGTTTATACCGGTCGTTCGCAGGTAAAGTATAGAAAGCTCGATGGTGGTAGGAGAAGGCGATGTGGTAAAGCTACTCTACTCTAACTAATTCTAGTACTCTACCCAACCATTTGCGTTTAGTAAAGTAACATGAATAGTTAGTACTTGCCTGAACTTATCTATCGCTGATTCTACTAATGAAGCTTACTTACTATTTTTGGTAAAGTTATATTCACAACTGTCTTTTAAAAAGGCATTAAATATGAGCACTCTAGTCTAGTGTTGTGTCTGCTCTACCATTTGCATTAAAATTAGTAAAGTAACATTGACAGTTAGTCCTCGCCCAAACTTCCCTATCGCTGATTCTACTAATGAAGCCTAGTTTACATTGGTAGAGTAACTTGTATTAAATTTGAACAGTTTGTGCTCTACTCTACTGCTACCAAACTAATTTATACAGTCGTGTTCGCAGGTAAAGTATAAGAGGCTCGATGAAGGGGGAAGGCGAGTGGTAGAGTTACTATGCCACGCTGCAACTACTCTACTCTACCATTTGCGTTTACATTAGTAAAGTAACATGAATAATTAGTACTTGCCCAAACTTCTCTATCGCTGATTCTACTAATGAAGCCTACAACTATTTTTGATAGAGTTATGTCCACAAATGTCTTACAATGCATTAAATATAAGTATTTCATGCTCGACTCTACTGCTAACGAACTGGTTTATACCGGTCGTTCGCAGGTAAAGTATAGAAGGCGCGATGGTGGTAGGAGAAAGCGATGTGGTAAAGCTACCCTACTCTAACTAATTCTAGTACTCTACTCAACCATTTGCGTTTAGTAAAGTAACATGAATAATTAGTACTTACTCGAACTTCTCTATCGCTGATTCTACTAATGAAGCTTACTTACTATTTTTGGTAGAGTTATATTCACAACTGTCTTTTAAAAAGGCATTAAATATGAGCACTCTACTCTACTTTACTGCTACCCAACCGATTTATACCGGTCGAGTCTGCAGGTAAAGTGTAGAAGGCTCGATGGTGGTAGGAGAAGGCGAGTGGTGAAGCTACCTACGCTACTCAACCATTTGCGTTTGCATTTGTAAAGTACGCAACATAGATAGTTAGTACCTATTCGTCTAAACTTCTCTACCGCTAACTCTACTAATGTAAACTAGGCTTTAAGGTATGTATACTTGGAAGGAAGTTCTACCCATATATGAGAATACGACTACGTCAGGTAAGCTATGCTACCGACAATTTTATTAACATCCCTTGTAAGTACTGTGTAGCAACTGTTTTCCTTTGTTTGAAATATTTTGTTTACACCTGGGTTTATCCACTTTACAAAAGACATTTTGTTTCGTACATTTTAATATTTAAGTAAGTAAATAACCATCGAGTTTCAGCTGGTGATCTAATGATTAAACTCATTTTAGTTTTTTAATTACAAGAATCTGAATCTGGTAGCTATTTATTCAAACTAGATTTCCATATAGGAGTCTTACCCATTACCAACAACTTAAGAAAAGCTTAAGTCTTAATCAGTGGCCTGACTACCATTTATCGGTAATTGCTTGCAAGGCACAACACTAGTGCGCCACTGAATCATACTTACATATATTGTAGTAGGCCACCTTACCTTAATGCAAAAACTCCATACAAACCATTATTCCATTATTAAGAGATAAAGTAATTTAAAAGATCACAAGTCCGGCATTTTCTTTCTGATTACTCTGGAGAATTTTTATCTCCATCTTATCGTTAGACATAAAACTCGATGGTATTGTCAGTCAATGAACAGCGAGTTACTATTTACTAGTCGTTAAGTTTTTTGTTTTATTTATAAGAAGTAAATGCTTTAGTTTTTTAAGGCATGTAGGAATAAGGATTTTAAAATGTATATGATTGGTACATGTAAATAGATTTTACGAGAAAATTGTCTCTTGATTTTCCAGGGCCTTTGACCAAGTATGGCATGCTGCACTCCCCAACAAACTACCTAACTACCTTCTTACGGTCACTCATCCGAGTTTCATCCTATCAGTGCTGGCTTACCCAAAGGTTCAGTGCTAACACCAACCCTATTTCTTCTACACCTTAATGACCTGCTGCCTTGGACTACCAATCCTATCCACAGTTACGCCGACTGTTACGACTCTTCATTCCAACATTCGTTTTTACTGACAAGTCTCAAATCAAAAGCTGGATAACAGACGCAGATCCATATCAAACACGTGTCCATTTCCCCAAGATCTTCAATTAATCTTAGACTGGGGTGCCAAAAACCTTGTCAAACGCCTCCAAATCCCAATCATGCTCTGTGTCACGCGGAAAATCTGGCAACACTTACCCCATCTACATGGATGACACTAATTGAGCACAACTACACAGTATTATAAAATTGTAACCAAATTCTTTGATTACAGAAGGAAATTTGGTCAAAAAAATATTACATAAATACATAATAATATTATGTCGTAGCCGAAGCCAAGTTAAAGGGTTGTTGACCTCGTTCCGCTACCGTAATTCAGGCGCCTACCTGATTGGGTGGTTCCGACCTCCCTGTTTGGCCGGCCGAACTCGTGTGTCAGCGTCAGCTGTGTAATCCAAATCAAAGGTGCATTTTGACGAGTTCAATAATACCGTGTACATTTTTTTTGTTAATTTATGAAAGAACAAGTTAAAGCCGTTAATAAATATTAACAAAAGTGAAAGCCATTTAATATTAACAAAATATCGTTCGCGCTTAGTGATGTGCATTTTAAATTAGTAGAACATTAATTCCTTCGTAGTTAGTTGAAGTTGAGGTATTTATTTGTTGGTTTAAACAGCTATTCTCTAGTGGTTTATTAAATTTGTTTTATAGGTAGAATTTTATCTTTTTGAAATTGAGAATTTTGGAAGAGTTACTAGGATTTCTTTCTTTAAAGGCAATGCAATAAAAATATTATTTCTTCAAACTTCTTACATAGAAACATTGTTAACGGACCTGGCAACACAACAACCTAGCTACTGTTCTTTTTATGGCCATGTGTTTTATTATCAGTGGTGCGCAGTGATTCAATTTTTTTTTGAAGGGCGATGCTTAGCTTATTATCGCGAAGCGCCATTTATGACTATCTTTCCCCAATCTGAATTCAAATCAGGATTTACCGGTTTCAGTATAGGCAGTGAATTTCATAACACCCTATATATATATATATATATATATATATATATATATATATATATATATATATATATATATATATATATATATAAACCCCGCCTTGGCTACGAAATGGTAAAACTATGATGCCCATGTCATTACTTTGCCCACAAAAAGGAGTTCCGCGCGCCACCGCAATGACTTTCCAGGTCGTCTATATTTTACCGAGCAAACCTCGGCTTTCTATCATTTTTCACTTTTAAAAGTGGTTGGAAGTTTTTCCCAAATATATCCATTTTCCAGTGGTTTTAGGTGTATTGCAAAAAAAAGTTTTTCGATACGACTTTTTGTTTTCGAGCTATTAGGTACCAAAGAGGGGCCTGCAAATGGCATTTTTCGACCTAAAAAAATTCAAAAGAATTACTTGCCACTTTCCGATCCTCGCCAGTTTTAATGGAGTTCTGAAGATCCGAGTCCTCTACAACCTCCGAAAATTTACATCGATTTAATTCACTTTTGCGACCTGTACCCGATTTCAACGGAAATCGCGGAAATTTCGACTTTGACGTTTAGTAGCTCCGAAACGAAATATCCTGTATAACTGAATTTTTTACCAAAGCTAGTTGCACTATTCCTCTATCAACCCAGAAAATTCGATTTGCTCCCCCTCTGACTGTTTCCGAGAAAAACAAACCTGTTCGACTTTGGGTTAAGTTTATGTTAACATGTAGATTGGCAGTTATTTTTGCTGATCTTCTGACGTCATTATTCACTAAGGCCAAGTGGCTGCTTTTTAAATTGTAATAAATTATACCGAAATGTGAACATTTTTTTGTAGCTAAATTATAATAGTAATGTTCTTCAAAATATTGTTTTTTGGTTTGTAATGATTTCCTTAAACGATTTATGCAATAAAAAATATGTCCATATTCCTTATTCTCCCCTTGGTTGCTCCTAACAGAACAATAAGAGGTGCGTTACGTATACACTACTCTCCAGTACAAAAGCCTAGAGCATCCCACTTCTCGCGCTCATTCATACCTAGGGTCTCCAGATTATGGAACAAATTGCCTGCAGATGTTTTCCCTTTCCCTCCCGACCTCCAATCCTTTAAATCCCGTGTCAGTAGATTCCATTTCTCTCCTCTTCAGACGAACTCTGTGTTGGAACAGACCTATTAATGTTAATAATTTCTAATCTGCACGGCCTGAAATTATGCAGTAAAGAGCACCTCGCTGCGAACATAGGAATCTTCAGAACGAATTTATCTATGGTCGTATTAACTGCGGTGACGTCCGAAACTATCGAGCTCTGCCCGATCGCTGCAGAAATACTTGCGTTCCCGCTTCCCGCTACCGCAGATTTCGTCGAGCCGCCAACCGCCGTCAATTCGTCAATACATCAGTGTAACTGGCGACGATTGGGGTTGCGTTCTTTTTAGTTTTAAAAGAGATTTCTTACAAAATTTTGGCTGTCCATGCTTTACTTATGTTCGCACCAAACTGAACCTTACTCTATACACATCTTACGAAGATGGATAACGCCAATACGAAAAACACGGCGATTGTTTGTACTAAAATAAATGAAAGTTCGCGGTAGGGAGATGCCGCTGAGACAACAAACACTTCGGTAATTACATGCGATAATGGTCGCCCGGCCATGGCATTGGAAATCATCGGGTCGCTTATAGGTTTGCTACAAGTTTATTTCATAGGCTAACAAATGTACGTGCTGTGGTTTATTTTAAACAGTTTAGCCAATCTATCATTGTGGGATAATAAACAATATTTTCATTCCATGTCACCGACATTTTCGTTGTTCGTCTTGCATATCTTTATTAGAAATGTTTAATCGGAGAGCACAACAACGCCATGTTCTTTATCAATAAAAACATAGTACCTAGTTACGTTTTATTATGATCCTTTAGGCCTCCTGCAAAATCCTGTAATCGTTTGATAGCCGTTGTTGTGACACACCGCGTCTTCCGAATTTTACCAGCTAGCAGGCGCGGCCCGTGAAATTTCAAAGTTGCATATCTCTGTTGCTACTTATGGGACCCATACCAAATTCAGGTTTTTTAATAGTGAGCCTACTAGGAATGTTTTGGTAAAGAAAAAAAATATTTTGCAATTTGCGAAAAAAAGTTGATTTTTTGAATTGACCCACCTGGGTAAAAAATTAACACGCTTAGATATTTTATTTATTATTTTTTCTAAACAAATTTTACATCATTTTGTCGACAATTCTTAAATTTTCAGAGAAAAAAATGTGTTAGTAGAAAGTTATAGTCATTTGAATTTTTTGCAACCGAAAATTTAAAATATTTTTGGGTTGAAAAAATTCAAATGACTATAACTTTCTACTAACACATTTTTTCTCTTAAAATTTAAGAATTGTCGACAAAATGATGTGAAATTTGTTTAGAAAAAATAATAAATAAAATATCTAAGCGTGTTAATTTTTTACCCAGGTGGGTCAATTCAAAAAATCAACTTTTTTTCCGCAAATTCCAAAATATTTTTTTTCTGTACCAAAACATTCCTAGTAGGCTCACTATTAAAAAACCTGAATTTGGTATGGGTCCCATAAGTAGCAACAGAGATATGCAACTTTGAAATTTCACGGGCCGCGCCTGCCAGCTAGGTAACTGACTGTGGAAGTGGTTGTAATACAACACGCTTAGTTGAACTTCAGATACACATACGCATAATTAAATAAAATTCAAACGCATGACAGGCTTCTCTTTTTAGACAAAAAGAACCATGGTTTAACATAAATGGGTCCTACAATTCGTTTTCTCCAAGTCGACCGATAACATAGGTCATTTGAAGTAATTCTCCTGATCTGAGCCCCTCTCGGGTAGTCCTAAAAAGGGGAATTCTCAGAGGGAAATTACATGTTTCCTCGAAACTGGAGGCAATCGATAGCAGACGATAAATCAAATCAAATAAGCTTTATTATCAGAAGATTATTCATAATCCCATTGACAAAGCTGAAGTATACATACTAGCAAAAGATACAAAATGAACAAGCAAATAGCCCATACAGGTGACAATAATTAAAATTTGCTAAAACGTCAATAAGTAAAATATAAATGTATCATGTCAGCACCATGTTGCACGGGCAAATTTAAATTAGGGTTCAAGCATTGACTTTTATATATAGACCCCTACAACTGACAGCGTGCGCAAACAAAAGTTAAGTTAGCAGGGTGAAATATTGTGTTTGTACGCACGACCACCGGTCATATTTCTCGAGCCAGATCGGGGAGGGGCATGCGCACAACTCGCTTGTTGTCATCTGCTACACGTTTTGCATAACCAGCTGGAAAACAATCGGCAAACCCTTTTATCAGAGTAGAGAAATGGGGGAGTAGCGACACTCAGCAAAAATCGTTTGAAGTTTCTGCATCAAAGCAAAACGCCGATGCACACTGCGTTCTCCGGGCAGCGTATTACGGGGACGTTCGATAAGTATTAGTCGAAAAAATATTTGGTCGGTTATTTGATACATACAAATTTAAAAGGCGGTACGTAACTCTTTAGTATTTCGATTCATTAGTATTAATGGCTTTATTAGACACTTATTCCGAGGGCATGAAACGAGGACTAAACCACTGCGAGATATCCATGGATATTCTCGTTCATACACTTCCCAAGGACATCTCATGGATACTTCAGGTTATTAGTAGGAAGTCTTGACGATATCTTGGAGACCTCTGTATTCTTGAAGGATCAGTGGTTTGCTCCCTCGGCATGAAACTGCCTTATAAAGTTATAATAAATAATAAGAGATATTTTTCTAGGCAGTTAACGAAGCCTTGCTTTGTTTCCTAAACATGCTAAATAAAGCACATATCAGTCTGAATGGAACATATTTACTTCGCATCTGTTTAAGTGGTTTGAGCACAAGAGTCTGAGCTAAAAATATATTTTTGACAGTTGTTTAAATTTTGGGTTTAAGGGCAATCGTACGCTACACCACCTTTTTAGCATGCTCCGGCGCGTCGCAGTGTCTTTAAAGGGCTCTAGCTTCTTTATTTTAAAAGATTAGTCTAACAGTAGTCGACGCGTATTTCCATTCTATACACGGCCAGAACGCGGCCGCGCGCTAATCGTACAGGTCACCAGGTGCTAACCCTGTTCCGACCGCATTTTTCCGTTGGTTAGGGGCCCTGACAAGCCTCTTCGCGTGCGAGGAAAGAGACTGGTCAGGGCCCCTAACCAGGTGCTAACCCTGTTCCGACCTTAGGGTGTCCTCCGATTCGCTTGGCCCCAATTTACCTGTACGATTAGCGCACGGCCGCGTTCTGGCCATGTATAGAATGGAAATACGCGTAGTCGACAGAAAATGTAGCATAATAAATTCGGCAATTTTCTGTGAAAGAAAAATTATGATATCTTGTTTCGTGAGCGAGTTAAGACAGGGTTAACAAGAATTTCCCTGGTTGTAAAATCACGCGTTTTGGGCTAATTTGCTGGAAGATATCTTGACTTCAAAAGGGAACATTTTTAAAATTTGTTTTAAAAATGTGTGAACTGCAGTAAAAGATCTAAATTTTATTTAAAACTAAAATTTACTACAGCCACAAAAAAGCCGTTAAAATTTTTATCCGAATTTTAACGGATTTTCATGGTTCGTAGTAAATTTTAGTTTCAAATAAAATTTAGGTTATTCTTCCCTTCATACATTTTTAACAGAAATTCATACATCATACATACATACAATCAGACTAATTTTCTGACTGTCTCCGTAAAGACGCCACGAGTTGCCAGCAACCGGATAAAACTAGTTTAGCGAAGAGTCGGCAAAAACAGGAATAAGTGGCGAGTGTCGCTACCGTCTAATAATTCTACTGTGCTTTTATGTTCCTTGACAATCAGAGTGGGATCGACCATCACAGCTGACACATTTTACAGTGCGCATGCCCATGGCCGATCAGCTTTGTTTACATGCGCAAGGCCAGAAATTTGCCACTTTCGCGATTATTGTTTGCGGATCCATATTACAAATCAATGGGTTCAAGCCGGCACAAAATCAGTTACAACAAACATTTTAAAATAAATAAGTAGATAAAAGGATTTCCCACACTACATTGTACATTGAAGTACCAGTGCCGTACCTAGACTTGAACTTTGGGAGATGATATTGTCACGTAGTATTCGGCACCAAAATGTCACGTGGTACCCGGTCGTACTTAAGCTTGAAGTTTACGTGGGATGTCTTAGATAAAAAAAAACAAATCCAGGGCTGCAAACATCTGTTCTGGGATGAGTAAGATTTTTCAATCTATGCAGTATCAAAAATTATTAAGCAGTAAATAATTTTGTTACAGTAACTACGTCTGTTTTTTTTATCAAGCGTATTTTCATTAAATCACGAAGTAATAGATATACAGGGTGTCAGAAAAGTCTGGAATATTCCAAATATTTCAAAAACTGCGAAATATATATTTTTGAAAATTGGCACGTCTATATAGATGAAACCGTTTCTGTCACTATACTATACAGGGTTGGTCAGAATGCAATTTTTATATTTTAAATGGAACGTCCTGTATATTTTTGGAGATTCAAATAATCCCTTAAAAACAAATTCAATGATATTCAATTGATTTATTTGTTAAAATGACATGAACACTAATTTTAAATAAATGAACAAGAACACAATGAAAATAAGAAATACCTAAAAATTGAATAAAACTACTTTATGAATGTTCAAAATGTCTGCCACTGTGAGCTAGGCAATAGCCAAGCCTGTCTCTAAATTTCCGTAAGACATTGCCAATAGTATCCCATCGAATTTCACGTATTTGATATCTAATACGAGTCTTTAAATCTTCAATATTAACTTTAAATCGACCCACAAATAAAAGTTCAAAGGGGTGAGGTCTGGGGATCTGGGAGGCCACTCAGTTTCGTCTCTCCTTCCTATCCACTGGTTTAGAAACATGTGGTGTCAAAATTGACCCACTTCTAAACCAAAATGGGTGGATCTTGTAAGGGCGAATATTTTCCCTTTCAATCAAATTTTCATAGGATTATCTTGTAGGTCATTTAAAATATCCAGAGCCTTATCACCACCAGTAGCTATTTTTGGTCTGCCTGGCCTGTGTTTGTCTTTCACACTTCCCGTTTCGTTCAATTTCTTTACCAGTTATTGCCGGCCGATTAGGATAGGTCTGCATGAATAACTCACATACTTCCTGTTGTGTTCTCCTGCAGTCACCAGATCCAACCATCATTAAAATCTCAATTTTTTCTCCTTCAGTTGAAGGAATCCTAATTTCTAGTTTTTGAATCCTTACGAATGAAGATTTGATAACTGTCTATTTGTCGTCTGACAATACGTAGCTGATTGCAAGAGTGTTTTCTCACCTTTCTATTTTCAAAAAATTTAATAAATAATTTAATTTTTTACATAAATCTATTATTTTGCCACATAAATCAATTAAACCCTTTAACATTGAATTTGTCTTTTAAGGGACTATTTGAATCTTCAAAAATATACAGGACTTTTCATTTAAAATAAAAAATAATTAGTATTCTTTCTGACTAACCCTGTCTAGTGACAGGAACGGTTTTATCCTTCCAAGGTGTGCCGTTTTTAACTATATAGACGTGCCAATTTTCAAAAACATATTTGCAGTGGTTTTTGAAATATTTGCAATATTCCAGACTGTTTTGACACCCCGAATATTATTTACTTGTTTGTTTTGTAGGTATCCAGGTTTTTGTAAGTTCTGGGATTTTGGAAAAATAAATTTTAATGCATTACAAGGTGAGAGAAACTAAAATATTTATTTCGACCGCAATTTGTTTCATAATTTTGAAATTCTTGGGTTGGGTTTGATTGAAGATAATGGGTATACGTGATTTTGATGTTTTTTTACTTGTCTTTTGTCTTGTCCTTTCCGAGGCCTAATTCGTGAAAGCGAGTAATTAAGCAAAAATTACATAAACATAGCTATTTCACTTTATCATATGACAGACTTTATCTAAAAGGAAGTGGTCAACTCTGTACATTACAAATCAGGCATTTTAGACTAGGAAATCATTCATTACACCATTTTTTTCACATGTTAACCCTATCTAGACATTAAGAATATGCATCCATGCGATAGGTCAATACTCTGCCGAACTTATAGTATGGTTTTCCCCCATGTTTTAGGTGACCTCTTACTTTTTGTATTGTATATATTTGCTATCCTAGTCAAGAGCGTTTATACATTTTATCACTGTACTGTACCATTGTCTTTGTTTACTCTGGGTTTATTTTTTTTCATCTCTACGTGTTAGATATCTATAGTTGTTTATTCGATTTTTAGAAAATATGTACGTTATCTATGACGTAAATGTTTATTCAAACGCTATGGTTTATTGCCCGTTTATAGTTCTAACTTTTTCTGTTAACAGAAATAATACACCTACCTAAGTGGTATGCTTTTGTTATCATTATTTATAGACGATTTACAAATATATTCATGATATCATCGAGGTAATGTTAGTGCTTACCCAAACCTTTTGCTATGTTTGCGGAATTTCTGAGTATATAAAAGCATCCCTCAAGTAATAATGAAAGGATATTGTAGATTTGAAGAGGACTAAAGCCTCCCAACGCTTCGACCTATCTATATACATAATAGATCTTCTGTGTGTGACTGTAAAAGTTGCCCAAATTTCCTAAACTTTCCACAATGTTTATATTTCTGGGTGCCATAATGCCCACTTCCTGGGGTCTTAGGGTGACCCCTCCTAAGTATTTTAGTCTTTTGCATAGCTGTGTTATGCGGTTGTACAAGAAGTGTTCTGTTGTTTATCGGTTTAGTGCATAAATGTCCAGGATCAACCAAATTTAGGTTTTTAAACGATAAATCAGAATTTAAAGTTTAGATGTAATGGTAGCTGGGGTGAGGGGGTTAAAAGTAAATTATTGGTATTAATTTAAATTCCTCGTTCCTTCGATGTCTAAGTCTAAGTTTTTTTTTAAATTGACTACCTACTTCAAATCAAGTGTTACTGAGCGTAGCTAGTTTTGAAATGAAAGCACTGTACATAGTTCTAGTATAGCATAGTACATGTTCTAGGTGGGGGCTTGGGGGGAGGGGGGCTAAGCCCCCCAAATCTCGGAGTAGCCCCCCCAAATCCAACTGAGTGGCCTAGTATATGTATAGCCAAATATGTAAACCGGGGGCTTAAGCCCCCCCAAATATGTAAACCAGGGGCTTAAGCCCCCCAAAAATAGAGGTCTAGAACCGCCTATGGCACTGTATATCGTTCCTTGTTTTCAAATCTATATTTTACAATATTTCTATAGAAAAAATTTGGGAATGAAATCAACAATACAATGGAACAATTAAGCTGCTTTCATCTATAAAAATAATTCCATGACATAGTATAAATATCTGTAGTGTTTATTAGATACACACAGCTTGATCAAAAATACCGCCACATTACGTACACACGTATTAGGAAAGAAACTTTTTATTATACTTGACTAATATTCCTTAAAACTAAATCAAAAAATTATTTTGGGTTTACCAGTTTTATATGTAGGTATTTTTCCGATGAGGTGATTTTCTGTGGTAACATATTAAGGGAAGGTAAAATTATCGAAAATCATCCCTGAAGATTTGTTACTGTTGTCCTAGAAACTGATTGAGTGCATTTATGCACGTTGCCAGTGTTAACAAAAAAACAATACGCCTACTAGCAAATTAGCATCAAATATCACGGGGAGGGTGATTTTCACTTTTTGGAGGGTGATTTTCGCTGAAAGCTGGTGAAAATTGCCCTAAGTTTTATTCATATGAGGTAAATAATCTTTAGAACAGCTTTCTGATCTTGGATGTACTTACATAATTCTGAACATAATAATTTAAAATTATACTGGCATTGCAAAATGACCTCAACGGATTTAGTTAATAAACGATTTCTTTCTTCTGATCACTGAAAGGACATTAAGAAAAAAATTAGTTCGCAATTTGCATTGTATAGGGCAGCATTGTATTTTGCGAACAGGTGTTTCCAAAGAATACCGATGCGACACTACCACTACCACAGTACACGGAAACTTTGTTAGCCTATGGACGCTACCATGGGACGCTACGCACAAATCCGCAAGATAGAGCTCTGCTGCACCACGCTATTGTAGTGCATTATACGCAAAAGCTTTCTTTTTAAAAACCTTTCAAAATCACGTTTGCTGGTGCGTGTGCCTTTTAAAATTTAATTTAAAAAACCTTCATCACAACATGAACTCCAATAACGGTGACAGTCCCGATATATCGGGACGGATGGCAACTGTGTGTTTGCTAGATCTTGAAACTGCGTTTGTGACGATCACAATAACACATTGCTTTCCATGCGCCTCTGTCTGGAATGAGTCAAGCTAAAAAAAACTAAAACGGGACCGGATGCCCGGAATATTAGGTATAATAATCCCTATCCCAGTCAACACAAAACCGTTCCTGGGACGTCCCGGAATGTCCCATAAGATCCCAATGACGTCCCTGGGACGTCCGGTTGGAACTGGTCGGGATGTATCTGGGATGATCCCATAAAGGTTACACAGGACATATATGGGATCATCTTAGGACCTTAGTAGCACCGTAGCAATTCCAAACAGTCCTAGTACTGACACAAAACAAACGCATTTTGGGGTAATATAAAGTCATTATAATATAGAATCATAAATACAATAAAGATTCCAACAGTATTTTATTTTTACACTTTATAGAAAGTTTTTACCAAATTGATTTTTTTAAATCCCATTGCTGACGTCCTTGGGACGGCAACATGAGACGTCCGTAGGACGTCACTTTCGGACCAATTTGGGACCTTTCTAACGTCCGGGGGACGTCCCAGGGACGTCTTAGCTGGGATCATCCCACCTGGGACGTTGCGGATCAAAATGGAACGTCCTGGGGATGTTTGTTGCTAACTGGAATTACGCCCTCCCCCAGTAATTATTACTTTGATACGTACAGTGCTTCCATTTCAGAACTAGATACCCTCAGTAACAGTTTATTTGAAGTAAATTCGATTTAAATAAAAAGCACGTCGATATTCATTTAAAAATTTAAATTTTATCTTCATATTTTTTAACCCTGACAGGATCAACCTAATTCAGTTTTTTATTTAAACGTTATTTTTTTATCTTCGCAACAAACCACGAAGGCAGCAAGCCTAAGTACGAAGGTACCGTGGGTTGTATATAATGATGTTGTATATTAAATCAGGATTTGAAATTTAGAGGTAGAGGTAGCTAGATTATTTGTATTAAATTCCCCCTTCCTTCTATATCTAAATCGAAGTTTTTCTGTTTAAACTGACTACTTCAAATCGAGTATTATTAAGAGTAGCTAGTTTTGAAATGAAAGCCCTGTATATCGTTCCTTGTTTTAAAATCCATATTTTATAATGTTTTTAGGACAAGAAGTTGGGAACAAAATCAACATTTTAATAAAATGGACAGTTACGCTGCTCTCATCTATAAAAATAATTCCATGGCAGGTTTAGTAGAAAGATCTGTAGTGTTTATCAGATACACACAGCTTGATTAAAAAATGCTGTTACATTACCTACACACGTACTTAGCAAGATTATACACATTAAATTGATTATATCTATCCGGTACAGGATTTTGAAAATTAAAAATTACTGAGAAATATTTACTCTGTTTAATTACTTATTATCCACAAATTAATTCCAAGAAGTGTCTAAAAAACAATAAACATTTTTTTCTTGGAGTGGGGATTTTATCTTAGCACAGTTCATAATGTTCCTCCACCTCCCTCCTCCCAAAAAACAAATTGTATTTTGCAGGCGAAAGTGATAAAATAATAAAATATAGTATACTTACTGCAAAAAAATTAGTAGATACATCTCCGGAGGGGGTATAGAAGAAAATAAAAAAAATGTTTTCTAAATCAACAAAAAATTTTGTATTGAAGGTATATTTTTATTAGGTGCCTACCTTAGGCTATATATTTCCAGCTTTGTTACACTTAAAATCTAAGATATATTAGTAAAGCATTGTACTATGGTTAAGATCAAGGTTCTCAGTTCCCAACCTTTAACTTTGTTTCATATGGAGGGGCATCGAAAATTGCGAATACATTAACAAAATTTAACTTAAAGTGACCATTGACGATATTCGCCTTTGGGGTTCGAATCCATATTGCTAATAATTTGTAGAATATAGTATTTCGTGACTATATTTATTTCCAGAGTTATATAGTACACCTAGATAAACTATAGTACAATATTATATATTATAGAACAGTTGGAAACCCCCCAGTCCACACATTTCACGTCTTACAAAAAAGGCCTTGTCCTCTGTAGAGTAAAAATCAAGCAAGAAAAAGCCACGGCGTCATCGGCATGAACACATCACGCGTGCACGTCGTTTTAGAATATTCCTGGGTTCGTTGCTGGAAACAAGACAGAGCACGCGTGATGCATTCATGCCGATGACGCCGTGGCTTTTTCTTGCGTGATTTTTACCTTTAATACACACACGCACTGGCATATACATTGAGGCGGGGAAACATAGGGGGTAATTACTACATACATACCATACATATACATACATCTTGGAAGGTGGTGGAGGAATTCTTCCGCGGCCGATGTAGTACCACCTTACACATGCGGTTAAAAGGCTGGTGAAATCCCTACGGATGTTCTCAGCTCGGGATGTGTGAGTCGGGTTTCCTCAGTACAGTACGTAGTACTAGGCTTCGGTCTTCGTGGGCTGTCAGAAAAAAAAATACGGCCCATGCTAGTATGAACATAGATACAGCTTAGGCGGAAAGTCTTACGCCTAACAGCCGCTATGATGATACCAGTCGCCTTAGGATTATTTCAGCTAAACCTGAGCATTTTTTTATATTCGCACCAAAATATGTGTTAATGGGATGATTGTCTGTCAAATTATGCCGCCAAGTGGCGCCACTACTGCAGGTGCCAGCCAGCGAGTTTGAGGTTAAGATAATGGTTGAAGTTATCGGAAGCGTCACGAATTCGCAACGATTCTTTTAAAAATAGAGATGTCCGTAAATATCGCTTAAAGTGGACATTCTTGTATAAAAGCATGAATATAGTCACAAAAGTTAAACGAACTGATACAAAACAACCTTTGACGTAAAATTGAAAATATTGACATTCGAGTAGCACATGCAGTAGTAGCGACCTCTGTGTTTGGCTTCGTACAGGACCCCCCCCCCCCCCCCATTGGCAGATATATTTGCTAGATCTTGAAGCCAAGCGCGGCCCGTGAAATTTCAAAGTTGCATATCTCTGTTGCTACTTATGGGACCCATACCAAATTCAGGTTTTTTAATAGTGAGCCTACTAGGAATGTTTTGGTACAGAAAAAAAAAATATTTTGGAATTTGCGAAAAAAAAGTTGATTTTTTGAATTGACCCACCTGGGTAAAAAATTAACACGCTTAGATATTTTATTTATTATTTTTTCTAAACAACTTTTACATCATTTTGTCGACAATTCTTAAATTTTAAGAGAAAAAAATGTGTTAGTAGAAAGTTATAGTTATTTGAATTTTTTCAACCTAAAAATAATTTCAATTTTCGGTTGCAAAAAATTCAAATGACTATAACTTTCTACTAACACATTTTTTTCTCTTAAAATTTAAGAATTGTCGACAAAATGATGTAAAATTTGTTTAGAAAAAATAATAAATACAATATCTAAGCGTGGTAATTTTTTACCCAGGTGGGTCAATTCAAAAAATCAACTTTTTTTCGCAAATTGGAAAACATTTTTTTTCTTTACCAAAACATTCCTAGTAGGCTCACTATTAAAAAACCTGAATTTGGTATGGGTCCCATAAGTAGCAACAGAGATATGCAACGTTGAAATTTCACGGGCCCCGCCTGCTTGAAGCTGCGTTTGTGACGAACACAAAATAGCAATCTTGTTAGTTTAAATTAATTCATTTTTGAGGCCTGACATGTGTCACACGTACATAGTAGCGTGATCGTTACGGTATATCATTTCTTATTTGGACTTTTACAATATTTATATGAAAAAGGATTAGGAATGAAATCAAAAATTTTAATGGGACCACTATGATGCTTTCATCTATAAAAATAATCCTATGATTTAACCTTACTGGAAAGATCTAAAATGTGTGTCAGATAAAAAGCAGCTTCATCAAAGGGTACCTACCGTCAGATGACGTACACGTACTTAGCAGGATTATAGGTACATATATTTTAAACTGATGGTGATATAATATACAGTAATTAATTAATGTAAGGTAAGGAGATTAAAGGTAATAATTATGAAACTGTTTACTTAGAGGAATAAGTTTTGAAAAATGTTCAAAAGTTATTTTTATTAATAAATAAAACACACTAATTATGAAGTTTTTCAAGAAAAAAAACTTTATTACAACGATTTAAATAAAGACGCAAATAGCTTTCCAACTTCACAACATTCAAATAACTTTAACAAAAGTTGCTTATGATGAGTTTATGTTAATTTATATTTCGGTATCGATTTTAGTTGTTGTTAAACATACGTACTATGACTACGTGGTTTATAAACAAAAAATTTTACATACGTATCTCAAGTGATTAGCTCTCATTCCTACTATTTTGTTTGCTTTTTTACGATTCGTTGCGTAGTTAATTTCTTGCACATAAAAGATATTTATGATTAATTAAATATGAAAATTTTATTTCGTATCTTCACTTTAAAAGTGCAATACGTCTGTCGAATTTTTGCGAGAATTATATGTCTCTTTTATATTTCTACATCGAAAAGTCGTTGGTGCTTAACAGCAAATAATTGGGCAACAAAAATGCTAAAAAAACAAAATAGGAATGAGAGCTGATGAAGATTTCTTGTAATTAACAGACCTTTTCTTGCGCCTGTCAAAAAAATTATTGCTATGTTCTATTTAAAGAAAGCGTTCCAACTTTACAGTATACCTATTATTATGTACATATTTAAGTAGATAATACATACATATGCACCTGGATAATCGTATCCAGATTTGTTAAATGAGTTTCTTTTCACAATAAATAACTGTAATTTATGTAATACTGTATTATTGAATAGTTTCTATAAACTCGAAATTACCACATTCATTAATTTTAATATATTAGACAACTTTTGAAGTTAACCAACGTCTGGTCGAGCTTTGGTAGGTCACTTCCTGACCAAGTGCCAAAATTAAATTTGCTGACCAAATCCTTGTTGGCAGGATTTTCGAAAGTTACCGGAAAATACAGGTTTTTATTTTAAGATTTACTGCTTTTACCGGAGACCACAATAAAACAAAAAAAGTAATCTCATCATTTTGTTGACCACAAACATGAACCACTAGACCAAGAGATAGAGACGTAAAAACCTACATGATTTGAAAATTTCTAGTCCCTTCCCTCAATGGATATTAATATTCAATGGATACTTATAACGTAAGATAAAAAAAAACGTTCTCAACGTATGCCGTGGAATCAGTCACGCAGGTCTTGAATTATTACTCTTGAAAGATAACATAAGTAAAAGGAAAAACTATAGGTGAATGAAAAATATCAACTGTCAAGTTCTGAAGTTTTTATTTTTAAGAAAACTAAATATACCATATTTAGTTTTCTTAAAAATAAAAACTTCAGAACTTGACAGTTGATATTTTTCATTCACCTATAGTTTTTCCTTTTACTTATGTTATCTTTCAAGAGTAATAATTCAAGACCTGCGTGACTGATTCCACGGCATACGTTGAGAACGTTTTTTTTTATCTTACGTTATAAGTATCCATTGAATATTAATATCCATTGAGGGAAGGGACTAGAAATTTTCAAATCATGTAGGTTTTTACGTCTCTATCTCTTGGTCTAGTGGTTCATGTTTGTGGTCAACAAAATGATGAGATTACTTTTTTTGTACGGCAGAACAAAAAGCTTTTATGATCGAAAGTTACTTTAGAAATGGTAGAAGGATTGATGGCCAGTGGGTTTATTCAACACGGGACGTCATCCAGGATTTTCAAACAGAATTTCCACACATAGCCATGAATTTCGACCAGTTTCGCCAAGTTTTGACTAGATCTGTGACTTTGTTTAGAGAAACAGGAAGTTTGAATAGAAAGGAAGGCAGTATAGGAGACCCGAAGTTCGCACTGCACAAAAAGTAGAAGAATTGAGGCAAATTGTTAATGAACACCCATAAACCCCTATTCGGCGTTTAAGCCAGCAAGTAAATGTATCCTACGGAACCGGCCATGCAATCCTGAAATGTGACCGGCATATGCACGGTTATCGTCTAAGCTCAGTCCAAGAATTGTTACCAAATGACACGCGCCGCAGCCAATGCAATTTTCAGAGTGGTTTATGGGTAATTTGCATAATAATGAAAACGTATTTGAGAAACTTTTTTTACTGACGAGGCATTGTTTTATCTC
Organism: Philopedon plagiatum; assembly: GCA_963971165.1. NCBI lineage: Eukaryota > Metazoa > Arthropoda > Insecta > Coleoptera > Curculionidae > Philopedon > Philopedon plagiatum. The sequence continues at coordinate 21,667,480 of OZ020192.1, read as the reverse complement.
TCTGGTTATGTAAATTGTCTACAAATGAGAATGTGGAGTTCTGAAAATCCACATTTCTTTATAAAGAATCCTCTGCATTCACAGAAAGTTGGCGTGTGGACGGCCATATCGAAAAGAAGGTTAACTGGGTCGATTTTTTTAGGGGACTCTCAATTCGGCGCGATACCGTAATGAAATTTTAGAAAACGTAAACGCATTAGATGTTGAAGAGATGCGGCAAGACTACTTCCAGAAGGACGGCGCACCAATTCACGAAACTCTTGATAATTTAAATTTTTTAGGAATAATATGTCAGTTAGGTGGCCACCACGGTCTAGCGATCTCAGGTCGTGCGACTTTTTTTTATGGTCACACATTAAAAACTCTGATTTCAAAATCCCTTGTGAAAATTTAGAAGACCTACAGGCTAGAATTACAAATACATTTAAGGAAATTAACAACTCCCCCCCCCCCCGGTGCTCACAGACGTTTTTGAGGCCGTAAAAAGAAAAATGAGAACATGTTTGGAAGTAGAATGTGGACACGTCTCTCATTTAATTTAAATTTATAATTTTTAGGTTCTTTGTTGTATATGTATTTTTTTAAATTCTGTTATATGCAATGGCAATGACAAAATGTAGGTAATTTTCTTAAAAATAAAATCTTCAGAACTTGACAGTTTTATTTTTCATTCACCTATCCTGTTACCTATGTTACCTGTCAAGAGTAATAATTTAAGACATGATGATTCCACGGCATACTTTGAGGACGTTTTTTTTGATCTTACGTTACCACACCATGCGATATAGAATGTATGTGGTAAAGTATGTACTACATTTAATAAATATCCCATACATATACTATGCAATATTAAAATTCATTGATTCAATGGGTTTGTAATGTAAAGCCGGTCTCAGTCACTGATATCAGAGTCTGGCTGGTGAGCCCCGTTGCACACAGGGTGTTCCAAGGGTTTCAAACAAATGTGAAATTATTTTAATAATGAGTTTACCCAAATTTATTAGGAAAAGTTTGTGCAAATCTAAAAACAAAACTAACCGTTACCAGAATCGTGAAATTTCAAATAGTATACAGGGGAAAATTGTTTTGGCAAATGTAAGTTTTGATGTTATTATCTCTTAGTCAGCAACTATATGGACCGCTCAGAAACTGAAGAACTTGGTGCAAAAACCGGACAAGTCCATATTTTAAAAATTGTGGGAAATCGAGAAAAAAATTGTCAAAAATGTGCCAAATTGGAAAATTAATATTTTTATTATTTACTCATTTGTACTCTCTTATTCCTGCTAAAAAATATACGTATATTACATTTTTTTCGATGTTTCAAAAAAATAAACAGTTTTTCTCGACTTCCCACAATTTTTAAAGTATGGGCTTTGCACCAAGGTCTGCAATTTCATGACCAGATGTTGCCACATGTCGTGAGCAAACTGTAAAATTTAACGTAATTCGAATGTCGATAATTTTGACTTTATATTACCCCGTATGTTATGAAAAAAATGTGATGAAGAAAGTAAACAACACACGGTTAACTTTAAATAGAAAAATCGTAATTTACAAGTGCAAATTACTCCATTTTTTAATACTATACTAAGCCTGGAAAAGTCCGTACTGACATCACAAAAATCGTGATAAATGAACATGAACTATCTAAGTTGTAACTTATATCACAAACTTTGTGTATAAACCCCTGAACTAAATATATAGCCTACCATTGGATGTCATTGATAAATGGTAATTAATGGGTAAATTTTGACCTCTTTAGCTACGGTCACGCTTGGCAGTCCAAGTGGATTAAACTGCAATTCACTTTCTGGTTGACATATGAAGTTTAATCTATTGTCCGTTATACTAAATAAATTATAGAGTAAAGATGCCAAAGTTTACCTATTAGTGATTGTGAAGTCAATGCTTTAGCTACAATCTAAAATAAAACCTTACACTTTTGTTTAACAAGAAATACTGGCCCAAAATCTAAACCAAAGAATATCTTTGCCAACACATTTATTTCAGCACTGTCAGGACAGGCTGTCGCTAACGGGACGGTTTTGTGCATGATACAAATAAAAGAAGGTATGATACCAAACCGTGTCAAATTCGTCCGGGTTCGTGCATGACGTCACGCCGTGACTTATTTTTGAAATTGATAACGCGCAATATAGAGTTTACGTTAGTTAAAGGCGATTTTATATAAATTCTATTGGCAATATACTTTGCCGCCTGCTTATAATACAAATTTTATAGTATATGATTAATAATCATATAAATAAAGGGATAAATACATACATTGATTACATTGGTTGATTGACTGTCCACATCACAATCATACCCCGCACATCTCATTTTTTACTTTTAAACTCCTAAAAGTAATATAAAAACACCAAAAAATAGTTGAAAACACAACGAGATCTTAAAAAAGACGTTTCGTTTACAAAATATCGCGAAATTGGTCACGGCGTGACGTAAATGGCCACGCCTACCTGCGCGGTATCATATCTTATTTTATTTGTATCATGGGTTTTGTGGTGTGTGCACCGGCGAGATTCACCAAATTCAAAAAGGTACTTTTTTAAAACCATCAATATTACTATCCCGTCAGCGGTGAAATAGGACAGTGTGACACACCACTATGGTAAATTTTAAGCATATTGAAAACGCTCGGGTTGCCATAGCCCCAACAAATTGCAGGAACACGACATCGTGAATATTAATGGATATATTGCCGTTTAATAGGGCAACTCACGCTCCATGGAGCGGTTTCAATTTACTGTTAAGGGTTGGAATTAGCATGCATTGTCATCATTGTTAAAATAATCTAAACTAATGCGAAAAGTTAATTCTGAAATTTAACGTTGTGGCATATTTATGCTTTGTAAATAGCCCTATTAAATATCCATTGCCGGGGACAAAAATATTTGTTGGTTAAAGATATAACGGGCAGAAACTTCTACTTTTCTATTCCGTAATTCATGAAAATCATCAAAAGAACAATGGCAGATAAAAAAAAATCATTAAGAATCGCTTGCCGGGCATCTATTTGTCTTTGTTCAAAATGTTTCGATTAACTAACATCTCCAACCATTATTAAGTAAGTTTTCACTTGATAAGTCTGAAGAAAGTTAGGCAGGAAACGTTGTAAACAAACACAGATAGTGGAGGTCCGACAAGGAGTCTTAGTGATATTTACACAAGTGCCACTCTCAAACAAACAAATAAGAAGTGTTTTTAATGTCAACTGGTTGAGCGATCCTTAGACGATCAGTATACTGATGACAGATGTCACACAATTAATATTTCTATTAGTGTTTCCTGTAGCCAAACTGTAGTGACTCTTGAAAGTCCATCAGTAACACTGACAGTCCATCAGTATTTTTGTCGTCACACGATCAGTAATACTGTCAGTCATAAAAAAATACTGCAAATCGGAGGGCTGTTTTAAATTTAAAGCAATATTAGTCAACCATCGTTCCTTTTCACATGTTTACCTATATGAATTACACAATAGGTCTATAACACTTTCAAACAAAGTATAAGATAAAACTACTACCATATTGTATTAGCTGTGCCTATTTTAAATAGGCACCACATTTTACTTTCGTCCCAATCAGCTACATAAGATTTCATTATAAAACATATATAGGCAAATAATATTCAGTCTACAAGTGAGGAAAATGATAAAGTTGCTCTAAAAGCCCGAAATAATTTAACTACATATAAAACCTTTAAGGTCCCGGTATTTAGCAACAAACTCTATTTTCTATTTCTAGTCACCTGAAATATACCAGATTGAACTGACGAGAAATAGAGGTTAAAACGTAACACCTTTTTTTTTGCTAATTTTTCTGGTGCCCTCTGGAGTTCTTGTTATAACCTACCATTATCATTACTCTCTAAAGCAACGGTTCCCAACCTTTTTAAATGGCGTACCACCAAAAACGTTTCGTAAATTTAGGTACCACCTAACCAGAATACCTATTTAGGTCATTCTAGGGAATTCTGAATAATTACAATTTAAGTACAATTTACAGTTTTACCAAGGGATAAAATAAAATTTTAACAATAAGTATTAAAAATATTTTTTATTATACCTAGTTTTCACAATCAGTGTTGCTAATGTTGCCTTCTTTCCTTTTTTCTTCAATATATTTATAAGATTTGTTGTGCTTTTTTTTTGGATGATTTTAGTTTGTCTATTTTTTGTTTCGTGTTTATTTTAGGCCTTGTTTTATGTCTTGTTTAGGGTACCACCGGGAATAATTGCATGTACAGGGTTATTCATTATATTTTGACTCCCACCTACAGCTCTTATTACGAGTTTTAGAAAAAAACTTTAAATACAAAAGTTTTAGGTTTTTTCACGTACTATCTTTTAGTAATAGCGGAAATAAAAAATCGACTTTACAACATTGAAAAAATTAATTGAGTCATATTTTTTAAACGGAACACCCTGTATATTATTAGCTCAAATGAAAGATCTCTTTGTTCTGATTCCAAATATATATAATTTGTTGACATTTGGTTCAGCCACTTTTGAAATATTTGAGTTTAAAAAAAATACTTTATTTAAACTACAACAATACGTTTTCGAGGCAACTTGATTATATTAAAGCAACAAACTTTAATGACTGATGATCGCCAATTGTGGAAAAATAAGTTATAAACTCAAATATTTCAAAAGTGGCTGAACCAAATGCCAACAAATTATATACATATATATTTGAAGTCAGAACAAAGAGATCTTTCATTTGAGCTAATAATATACAGGGTAGGCTATTATCTCAGAAAAGTGTTAGTGTTTTGTTTTATGTGTAACTCAAAAAAAAACTTGGCTACTAACCCTACATTTTGTTTACCTTGATATCTTTAAAAACAAAAAAGTTACAGCGAATCAAAATGTTATCAAGCTAAATTGAACGCACGGTACATATACACAGGTTTGACAACACAAACAAAACTACAATAAAGTGTTAAATATAAAGTTTAATACTTTCAGACTTTTAGGCAACTAAAAAATATGTACATAAAACTAAAATTAGCAAAAATATATTTAAATAATTTTCTGTATACAAAAATAAAAATATGTTTTAAAATAAGTATTACACGCATTAGTGGTACACCACAAGAACTCCATGACTAGATATTCCTACTTCGGAATATTTCAATAATTTTAAAATGTCCTACGTGTTTTATTTATACGACTAAAAACTAACTTTGCGACTTAATTGATTCAAATATTTTTGCATTTTAATGGTGCGTATGTTTAAATCGGCTAATTTAGGAAAGAATATTTGGGTAATTGCCCTAAAAGTGAGTCAACATGATTCCTTCCTTTAAACAAATTGAAATAATCAAATTATCATCACAAATTTCAAAGTATTCAATTGGTTACTAAAATATGTGAAGGTGAAGCATACCTACTTTTTATCATTTTTTATTTTAAGCCTTTTTAACACAAAATAACCTTAAAATGTCAGTTCCGCGCAGGTCCCAGTCACGGGTTACAATAGTTCAGATTTTTTTTAAATTAAAGATTTTTAGTAATTTCTTTTATTATTTATGCCTTAAAGGATGTTCCTTTAAGGGCCAGTTTTCAAAAATTAAAATTTGTTTCTATCTAGGCCGAAAGTCTGTCTCTAAAAAAAAAGTCAGTTCCGTGTGGCTATGTAAATACTGCAAAAAGTGGGGATAATCAGATTCAGACGTGTTATATATCGTTTAGTTTTATATCCGCTGCAAGCAAGTGCACATGCGAGCAGTTTTACTATCATTTTTCACCAAAACAATCTATTTTCTTTGCTGTAACCCGCTAATACATCAGTTTCGTTCGCGTTTATATTATGTTCTTTCAGCTGGGTCGCAATAGGGAATATGCATATAACCCAAATAAATCCGAAATATTTTTTTTATATTCCCTACATAAAGAAAATATTTGTGGTGATTGTTTTTATCAATTTATTTTGTTCTTTATTACCAAAAAAAAAAAGGATTTTCGACAGCAAATTTTCGCGCGAATTTCGAAACTTTTAAAACGTAATCCCATTGGCTGTGACGTCAAAAGTGCTATAATAAGTACATGGCGAATTCCAGTATTGTAGGGTCATCGAAAAATCAATAAAAAGTGCATTTAATGCGTAACTCATCCAATGAAATATCCCTGCATTTAAAGTAGAAGGTTCCTAAAATCTTATTCAAGTACATTATGTATATTTCAAGCCAAAATCGATCCAGGAACCTTCCAATCTTGTAACAAAAACTGGCATTTGGCGAAATTTTGACACATCACATCATATTTTAATAATTTCGACGTAAATATTCTTTGTTTTCATGGCAATGGTTGAATATTCGAAAATTTAAAAGTTTCAAATTTTGCATGTCCCCGATGCAAATAAACCTTTTTATTTACAACTTAAATGAAAAAATAAGCGATTTAAATTAGTGGGAGGTATTCTTAGATAATTAACGGATAAAATAAACCCAAAAAGAATTACTAAATAGGAAAAATAGTGTAGAATTATGTCGGTTAATAAGTAACTGCGTTTTAAAATACAAAAAACAAATCCTGAAAAGAAAATATTCTGTACCTATCATTGACTTTTAAATAAAAATTGGCCTGACCCTAATCTATCTCTATAATCTATTCACATTTCAAATACGCCCGATATAAACAAAAGCACGTGAACGCTGCGGCGGGTTGATGGTCTGTCATCCAACAGCGTTGCGTAAATTGCCGCTCACGAGGCTATATATGTCGCAAAGGTAACTTTAAGATAGCTAAGGTGTCTTAAAGTTACCTTTGCGACATATTTTGCTACTTGGGTAGCATGTTGTTTATATCGAGCAACTTTGAAATGTGAATAGAATTTAGTGTAGTATACATTCTGTCTAAAACCTAATCTAATCAAAATAGTTTTTCTGGCGTTCTCTAGTCTCGTTATCAAAGAATCTAATAAATTCGAACTAACTAAATTAAAAATGAAGTAAGTAATTACAAAAAATAATTAAAAAAGGATATATTTTCCGATTGAATTCTTCGGTATTTTTCGAAAATATTTCTCTGGGTGATAGTTTCTTGCTTTTCTGTCAGCATGAGGTTTGACATTCAAAATGACAAGTATTCAGGTAATGCAGGAACATGACTATATACCGTAAGACAAAAAATATATATCTACCTATTTATTCGATAATAAAATTATTTTTACTAACTTCCTGTCCAAGTATTGGTAGCCAAATTATGTTGCTATCTACAGAAAAATTAGAAAAAACATTTATCGTCATTAAGAATAATAGTAACGCTTTGAATTAATTTACGCCTATTAGAGAAAGTTTCTCTAGATAAAATTTTAGAATTATTCGACTCTATCATATGACCTGTTTCCCAAAAGTGTTCACCTAATTTACATTTAAAAAATTCGCGACGCCTTATGAAATCCTGATGTTCTTTATACCTAACACTAACTGGCCTAGATGTTTCACCTATATAAAATTTAGCACATTCACATGGTATTTTATAAATAACATTTTTAGAAGCTTGATCTGTATTAAAAGGTTTTAAAAAATGTATGTATTGTATGAAATGTATTAAAAGAATTTTCTACCAAAACGGCAGAGGGAAGGTGGATATGTCGAGGAAAAAGCCAATGCATATTTTTGTTCCAATTATTTGTATGTATAAGGTTCATTATCAGAATTGTATTTTTGCAAAATAAATGATCCATATTATTATCAATTATTTAAATGCGTCGCAAAATTACTACAAAAGAGAGATAAAGAATCGAGAGGTTACGTTTTCAACTAAAATAATAGGTAAATGTTTATCAGCTTGAGTTGCATAATAAATGCATTTTTTAGTTATTTAATAATATGATGCGATGAGTCTAAACTTAGATATAATTTTTAATTCTAAGTAACATTTTGTTATTACATCTTGCTCTAAAATAAACATTAATAGTAGGTACTTCTCCCTTGGGCCAATTTAAGTTTTAAAATTTTCGACTATCCTGTACATGCTATCTCAAGTTTAAATGGTCACACTGTATATATATATATATATATATATATATATATATATATATATATATATATATATATATATATATATATATACAGTGACCGGCAAAAAGTTGGACACATAACATATGGGAAAAATTTTTATTATTGGAATATTGAAAAAACTTTTTATGCCGATTGTCTCTGCATGATGGGTAACCTAAAAATTCATTTTGACATTTGTTACGTGATTACTCGTTTGCCGGCAAAATTGAAAAAAATATATATTGTCATGGAAAACTGGTATTAGGTGACAAGATATTGAAAAAAGTAATTAGAAAAAAGTGTTTAGATTTTAATTTTATACTCCTTGGCAAAGTCTGGAGCCAAAATTAAGAAAAAAATATTTTACATTTTTTGAAAAAAAAATGTACAATATTAGTTTCATATTCCCATGAATTTAATAAAAATGTGTTAAATGATCGAAAACCAAGGTAATAACCTATTATCTCAACATTTTTGTTATTACTTAAAAGTTTTATTTGATAAAATTTAAAATTTAGCTTTTTTCCATGTACTTGGGTGTGGCCAGGCCCTTTATCTGGCAACCATATTTACCATTTATAGTTACTTCTGGAACAATATGCTTACGAAAGACCGTTTGCTCTAATTTTGAAGAAATTTTAACGTGTCTACCAAAATCATTCTAACAAAATAAAAAATTGAAAAAAAATTCTTGCATTAATTTAATTTATTTTAAATCAAATATTAGACCACCCTGTAGAGGTACGAAAAATTTTCATAAACAAAATTTGTTTATTTTAAACTACTAAATAACATATTTTCATTTCAGGCAAATCGTAACATTTTTATTTGTAGCCTTAATTTTGCCCTTTATAATTTCAACTTTTCACACCTTGCATCGCAAAACCAAAAACTTTACAATAAGTATATTCTCCTGGACCATGGTAACTGAATGTGAAGTTTACTATGGTCCAGTCGGACCAGTAAAGTCTTGGAAGGCCGTCGATACCCTATGCCAAGGAGTATAAAATTAAAATCTAAACACTTTTTTCTAATAACTTTTTTCAATATCTTGTCACCTAATACCAGTTTTCCATGACAATATATATTTTTTTCAATTTTGCCGGCAAACGAGTAATCACGTAACAAATGTCAAAATGAATTTTTAGGTTACCCATCATGCAGAGACAATCGGCATAAAAAGTTTTTTCAATATTCCAATAATAAAAATTTTTCCCATATGTGTCCAACTTTTTGCCGGTCACTGTATATATATATATATATATATATATATATATATATATATATATATATATATATATATAGTATATATATTTTATATAGCACAAAACTTAAGCCATTTTTTGCGCGAAAGTCGTCTCTACGTTCTTACGTCAAAATTTGGCAAGTGTAGGGTAAAAACGTCAGTTGCGGTAAAAAAAACAATCAAAATGTTATTTGGTAGATCAAGAATAAATAATAAGTAAAACTTTATTCGGTGTTAGTAAAGTCTTGAAATTAGTGAAAATATTCTTGAAATTAAAACGGTATTTACTTATTTACGAAATGGCTCAAGAATATTCAAATATTGAATATCGTGACACGCATTTTTGCTATAGGAGAGCAAATGGGAATGCAGAACAGGCACGGCGGTTTTACTTGTAAGCAGGTAAGCAGGCATCAACAGGTGAATAGGACGAAGCGGATCATTACTTTTACTTTGGACATCGCGCTCGCCCGACATTATCCCATGGATTTTTTTTCTCGGGACATTAATTCGGTCTATGAAATGCCGGTAAATGATATAGACAGGCTAAGTCAAAGAATAATAAATGGATCTGCAGCTATTTTGCATTGCATTCATTTCCTTCAGAGTTAGGCAACATTTTTTTGAAAAATATCAGGAAATGTAAGAGAAACGAACGGAGGACATTTTGAAAATGTATTATGATTCTTTTCCTTTTGTAAAGTATTAATTTAGTTTTAAAATTTGCATCTAATTAAATAAAATTAGAAATAAATAACAAATAAATTGATATCGTCGTTATTTAATTGTCCGATAACGTTCTAGATATCATATTATTTTTAATAACATTTCGATAAGGTTATTGTCAGATTAAAACTAAATTTGAACCATGGTAACTTGATTTTTTTTGCTTCCATGAAAAACTGATTTTATGATAATAAAACTTTTATTTCTAATTTCCGACTAAACGGTAAGGTTTATCGACTTGGATGAAGAATCTCTTTTTTGTTTATTATTTTATTATCCTTAAAATGACATATTCGTTTTTGCAATATTTGTCAAAACAAAAAAGATATAAGAAAAATAAAATTTGGGTTTCAGGTAAAGTGGCACATTAGAGAAACATTTTTGTAACAGAATGATATAAATCACCAAATATTAATTTTATTAGTTAAGAAATAATCGAAATATGTTAAAAAAAGAAAAAAATTGAAATTTGATGGGCTGTATCTCGTAAAATATTGAAATTTTAAATTTTTGGTACATGGCTTACCACAAAGAATCCCCTGTCCAAGTATCCTGACGCATTTTCCGAACATCCTATATATGTATATATATATATATATATATATATATATATATATATATATATATATATATATATATATATATATATATATATATATATATAAAATTCTTTTTACTGTTTCCTTTTTAATTAAAACCTTTTTTATATTATTACTGGGTTTTATTAGTCCTAATGAATTAAAAAGCAGGAATTCCGCTTATCAATCTTAACAACACCAGTTTGTCAGTATCCTCCTATATGCCAAAACCTGCGGCAGTTAATTTTTAAAAATGTATACGTACTGTATTGTTTTAAATTAGTGTTTGTTTTAATTAATGCCAGAATAATTCTTTCAAGGTAGGCCATACTGTTTTATATTTTATAAAATCTGAAGAAGGTCAACGAAGTAGACCGAAACGTCAACATAAGCAAATAACAACCAATACACGACTTTTAATTCATTAGGACTAATAAAATCCAAGAATAAAAAAAACCTTTTAAATTTTTAATTAAAAATGAAAAAGTAAAAAAAAAAACAGAAAATTCCCAAAAAAAAAGAAAAACAAATTTAACATTCATTATACGTATATATACATATAATATATATATATATATATATATATATAGTAAAAAATGGTAAATTTCTGCGGTCTATAGGGAATATATTAAATGTAAATGCAAAGATTAACTTCTTCGCTAGTGCAGAACAAGAAGACCGTAAAATGAAAAATAAAATAAGGACTATATTTTCATTCTGGTCTGGGTGTCTTCCTGCTGTCGCGATTTCTGGGCCCTTACCCTTCATCAGGACGGCTCACACCCAGTGTGTCAGTCCCCCGTCAGACAACCGTCTGTTATTTATATAGACTAATATATATATATATATATATATATATATATATATATATATATATATATATATATATATATATATATATATATATATATATATATATATATATATATATATATATATATATTATATCATCATCATCATTTTCAGCTGTTTCAACCATTTCCAATTATGGTGTAGCCTCCCTTACATATTCATTTTTCATTTCGGCCCATTGTTGTCTATTGTTGGCTATGCGGGCCCAGGTTAATCCTGTTAATTTCTTTATATCATGGTCCCATCTCAAATTTGGGCGTCTTCTTGGTCTTTTCACGCCTCTGGGGTACCATTGTGTAATTCTTGTGGTCCATCTATTGTCAGTTCTTCTCGCCAAGTGTCCTGCCCATTGCCATTTTAGGGACTTGATTCTGTGGACGACGTCTATTACCTGGGTTTTCTGTCTTATCCACTCTATTCTCTTGCGGTCCCTCCTCGTTATTCCTAGCATGCATCGTTCCATGGCCCTTTGTGCTACCTGGAGTTTTCTTGTTATGTCTGTTTTTAGTATCCAAGTTTCACATCCGTATGTCATGACTGGTACTATACATTGATCGTTGATTGAACGTTCGCTTCTTTAGGTGGAGTGGCATTCTAGATTTGAATATGATGGTTTCTACCGAATGCTCTCCATGCTAGTTTTATTCTTCTGTTGATTTCTGGTAGTAGAGATCCCGAGATGTGTATTAGTTGACCCAGGTATATGTATTCTACTATTTCCAGTGTGGTGTTGTTTACTTGTATGTCTTGTTTGTCTACCAGTTCATTGTACATTATCTTTGTTTTGGCTAGGTTCATCTTCAGACCTACATTATATATATATATATATATATATATATATATATATATATATATATATATATATATATATATATATATATAATGTATATACGTCTGAGGGCAAAATACTTTAATTTAAAACTTCTTTTACACTTCTTTTCACTTAATTTATTAGGATTAATTCTAATTATTTTCTAAACCTCTTTGTAGTCCTATTAAGATAATCTCTTTTTGCATTTGGAGGAAATAATTCCAAGCTTGTGATTTTACGTCAAAATTCAATTTGGCCTTCCTGTCGGACCTTGAACATGTTGAGTTTGAGTTAGAGAAAGATCTATCTTTGCTAAAATAAAACATTATGCAGTGATAAGCAAATTGTTAAAAAAATACGTGACTCAAATTTTATCTTTGTACTAACTGATGCACTCTAAAAGGGGTTACACAAGGTATACACATTATTTTTGATATGCCCGGTTTCTGGATATATTGAAGGTGGTCCTGGACCGAGGTGGCACCACCCCACACACCCTTCTAAAGGGTTGGTGAAATTCTTAGGAATGTTTCCAGCTCTGTGAGTCGGCTTCGATCGGCACAACCCACGATGCCTTTGTACTTAACTTTGCTGCCTTCGTGGTTTGTATAATGTTAAAAAAAATATAGCCAAAAAATAAATGACGTGGAAACATTTCTACGGTATTAACCAACAATGTAAAAAAGTTCATCGAAATCGGATTCGTAGTTCAGAAAATAACTAAAATTAAACCTTCCGCGAAATCATGCGTTACTTCTGTAGAGTTTTTTTTTAAGTTTCTTATTCTATAGTATCATAGTCTACTTTTGTAATTGAATGGGGACCAACATTTTCTGGTAATGTGGTTAAAATAATTTATTAGCAATCTACATATTTTATGTCTGGTCAGGTTTCTGTCTTCAATTAGGCAAAACTAACACTTCAGTTTACAAATTAATGCATTTTTGGATTAATAGAAAATAATATAACACACCACGCAATCATCTAATAGAATATGTTGTCCTTTGGGTCAATTTGGTAGGGTAAACATTTTCTATAACATGTTCTCAGCATATAGCCACCATAGAGAAAATATATAAGAGACAAATAATGTCAATATGCGAATGTGGCAAATTTACCAAGCTGAATCCGTAAACACAGACAGTCTTCTGCGGGCGTGCGCCTTGTCGAACGTTTGCCTTGTGATAGACAGCACCGTACTTCAAAATTTATTTCAAATGACGTGAATCTTTTATCGAGTAATAAATGCTAAATATATTACTTGTACTTATTCTTTTTATTAATGATAAAAATGTAACCATTAGTGAGATTTTAACAAAAATTGTATAGTTTGTTGTCTTAAATCTGAGTTTTCTTGCACAAAACTGTCGATAATGACGATATATATATATATATATATATATATATATATATATATATATATATATATATATATATATATATATATATATATAATAGTCCTCGAAAATAGCTGTTTATAAATATACAGTGCGTCTCTTTAATGTCCCCCCTCTTAATTTGTGAAAGGTTACATTTACAAAATTGAAAGTTGAAATAAAATATAAACATAGTATTCTAAACAATAAAAATAAAATATGCAACTGGTTTAAGAAGTAAAATAGTAAATAAAAAAATTACCAAAACTATGTGTATATTTTATTGGATTGGCCCCCTGTACCCATCCTGTATAATTATTGAACAGACCAAGTTCTATGGTAAGATGTAAATATTTGGACACCTATTTATAGCGTGTGCGCTTTGATACTTTGGTGAAAGCGCTACTTACTTACGGCCCCATGTCAATCTAATCCACTGATATCTTAGCGATCCTTTGGCGAAAGCGCTTCTTTCTTTTGCCAACCCTTTTAAAATACTCCCCTCTATCCTAATCCACTAGTATTTTTAGGGCCCCTTTGGTGAAAGCGCTACTTACTTACGGCCCCATGTCAATCAAATCCACTGATATCTTAGCGATCCTTTGGCGAAAGCGCTTTTTTCTTTCGCCATCCCTTTTAAAATACTCCCCTCTACCCTAATCCACTAGTATTTTTAGTGCCCCTTTGGCGAAAGCGCAAATATGCCTTTTGGACACTCACCCTTATGCAATATAGGGGAAGGAGGCATTGTCACTATATATATGACCTTCTTACACCACCTTACCCCTTATACAATGCCCCTAATACACACACACACACACCCCATCAGTGCCTTTCTGACACCTTGACCACACTCAATATACGTCACTGATAAATATTTCTACTTCTCCGTGTGTGTATTCACTTCAACACCGGAGTGCATTGAAGATAAATTATATTTTTTACCTACTATTCTTTCACATATTGATATAATTTAAATTTGGAATTAAACTATTTGTATTTATGCACTAATTGTAAGAAATAGACTACAAAATAATTCCTTATATTTAAAAGTTTGATACATAATTGGCGAAACATATGAAATGTCTTTAACACTTTGTAAAGAATATTTTTGTATCGAAATAACAAGCTTCAGAGGTTCGCTATATGCGCCACCCCAACCAAAAATACCATAACATAAAAATGACTGAGATTTTTTCGGCCCGGTTCTGATCGCCGAGTTGCGTCATCGAGTTCAACAACCACTTTTGCGAGACGTCCCGAGTGCGCATGCCTCTAGAGAACCGTCGTTTAAAAACCTGACTGGCGCCATATGCGTACAAACGCACTTTTTCGCCCATACATTGGACGGATTCAGCTGGTATCGCGAATACGTTGTGATGGTCTAAATCTAAATATATTTTGTCTATGATAGCCACAGACTAAATAATACCTAGACGAACACTGCCGTGCAACGAAAAGCGGGTCTCCCTTGAGACATCTGGTGGGTTTACTGGTTTATGGTTTAAAAGTTTGTTTGTCTACCATTATGTAAATATGTATACTATGTATCTACATGTATATATAATGGTGGACAAACAAACTTTTAAACCATAAACCAGTAAACCCACCAAATGTCTCAAGGGAGACAATAATCATCATTAAGTTACAAAGCGTAATCAGGCTTGCAGGAAGTACATATTATTTATAACGTTGTCTTTCATAATCATATATGAGTCACAATAAAAATAATAAATACCTAAATTCTAATTCAAGTTGACATCAAACAGGGAAAAACAATAATTATTCCACAGAAAAATATTTTCAAAATATGCGTTTTAAGGTCACCTTTAAGAAAAAGTTCGTAAATCTTGATTATTGATGAAATATATCAGCTAGGTACTTGAGAACTGAACGCACAATAACAATACCTTCTTTATCTAGGTACTCGAACTAATGTATGGTTATTTACGGTTTTAAAATTACGTATTTTATTAGAAAATCAATGACCATAATAAAATCTCCAATACTGAACCCAAAATTTGACCTCATAACAATTTAATGGCGTAAAGAACGAATAAATACTATAGGTACCAATGGTTATAAGCAAAAATATTTTTAAATCGCCAATTCCCTTCAAGGTTTGCCCTGATGGGTCTAAAATGCTTCATTTCCAAAGTGTCGACAAAAAAGTACTCATAAGGTCGCGGGGTTCTTAACTGGTGTGGGGCAACACTATCTGAATGCACAAATTTCATTTTTTAAGCATTTTGATTATGTAGGCCCCCGAGAGAACTATTTTTCTGCGATAAAATTGTTTATAAAATGCTTCGTGGGGGTCACATTGATCGATTTTCCATAAATGAAGATATGCAGTGTGTCCACCTATCTTTTCTTTTGTTATACAGTGTGTCCTACATATGGAAAACTTTTTTATTATTAATTTTATGAAAAAAAGTTACTCTCTATGAAAAGGTCTGCTTTATGAGAAAATAGTAGAAAATAATTCAAACTTGAGATAACATGTACAGGGTAGTCAAAAATTTAGAAAATCAAAATTTACCCAAGAGAGAAGTAGTATTAATTTTTATTTTGGAGCAAAATGTAATGATAAAATGTTACTGAGAATTAAAAATTATATCGTTTAGACTCATTGCATCCCATTATTAAAAATAATTTTAAATATTTTAATGTCAATTCTTAATGACATTTTCAGACTTGCTACTTGCTACCATTTCCCACCTACACGTAGGAGAAATTTCCTTGTTCTTGTTTGTCAATTGTTGATAATGACATTGTAATAGTCAGTTCTGTTATTTTGCTGAAACAGCAATTTGAATATCTAAGTAAATAATAATAATAATAATAATAATAATAACTATATATATATTACAGAATAGGTACATCCTAATACAAATTTTTGTAATACAAATGGAACAGATACAAAAAGTATAGTGTGTATAAAAAATTTACATTATTTGTATTATTTTAATTATTCCGATAATCTCAATCACAATCTCTAAGGTCATGGTCCTGCAACAATACCAGACCAGTTCCATACCAACAAGTAAAGTGCAACAAAAAAAAAGAAACAGAAAAATTCGTGGAAATACAAGTGCGATAGCTCACTCCAGAATTACAGCTTTTACTCAAGAAACTTATTGGGCTTTAGCGAAAAAGCGCTGTAGGAAGGCACTGCACGTATGTTTTGAGGCAAAGTGTTGTACGTAAGAACAGCCTGCGTCAGTGGATTATGTAATCCTTTATTTGTATGAATAGAGGAAATATGTACTTTCTGACTACCCCTTGTATTATAGTCATAGACATTGCTGTTGATCATTGATAGTTACACTTGAGTATACTATTTCTGATTTTATACACCTGCTTACACTGTTCAAGCTCCAACAAATACTTTAGGGGTTATAACCCAGTCTGCGAATAGAGGATATCTGTGGGTGTGCGGTAATGTTTTTGAAATAAGATTTTTACTGCTTTGTTTTGAAGAACTTGTATTTTTTTAAACTTTACCACACCACATGTTCCCCAAATATTAATCAGGTATCTATTATTATCTAATAAGTACAGAAGGCTAGCACAAAAGTTAAAATGGGGTTGAATTATGCTTTTATAAACAAGTATTTTTGTGTTAATTGAGAATATCATATCGAAGTAAAGAAAAATGCCGTTGAAATTGAGCATCCAAGATAAAATTCAAATAACTTTAATTGTTAGAGAAAATTACAAACCGTTCAATTTCAACGGCATTTTTATTTACTTCGATATTCAAAGTGCATGTAGGTCGGAAATGGTAGCAAGACTGAAAATGCCATTAATTGACATTAAAATTCTTTAAATTATTCTTTTATAATAGGATGCGATGAGTCTATTAGATATAATTTTTAATTCCAAGTAACTTTTTGTTATTACATGTTGCTCTACAATAAAAATTCCTGTACTACTCTCTTGGCTCAATTTTGATTCTTAAGATTTTTGACTACCCTGTACATGCTATCTCAAGTCTGAATTGTTTAATACTGTTTTCTTATAAAGCAGAACTTTTTATAAAGTAACTTTTTTTCGTAAAATTAATAATAAAAAAGTTTTTGATATGCAGAGAACTTAAGTGGACACAGTGTATATGTTCCTAACTACGAAAATTTTTTGGCAACACACTTTTAATGCTCTTCTTAATAATTCACCTAAATTTTAAATTTACTGGTTCTCTAAGTCAAGTAATTACCAGTAATTTTACTTGTTATTACTACTTCTTTTAACGCATGCTTGTTTGTTTCAATAAAGATGACCAAAAATGATCGATGCTTGGTAGATTTTCAAACCGATGAAAATTTTTTTGCAAAACTATCCAAACAGTGTCTACGATATTTGGTGATGTAGCCAACTTGTCCAACAGAATAATTTACAAGAGAAATAATAACATTACAAAATAGACATCACAAATTTAATTAAAAATTCCTATGGTAAAAAAATATATTAAAAAATATTTTAGTTAAGAAAATATAAAAACACAAGTAAATATAATTTGAACTTGAGCCAAGTAAGTAATAATAATAATAATAATTTATTCATGTTATGCATGTTATTCATGTTACACACGTCAAAAGTAAGTAAATAAAGACAAGCCATTTAAAAAATATTGGCTAATTAATACTTTACTTGCTTTTTACAGAGTATATAGAAATAAACGGGATATATTTTAATATGTGTTTTTGTATTAAAAGGGCCAAGAAATAAATTCTTTGCTAGTACAGTGTCAATTTCTGGGCTGTCGTCCTTTATCCAGACAGGCTACAATCAGGATGGGTGCGAGAACAGGAGGGTATCTGGACCAGAATTAAAAATAGTCCCTTTCTCCAGAGTCTTTGATGGCCTTTTTACTATACTAGCAAAGAATTTTTTTTTTTGGGTTTTTTATATACTAACCATAGAGCGAAAAAAATTCCTTAGACTGGTAACTTTTGAGGGAAGCAAAATTATGTCGGTTCTATATTGTACTATTTTGATCCAAAGAGGTTAATATTAAAATATGCCCATTTGTTTACAGATACCCTTGATTGGTATCCAATTGTTTTTATATAAATTTTAAATATATAGCGCAAAAAATAAACACAAGATTTTTACAATTTTATATTATAAATAAGTAGTAAAAAAAAGTTTAACACATAAAAAATAAATAACAAAAATACATCTACTTACTTAAGATCGTATTTATAGTCGTTCCTCAGGCCTTGAGGTTTCCTCAAGCATACTATGCTTAATAATATCTCAAGTCTAAGGAATTCTCAAGAAATAACTATCAATACGATCAAACCTAAAATATTGAGAACATTTTTTTAATAAAAGCATTTAAAACTTTATAAGTACTAAAAAGCTTCTCTTATTTTTTCCGTGTACCCATATAAAATATTATTTTTCTCATTGTAAACGGTAATATCCGAAAGCCTTTAATGCCGACCATAGACTTTAAAAAAACTAAAGACAAAGTTATTTACTATTCAAAGCAATCATTCATTGAATTTGCACTAAAAACTGGTGGATTGTATTGACTGGTCAACTGCAGACGGTTGCCAAAGTGTAGGTACAAAATGTCCTGATTGATGCCATCCAAGCAATATAGTATTACACATTTATTTGACTATATTTTCATTTAATAAAATTAGCATAAATAAGTATTAAGTAATAAAAAAAAGTAATACTCACATTTTGTTCTATTTTATGCATCATAGCCGAATAAACTTTTATTCCCTTCTCACTGTGATAAATTATTAAGTTATTAAGTAAAAGTGACAACGCTATTTAAGGGTTTACTACCAGTTTTACTATGAATTGAAAAGAGACACAAGCGACTATTCATAAAAGTCGTTGACATTTGCTACATTGTTCAAAAATGGAATTGGGTTATTTTGTGCTTGCGAGAAGCGTTTAAGTGTTTTTATTTAAATAAGCTGACATTATTTTGCGATAAACATTTAAATATGGTGCGGCAGTAGTTTGCAAAAAATTGGACTATTTAAACCGATAAGTTCCTTTTCACAAGTAATTGAGGTTGTATTCACTTGTATCGAATCCATTGTAGTTTTCAATATCTACACATTAGTAATATTAGGGTAACAAAAATTTATTACAACAAAGCACGCCACTGGTGTTGGGAGAGGCAGCCGCCAGGAATGTTGGAAAGTGTTGCTATGTTTTCCACTGTGTCTCTCTCTCTCTTAGTCGCATCCATTGCATGTTTTAAACGGATGAATGATTTGGAGCGAAACGATTTTATGAATGAAATGCTATGTCTATAGGTTTTTAACATGGATTTATTATAATAAGGATTCGATATCTGTATACTGTGAGCGTATCGAACGTGAAGCCTTATATTTTGTTGTTTGTTTTTGTTTTTATTATTCTCTTGGGGGAGCAGTTTACGAACTACGAACATAGACAAGACTACGAATTACTACGTAATTGATTCAAGAATGGTAGTAGAAAGAGATAAAATAGCTTTGGAGTGTTGGAGCTCAGGTTGAAAAATCACACCGGTGTGTCACCCGGCGATGATATCGAACGCAGCCCAGAAGTGTTGCTGTATGGCTGGTTGTTTAGGAAAAGGCTGAACCTCGGTCTGAACACTCGGTTACACGTACGTCTTTGTCTAATGAACTAGAAAAGAAAAAGTGCGACGTATAGAGTTATATAGATTTATAAATGACTCGGAGCGACTTTAAATAAACACCTTTAGAAATAACATAACCTATAAATAATAAAACCTTTTTAACTTAAATTTATTATTATTTAGCAGAAAAATAAAATATTTTAGGGCATTTATTACTTTTAGTAAATCTTGTGATGCTTCTAACGTATTTTTTTGTACAAAAATACAAGGTAAAATAAGATGTGGCCAATGTTTACAAATTGTGTTTACAGTGTCGTTTAGAATGGTTTGTTTTGGCTTCAAAGAATGTGAACTCATCCCGTATCCAGTCCTAATAAATCCATGGTTTTTAATGTCAATGATGCCGACATTACCTAGGTTGGGTATCCGGTTAGGTAATGTCAATTTTAACGGATTTAATAAGTTAAAGCGAGAAATAAAAACAATGCCGGTCTTTACCTAGGTAATGTCAACATATTAACGATTCTATGTACGTCAGAGAACGAAAAAATCATTGAGACCGTTAGTCACGATTTCTGATTGGTTATCACATAACGAGTTTACTCCACGGCCCCACGACAGAAGTTTTCGAAAATTGAATTATGAAATCTTGGATTACAAATAATAATAAAAAAGAAAAATATTCTGAGAAAACCTCAACAAATCTGAGCAAATAATGTCTATACGATTGTGGCGGATTTATAATGAAAAGATCTATGAGTTGGGTATTAATATTTAGTCGCTGCGTTTGAAAGTACAAAAATAAAACAAAACCTGAAAATAAAATATTCTGTGTACTGTCAGTAACTTCTAATTATAAAAAAGGATGCCTGACCATAATCTATGGCTAATGTATTATGTATCCTGCCGCTTGCCTAAAACCTAATCTAATCAAAACAATTTTTTCTGACGTTTCGAGACGGTTCGTTACCAAAGAATCTAAAATGAACTAATTATAAAAATAATTAAAAAAGGATATTTCTACATGAATTTTTCGGTATTTCTCAAAAATGTTTCCCCTGATAACAGTTTTTGCTTTTCTGTCCCCAGAAGCTCGACATTAGTCAATATAACAAGTCGTCAGGTACTGCAGGAACATGACTATACAGTAAGAACGTAAAGGTTGGGATAAATTCGTTTAAAATTCAGGCATTATTTCCTTAGAAAAACGCTCGGATCCATCAAGTTTTGAGTTTAGGTGCGCATTGTTTAAACTAAATTTCATGTATACAGGGTGACCCAAAAAGAAGATATCATGTTACACTTAATTTTGTTTAAATTGAAACCTCTTTTTTATATTTTGCGTAAAATTTCAATCACATATTATGTCTAATATCCTATATCTAAATTGAATTGTTTTTTGAAAAAAAAAAAAAAGACACGCCCGGTGTGTGAATATTTAAATACAGTATTTCCTGGGCGATGGATTGGTCGACGGGCTCCAATACAATGGCCGGCCAGATCCCCCAAATTAACCACGCTAGATTATTTTCTGTGGGGCTACCTCAAGTTCAAAGTGTACGTCAATAGACCAAATAATATTGACGACCTGAAAAACCGAATAAGGCAAGAAATTAGATTAATAGAACCTCAAGTAGTTCAAAATGTTCTGCAAGAATTTGATGATCGTCTCGGGTATTGCCGGGACGTTGGTGGAGGTCAATTCCAACATTTTTAGTTGAAATAATTTTTCCACAAGTTTGCCATTTATTATTCTTAAAGGTAAACTGTCTTTTTTTTTTAAAAAAGGTTCAATTCAGATACAGGGTATGATACAGAAAATATGATTGAAATTTTACGCAAAATTCAAAAAGAGGTTTCTGTTTTAAAAAATTAAGTGTGACATGACATCTTCTTTGTGGGTCACCCTGTACCGGGTTTTCTCTTATATTTTGATCGGGGTCCACAGTCCTTATTTTTAGAGATATGGAAAAATGTTTAATACAAAAATTTTAGGGTTTTATCTAAATCATCAGAATTTTCTAAAAAAATAAACAAATGATAATCAGAATGTCAAAAAATCGCTATCAACTTTAATTTTTTAAATAGAACACCCTGTATATTTTCAACCATTTAGAAAGGTATCTTTTTTCTGATTTCAAAAATATATAGTTTGTTTATGTTTCTTTAAGCAGTTTTTAAAATATTGAGATTTAAATATTTAAAAATGCTCCGTTTTAAGTCATAGCCGCTCAAGCATAGGTGGCTTTGGAATCACTTGTTCAGTGATCGCAAACGTATAGCTTTAAACATTTTTAAACATGTAAATCTGTATACTTAGGACAAAAAATATTTTCTTTCCTATTTTTCTGTAGATATGAACAAAATTTGGCTACCAATACTCAGACAGGAAGTTATTAAAATAAGTTTAGTATCGAATAAATAGGTAGGGTCCCTTTAATCAAATGTAATGTTTCGTATCCACGAAATCTTCTAATCTTAGGGAAATAATTAAGAAAATAAATTAATACTCGAATTTACGAACACCGACTATAATAACACTCTCATTTCCACATCGTATGACGTCACAACCAATAGGATCACGTTTGGCCAGTTTCGAATTTTGTATGAAAATTTGTAAAAGAAAATCCAAAATAAATGGTTAAAACCGCCATAATATTTGATTTATGTAGAGAACAAATACATTTTAGATTTATTTGGATTATATTATGCCTATTTCCTATTTGAATTATCTTCAAAAATATATAAAATAAATTTAAAAAAAAATTGAATATTACCCTGTAATTCGGAAATCACGCAGTTCCAGACCTATATTAATAGGATCCTCTTGTTTTTGGCCAAAAAATCACCGGGCGGTACAATTTTGCAACATCCTGTATATCTTCGCTGTCTTAACGACTCTACATCCAGCCCATGTCAACAATACCGATTTAATCTGTATGTACATTATACCTATTTTTCGTGATTATGCACTTTACCTAAAAGTTCTAGGTAATGCTGCTATTACTTAGGTAATTCTAAGATTACATAGGTAATGCTGAGATTACTTAGGTAATGCTGATATTAAAGGCACGCACAGACTACGACACTTTAGTGTATACAGGGTGGGTTTTTAAAGTGTTACAGCGATATCTCGAAAATGGTTTAAAATATTTTCAAAAAATTTTGGTGAGTTAATAGGAAGAAACATATTTTTGGCATTTACCCCCTCTCTCCATTGTGAAGGGTGGGGTGTAACTTTAGAATTTTAAACGGGATGATGTAATTTTGCTCAGAAATTTCGAATCTACGTAAAAAGCTACGTATGGGTACAATTTTTTTTTATTTGCTCGTTCGGTTACGGAATTATGATCAGGGCCGCGCCGCAACAAGGCGCTCCTGGGGCTTGATACAATGCCATCATTGAAATTAAATAGTTATTTATACTATAAGGGATGTAAGTAACATTTACCAGTCGAAGACGAATTTTGCGCCCGAGCGACAGCGAGGGCTGGCAAAAAAGTCCGAGACTGGTTAATGTACTTACATCCCATATAGTATATAACATTTTTCCCCCTCCCTGAATTGTATGTTTACCAGAAAATGCTGGATATATTTTTGGATTTTTATTATCATTACATTCGATAGCATTCTCATTAAATTATGGAGGCAGCCGTGATCCGTTGCCAGAGCAATATAAGCAGTTTTTATTTTATCAACAACGTCAAGTTGACAATTCATAGCGAAAAGCTTGAAGAAGTCGAATTATTTGATTCTGTGTGGACAAAATGGATGTTTCAGACATAGAAGAATCAGCAAATATTGCTTGTTTATCTCTACTACCGGAAAAGTCGAAAAAAAGGTATGAAGCAGCATATAAATCCTTTAAGAATTGGTGCCAAAGCAAGACGGCTACTGCAGTCTCAGAAGCCTTGTTTTTGGCGTATTTCCACGAGAAAAGTGCTTTACTGAAGTCCCCATCAAGCTTATGGTGTGAGTATTCGATGTTGAAGTCCACCCTTTTTATAGAGGAAAATATAGATATTTCTAAGTATCCAAAACTTCGAGCATTTTTGAAAAGAAAAAATGATGGTTACAGACCCAAAAAATCGAATGTGTTTAACAGGGAAGATGTGAATAAGTTCATGCTTGAAGCCCCCGATGATATGTACTTATTGATGAAGGTCGTAATGGCAATGGGAGTTGCTGGGGCGTGCCGTTCTAATGAACTCTGTGAAATGAAAATGGACAATGATAAAATAAGTCAAGAAGTCATAATTGTGACCATTCCTGACTCCAAAAATGGAATGTCACGTACATTTACAGTGACAAAAAGTGACGACACTCAGGTTTGTCATTTCAAAATAATTCAAAAGTACATTGATATAAGATCCCACATGACGACTATTAATCCGCGCTCCTTTATGCGATATCAAAATGGAAAGTGCTTAAACCAGCCTGTTGGGAAAAATACGTTTTCGTCAATTCCAAGTAAAATTGCGAAATTTCTAAAGTTTGAGAACTTCAAAATGTATACTGGACACTCTTTTAGAAGAACGTCGGCAACTTTATTAGCAAATACTGGAGTTGATGTATTAGCTATCAAGCGACATGGTGGATGGAAATCCGCTACTATTGCGGAAAGTTACGTAGCTGAGAGCCTCAACAATAAAAAGGAAGTAGCGAATAAAATTTTATACAATAAGACCCAGCCAGAAGTCTCTTGCAGTGCTTCAACAGTGACAGAAACATTGGTTAGAAATGAAGGATCTGTGGAGTCAGAAAATGTAATACACATCAAGAAGAAACGAGAAAACGTGTTTCCAAATTTTGTTAATAATGTGAATAATTGTAATAATTGTACCATTAATATTCATTTCAATTAATATCACCGGATTTTTGTAATATGTTGATGAAATCAAAAATTAAAGTTATTCTTATAATAATTTCAGATTATTATTTCCCTAGGGATGTAAGTTGACTTACATCCTGTCGTTAAGGGCAACCAATACCTTGTTGAGTAACTTTCACTTCCGTCTGTCAAAGCAGTGTCAAAATAGGTTGCTTACAATACAGGGAGGGGGAAAAATATATTTCAACAATAGAATTCACCATAATTCATAATATCGAGTATCGATAAGGCAATATTTACCTCTGTGGTTTAAGTTTACATTATTTGAACTAAATGTCTAGCAGAAAAAATATCCACGTTTTCATTTGTTTCTTCACTAAATGTATGGCATCAAGTATTGACAAAAGTATGCTTTGTGTGCAAAATTCTACAGTCCATCAATATGAATATGCAAGTAGCTTCAGATGCTTTATGGGAATTAAAGAAGTTTTTGATAGAAATTGCAACTGAAGAAATTTTTGACTAAATTATTGCAAATGATGCCAAAGCAATTGCCGAAAAATTAGGTATAGAGACTGTATTTGAAACTTCCAGACCCCTAAGACGTAAAACTCCAAAAAGTTTTGATTATAGATATTTTCTAGTGTAGCGCGGTTATGAATGATATAATCGAAATATTTCGATTATAGCCAAATAATCGATCATTGTAACCGAGAGATCATTCGATTCGAAACGATTATGAATGTGTTTTGTTTTAAGCAGAATGACTCCGAACTGCATTCGATACCTCGACTCGATTACGCACTGCTGCCGAAAAGACACGGATTACGATTCGATTCGGGGTCGCGTTCACGATAGACGCTGGCGCGCATCCATTTTGTACACTGTTTAATAAAAAATTTAAATAATCTAATTCGCGTTTGTTTCTCAATCTTAAGTCAGTTGAGAATTCTGAGGTTTTAACGATTACTTCTCAACTGGCCTGCTAGCTTCCCGGATTGGACCCCCCTTGACCTTTTTTTGTTGGGTTTTATAAAGGACAAAGTGATGGCGACTGCACCTACAACTTTAGATGATATGAAAGGCCGAATCCGCTTTGCCTGCTTATTAATGACACCTGAAATGTTACAGCGGGTACGAAATTCATTTAGAAAAAAGTGAGAAAGTGTTTGGAAGTTGAAGGGGGACATTTCGAACAACTTCTCAAGCATGACAAACGATAAATAAGTTGAAATTAAAAGGTAAATATTTTTTTTATTTTATAACCTAATAAATCATAATTCCGTAACCGGAAGCGGAAACACATACGTAGTTTTTCACATAGATTCGAACTTTATAAACAAAAGTACATCATCCCATTTAAAATTCCAAAATTACCCCCCACCCCTCAAAATAGAGAGAGGGGTAAATGCCAAAAATATGTTTAAATATGTCCCCCATCTCCCTATTAACTCGCTAGAATTTCATGGCAATATTTCAAACCGTTTTCGAAATATCGCCTTGTAATACTTTAAACAACTCACCCTGTATACTAAATTTATGCATAGGGTGTCTGCGTGTACCCTAATATCTGCGTGTGCGACATTTATTGCAATAAGCTGTCACGCGTCTTGCGAAGACATCTGTCATTATGACATTAGTGTCGCAAGTTCTGTCGTAGTCTGTGTTTGCATTTCTGGAGTTTCGGTTTTTAACGTTAAGGTCTACTGTTCTATATACATATACTCTTCTACACTGTTTCATAGAATCCGAGAGATATACGGTGAATAAATTTCAGAACTAATTACCCTCAATAATACTCGATTGGAAGTAAATTCAATTTAAACAGAACACGTCAATTGACATGTCGAAGGGGACGGTTAAAATCAATACATATTATAGTACACCTTTTATCCCCTCTTCCCCAGGTACCAGTACTTTGAAATTTTAAACGGCACTCCCACTTCGCGATACATCGTTCTAAAGGCCGTAAAATCCCTGTTCCAACCATGTCTAAAAAATTTATATAGGTCGATCCTTTCACGTAATTAATATAGTTAGAAATCAATTATATAGTAGGGGCTGCAATTTTAAATTTCCAAGTAGGGATAACTCTGAGCAAGGAAGTGAAATGTAAAATTCAATATGTATTGGTTTTGAACTTCCCCTGCGATATCTAAAGGTTGGTTTATGCAGACCACTTTAAATTTAATTTAACCCTAATTTAACTTTAATTTTGCTTTAAGAAAATTTCAGGGCATTTATACAGATTATTTATGTTTCACTTACGCAGGCGCACATAATACTTGTAAGTGTATCGTGCATAATACCAAAAGTGTGAAAGGTTGGCATTGGTTTGGGAAATTTTTACGTCAGCTTGTCATTTCCATTTCTGCATTTTATCGTTTTGTGGTTTTTATTGCTTGTAAATTATGGATAAAATTAAGTTTTCTAACAGAAAAAAACGTTATAATCATTAAAAGAAGGGTTAGAATTCGGTTCCGATTTCAGTCTAGGGAATTTTATATTACCATCAGGGCAGCTCGCACATGCGCAACTCCATTTTCATTTAATTTAACCTTAAGAAGATAAAAGTTGGCGAACTTCGTAAAGTGAAATTAAAGTAAAATTAAATTAAAGTTGTGGATAAACGCTCGTATACCTTCATGTGTATTTAACTCGCACTAAATTAAATGTAAAGTAAAATTAGGGTTAAATTAAATCTAAAGTGGTCTGCACAAACCAGCCTTAAATTGACGTGTTTTCTTTTTGTTTAAAACGAATTTATTTCCAGTCAAATGTCATTGTACGAAAGCACTGTACTTATAAAAGAAAAGAAAACATCAACAAGAACGCTTGAAAAAAATACTACTCAAAACTGTAAGTTGAAATGTTAGTTTCCGACAAAAAGATAGTACGAGATCATTTATCTACATTAACTATCACAGACAAATCAACAAAAATACTACCTGACATGTAAAACTTACACATCGATTCGTTTAAAACTTTTAAACAGTCACTGGAGTACAGACATTCTTATTTACAACATAAAATTTATGTTTATTTCCGAAATACCCCCATATCACTGCTATATTTTCCATGACCAGATTAAAGGGCATTACAGCTACAGCTCCCAGCAGACATAAACAAAATCTCGCAACACCAAATCTGTACACGTTGAACGATTTTAAAACGCCGAAAATAAACATGTAAATATTAACTCCCCCAATGAAAACTACTATGAAGTCCATTATCGACGGGCATGGTATGGGGAACCATCCTGCCAATACAATATTGCTTACCGCTAAGGGAAGCGTTACCCAACTGTAACACGAACACGCTAAGAGTAGCTTATACTTAATTGGAATTGCTTTAGAATGTACCACTAGAAGGATACCTTGAAGCCATCGTTTTCTCTGCTGGATAAAATCAGTAAGATTAAATGGTGACTTTTCCCAGAGGTCTCCCTCGATGAAATTAAAGCTGTATCCCATGCTGTAGGCTTTCATGGCAAAGAAACAGTCTTCTGCTATCGAGCCATCCCGGCCGTTGTCAAAAGATACTGCTTTTTCGGCGGCCACCTGTAAGAAGTTCGTATATGTTAGCAAATTATTAAATTTTTAGGATAAGATATGTAGGGTTCATAAATTAGAGTGCCGGACTACTATAGGCGCCGGAACTATAACTACCGCGATATTTCGCGACTCGCGGCTGCACCGTGTTAGTACATCGACATGTCTTGCGGTGGAAACAGGTTACCAAACGTTCGCAGAAGTCACCTGCTATCGCAGAATATTTACTAGGAAGTGTTTGTATTATTATGTAATTTACATAATGTAAATTACCTCTTACTTTTAAACAGTTTATTTACGGTCCCGCCGCCCATGGTCAGGCACCTGTTTACGAACCCTAGCTAGACATAAGGCATAAGGAAATTCTCTTTTAGTACGTTTAAATCTTAATTGTACGTTTAATCTTAACGCTTAGATTCACTAAGAAGGTTTAAGATTTAGTACATGTTTAAATTAAAATCTAGTTGATCAGTTAGATTCTGACAGGTTTTGGTCCTGTCAAATATATATATATATATATATATATATATATATATATATATATATATATATATATATATATATATATATATATATTTGACAGGACCAAAACCTGTCAGAATCTAACTGATCAACTAGATTTTAATTTAAACATGTACTAAATCTTAAACCTTCTTAGTGAATCTAAGCGTTAAGATTAAACGTACAATTAAGATTTAAACGTACTAAAAGAGAATTTCCTTATGCCTTATGTCTAGCTAGGGTTCGTAAACAGGTGCCTGACCATGGGCGGCGGGACCGTAAATAAACTGTTTAAAAGTAAGAGGTAATTTACATTATGTAAATTACATAATAATACAAACACTTCCTAGTAAATATTCTGCGATAGCAGGTGACTTCTGCGAACGTTTGGTAACCTGTTTCCACCGCAAGACATGTCGATGTACTAACACGGTGCAGCCGTCATGTCAGAAAATGAAAAAACTTTAATTCTTTCGCTAGTGCAAAACACAAGACCGTAAAATGATATAAAATAGTAGGACTATTTTTTTTATTCCGGTCTGGGCGTCTGGGTGCCCTCGGACTATTTTTTTGATTCCGGTCGGGGGGTCTGGGTGCCCTCCTGCTATCGCGATTCCTGGGCCCTTACCCATCATCGGGCAGGCTCCCACCCAGAGTGGCTGAAGAACAGACCACATTTTGACCAGAATCAAAGAGAGACCTTATATCCAAAATATTCAGAAAGGATGGGTAAGATGTAGCGGCTCGCGCCAAATTCAAACTACTTTCGCACTATATTCTATATAATCTAATAGTAAATACCATCTAAATACTGATACTCTCTTGAGCCGCAATACAGGGTTGGTCGGCGAGGCAAGTAATTTTGCAACAACGCCACTTATTCTTTGAATAAAATGATTTTATACTGACCTAACCGAGGACATGTAAATAAAAAACATTCTATTATTTTTACATTTAAACAAGTGCTTGATTGGATCAATCAAAACTGCTTTTAGAGAGCATGTAAAAAGTACGTATCGATAAAACTGATCATTATCAGTCACCTCGTGGTAGCAACTAAGGAAACAGCCAGAAAGTGGTAAGATAACGTGACTCGCCTAAAATGATATTTGTCTAGATTTGAACTGCAAACCGATTTTTAGGGCATTTCCACAGCAAAATCAAAAAAAAATTAGAAGAAGAAGAAGAAAAAGAAGAAGTGATTAGCAGGCGCGGCCCGTCCATAAGGTCATTTGGTCAATGATCCACCTAAAATTTTCAGTGATCTACCTAATAATTTATTTTTTAATTTTTTAAAACCAAAAAAGTATCTTTTGTTTCAAAGTTCCATGCAAAAACTCCCCAAGACAGAATCAAACGAAGCCGTCGTCAAAGGATATCCAATAAGCTTGCTCCGGGTTGGGTCATATTTTAAATTGATCTTCTAGGTTTATATGGACGATATAAATTCATTAAAAGTAAGAGAGAAAGAGACATACGCGCTTCATTAAGTTAAAAAGAGACACAATTGGTCGACGACCCACCAATAATATCGCTTTCGGGGCGCGCGTGGTTGTCAACGCCACCGCGCTAGGTGTCGGGTTGTCGCAAATTCTGACTTACTAATTTAAGTCTGACCAATTTATTATTAGAACAATATTCGCAATTCGCGATACATTTATACATTTAATATAAGCTTATCTAATTTTATGTTAAGATATTTAGGTATTTACTACTACTACTAATAATAGAATAATTGTATTGTGTCTATAAGACATTAAAACCTACAGTAATAACAGCAACGTGGCAACACAGCATTCGACGCTTTGTCAGAAATGACAAGTGAAGTGAGTGATGGAGCAAACGTCAAGACTTTGTTTTTATTTATCGGTTTTATGTTCAAATATTTTGACTTTCAAGTTGGATATTATTGGTTATTTGCGTTATTTTTGTGCATTACTAGTACCTACTTGGGTACTTATTTTAACAATGGCTTTAACAGTGCAAGAAATACTGCAGTGTAAAATAATAATAATAGTTCATTACCATTTGAAAAACGTTTAGAAATTAAAGGAAAAGGACGCCCAATACCTCTTTTGGATGTAAAATCGAAGACCACTAAAGACAGAGGAGAAGACATTAGCAGGTATTTTAAGCCAAGTATGTACCATATTTCTGACTTTTACTGGTTGCAATTTTTTCACTCTGTTTTGCCTCATGTTGATATCTTTTTTGTCAATTGCAAAAATCTGGAATTGATGCAATTTTGATTGGTAAATATATTGCAGATTTTAATTCAAACATTCAAAAAATTAGAGAGAGTGTTATCTCTACAGACGCAAATATTAACATCGAGGCAAGTACATCTAAAAAAAGTCCGAAAGAGTCCAAAAGAACAATTTCTTTAGAAATATGGGATATAATTTTATTAATTTTGTCAGAAATCCGCTGTCGTTTTAATTTTACAGAACATTTAATTGTCACACGTTTGTTTAATACAAATAATTTTGCTGATTTATTTGTATTAAAATACAAATAACTTTTGTATTTTTTAAACAGTTTAAAATGTTAAATATTTTTAACATTTTAAAACATGTTTAAAATAATTATGAGATGATAAACGTTTTTAAGCTTAAATCAGAATTGCTTGTTTTATTTAGTCGTGAAGATTTTTATAATAGTGCAGGTGCTGTTGCCATTTTATAGCTCTTGTTAGAAATGAATTTTGGTGAAATGTTTTCAGAAAGTGTAAAATTATTAGAGATTTTATGTACTATTCCAATGACGACAGTGGAAAGTGAGAGGTGCTTTTCGACTCTAAAAAGGATTAAGACTTTCTTAAGAAATACAATGGCGGAGTCGAGGTTAAAAGCTATGTTGAGCATTGAGAAACCTTTTATTAGAAGTATTTATAATTTTAATGAGCTAGTGAGTGAACATTTCTCCCAACAGAAGGATAGAAGGATCGATTTGATATACAAACACATTTAACTACATAAAAGGTGAGTAAATTATAAAAAAAAAATAATATTAAAAAGGCTTGCACTAGTTTCCCACAAAATTTGACCCACCTGTAAAAAAACTCACGGGCCGCGCCTGGTGATTAGTATAGAAAAGCGTCATCACCTGTTAGCTGTTCTATTTACAAAAACACATTAAGCTTTTTAAGTTTGGGAAATTAATAAGCTTACCATCACCACCGTTCATAGAGTTAGAATATCTATGGACGGTGCCATCACTGTGGTTATGGAGCTTTAAGTGTTCATCTTGTATGAATTTTAATTCTAAAAAAATTTGCCTGTACAAGTCACTCACGCTTAAGCGGACTTCCCTGTTTATGTTTTCGGTCGGAACTTATCTTTTATGAAGGATATTAATGCGACTCTAATGTTTGTCATGATAATTATTATCAGCATGATTCATATTATTTATTCTCCAGTAAAAATAATTAATAATTAATAATTATGAATGAACTTGGAATTGTATTTTAAGACCTAATTAATCATTATTTCACTCGCTGCGATTAATCACTGAATATAATAGAATGTGATATCTCAAAACCGGTTTGGAATATTTTAAAACAAATTTTGCAAGGTAATAAGGAGACAGGGAGGAATATTTTAAAATGTTCGACATTTTTATCCCCCAAACACACGTTTAAGGGGGGGGGGGGGGTAGGAAGTTTGAAATGTAAAATGTAAAGGTATATAATTTAATTCGATTCGCCGTCAGAAACTGAGGACGCACAAAATTATTGCATTTACTCCACTGGTAGCATAGTTACGAATTATTTAAATGGTTACACCTAAGTAATGGAATAAAAATATATATTTGTTACCGATATATAGGTAGCTAGTAAAAACAATGCGGGAGCATGACACCCGGTATCGGAATCGATTTTTGAGCATCACTCCAGATACGACCGATGTTGAAACCTTTTTATATTTTCTACAGTGCTTGGCTTTTGTAGGCGGGGTTGCACGGCTTCTCGGTGGTGCGATTGTGTATGCGATCCCTAATGTAAACCACAAAACTGCGGAGATCTGGAGTGATGCTCAAAAATCGATTCCGATACCCGGGTGTCAT
The DNA here is from genome assembly GCA_963971165.1 of Philopedon plagiatum. Classification (NCBI taxonomy): domain Eukaryota; kingdom Metazoa; phylum Arthropoda; class Insecta; order Coleoptera; family Curculionidae; genus Philopedon; species Philopedon plagiatum. Next base: position 21,634,311 of record OZ020192.1, on the reverse strand, counting down.
GCTCCCGCATTGTTTTTACTAGCTACCTATATATCGGTAGCAGCTTTACTCGAGTGAGATCTGTTCTTGCATTGAAGTGGTTTCCTATAGATGGCGCTCTCGTCTGTTCTGTACCGTCGCTTTCGAAACGCTATACTTGAATAGGCGAAGCTGCTATTGGGGAAGCACAAGAATCTCGCCACACCAAAAATTTGTAGCTGCGAGCCAATCGAACGCTTCGCATGTGCCTCCAATAGATGTTGCCGATAAATGTCATGTAACTTAGGCCGGATTCGCGCCTAAATCAACTGTAAATCCATAACCTATAATAATAACGGTTATTCTCTGTAGTTCTGTGTTTGAAGTTTGGATTCGTTTTCGTGGCTATTGCAATTTGCAAGGAACATTTTCGTTGTCTATGGATATGGAAGGTACAATTATTGCCTCACATCACACATATCGTGTAGAGGTGTAAGCCAATAGTTATTGTATTTTACCTTTATAATAAATTCTGAGTGATATTATGTAGGATAATAAGTTGGTTTTAAAAAAAATCACTCGTAAGTTTCTTGCAGTTTCTTCTTGCGGGTTGTAATCGAAACTGTGGATTTCTTAAAACTAAGTTTAAATAAAGGACTTTAATATTATGTATGCTTTTTATTTAATATAAAGACAAAAGTTTTGTTTATTGCTTCATGACAAACTAAATTCTATATAGATACCTATGTAACACATTTAAATTAAGAACAACAAATGAAGATTTTAACGCAATTCAGTACAACTAAACGATTTTACTGTCCAGCTAAGTACTGTACTCAAAATATAATAGAACCATATTATTAAAAACAATTCTTGTATCGCATATTATCCATGACACATTCACAAAAATAAATAGTCTTGCTTCAAAATAAGGGATAGGTGTTACGACAAAAAAAATTAGAGATACTTCTGCTCTGAAGCGACATAATATACTTTACAAGGAACATAAAAGGGTTTGATACTTTATCACGATAATAAATCATTTATTTTGAAGTCTACGACCAAAGAGAGGCGATCGTCAAAACAATAACTAAGATTTTAGGTTAGGTTGTTTCGCATTTTTGACGCCAAACATGCGCCAAACTTAGGAAATCATGAAATCAATCAAAATTCCCGCCTCTCGCCGAAGCTCTTCGGGAGGGGCCGAATGCTTCCGAGGTTTCTGTGATATTTTAGTGTCGCCTGATTGGCTCGCAGCTACAAATTTTTGGTGTGGCGAGATTCTTGCTTGGGGAAGCTGCCTAAAGGCTACGTGAGTCTGATGATTCCCGACAAGGGTGAAAGCTTACTGTCTGCCAGCCCGGGGTTGTCCACTCCCCGTACTTTGATGCAAACACATAACTATATATATATATATATATATATATATATATATATATATATATATATATATATATATATATATATATATATATATATTATATATATATTTTATTTTTGTTTCTTAAAACCATATATTTTATGTTATATATTTTTTTCGTTTTTTTTTCTTGGGTATAGGTTTTTTTTATATGTAAAAAATTAAAACAAAGTTATTTGCCTGACGTTTCGCTCATCTTGGCGAGCTTTATCAAAGGTTGGAATGTATCTACAATAAAATGTTTCCCATTAGTTTCACAATCAAATCCTTAAACTTAAAATACAAAAAATATACAAACAATTGTCAATAATAATTATTAGTACAGTATACTTTCGAGGTATGTACTAATAATTATTATTGACAATTGTTTGTATATTTTTTGTGTTTTAAGGTTAAGGATTTGATTGTGAAACTAATGGGAAACATTTTATTGTAGATACATTCCAACCTTTGATAAAGCTCGCCAAGATGAGCGAAACGCCAGGCAAATAACTTTGTTTTAATTTTTTACATATAAAAAAAAACCTATACCCAAGAAAAAAAAACGAAAAAAATATATAACATATATATATATATATATATATATATATATATATATATATATATATATATATATATATATATATATATATATATATGTCGTAGTCTTATACTGAAATCTGTCTTTTCATAAAGATCCTAGTAATATCATGAAACGTCAGCATTAAAAACATGAGGCTACACAATATTATGCCGAGACTTTACATGAAAAGACCGTACCATGTCGGCGTATTGTGTGTACCAAAATAGTGGTTTTGTGAAATGCCCACAAGATATATTACAATGATACAATGTGTTTAAATAACCTATGCCAGCTTGCTATTGAGGCGTATTATACAGAGTGGATCACTCTCAATAAACAAATTCAAGTATCTACATATTCTAACAAAGAAATTTATTTCAATAAAAAATAGTATAGGGATATCTAAATAAAAGTGAACAGGTCTTATAACTTTTTTATTTTTAAAGATGAGAAAAAATGTTATATATGAAAGTTTTGGGGATTTTCATTATTCATTCATATATCTTATCAGCAAAACAATTGAGCATCGAATAAAAAAAAATATAGTATAAAACATCGATTTTCTCGCTTATTTTAAATTGGATGGTATGATTTTTATCATCTTTTTGGATTCTAGGAGAACTTCTAGACATATTTTGTATAACATACCCTATGCGGTTTTTCAATCGTTTTTGAAATATTCCAAATTAAAAATGATTTCGCATAAATATACTTTAAATGTAACTATCCAGGTTGCGAACGAAATATCTGCTACCTTTCACTGCGGGAAGCCGATATAGACGCAAAAAAAATTCGTGCTGACCGTGCGGGTGACTGATATTTACGCAAGCAAGGAGGTAGGGTTTACTGCGGAAAACGACCGCGGACGCAAATCAAAATCCGTTATTTAGGACCTTAAAAATCGGTTGTTTTCGGCGGCTGTCATTTAAATAAGATGGGGAGACCGCAGGGGGTGTCAGGTGTTTGAGGACTATTGTGTACGTGTGTACGTCTATAATATTTAATTCTAAACATTTCTTAATAAAAAATTTGGATATCTTTTCATTTAAGGTCATTTTTGCTGTATAATTTTTGATTTTTTTAAATTTCCCGCCAAACCCCTAAAGACGAACGCCACTGTTTAATGTTTTTTGGGGTTTCCAATGATGCAGAAACGATTGCCAACATCGGTATTTGTTAAAATCTAACAATAAAAATTGTGTTGTTTTAATAAGTAAATAAATAAATGAACAAACAATAAATAAAGTTTATTCTGGGTATTCTGCAGCACAGTAAGCACAACTTTTGAAAACCGGTTCAGCAGTGAAAGGGTTAAATCTTCTTCGTATGTCAGTCAAAGTTAATGTCAAGGTTGAGAATAATACTTTAGCCACCGTGAATTTATAATTTTATTTTTATGCAAAATGAGTTATTCTATTAAACAATAAAAGATGATTTTTATTAGTTAGATATTAATCTATGAAAGCAATAACCAGTGATAATAAACAATATTCAATTTAAAATAAGCGCGAAAATCCTATGAAAGCAATAACCAGTGATAATAAACAATATTCAATTTAAAATAAGCGCGAAAATCGATATTTTGTACTATATTTTTTTTATTCGATGCTCAATTGTTTTGCTGATAAGATACATGAATGATCCATAAAATCCCCAAAACTTTCATATTTAACATTTTTTCCCATCTTTTAAAATAAAAAAGTTATAAGGCCTGTTCACTTTTATTTGGATATTCCTATGCCGACGCTTCATGATGTGACTAGGATCTTTATGAAAAGACGGATTCCACTATAAGATTACGACATATGCCGATATATATATATATATATATATATATATATATATATATATATATATATATATATATATATATATATATATATATATATATATATATATATATATATATATGTATATATAGTAGAAAAATGGAAGATTTCTTGGCCTATAGCAGGGGTGGCCAACTTGGTTAGACCCAAGATCTACTGTTCACTGACGACACCCTGTGCGATCTACCAATTACATACTTCTTGAAATCTTAAATGAAACAGCATAGTTCACTATAAATACGTAGAACAGACTGTTGTGTACTGAACTTAGTTTAGTACACAACTGTCTATTCTACGTATTTATATATTTTGCCTTGCCACGATCGACTGGACTAATAACCGCGATCGACCAGTCGATCGCGATCGAGCGGTTGGCCACCCCTGGCCTATAGGTAACATATTAAATGTAAATGCAAAGATTTACTTCTTCGCTAGTGCAGCAAGAAGGCCGTAAATGAAAAATAATGAGGACCATCTTTGATTCTGGTCTGGGCCCTTACCCATCAGCGGGCATGCTTACACCCAGGGCGGCTGAAGAACAGACCACGTTTTGACCAGAATCAAAGAGAGTCCTTATATCCAAAATGTTCGGAAAGGATGGGTAAGATGTAGTGGCTCGCGCCAACTAGTTCACCCAGCCAAACATTTTTGGAGCAACACTGGGTGAACTAGTTGGCGCGAGCCACTACATCTTACCCATCCTTTCCGAACATTTTGGATATAAGGACTATCTTTGATTCTGGTCAAAACGTGGTCTGTTCTTCAGCCACCCTGGGTGTAAGCCTGCCCGCTGATGGGTAAGGGCCCAGAAATCGATAGCAGGAGTAGGGCTGGAAAAAAGCGTGATTTTTCTGTCACAGTTCCGATCTGTGACTGTTCCATGTGTATCACTGTGACTAAAACCTGTGATTTTGTCCCACCAAAAGAGAATCGCAATTTGGCTCGGCTCGGTACAACTGCATTCAGCGCTACCGGTTGATTTATTTTACTGGCGACAAAGGCACCTCTGTCGGCGTGGCACTAATAGGCGGCCGCGCTTACAAAATGAGATTTTTTGAACGAGTTTGCCGAAATATTATGTTTTGTCTATGCGACTGGTATTTTTATTTTATTTTTACTTTTGATTTACCATTAAGACTTCCTAGTGGATTGCGCTTTTATGTTAGATTGGGTAATTTTTTTTTTAAGTTTTTACTTTTTATTAAAATGTCTAAATCTCGGGTTGCATCATTAAAAAGAAAAACTAGTGTAATATGGGACTTTTTTACCCCTATAGACGGCGAAATGGCTAAGTGTATTATATTTAAAACGATTAATTGCACTCAAAAACTTTATAGCAAGCCTACAACTAAGTATTTACTTGACTCCGCCTGCTCTCGATTATCCTTGAACCGGTGATTGCTCATATTTACTCGTCGCCGTCGTATCTGTCCCGTCGCCCGCAAAGCGTGGCGCATAAAACGAAAGCGTGATGTAGATGTGATCGGTCACCGTTCGGCATCTTCTTGCGATATGCCGGACCGGACCCGAGAACAACTTTTAATCGAACCTAGTTGCCCGTGGTGTCGGTGTCACCCCGTCACAGCTTCTTTAGTCGAAGCGGAGCAGGTCGTGACTGTGACAGCCCCGGAGCTGTGACAAAATCACAAGTTGTGAAATCACACCACAGCCCTAAGCAGGAGGTCACCCAGAAAAGAATCAAAAATAGTCCTCATTATTTTTATTTTTCATTTACGGCCTTCTTGCTGCACTAGCGAAGAAGTAAATATTTGCATTTAATATATATATATATATATATATATATATATATATATATATATATATATATATATATATATATATATATATATATATATATACAGGGTGTCTAAGATAGGTGATACCACTATTGCTATCTCCGAAATGGTAAAAGCTACGAGGTCGGTTAAATTAGAGAAAATGTGTCATTTCTAGTCCCTATTCATATTCCGTTTACGGAGTTGCCAAATTATCTATAGTTTCTTATCTACAGGGGATTTTTTTAAAAATAGTCAAAAATTTAATTCTTAAATATCTCGAAAACTATTATAGTTTGAAAAAAGTTGTTCTTACAAAAATCACACGATTTTTTACCTTCTATAAACTAACTTTATTGTTTTGTTTCTACCATTTGTTTTTACTGAGTTACTGATACTAACTTCATTTTTTCAAATATGGACCTGGATTTTTTGCTGCATTTTTTGAAAGAATACTTCATACCCTTTACAACTGAGTATACTCGATTATGTTTTTCGGCGTTTTGGTGAAGAATAGTACCATCATCAGAATATTCTACCAGTACGGACCTGGCATTTTTCAAGTTAATGCGCCAATTCACGACCTATTATGGCAACAATTAGGTCAGAATCAGTAACTATGGATTAAATTGTTTTAACTGGTAAATTTTAATTATAATCATGATTACTAACCAGGACCCTCAAGTTTGTAAAATCGGTCCAACGCCTGAAAAAAGCATAAGCTTAGTTTTAATTACAACAAATCCTAATAATTAATTATTAGAGGCGTGATTGGCTTCTTGTGGTCAGTCCAATCGCGTCCATCAACCTCTTCGTCCGCCCGTCTATATGTTATAATTCAACGCAACGTGAAAAATAAAGCAGAAAACGGATTTTAGATTCGAATTCCTTATAATCCGAACCCAGTAAATATGACAATGGTTTTATGCTAGAATATAGTTAATATGTCTAATTTGTGATAATTTGGTTTTATTTTCAAAGCCAGTAAATAGTAATTCAACTGTACCAGCAGAATGAGTTGCAGCAGAAATGAAACCATTAGGTAAAATAGGATTATTTATTATTATCTTTTGAACTGAAAAGTGATTTTTGGATCCGAAAATATTAAAAACGTAAATAATGAAGACGTATCATCAAGGGTGCCTTTTACAATATGTAGTAAACTTAACCACTAGTTAGGTGCTGTTAATAAAGGCCGCTAATTATATCTGATCTGAGTCTGCTAAACTTTCGCTTTCAATAACTCATTGGCTTAAGTGCAATTTGACAAACTTTAAAGACCAAACGGTTCTGGTTATAGTCATGAACATAGTTTAAAATTAATCAGTTGAATAATTTCAACCACAGCGATAGGTTGTGAAATTATGCCTTAACATGGATAATTCCAGGTCCGTATCGATAAAAAATCCTGATGATGTTGTTATTCCTGATCAAAACGTCGAAAATCATAATCAAGTGATACACGGTTGTAAAGGGTATGAAGTATTCTTTCAAAAAATGCAGCAAAAAATCCAGGTCCGTATTTGAAAAAAACAAGTTAGTATCAGTAACTCAGTAAATGCAAATGGTATAAACAAAACAATAACGTTACTTTAGAGAACGTAAAAAATCGTGCGATTTTTGTAAAAACAATTTTTTTCTAACTAAAATAGTTTTCGAGATATTTAAGAATTAAATTTTTGGCTATTTTTTAAAAATCCCCTGTAGATAAGAAACTATAGAGAATTTGGCAACTCCGTAATGACCAAAGGGTTCTGGTTAGTAATCATGAACATAGTTTAAAATTAATCAGTTGAATAATTTAAACCACAGCGATAGGTTGTGAAATGGTGCCTTAACATGGAAAATCCCAGGTCCGTATCGATAGAAAATCCTGATGATGTTGTATTCCTGATCAAAACGTCGAAAACCATAATCAAGTGATACATAGTTGTAAAGGGTATGAAGTATTCTTTCAAAAAATGCAGCAAAAAATCCAGGTCCGTATTTGAAAAAAACAAGTTAGTATAAGTAACTCAGTACAAACAAATGGTATAAACAAAACAATAACGTTACTTTAGAGAAGGTAAAGAATCGTGTGATTTTTGTAAAAACAACTTTTTTCGAACTATAATAGTTTTCGAGATATTTAAGAATTAAATTTTTGACTATTTTTAAAAAAGCCCCTGTAGATAAGAAACTATAGATAATTTGGCAACTCCGTAAACGGAATATGAATAGGGACTAGAAATGGCACATTTTCTCTAATTTAACCGACCTCGTATCTTTTACCATTTCGGAGATAGCAATAGTGGTATCACCTATTTTAGACACTCTGTATATATATATATATATATATATATATATATATATATATATATATATATATATATATATATATATATATATATATATATATATGTACTTCTTAGGGTGCTACGTTTTAGACGACTATTGCTTTTTGGTCCATTGACGGAATAATGTTATAAACATATAAAAAAAATTTTCACCAAAGATGAGCTCTTCATTTTAATTGTAAGTACTCGCGCAATGAATTTGAAAATTTCCCATTTAATTAACATGTAAATTTTATTTATTTTTTCTTTCAATTATCTATAGCTTTGCGACATTTCATGATATTTAATTGGCAATTGGTGGAAATTACAGAGGAATCTGTCCTCTTTAAAAGTGCCTGTAGCCAATTTATGTTTTGTAACCGACCTCGCTATTGAAGCCAATTTTTTCTCGAATTTCATGTTTTTTTTTTCTCGTAAACCACTAACTTTACAACAAAATTGTATGTGAGTTTTTTATAGGGAATTTAATTTCCCACAAAAAATGTTATGTAAGCCATAACCGTAGAGCTGGTAGTTTTCGAGATAAATCCAATTAAACATCTCAAAATTTGAAAAATCGCTGTGTCTTATCCAAGATTTTAGTACTTTTTAATGAAATCATTGCTGAAAAAATACATAATGTATAAGAATGAAATATAAAAATATATTACACATTGGTAAGTAATCACCAAAAATATTTCGTGTAATATGAAGCCGCTTCTTATTACCGTATGCTACATTTCAATACTAAGTATTATGGCTGAAGAAATATATAATATATACTGGTAAATATATATTTACCAGTAATACGGTAATAAGAAACGGAAACTAAAATCTTGGATAAAACAGCGATTTTTCAAATTTTGAGATGTTTAATTGAATTTATCTCGAAAACTACTAGCTCTACGGTTATGGCTTACATAACTTTTTTTGTAGGAACTTAAATTCCCTATAAAAAACTGACATACAATTTTGTTGTAAAGTTAGTGGTTTACGAGAAAAAAAACCATGAAATTCGAGAAAAAATTGGCTTCAATGGCGAGGTCGGTTACAAAACATAAATTGGCTACAGGCACTTTTAAAGAGGACAGATTCCTCACCACCACCTAGTGCCAATTAAATATCATGAAATGTCGCAAAGCTATAGATAATTGAAAAAAAAAATAAATTAAATGTACATGTTAATTAAATGGGAAATTTTCAAATTCATTGCGCGAGTACTTACAATTAAAATTAAGAGCTCATCTTAGGTGAGAATTTTTTTTATAACATTATTCCGTCAATGGACCAAAAAAAAATAGTCGTCTAAAACGAAGCACCCTAATACATACATATATAATTTTTGAGTATTGAGTAATAAAAATATGTATGTCTCCCTGGCTCCTCATTACCTTGTAAATTTTTTATTAAAATAGTCTAAACCGCTTTTGAGATATCGCATTGTAAAACTTTCAAATCTTCACCCTGTATATTATTGATTTTCCAATTTAGGCAATAATAATTATATTATAGCAAAAAAATTACATGTAATAAACTACTTATAATCTCCAGATTAAAAACAGCTTAAAAAAAACATTCTAAAGCAAATTTATTTTGGCAAGTAATTATTTCTGCTGCGATTTAAATAAGTAGGTAGGTAAGCCCAACCGGCAAAAAAATTACTCGGGCGGTATAATAATTTTCTGTCAATACTTTAAATAAACTGCCTGTGAAACAATGATGGGCAAAATATAGTTCATGTGGTCGGCATAATAAAACTTTAAGTAACAAATAACTATCCCGTTGGGCAGTCCGAAATCTATTCGAGCAGTAAAATTATTAATTGGGCGGTGAAATTATTAGTCGGCTGGTGACAAAATAAATTAGGCTGTGAATAAAATGTGCTCGGTATTTAAATATCGTTCAGCAGTTTTTAAGCAGCGTTTCGTTTTCTGCAAAATATTTACTTTAGAAGCCAGAAAGTCAAATGACCTGTATTTAATATTTTTAGTTGGCAAGGGTTTGAAGATACCGGCGAGATTCGTTAGTTCGGTCGGTGGGCAGCATGGGCGCCCACAGGAATTTTAAAGTTGTATATCTCTGTTGCTACATACGGGACCCATACCAAATTCAGGTGAGCCTACTAGGAATGTTTTGGTAAAGAAAAAAATATTTTGTAATTTGCGAAAAAAGTCATTTTTTTCTCAGGGGGGGGGGGGCAAGCAAAAATTTAACTTTTTTTCTTTACCACAACATTCCTAGTATGCTAACCTGAATTTGGTATGGGTCCCGTATGTAGCAACAGAGATATACAACTTTAAAATTCCTGTGGGCGCTCATGGTGGGCAGCCTTACTAATAATACCATGAAATGTATGTGCTTTTACATTAATCAATATTTGGAGTTTTCTAATTAAATGCTTTATTTTTTACGTAATTAATTACCCCTTATTACACGCTAAGTTAATTTTAGAGCAGTCAGAACAGTATTAGATTACCCATCAATTTGTAATGTTACAATATTTTTTCAGCAGTCAACTTGATTTTGGAGCAGGCAAAAAAAAATAAAATGTAATTTATTTCGCACAGACCAAATATTTATTTTTTTTTACTACTTAAAACATTTTGAAGCTGCTTGTTCAAATCTAAAACGCAGACCAATTTTTGTTTTATTACCTGATCAAGCTGCACCGCCCAATCCATCATTTCGCCGGCCAATCGTATATTACGATGTGTCAAAATTGTAAAATTTCGCTGCCCGTTTAAATCACACCCATTTATTTTTGCTCAGTCTGAATTGTAAGCGCATTTTTCATACGTTTATGATTATCACAACTGCATAAACATACTTGGAAACCGAAATAAAAATTAATGAGTTTTCAGTTTGTGGGCGCATGAGAAAAATGTCGTTTTTGTATGGCCCGATTTAAAATTATACAGAACAAACAGAAAAACATTATTTTATTACCAATATAGTTCTCTTATTGAAAACGTTTTCATACTTTCGACGGCCGTCGACGCCGCCGGTTCTCGGATTGTCCCGGGCCACTATGGAAATTCACTCGAACCGCTCCGTGAAATATACTATTGCAAAACATTTGGGTTAGACAAAGAAAAACTAATCACCTAATTTGCGCATTGTATTTGAATAAACTTTTGTTTACATTTCACTACATCGCGCCGACCCTGATTTATTAAAGAAGTGTTTCGGCTTTCCTAATTTTGTTGTTTAATATGTTTTTTGATATTATTTGATATTTGTGTTGTGTCCTTTGTGTAGTAGTGTGGTACTAGCACTTAAGTACTTGTGCTAACAATGGCTTTAACAGGCAAGAAATTATTTCCATGTAATTTTAAAAAAGTCACAGCAAAAATGCAATTTTAGTATTTTATGTTTTTTGTGGTGTTTATTTGTAGGTAAAGAATTTCTTGACAGAACTAGACACATTATTAAAAAACTTTCCTTAATTAAGAAATTGTATTTTGCTTATTACGTTGATATCACTAGTTGCCCACAAAATTTCTCCCATCTGTAAAAAAAAACTCATGGGCCGCGCCTGATATAAACCAATGTGTTTTTATTTTTACATTACGGGTTTGCTGTTTTAGGTTTGTTCAGGGATCTTTTTTGGTTCTTTTTAAAGGTTCCGATCAAAAAACTAATCGAGTTTGAAAGTTGGTGCATGCGCGCCATGCGGAAGCCAAAGTGGAGTTTTGGGTCGCTAGCCGCCTGTCTGTTTTACCGTTTACTACGAGTTATATAATTCGCTGACGATTGCGACGTTATTCGAGAGTGGAATTGTGTATTTGTGTTTGCGATAAGCGTTTAGGTGTTTTTCTTTGAAAAAGATGACATTATTTTCCAAAAAAAAAATTAAATATGGTGCGGCAGTGTCAAGTTTGCAAAAATTGGACTATTTAAACCCAGAAGTTTCTTTTCACAAGTAAATGAGGTTATATTCACTTGTGTCGAATCCATTGGTGTAGTTAGGTTGAATGTTTGACAGGGTTGCCATTTTTTCCGCCGTGTCTATCTTTCTTAGACGTATCCATTTCATTTTTAAACGGATGATTGATTTGGCGCGAAACGATTTTATGAATGAAATACTTTGTCTCTAGTTTTCTAGACGTATATGGTGTGTGCTAAGTGTGTGGAAAAAATGGTTTATTTTCATTCGGCTTTTCACAGATTTGTTTTACAGACGCACAATGTATGAAACAAGACTAAATGCTAGTTACGAATGAATGGTGTCGTCTCCACTTGTTGAAAGTCAATGGAATATACTCAATTCTCTAACGCATGAAAACATTTAAAAATATAATTGCACAGGTGAATGTTTTGGACGATTCCAGATACTTATGAATGAGTTGTTATTTACCACATTTTTGAGGTCAGAGACAGACTATTTTTACCGTTAAACAAAATTTAAAAGCACAGTTTCTTGTGTTGTAAACTTTTATTAATTCTAAATACAATATATACAGGGTGGTTCAAAAGTAATGGGGCACAGAGCAACAACAGATTCCTTATGTCGAAATAATGCGGGGGTGGAGGGATAATTTTGGATTTTGAAATGGCATGATGTACTTTTGTTTATAAAATTCCAATCTACGTAAAAAACTACGTATGTGTACAAAATGTTTTTTTGATTTGCTTTTTCGGGTACGGAATTTATTGGGTTATAAAATAAAATATTTACCATTTAATTTCAACTATCTATCGTTTGTCATGCTTGAGAAGTTGTTCGAAATGCCCCCTTCATTTCTAAATTTTCTAAAGTTGTAGGTGCAGCCGCCATCAGTTCGTCCTTTATAAAACCCCCACAAGAAAAAGTCAAGGGGGGTCAAATTCGGGGACCTAGCAGGCCAGTTGACCGCCCACACTAGTGCAGCTTCTCTGTAGTTTTTTCTGTACTCCCCCAAAATTAACAACATATTAATTTGCACATTAAAATTCCCTTGCATGTGTAATTGAGCAATAAACTGAGAAATAATCACTAAACCGTCAACTGGCTTAAGTAAAAATAACGCATTTCCATGGAAACGAATAATAATTCTGGAATAAGTGAACTTGATTTATTGGTAAAATTTATTTATTTTATGAATTCAATCAACCGAAAGAGTAAATCAAGAAAAACTTGTTTACCTACGTAGTTTTTTACGTAGATTCGAATTTTATTAACAAAAATATATCGTTCCATTTGAAATTTGAAAGTTACCTCCCATCCCTCAAAATAGGGAGGGGATAAATGTCAAAAATATGTTTAAATATGCCCCCCCCCCCCCCCCCATCTCCCCATTAACCAAAATTTCATGAAAATATTTTAAACCGTTTTTGAGATATCGCCTTGTAACACTTTAAAAAACTCACCATACATACTATTTTGAGTGATCGAACTTTAATTTAGAATCAAACCCAAAATATTTGAAACAAGTAATTCGGTTTTTTTTTACCATCAATAAATATCTATGCTTTGACAGTTATTTTCAATTATCATAAATTTTGGTTTCGAAACATTTAATTTTAGTTATTGGAATGTTGTTTTGTAGTCGTTTGTCGCTGTCCAGTTGAAATATTTGTTCTTAATTTTTTCATTTCAGTTTTAAATTTTAAATGGGTTGGTATTTCCAATTCATTTGCAAAATATGATTTTTTCTTTCTTCTAACATAGAAGTGGCTGTAGTGTTCTTATAACAGATAAAATGGGATATTTAAGATTATAAAACTCCATGTATATTTTTCCTATATAGAAGGATGTGATTAATAAGTGATAATATAATCATTTAAGTGATTATCGCTTGGTGGCCACATTGTAATTGTCATTTTTTGACAAATTATTTCAGAAGTCATTTCTGTCAGTTCTTGTTACAAAATGGCAAAAGAAAATAAGAAGGATATATTATGTACTTTATTTCGTTGTATAATCTTTTGAATACAACTCGATGTTTCGGGATTACCTAATACTTTTACCTGACACTCAACGCGATACCGGCAACACTACTCCTCCTTCGGAGTCGTAGTTCGTGTTTCGTGTCAGGTAAAAGTATTATTCGGTAATCCCGAGACATCTTGTGGTATTACATTCGATAAGCCTTTTCGTTAGTCATTATGAGAACTGATACAGAAGTACATATGCTTAAGCAGTTTCTTCAAATATTGCCGAAGGGAAAAAAAAGATTACGATGTGCCAATTTTACAGGAGTTGGAAAATGCACTTTATGTCGTCGGTCACTATAGGACCAAATGGCCACAATCGTAAAAATCGGACTTTAAAAGGACAAAAATGCATGTTTAAATTAAATCATTTAATATTATTTAATTTCATGACTCAAAATAATGATCATCATTAATATCACGCTCTGTAGACAGATTTTTTTTATCTTATCATTTTCTGTGATGTGAAGTATTACTATTGAGCAAACCGTCTAGCGTTTTATAATTATTTACAAATATTCTCGTTAGTTGGTAGTATTCCTCTTGCAATAACAACGTATAAAATTGTTTAGGAACATGATGTTTAAGAGATGAGTAATTGAATCTTACTCCATGATTACGCCCATAATTATAGCAGTGATTAACTTATTGTCAGTAGCACGCTAATTAAAATAAAATCATTATAAAATTTAAATATAAATATCCTATTTTGTAATTTTTAATTTAAAAAATATGTCGTACGTATGTTCTTTCGATTCTTCGGGTCCTTTATTAAATTTTGATTTTGTCAGTCAATGTATAAATCAAGAAAAAATAGAATATTCGACATTCATACTTTTTGATATTGCTAAGTACTGAAACTGATCGACGTCTATTACTCAAGTAACAAAGTAAATTATGTTGGCTGTTATCGTCTGGCTCAGATACACTATTTTCCTACGTTGTGTTTATTTCAGGTTCTTTTAATGTTGGGTACAGCTGTACTTTGGCGGGCCAATGTTTAAATATTCACAAATGCGCCATATGTGAAGAGTATTCGAAAACTCACCAAAACTTGGACGAAACCTGATTATTTTTTTTATTACAGGGCATATCAAAATGTTAATTTAGGTACAATTTAGGGATTTTGAACACATTGTTTCACAAAAAGATGTTATTACCCATTTTGTAAATATTTGTAAAGATAGCCGCTTTGTTCATCCTTGCAAAAGATTTCCGCACCTGTATTTGATTAGGTTGTATGGTACTAAGGTTATTTTACGCTCCTAAATTTATAAACAGACATTTTAGGACTGCAAAAAATAGTAAGATGGTGATTTGGAGACAACAATAAAATTATTTTATCTTAACACTTGTTTTATTCACCTAACTTGAAATAATTTTTATATTTAAAATATTTTATCATTGCTGACTCCTGCATAACTCAAAATAAAATTAAAAAGTACACTTTATTTCCTGCATTTTTCAATCCATCCGCTTTTGTCAATTTAATCTCTAAAAATCACAGTTCTTGATATTTTTTCCTCATTCTCCATATTATAACTGCAAATAAACAACTTCTCTCTGAAAAGAGCAATTTGCCTGAAATACGTCAAAATACCGTGGTATATAGATACCCAGTATATTTTAAGGCATTGCGCAGTACCTAAGACAACCCAAACTAATCACATTGTTAATTAAATCATATTTTTTTAAATAATTTAATATTACAACATACTATTTTCTAGGTACGCCTATGGCAATGTCATAAAATTTTGCTTAAACACTGATTCAAAGTCCCTCGGAGTTAGAGGCTTAGAACAACCCTGCAGCGGGAGTTAACCTTCTGGTTATTTATGTATTCTTGTGGTTATGCCGTAGGTATGTAATATTTACTAGAATATTAACACTCTGTTGTGTATGTCTTTAAAATGGCTAGTAGCTTTATTTAATTTTAATGATTTTTAAAAGGGCCAGGGAAAAGACAATGATCAGGGGAGAGACAGGCGCTAAACGTGTTTATACTGTATCCAATATTGCTTTCTTTTTGCGAAATTTAACAATCTTTTCGCCTAAATAATTTTCGAAATTGTTATTTTCAAAAAGATTGGGCTTCCAATTCCAAATCGCTTCTTAACACACATGTAAAATTAGTTCTGTTGGGATAAGCCTTTTTGATGCTTGGTGACAATGTAATCAATTACATCACGTCAGAAAAATGTCTAAAACACACAGGAAACAAACAAAAAAGGTATGTCAAGTGACGTATGTAAAACACTACATGTGGCAACCATCGTAACAGAGTTATCGACTTATCGTAAAGCCTCTTAATAAGTTAATTATCTCCCAAAATATGTATGTAGGTATTGAGGTATGCACTATATCTTTACAACTTTAATGACAGCTAATAGTAAAAGTATGTTACAATCCATAAAAATAGCTTTTACAAGGATGAAGTAATGGAAAATACTTAAAATATTTAACCCATAAATTTTTCGGTTAAATCAATATTTGAGATTACTACTTTTATCAGATATTTCTGTGCATTTTACCTTTCCAGCAACCTTGCTGGTTCTGATTATTATCGGCTAATAAAAAATCTATTAATACTGAGCTGTAAATATTACTTGTTTTCAAGCTGAAGTGCTTTAGCTGGATTTTCCATTTGTAGTTTTATATAATCTATGAAAATACCTTTGCAGATTTACAAGTATACGGGCAAATACTATTATTAAAAAAAATGCGCAATTTTATGGAATAATAATGCTAAAATAAGTTGCTTCTAACAAAAAATTGTTCTTTAAATAGTAAACTGGTCAGTGGCGGTTCCTGGAATTTCAGATTGTCGTATCTCAGTTCCAACCTAATTAACCACACCAAATTAAAAATGTTACTGTTGGGTACTCTACAATCATTTTCGTGAAAAAATATTTAATTTTGAAATTTGCGAAAATTTTCATAAAGTACCTATGTATATCAAATTTTATCGACAAATTCCAAATTTCGTGAAAATATTCAAATTTTCCTCAAAGAAATGACATTTTAAATTATTTCTTAGAGAAAATATTTTAGGGTGAAAATTTTAAAAACTAATTAATTTCAAGATAGTAGAGATAATTCAATGAAAATTGAATTTTGTCGATAAAATCTGATAAAATTTATGAGAAAACTTTAGAAGTAAAATTTTCTTCAGAACTTGCTCAGATCTCAGGTGAAGCGGCCCAAAAAATTAACTGTTTTTCGCAAATTTCAAAAGTAAATATTTTGTGGCGAAAATGTTTCTAGAGTACTCAATAGTAACATCCTATAATTTGGTGTGGGTCCCATGCGTAGGAACTCAGATACGACACATCTAAAATTTCACGGGCCGCGTCTGAAACTGGTGTTGACTTAAAGTCACCACATTAAATTAATAAGACACTATTTACCATGGATTTGCTATAATTATCTTGCACTAGCTGGTAAGCGACTTCGAACGCGTATAATTATTAATTATAATTATTTGTGTGATAGAAACCACCCACACCCTTATTATTATACGTACGTATAATATGTATAAAATTAGCCTTATTTTTTGTTAAGGGGGAAGAAGTAAGTCGCCCCTTGGCCTCCTATTTAACATGCCACTACACGTGTGAGTAATATGACATTCATCAACGTTTTTGCGCCCTATTCAGAGCATGATTCAGTGCTCATTACTACTACTTTACCATTTTAACAGTGCCCAGTTATTTGCTACAAAAAAAAACGACTTTTACTGTAGACACATGAAAAAGACTTATAATTTATTAAGCAAATCAAAATTTTATTTTGTACTTTTCCTTTAAAACCAGGGCACCAGGGCACCTGCATGTCAAGTGATTATCATGATATTTATAGTATATGTACTACATATCATGATACACAAAATTAAAAAACATTGTTTTGATAAATGTTATGTGCTGTTTACTGCTGTAACGTGGCCAATTTTCTATAGGCAAACTTGCGCTTTGGCGCTTTGTATCTCGGTAAGTGTCACATTAAAGTAAAGAAAAAATATTTATTATACAGGATGTCCGAAAAGTCTTAGTACAGGCAAATATATTTGCTATTAGTAAACACCGAGACACCAAATTTTAGGTGTATCTTATTGGTTAATAGATGTACTTTTTTATGTAACTTAACTTTTTCAAGCCCCGTGAGGGGTGACGCTAGGGAGTTGAGGTCAAAAATTTTAAATGTAACCCTATGCCGTGTGGTACCTCATTTTAAAGGTCTTCAAAAAAGAAACAATTTACCGCAAACCCGAGGTCCGTATCTTAATTCGTTTTTAAATAGCAAGCCTTTAAATATTAAAAATCGTGAAAACAAAATTAAAAACCTAAATACTTTTATTTCTCTTATTACTTTAAGATATAAGATACATCTAATATTTGGTGGCTCTATCTTTACTAATAGCAAAGATATTTGCCAATACTAAGACTTTTCGGACGCCCTGTATGCCTTTTTTATGTATCAGAATTATCAGATATAAGATACATCTAATATTTGGTGACTCTATCTTTACTAATAGCAAAGATATTTGCCAATACTAAGACTTTTCGGACGCCCTGTATGCCTCTTTTATGTATCTACACAGTAATTGTCTTCTTATAGCAAATAACTGAATAAAAATCAGTAATAAAAAAAACTAAGTACGTAGTACTAATGGATACTGAATACTTAATTTATCCTACCAAAAATTGACAGGGAATATAGAAAGAAATACCGGGTGTCAACGAGATCCCTTTCCGGCTGCCATTTCTTTAGTATTTAATCGAACAAGATGAAACTTGGCAGGAGTCATAGGGTAATAAAAAGTAACTTTTCTAGGTACCTACTTGTCAAATTTCAACGACTTCCGGTTTAGCCGGAAGTGACACCAACTTTAGATTTTCAAATGAGACACCCTGTATATTTCTTGATTTTTGGAATCTAGAGATCATTTTAAGGACAACTGTATTATTTGTATTACTTTCTGTGTCAATTTACTATCTTTAAAACAAATTTTTTGTTTTAATCTAGAGTGCCATGACCCACCTTAAATCGTTCAAATAGACGTGCACATCTGCCCAAAAATACCTACACAATTTTATCACCTTTGATTTGTCTTACCAGAGCGTTCAAAGTTGACTAAATTACTTTTTTGATAATAACTTAAAAAAATTAAATACAACTATAACACTTTCATAGTATAATTAGATGTAGTTTTTTATTACGAATTCAACGGTGCATCACAACATCAAAATTCTCTTGGATTTTCTAAAGAAAACTGCATTTTATTGCAATAGCCATTTTATATGGTTTGATCAAACATGCAACTGCACGACGATCAAATATGATATCTACTTAGCCTTGACAAAACTGAATAATAATAATGGGTGGCTGTAAACAATTCGCCACAAACCAGAAACATAGTATTAAACACCAGAAAAAATAATTGTTTACAAATTTGTAAAATTCTATCATTTATCCTGAATTCAATTGTTTTCCATTGCAAACTTAACAATATTTTTAGGCTTCCTTCCGTTATTTTTTAAACAGCTATAATTTAATTGTTTGTCATGGCTAACTGGATATAATATTTGATCGTCGCGTCGTGCAGTTACATGTTTGATCAAACCATAACAAATGGCTATGACAATAAAATGCAGTTTTCTTTAGAAAATCCAAGATAATTTTGATGTTGTGGTGCACCGTTGGATTCGTAATAAAAAACTACATCTAATTATACTATGAAAGTGTTATAGTTGTATTTAATTTTTTTAAGTTATTATCAAAAAAGTGACTTAGTCAACTTTGAACGCCCTGGTAAGACAAATGAAAGGTGATAAAATTGTGTAGGTATTTTTGTGCAGGTGTAAACGTCTATTAGTACGATTTAAGGTGGGTCATGGCACTCTAGATTAAAACAAAAGATTTGCTCTAAAAATGTTAAATTGACACAAAAAGTAATAACTATAATACAGTTGTACGTAGAATGATCTCTAGATTCCACAGATCAAAAAATATACAGGGTGTCTCATTTGAAAATTCAAAGTTGGGGTCACTTCCGGCTAAACCGGAAATCGTCGAAATTTGACAAGTACCTCGAAAAGTGTCTTTTTATTAGCCTATGACTCCTGCCAAGTTTCATCTTGTTCGATTAAAAACTGAATAAATGGGAGCCGGAAAGTGATCTCGTTGAGACCCGGTATAGGTAACTCTATGTATGGGAATATTTACCAAAGTTTATCAATCATGGTTAATCAAATCAATTATTGAGTGCTTTCACAAAATAGTCATATAATATGCCAATAAGTTAACCTTTTGAATAATGAATAAGGTTAATTGGACTTTAACTTATATGTTTGTGTATCGAGCTGTTTAATTCTTTATCTGATTTGAGCTTTTCTGAACATATTTATGAACAATAAAATTAGAAAAACTACAGGATTGATATGATTTTTTTTTAAATTATGATTTTTTTCTAAAAATTTTATTAATACACTAACTGTTCGTATCTGGTTTAGTTAAACTTATAACAAAAAATATTTTTAAGCGTAAATAATACAGATACGAAACAAAAAAACCGTTCGCGACTTCGTCGAAAGTTTCAACGACTTGCGGAAAACGCTCATCTACATATAAATGACACGCGCCTGTTCCAGTTATCTCCATATATTTATTAAAGAAGAAACTGACTGACTGATTGACTGAGGTATCAATGCACAGCTCACACCGCTGGGTCTAGAAACTTGAAATTTGGCACAGAGGTTTCTTATATAACGTAGGCGTGCACTAAGAACGGGTTTTTCAAAATTCAACCCCTAAGGGGATGAAACTGGGGTTCAAACTTTCTATGGAGAAAAAATATTAAATGGTGCTATTAACTCGAAACTTCAAAGAAGTACTCTAAAAAATAAATGTTTCAACACGTGTTTTGCAGTTTTTCGGGGTTATTGAGCTCAGAAAATCTAATTTTGTCCAACAGTTGGCAAAAAATATAACGGGGGGGGGGGGGGGGGGGGTGGTCTGCGAATTTCTCCAAAAATGTTAGATGTATCATTCTTGGGGTTATTAAGGTCCGAAAATCTAATTTGTCTAACAGATGGTAGAAAAATTATCGGGAAGGGGGGGGGGGGGATAAAAGGAGAGCAATTGACAATTTATTCCAAAAATGTGAACCAAAATTTCATTTTCGGGGTTATTAAGGTCAGAAAATCTAATTTTGTGTAATGGATCTTAAGAAAAATAACGTGTGGTTGGGGGGGGGGGGGGGGGGGGGAGAAGCGACTAGCAATTTCATCTAAAACGATAACTAATGTCATTTTCGGTGTTATTGAGGTCAAAAAATCCAATTTTGTCTAACAGATTAGGGATGTAACGGGTACTCGGTCTACCCGGTTTTGCCGGGTTCAGGTGTTACCCGGTCGGGTACCCGTTTTTTTTATTATGTTTTCTATTTTTGATAAAATAAAACATAAAAGAACTGAAACGGTGTATTTTTGTGATGATAAAAAATACATAAAAAACAGATTTTAAAAGGTTATAATAATAAACTTTGTTAAAACATTTAATAACTAAAATCAATTAATGGCAAATTGTGATGAAGATAAACTAAAATTTCACCATTCTCAGAGGATGGTCGGTTTCGGGATTCTTCATAAATATTACCCGCTTCTGAAAACAACCGTTCACTAAATATTGTTGAGGCAGGTGCTGAAAGAAACTTTTTAGCAAGCTTTGCTAGATTAGGAAATCTCTGCGAATTTATTTGCCACCACGAAAATGGGCTTGACTGTCTATCAATTAACGGCAACGCCAAATATGAACTTATTTCATCCTCCACGTCCTGTTGTATGTTTGGTGCTTTAGCAGATGATTTTTTATTTGTATCTCGCGTGTTTGCAATACTGGTAAACACATCCCAAACTGAGCGTTTATCTTCTCTAGGTCTTTTTGATGAGGATGGATTATCTGTATACAAAATAAGAGGAACATTGTCATCTGAATCTGAATTGGATGACAAATTAACTTCATTATTTTGGATTAACAAATTTGCTTCAAGGATATATTTTATTACTTTTTCCTTCAAATTATCTGTGTCAGTAAAAAATGCAACCAGATAATTATTGTTCGTGTCGATATTCGAAAACCTTCGACTTAATCCTTCCATAAGATTTTCTTGCATGGATCCTAAGCCTGGAACTTGTGTTTCTCTTAAAAACCTCTTTAGCGAAAAAACTGTAGGAATTACTTCCGATATAGTACAGTGTGTACTGCTGAAATGTTTAGTTGTTTGTTCAAATGGTTGTAGCAGCTCCAGCAACTTTTCTGCTATGACCCACTGATTAGAAGTAAAAGAAGATATTGCCAATAGTAATATTCCGCAAGACCGGGTACCGGGTTTTGCCTGGTCTTAATTGACCGGGTACCCGGTTTGGCCGGATCCTAAAAAGCGCTACCCGTTACATCCCTATAACAGATGTCAAAAAAAGTTAACGGGGTGGGGAGATAAAAGGGAACGGCTGAAAATTTCTCCAAAAATGATAACGTATGTCAGTTTCAAGATTATTGAGGTCGGAAAATGTAATTTTGCCTAATATAATATGTTAAAAAAATTAGCGGACGGGGAGGGAAATAAAAAGGAGCGGCTGTAAATTTTTCAAAAAATGTTAAATCTGTCATTTTCGAGGTCATAAAATGTAATTTTATCTAACAGATTAACAGACGTTAAAAAAAAGGGGAGGAGCGATTGGCAATTTTTCCAAAAATGTTGTCATTTTCGGGGTGATTAAGGTAAAAACAAATTATTTTGTGTAATAGATGTCTAGAAACATAACGGGGGGAGGGGGGATTCTCAATTTCTCCAACAATGCTAACTGTGACATTTTCGGGGTTACTGAGGTCAGAAAAGATAATTTTGTGTAACGGATGTTACAAAAATTAACTGCCGGGGAGGGGGCGGGGGAGTGTCTCCAAAAAAGTTAACTAATATGTCATTTTTGGGGTTATTGAGGTCGAAAAATCTAATACAACATGGCTATTACAAATTTAAAGAGGTTGTGACCATATTGCACTTGTACAATTTTCATCAATACTATATTACATTCCACCTAGAGCTATATGGGCAAGACTTTAAAAATCGCATTACGTTTTGCAACAAGACAAATGCAAGAAATTAACAGGTTCCCAACAAATGTTATTTTTTCTGACAAAGCTATTTTCCATTATTGTGGGCAGGTAGGATTTTAAGTAATCCCTTATCAGTAGAAATTTAATTTATTTTTTTTTTCGTTGTGTTCTTTAGGTAAACAGACACAAGATGTACTACTGGGTGTCGGAAAATCCCCACTAGATGAGCACTCTGCCAAATCAACATAAATGGCTGGTGTGGTATAATCGGGGATAGTTATTGGTCCGCATTTCTTTGAAAGACACAGTTTAATGGAGAATGTAGACAGATTTTTTAAGAAACCAATTACCCGAATTATTAAACCAAAACATAAATCCTTACGTGGTGTCAACAGTGCTCCACCCCATTATGCATACAGGTCCGTAATCATTTGAATAAAATATTTGAAAACAGGTGGATTTGACGAGCTGGTGCGGTCAACTGGCATGCTAGGTCCCCGGTTTTGACCCCCGTTGACTTTTCTTGTGGGGTTTTATAAAGGATAAAGTGGTGGTGACTGCACCTTATAACTTTAGATGACATAAAAGACCGAAATCCTTTCCGAATGCCCGCTTATTAGTGTACCTGAAATGTTATAGCAGGTACGAAATTCATTTGAGTACTAAAGTGTTTGGAAGTTGAAGGGAGACATTTCAAACTTCTCGAGCATGGCAGACGATCAATAAGTTGAAATTAAATGGTAAATATTTTTTTTTATTTTATAACTTAATAAATCACAATCCGTAACTGAAATAGCAAATCAAAATTTTTTTTACACATACGTAGTTTTTTAGATAGATTCAAATTTTATAAACAAAAATACATCATCCCATTTAAAATCCAAAGTTACTCCACCCCTCAAAATAGAGAAAGGGGGTAAATGACAAAAATATGTTTAAATATGTACCCCCTATTAGGGCTTGCAATTCCGGACGTATATTTGGATCCCGAGATTTTCGGGATCGAACAAACTAAATCCCGGGATTGATCCCGAAAAATTGTAACAATAATTAAGGCAAATTACTTTTATTTATATTATTGTAATTTTAAAATACAAACAAAATACAGTTTATACAGAGAACATATAAAAGTATAAGAAGTAAAAATAATTTTAATACTTTTACATAAGTACTTAAATAAATCTTCCAGGATTGCCATATCACGCGCTAAACATTATTTTTTAGGAAAAATCCGGTGATGATGTTTGAAGCGTTAATTTAATTAGGTTTTTTTAAACATATTTTATAATTTATTTATTCCGGGATTAAGGCGCTCAATCCCGGGATTTTTCGGGACTGAATTTTTAACAGAATCTCGGGATTGCAAGCCCTACCCTCCATATCGTCTTGTAACACTTTAAAAAAACTCACCCTCTATAAAAGGCAGTCCACATTAAGCGTTTTTACGGTACAGTCTGCATAAAAAACAATGTTAAAATTATAAAACTTGTTTCAAAGTAATCACTAAATCCTTATAATCCAGATCGATTTAAAACTGCTTCCGTGCGAAGCAGAGGCGAGCCGCTAGTTTACAATATTATATTCTAATCACATGAAAATGATAAACTTTATTATTGCAAAAACTTAAGATCACGACCTTGTCCTCTTGGTTCAAAAAGTATAAGTTTTGTACCTTAGATTATGTGTAATTACACCTTTATTTACATAATATTTAATAGTGGCTTTGCCAAAACTGTCAAAATTTAGCCAGCATGTTGTCATTAAATTGGGTCTCATTATAAAGATCTGCTTTTTCTAACATTGCCATTTGACAACCCCGCATGACGATTGTACGAGATGTCGGCCATGCGATTCCTGATTATCTTTCTTTTTTCCACTCGCGTAATGTTCTTAGATGTTGGCAGGTGGTATAGAATGATTTGTGAGTGAATAGTTTCATCTGTTATTTTCTTAATCTAACACAGTGTACCTCGTCTAAGTTTAACCCAAAGGTCTTCCTACTTCCACTTTTTTTCAGATTGTGTTAAAGTGGTGTGCCCTAAGTAATTTAAGGCCAAAATAAAAATCTTAGATCAATAGTTTGAAAAGAAAACTTGATTTTGCCAATTTTTTTAGGTTAAGCAGCTTTATTTTATGAAAAATAGTATCAACATTTTTTAGGGCGTATAATCTTCTTTCAAGTCCTGGAAACAATGTCTTCTTAGTGAAAATATTTAATATTTTTAAATGGCGTTGATAATCCTGAAAAAAGATGAAAAAATTAGTTTTTCGTCACTTTTTGGTACCAATCTCTTAAATGGTACTTTCAAATACGATGGTTTATAAATTAATTTTAAGGATAATGTAATTATCTACAAATAAAAAAAAATGCCTCTCTATCTACATCTGTTCAAAAGATATAGGTAATAGAAGGTTGAAAAATTCGAACAAAAAAATTATGGAATCAGAATGTTGTGATATATCTTAATAATTATAAGTTATGCTTAAAACGGTTCATCATTTTCAAAAAGGTTACTCAATTTCGAGCAAAATGAAAAAAAATTATCTTTTTTCTGGAATGAAACCAAAAATAGGATCGTCAGAAACTGCATGTCCGCGGCGACGCGACAGTGCCAACCGCGTATAGCTCTGACGAAATGCATTTAATAGCTGTACTTATTATGAGGTTCTTATCAAGTTTTACTTACTTAGTGAAAATATAAAATTGATTTCTTTTCATTTAATTTCCTTTAAATGAATTATTTTCACTGTATCATTTTCTCCTTTTATATAGAATGATACATAGAAAACAATTCATTTAAAGTAAATTAAATTAAAAGGAATAAATTTTAAATATTAAATATTTTCACTAAGTGAGTAAAACTTGAAAAAAAATTATAATACACCTATTAAATGCATTTCGTCTGCACTCTATGCGGTTGGCACAGGCAAAATCGTTGCGTCGGCGCGGACATACAGTTTCCGACGATCCTATCTTTGGCTTTATTCCAGATAAAAGATTTTTTTTCCATTTTGCTTGAAATTGAGTCAACTTTAAATCCATAAAGTATAATTATTGAGATATATCACAACATTATGATTCCATAATTTTTCAACCTTCTATTACCTATATCTTTTAAACAGATGTAGATAGCGAGGCAATTTTTTTTTGATTTGTAGATAATTGTATTATGTTTAAAATGATTTCATAATCCATCGTATTTGAAAGTACCATTTAAGAGATATGTGCCAAGAAGTGATGAAAAACTCATTTTTCACCTCTTTTTCCAGGATTATCAACCCCATTTAAAAATATTAAATATTTTCACTAAGAAGATATTGTTTCCAGGACTTGAAAGATTATTTACAAAATTTTGATATTACTCTTTTTCATAAAATAAAACCGCTTAACCAAAAAAAAAATGGTAAAATCAAGTTTTCTTTTCAAACTATTGATCTAGGATTTTCATTTTGGGTTTAAATTACGTAAGCCACACCACTTTAACACAATCTAAAAAAAAATGGAAGTGGGAAGACCTTTAGGTTAAACTGAGTCAAGGCACACCATGCTAAGCTTTGTACAATTAACAATAACTTACCTGAGTAACGACAAATGATCCCTTAAAACTAAACAATGGCTTGTGAAACAAGTAAAACTGCGATCTAAGTTTGCCCATATCATCAGACACACGAAAACTATCCGCCAAAGTGGTTACCCAATTAACAACTTCTTCATTAGCGTACGTTATCAGACCTTGTCCTATGTGATGTTTTCCATCCATAACAAAATTTAAGATTCCACGAACTGAGTTTTCTGTTAAGAGGGTTTCTTCATCTAAATGAACTATCCAGTCATTATCACTTAATATGTTGACTTTCTCTTCTAGGCAATATTGAAGGGCTCTAAAAAATCGATAATGAACATTTATTTAGTTAAATGATAATAACAAATGGAACAATTTAAAGGTGAATTATGACGTAGACGACTAAAAATAATATTCGTGCACTCAAAAAACTTTTTCAACGCTTGAAAAACAAAAATGACAATCAATAAAATTATCTGGCACTATTTCTTGTGTTATATAATAGTTATAAGTATAAAAACTAGAATTAAGTTAATACATTTTGTTCATTTATAAAAATAATAACTTGAAATATTGAGAAAAATTACACAGGACCACAAATGGGAACCGAAAAAACTCCTTTGGCGAGATTGATATCCTATATGTATTTTGGTGCGCTGATTACGAATCCGAGGTCCATATCACCCCAGCACATCACGTTCAAGGTCATTTGAAGGTCAAATGCATATATTACGGAAAAACAGAAAATCTGACCACGGATTCGGAAAGAGCGGGAAAGTTTACGTCCAAATATGTACTTTGTATTTTTTCCAACATGACCCTCCAAGGTCATGAAATGAAATGAAATGACTCACCGATAGACCAAATTCTTATTTCCCATATAGGTACATCATCACAACTACAGACTTTTACGTACAACTTAGTCAGGTATCTTTAGGTTTTTTGACGCGCTGATTACGAATCCGAGGTCCATATAATCCCAGCATGTCACTTTCAAGGTGATGATGTATATGGGAAATAAGAATTTGGTCTATCGGTGAGTCATTTCACCCCCAGATGACCGTGGAGGGTCATGTTGGAAAAACTAAAAACTACATATTTGGACGTAAAATTTCCGGCTCTTTCCGAATCCGTGGTCAGATTTTCTGTTTTTCCGTAATATATGCATTTGACCTTCAAATGACCTTGAACGTGATGTGCTGGGGTTATATGGACCTCGGATTCGTAATCAGCGCACCAAAATACATATAGGATATCAATCTCGCCAAAGGACTTTTTTCGGTTCCCATTTGTGGTCCTGTGTTATGAATATTACGTAGTATTATTTCAAAAGATTTATATCGGTCGCTGTAACCTTATAGCGCTGTAAAACTAGTTACTATGAATACTAGCAGGGGCGGCTGGTGCATAAGGACTGCAGAACCACCAAAATTTTCAAGTCACTTAACTATTTTTTTTAACTTTGCAGTAAATAATTAAAGATTCCTTAAAATAAAAATAAGTAAAATTAAAACACATTTTCGTTAGTCGCACACGCTGCGAGGCCCGGCATCGAAGCGTACAGTTGACCGAGTAAAGTTAATATAATTTTTTTGCGACGTTACTCGAGTGTCGAGCTGAACTGCTTTTATTTGTGCACAGCACTTTTCCACCTAATGAATATAGGGTAGAAATCGGCTCCACTGTCGGCTGTATATGAAATTTAACACGGGAAATTCTGCTAGTCATTTAGCTGCATTCGTGACAGTCCTTACCGGTAAATTCGCGCGCATTTTGTATCAGGAAAGACAACATTTTGCCAAGAATTGCACTCAATTTCCTGATTAACACTTGCTTAGCTTGTCCAACGCTTGATAAAGAACGGCATTAATCATTAGACTTACAGTAAGAAGAACCTAAATATAAACAAAAAGGACACACCACTATTTCGAAGGGTAATAAAAAAGGTTTTTTAAATTTCTTTAGTAGTTTTAGCAAAAATTAATAACATTGTTGATCAAGGCAAAAACACAACGAACTTATTTTTGTGATGAAAGCTAAGCAAATACTAAATTCATTTTAGCAACATCTCTAAGACAAAAATCATTTTGAAACCAAGGAAATTACTGAAACCTCAGAATGACTCCTAAGTTTTTAATGACGACTTATTAACAATGATAGGGCAAAAACTTGTCAGAACGTAATTGAAGCGGTATTTTCGATAGTGATTGAAGATCGTATAGAAAAAAGACGGGTTCTTCACGAAAACTGAATAACCAAGTTAAGTTCGTATTCGTGCCGTGTTTCGAGTGGGCATGTACCATTTGAATTAGGCCAATCATTAGAGCAAAAAAAAGGCATATATTGCAAAAAAGACTAGTAGAAAACCACCTATGCCATCATTTAAAAGATAGTCCGTAGATGTATTCTGATGTGTTTTCGACTAGCAACTCTCATTAATTAATTTGTTATTAACAATTTAGTGCAAAGAAACGCTTTTTTTTTGGTTTTTTGCTTATAAAACGAAAACTATTTGAAGAATTTCAATTCCGTAAAGGGAAAAGTTGTAGAGAATTAAATTACGAAGAAAATGAGAGGTGGAGCGATCCGATCGGTTGATTAGAACCGAAGAAAATCCGGAAAAAGCGGAAAATTCAGCTTAATTTTGAAAAATTCATAACTTTTCCATTTATGAAGACTAAGAGCTGAAATTTGGCACAGAAGTAGATAATTATATCAACTTTAAGTGTGCGCAAGGCACGTGCTGTCGGACTATTAGTTTTTGCGCAAGTGCAATTTAAATTTTTTTATGCATTTTTTTGCCGGGAGCCTGCTTGCGTTAAAAATGGTCCTATTGTAATTCCAATACCGGTTTTAAAAACTAGAAGTAAAATACTATAAATCGTATATCCCAAGTTTTCATTAAAATACAGGGAAATGGATGAAACATGCACTTGAACATCGGTGTAAATGGCCTTGGGCGCGCGAGCGAGCGAGTGGTGGGGGAAGGAGGGGAAGCGTACATATTATATAGACATACAGGCGCGCCGTGCGAAGCGTCGCATCTTTTCACTGGATTTTCTGAGCGACTACTGCACCTTTTTGGAAGATTCTTTGTTTGATTTAGGGGTTATTGAATACGAGGAATCTGATCCTCTATTCAGATTCCACGAATAAAATTCAAGATAAAGCTGCTATTCCACCTTCTTGAGTAGCATTCTTATATTTATATTCCATAAAAATAAATGAGCAGGAAGGTTGTTAATTGAAACATAAATATATATTTTTTTTCCGTGACGGGAAAAACGTTTGACATTTTATCTCTGTTGACAGGTAACAAAATGTCACTTTTTATGAAATTACTTTTTTCCCCGGGAAAAAAGTGAGTACTACTTTTTTCCCGGATATACAGGGTGTCTAAAATAGGTGATACCACTATTGCTATCTCCGAAATGGTAAAAGATACGAGGTCAGTTAAATTAGACAAAATGTGCCATTTCTAATCCCTATTCATATTCCGTTTACGGAGTTGCCAAATTCTCTATAGTTTCTTATCTACAGGGGATTTTTAAAAAATAGTCAAAAATTTAATTCTTAAATATCTCGAAAACTATTATAGTTAGAAAAAAATTGTTTTTACAAAAATCGCACGATTTTTTACCTTCTCTAAAGTAACGTTATTGTTTTGTTTATACCATTTGCATTTACTGAGTTACTGATACTAACTTGTTTTTTTCAAATACGGACCTGGATTTTTTGCTGCATTTTTTGAAAGAATACTTCGTACCCTTTACAACCATGTATCACTTGATTATGATTTTCGACGTTTTGATCAGGAATAACAACATCATCAGGATTTTTTATCGATACGGACCTGGAATTTTCCATGTTAAGGCATAATTTCACAACCTATCGCTGTGGTTGAAATTATTCAACTGATTAATTTTAAACTATGTTCATGATTACTAACCAGAACCGTTTGGTCTTTAAAGTTTGTCAAATTGCACTTAAGCCAATGAGTTATTGAAAACAAAAGTTTAGCAGACAGATCAGATATAATTAGCGGCCTTTATTAACAGCACCTAACTAGTGGTTAAGTTTACTATATATTGTAAAAGGCACCCTTGATGATACGTGTTCATTATTTACGTTTTTAATATTTTCGTATCCAAAAATCACTTTTCAGTTCAAAAGATAATAATAAATAATCCTATTTTCCCT
The DNA here is from genome assembly GCA_963971165.1 of Philopedon plagiatum. Lineage (NCBI taxonomy): Eukaryota > Metazoa > Arthropoda > Insecta > Coleoptera > Curculionidae > Philopedon > Philopedon plagiatum. The sequence continues at coordinate 21,603,662 of OZ020192.1, read as the reverse complement.
AATGGTTTCATTTCTGCTGCAACTCATTCTGCTGGTATAGTTGAATTACTATTTACTGGCTTTGAAAACAAACCATATTATCTCAAATTAAAGACCTTTAACAATATTCTAGCATAAAACCATTGTCATATTTACTGGGTTCGGATTATAAGGAATTCGAATCTAAAATCCGTTTTCTGCTTTATTTTTTGACGTTGCGTTGAATTATGACATATCGACGGGCGGACGGACAGGTTGATGGACGCGATTGGACTGACCACACGAAGCCAATCACGCCTCTAAGAATTAATTATTACGATTTGTTATAATTAAAACTATGCTTATGCTTTTTTCAGGCGTTGGACCAATTTTACAAACTTGAGGGCCCTGGTTATTAATCATGATTATAATTAAAATTTACCAGTTAAAACAATTTAATCCATAGTTACTGATTCTGACCTAATTGTCTCCATAATAGGTCGTGAAATGGCGCATTAACTTGAAAAATGCCAGGTCCGTACTGGTAGAATATCCTGATGATGATACTATTCTTCACCAAAACGTCGAAAAACATAATCAAGTGATACACAGTTATAAAGGGTATGAAGTACTCTTTCAAAAAATGCAGCAAAAAATCCAGGTCCGTATTTGAAGAAAACAAGTTAGTATCAGTAACTCAGTAAAAACAAATGGTGGAAACAAAACAATAACGTTACTTTAGAGAAGGTAAAAAATCGTGTGATTTTTGTAAAAACAACTTTTTTCTAACTATAATAGTTTTCGAGATATTTAAGAATTAAATTTTTGACTATTTTTAAAAAATCCCCTGTAGATAAGAAACTATAGAGAATTTGGCAACTCCGTAAACGGAATATGAACAGGGACTAGAAATGGCACATTTTCTCTAATTTAACCGACCTCGTATCTTTTACCATTTCGGAGATAGCAATAGTGGTATCACCTATTTTAGACACCCTGTATATACACATAAGTAGAGGTAGATATTTAAATTTAGAATATTTTATTATACAGAAGTTACATTTCCTTTCAGACATTTTTTAACTGTATATTATTCAAAATAACTACTAAACAGCCACTAAGTTTGCAATTTTTAAATCAAATCACAGAATTAAAATGACAGATGTTTTATTACTTTATAAGTTTCCTTAGCAACGCAGGTCTAATTGTCGCTATAAGTACAACAGCCTACCAGTTTAAACATTCAAATTTCACATCGATAATTTTCTGACTTTAATATATTGTAATAATAGGTTTTTTCCTCGGTTTTTTTCAATATTAAATCGTCGTTTTTCCCGTCGCAGAAAAACATAGTGTATTATACACGGGAAAAATATTAGATTTTAGCTCTCGGTTTTTTGTCTCCCTCCGCTTCGCGTCGAGAGACAACACAACCTCGAGCTAAAATTTAATACTTTTTTCCCCTTGTATAATAAATAACTATTTTTTTCACAAAAGTGTTTTATTAATATGATTAAAAATGGATGATAAACAGAATGAACATATTATTGGGCCGAATACATTAGTTATACAATTCGCCTTCTTTTCGGAAGGTCCGCATAGTTTATTTCATTTTCTTCGATCTGCTCGCTATCTATTAAACTATCAAAGTCAGAATCATCGTCGGATGCAGATTGATCAATCAGATCGAAAAGTACAACTCACAGCTCCGAACGCTCTGTAGCATCTAACCGTTGGCGTCGCTTTCTCTTCTATTCGTTTGAATCCCAAGGCAACAGCTGTACCCATACCACCGAACAATAGAAGAGAGAGGGAGGAGGCGCATTAGACGGTTACACAGCTATTCAAAATTTAAGAGTGCTATAGCTATATATATATATATATATATATATATATATATATATATATATATATATATATATATATATATATATATATATATATGTCTCGTCTCTTCTAATCCTTAGACCACTCCGAAATCCGGAATAGTAGCTTTATCTTGAATTATTCGTGGAATCTGAATAGAGAATCAGAGTCCTCGTATTCAGTAACCCCAAAATCAAAAAAAGAATCTTCCAAAAAGCTGCAGTAGTCGCTGAGAAAAGCCAGTGAAAAGATGCGACGCTCCGCACGGCCCGCCTGTATGTCTATACATGTACGCTTCCCCTCCTTCCCCCGCCACTCGCTCGCTCGCGCGCCCAAGGCCATTTACACCGATGTTCAAGTGCATGTTTCATCCATTTCGCTGTATTTTAATGAAAACCTGGGATATACGATTTATAGTATTTTACTTCTAGTTTTGAAAACCGGTATTAGAATTAAAATAGGACCATTTTTAACGCAAGCAGGCTCCCCCAAAAAAATGCATAAAAAAATTTCAATTGCACTTGCGCAAAAACTAATGGTCCGACAGCACCTGCCTTGCGCACACTTAAAGTTGATATAATTATCTACTTCTGTGCCAAATTTCAGCTCTTAATCTTCATAAATGGAAAAGTTATGAATTTTTCAAAATTAAGCTCAATTTTCCGATTTTTCCGGATTTTCTTTGGTTCTAATCAACCGATCGGATCGCTCCACCTCTTATTTTCTTCGTAATTTAATTCTCTACAACTTTTCCATTTACGGAATTGAAATTCTTCAAGTAGTTATCGTTTTATACCAAAAAAAACAAAAGAAAAACGTTTTTTTGCACTAAAATGTTAATAACAAATTAATTAATGAGAGTTGCGAGTCGAAAACACATCAGAATATATCTACGGAGTGTCTTTCAAATGATAGCACAGGTGGCTTTCTACTAATAATAATAATAATAATATATTTATTTATTTGTGCCAGTAAACAATAAACAGTGTAAAAAGTAACAATATAATATCATGCATAAATATTTTACAAAAAGAGCTCTAATGATTGGCCTAAATATGTAATATGCATATAACATATACCCCAAATAAATCTGAATCTTTTTATATATTCTCCACAAATTAAATATTTGTCTGCAACTTTTCGCGCGAATTTCGAAACGTGTAAAACGTGATTCCATTGGCTGTGACGTCAAAGGTGTTATAATTAGTACATGGCGAATTCCAGTGTTGTAGGGTCATCGAAAAATCAGTAAAAATGACACTTAATGCGTAACTCATCTAATGAAATATATCTGCATTTAAAGTAGCAGGTTCCTAAAACCTTATTCATGTATATTTCAAGCCGAAATCGGTCCAGGAACCTTCCGATCTTGCAACAAAAACTGGCCTTTTTGCGAAATTTTGACACATCATATTTTAATAATTTCGACGTAAATAAACTGCAATTCTTTGTTTTTATGGCAATGGTCGAAAATTCGAAAATTTAAGTTTCAAATTTTGCATGTCCCCGATGCAAATAAAATTTATTTATAACTTAAACGAAAAAATTAACTATTTAAATTAGTGGGATTACCCTTCCGATGTGCTAAGCATTGTCGTAAATTTCAATAATTTGTCTGTCCTTATCTGCAAATATGTTATGTACCTGTTCGTTGTAATGTAAGTCTTTGTAGTATATACTTTATGAGTCACTTTTAATATATTATAATATAATAGCAAATTAAATGTTCATGGCTAATACACTAGTTTGTAAGGCCTGTGCAAAATATAAAAAAAAAATTAGTGGGAGGTATTCTTAGGTAATTAACGGATAAAATAAACCCAACAATAATCACTAAATAAGAAAGAATAATGTCGGTTAAAAATTGGATGTGTTGGAATAAATCCAGAAAATTCAGTTTTTACCCCTTAAATACGCTCCTGGATGAACCATTCTGTATTCATTTTAAAATCTGATTATCCTTCTATAAAATAGCGTTAAAAAATTGGAAAAAAATTAAATAGGAAAAAAACGGAGTGATTAAAGGTTCCGATGTCGAGTGCCCATAATGTCAAAAAACCGAAATTTAATCGGCGATTGCTCCTTTCCTATAAAGAATGAAGAAACTAAAAAATATTGGTATCATTTATTTCGACGAGCTCTTCCCGACGACGCATATGGGATTATAATTTAGATCCATTTTGACCCAAAAAAAAACCGTAAGAAATTTGGGTCAAAAATCAAAATTTCCAGTTTTCCCAAATATATCCATTTTCCAGTGGTTTTAGGTTTAGCTTAATGTATCGCGAAAAGAAACAGTACTTGAGATTTTAAAGTTTTACTTATCAATTCGTTTTTCGATCGACGTTTCGTTTTAAAGTTATTAGGAACCAAAGACTCCAAAGAGAGGTCTGCAAATGGCATTTTTCGACATAAAAAATTCAAAAAATTACGACTTTGCGACCTGTACTGAAATTTCGACTTTGACGTTTAATAACTTCGAAACGATATATCCTGTATAACTAAATTTTTACTGAAGCTAGTTGCACTATTCTTCTATTAACCCAGAAAATTCGATTGCCCCCCCTCTGACCCGGAGAAAAACAAACCTGTTCGACTTTAGGTTAAGCTTTATTTATTTTTGCTGATCTCCTGACACCACTTTGCACTGCCTGACGTCCCGCTGCACTGAGGACAAATGGCTGCTTTTTAAATTGTACCTAATAAATTATACCGAAAAGTAAAAAAAATTCTAGCTAAATTATGTAATTTTCTTTAAAATAATTTTTTTAGGTTTGTAACTTCCTTAGATTTGTGCAATAGAAAAATATGTGCATATTCCTTATTGTGGATTTCGTGTGTGGATGCTGTGACAAAACTGTCAAAAAATTAGTAAAATGCCAAGTTGAAATGATTTAATTCATTTAAATGTAATTGAAGCGATATAAGACGTTAAATGATTGTCTGATAGGCCAAATAGGACCTATCATTTTATATAAATGATTATGTTGTACATTATTACAATTATTGTAAAATGAAGAAAAATGCAAAATTATTCATTCGAACACTGGCTACTAGAAGAATAGAGATAAAACTTAATATAGGTAAATCAAACAGCCTAGACCTGCATTTAAAATTGTGATAATAATCAGGCGCGGCCCGTGAAATTTCAAAGTTGCATATCTCTGTTGCTACTTATGGGACCCATACCAAATTCAGGTTTTTTAATAGTGAGCCTACTAGGAATGTTTTGGTACAGAAAAAAAATATTTTGGAATTTGCGAAAAAAAAGTTGATTTTTTGAATTGACCCACCTGGGTAAAAAATTAACACGCTTAGATATTTTATTTATTATTTTTTCTAAACAAATTTTACATCATTTTGTCGACAATTCTTAAATTTTAAGAGAAAAAAATGTGTTAGTAGAAAGTTATAGTCATTTGAATTTTTTCAACCGAAAAATAATTTAAATTTTCGGTTGCAAAAAATTCAAATGACTATAACTTTCTACTAACACATTTTTTTCTCTTAAAATTTAAGAATTGTCGACAAAATGATGTAAAAGTTGTTTAGAAAAAATAATAAATAAAATATCTAAGCGTGTTAATTTTTTACCCAGGTGGGTCAATTCAAAAAATCAACTTTTTTTCGCAAATTGCAAAATATTTTTTTTCTTTACCAAAACATTCCTAGTAGGCTCACTATTAAAAAACCTGAATTGGGTATGGGTCCCATAAGTAGCAACAGAGATATGCAACTTTGAAATTTCACGGGCCGCCCCTGATAATAATTGTATGTCAGAAAATGTAAAGGTAGAAAACAATTATTACAAGGGGTGTTAAAATTATGCTTTTCACAAGATAAATACATTTTGTAGATATTTTTTGGAGCATTTATGACATAATTAGCAAACACCATAATCTTAAGACTCTGAATTTTACGAGGAATTTTACCTATGCTCAGTTTTATCTCTATACTTCTAATAGAATAAGGCTTAATATTGGGTAAAAAATTTAACATGTAAAACCCTATGCTCCGCTTTACAAAAATGCATTGTGTATAAAACTCAGATTCCTTACAACTTTGCTACTGATTATTGTTTAAAAATTATAAGCAAAGGTAGGTACAATTAGTTTCAGTATGAACAGTTTACTTTGTAAATACCGAGGTACTTAAATACTTAATCAAATATTGTCACAATAGAGCTGCTTTTGACTTAACTAATATAGTGTTCCTGGAAAATCATTTAGGTACCTATGTTAAATGAAGTTGTTAGTATAGGGATTTTTAGATTATTATTAAAAACATTTTTATTAAATTATTTAATTGTAGTATGTAGGTACCGTGCGTTCAATTTAGCTTGATAACATTTTGATTCGCTGTAACTTTTTTGTTTTTAAAGATATCAAGGTAAACAAAAAAAAATGTAGGGTTGGTAGCCAAGTTTTTTTTGAGTTACACATAAAACAAAACACTAACAATTTTCTGAGTTTTGAATAGCCTACCTTATATATATTTTTAAACGGAACACCCTGTATATTATATATGAAATCAATAGAATACGCTATTCTGATTTCAATGATATAACACACTTTTTATTTTAATCCACTCGTTTTTGACATATCGGCAAAAATATGAAATTTTTATATAATACTCTGGTATGCTGAAAACAAATCTAGTCACGGCACTCTTCGAGATTAAGTAGTGTTTAATTTTGTTAAAAATTAGAACAACTACAAACTAGCTCTTAGATACTTATGTGACTTTTCTCCTTTTCTTATAATCAGGGAACATGGCGTTTTAGCATTTAAGATGAGTTTTTACTCTCATTTTATGAAAAATTTCGACTTAAGAGGTTTGTACTTGATAATAATAATAATGATATGCTTTTTAGAATAATAGAGTTGTGGTACAGGGTCTTCCAACGAGGACTGAACAGGGGCTCATTTTTGAGCTTCCTTGTATTTAAAGAAAAATCTAAAATAGCCAATCGATGTACTTTTTCCTGCAGAATTCAAAAATGAAACCAAAAATTTATTTGAACCAGAAACAAAAGAGTTACGCTCTGGATAAGGTGTTTTTTAAATGGAACATAGACGATTTTCGGAACGAGTGATTTTTTTATGCCCGTTCTGATTAAAATATTTAATATTGTGACAGCTATTTTTATTAAATTTTAATGTTTTATCCAGTATAATTTAACTTCAACCTGTTTGAAACATACACTAGGTAATAAAGGTAAAATCGCCTTGAAATCCTTCAAAGTCAAAAAATTTGACAAATTTACTATAATATTGCCGAAATGAAATATTCATTAGATGAGAGATTGCAATAAATCTTGTCCTTGCTTCTCTTGCATTTTCTTGGCATTTGTAGAACAAGATAACAATCTGCAATCTCTCATCTAATGAATATTTCATTTCGGCAATATTACAGTAAATTTGTCAAATTTTTTGACTTTGAAGGATTTCAAGGTGATTTTACCTTTATTACCTAGTGTATGTTTCAAACAGGTTGAAGTTAAATTATACTGGATAAAACATTAAAATTTAATAAAAATAGCTGTCACAATATTAAATATTTTAATCAGAACGGACATAAAAAAAATCACTCGTTCCGAAAATCGTATAAAAAAAGCTATGTTCCATTTAAAAAACACCTTATCCATAGCGTAACTCTTTGGTTTCTGGTTGAAATAAATTTTTGGTTTCATTTTTGAATTCTGCAGGAAAAAGTACATCGATAGGCTATTTTAGATTTTTCTTTAAATAGAAGGAAGCTCAAAAATGAGCCCCTGTTCAGTCCTCGTTGGAAGACCCTGTACCTAATTTTGAAATAAATTTTAATACCGTTGTAAAATTTTACTTCAAACTGTTTTACTAAAGAAATTACTTTCTCAAATTGTCAAATATATACAGGAATATGTAAATTAAATGATATCTGTAAAGTTGGTCCCCCCAAATGCAAAAATTTATGGAGTTCCGAGTTTCCTATGAAGAGTTCTAGACTTATTTTTACTTTTCAATTAGTAGTTCTGTTAAAATAAAAGCGAGAATAAAAGTAAAAACTCTGAACCTGTAACTTCTGTACCATTTGGAATTTACATTCCGTAGTGTAGATATAATATATGAAATAAATAAAAACAATATTTTAAAAATGGGGTGCGAACTTTACGCAACCCCCCATTATTGCAAAAACAAAAGTTTGGCCTCACTGTATAATAGTTCTAAAGGAGTACCAAAAAAATTGTATTAGGTATAAGTATGTTTTTGCTTTTTGAAAAGTAAAAAGTTCAACAACAAAATGTCATTATCTTTATGCAGAACTGTATAACCTTGGCAGCACTAACAGGGACTTATGAGTTTTGAACCAGTACTCTTGTTGAACCAATATTTCATGGGGGCCAACTTCACACTTTTTTAACAGTCAAAAATTTAAGTTCTAAACAACAAAATACCATTCTAATTCTACAGAACTGTAGGACTATTGCAGCACTAATGGGAACTCATCAGTTTTAAACCAGAACTCTTGATAAAAAATATTTCATGGGGGCCAACTTCACAGACATGTAAAATTGCACCATATTTAGGTACAGTTGCAATAATCAAACACGTTTATAGTAACAAGAGTTCTGGTTTAAAACTCATGAGTTCCGGTTAGTGCCACAATCTCGGCTACAATAGTTCTACAGCTCTCTAGAATTAGAATGGTATTTTGTTTACAACTTAAATTTTTGACTGTTAAAAAAGTGTTAACACGAGTTCTGATATAAAACTCATGAGTTCCCATTAGTGCTGTTATAGTTCTAGTTCTGCATAAAGGTAATGACCTTGATAATGACATTTTCTTGTTAAATTTCTACTTCCCAAAAAGTACAAAACATGTAGGTAATATAATTTTTTTGCTAAGAGTACTGGCCTTGAAAATCATAAGGAACTGTAGATCTCCTTTAGAACTACCAAGCACTGTGGCAAAACTTTTGTTTTTGCAATAACGGGGGGTTTTACTTTTATTTTAACAAAACTATTAATAAAAAGTAAAAAGATCTTTAGAACTCTTCACTGAAAACTCAGAACTGCATTATTATTTAATAAATTTTGCATTTGGGGGGCCAACTTTACAGACATATTAAATGGTTTGGGATTTGTTCAAGAACAATTCCTTAGTTTAAAATTAGGTATAATAGTAGATACCTGATAAAAATAGAATTCTACTGAGTGTTTTCAATTCTCATTTCAATTATATGGTTTGTTAAATAAAAATAATTTTCATCAGAACTAAAACTGTTACATGAACCTAGTGCTGCTTTATGACAAAACTTTACCTTGCTTTAAATAAAGCTCCTGATGGGGTCTGATAATTGTGTGGCACTACCAGTTCCCTTACTCTTCTGTGAGGCTCCAAACCGATGGGTTTATCTGATACAACTTCAATTAAAAAATTCTCAAGACCAGCATCTATACATTTGTTCATATTTCTATTTACATTGTTTTTCACCAAGTCTGGAAAGTCTCCACGAGTAACAACACGAATACATATAAATGGGGCTAATAACGGAGATCCTTTTAAATTTACTTTTTCAGGAAATGCATTGTAGTATGTCAACCCAATAACATTAAAAATCACTTGTGGAAGAGAGAGAAAAGTCACAAATCTCAGTGCATATAGTATACCAGCCCCAAATACTCCGTACTGTACCCATGGGTCAATTAGTGATTCTTGGACCGCATCTTCAGGTACTTTAAGGCTACTGGAGAAATACTGAAAAAGGCAGATAATAGTCACAAAGAGGGTGCAGTGCAAAAAGTGCTTGGTGCGGCTCCCGAAGCTTATGAAGTGGCAACTTGAAATGTTGGACAAGTCTCTCGTTAACTTCATATTTAAACTTCGTAAATTCAAACAGAAGTTAAGCAACCACTTTGTTTATTTGAAGTTTCCTTGAGCGACCGGATCAATATATGTGTTGAGTAGGTTTTTGTTGTAACTTAAAGGTGCAGTATTAGCCCCCGGTACCGAAATAGCTACCTAACAAATTGGCTTAGGATTTCCTGTAGGTGATCAGTTGATCTCTGTTAACAGTTCTGGTAAGAAAGCACCCACTACACCAACACCAAAGGACCGCACTGTTATTTGCACTGCACTGCGACTAGTAAACAACTACTAAACTTCAACCTCCAAACCCTTTTTATTCCATTCTTAGCACGTATATTTTCATTCTCAAAATGTGAGCAACGATATGACTTCTCTTTTTTTATCTTTGTTCATCGAAATTCCGATCGAGATAGAAAATCCATTCGTTCGATCATCTAACTTCAGACTCTAGTCAAAAACAATAAAGGCACCACCGACGAACAAACCTCCCCACCGTTACCGTTTTGGTTCTTAGTACGCCGGTGCTGGAAAAATGACAAGAAGCTGACAAGTGATAAAAGGCACGGGGTGAGGTAAGTCTACAGGCAACCAAATATATTCGGACGCTCTAGGGATGGTACGGTATCGAAATTTGAGTCTCGATCCATAATGTAGAGATCCTTGAAATCTTCTTTCTTTCATATGATTTATGGGTTCTTGTGCACTTTAAGTATGTCGGAATTAACAAATTTTCGAAAGGGCAAATTAAAGATTACCTTCTTTGGAGCACTTTAACAAAAAAAAATCGGTGGATGAAACATTTTTTTCCAAGAAAATTCCAAAAAAAGGAAAAAATTTGGAACGCAGCACAGCACCAATTTTTATATGGTTTCAAACCACACAAAACACTACAAATAATGTTATAATTATCGCCAAAGGTATGTATTACATATACAAAGATTGACTATTCACAGAAAATTAAAAAATTTTAATTTTTATACGAAAATTAATTTATAATGGCCAGAAATTATTTGTTTACTTGTGATTAGGGAACGCGTCACTTTGTCAGTATCGTCAGCATTCTTCTATCAAACTATCAACTAAACCCACTAAATGTAAAGTTGCCAAATCTATTACAATTTTGTATTTTAGTATTTACACAAACTGTCTGGTTTTATATAAAGGCAAATCGGGAAATGCGAAAGCCGAAAGTTTATACTGTGGGTCCAGAAAATGTAGCGACCGGTGGATCTGAGGGCACCCTAAGGTCGGAACAGGGTTAGCACCTGGTTAGGGGCCCTGACCAGTCTCTTTCCTCGCAGCGTATTTCCATTCTATACATGGCCAGAACGCAGCCCTAGAAAACTGCTCGTTTTCTATGGCTGCTCACCCAACCTGAGCAAAAAGGTGGTCAGGTTTGCTCAGTTTTCATTGATATAGATACATATATATGTATATCAATGAAAACTGAGCAAACCTGACCACCTTTTTGCTCACCCAACCTGAGCAAAAAGGTGGTCAAGTTTGCTCAGTTTTCATTGATATAGATATATATGTATCTATATCAATGAAAACTGAGCAAACCTGACCACCTTTTTGCTCAGGTTGGGTGAGCAGCTATAGAAAACGAGCAGTTTTCTATGACTGCGTTCTGGTCATGTACAGAATGGAAATACGCTTCTCCTCGCAGGCGAAGAGGGATCGGATAGCCAGTCAAGTTTGGCAACACTGTCAGCCACCTTTCAATGTTAAGGAGTTTTCGCATTGCAAAATTTCAAAATAACGCGTTTTTATTCAACTTTATCTTGATTTTTCTGGTAGAAAAAGTGCTTCATCCGCAAATTTTTTTGTTTTAATCCTCTTTATTCAACCTACTCCATCTTCTGAAAAGTTTAAAATTGCCAAATTCGGACATACTTAAAGTGCACAAGACCCTAAAGGAGGTATTAAGAAATTTTGTCAGATAGGGATTATAAGCAGAAAGTAAAAACAAAAATGTTTTATGTGGGTGTCCAAAAAAGCTGTGAGTACAAATTCTATTTTGTTTCTACTTCTTATTTCGATTTTGTTCTCACATTTCTCCAGTATAATTTTGATCACTATTTATTGAATAGTTTGTACTCTCTTTCCTTGTCATGATACAAATAAAAGAAGATATGATACCAAACCGTATCAAATTCGTCCGGGTTTGCGCATGCCCATGACGTCACGCTGTGTCCTATTTTTGAAATTTATAACGCGCAACACAGAGGTTACGTTAGTTATAGGCGATTTTATATAAATTCTATTGGCAATATACTTTGCCTCCTGCTTATAATACAAATTTTATAGTATTTGTTTTAAAATAATCATATAAATAAAGGGATAAATACATACATTGATTGATTGTCCACATCACAACCATACACAGCACATCCCATTTTTACTTTTAAACTCCTAAAAGTAATATAAAAACACCAAAAAATAGTTTAAAACACAACGCGACCTTAAAAAAGACGTGTTTCGTTTACAAAATATCGCGGAATTGGCCACGGCGTGACGTAAATGGCCACGCCTACCTGCGCGGTATCATATCTTCTTTTATTTGTATCATGTTTCCAGTTTGTAGACTATTGGGCCAACGCGTAAATAAATAACTCAAATTATTAATAATTAAAAATATAATATGTATTGACACCAAAATATAATAATAAACCAAAACTATTTTTATTTTTAAAATAAATAATAATTCTAATATCAAATTTCTATAAAAATTAACTAGTTAACCTAGATATACTTTTGGGTGGCCATACTTTGCAAACAGCTCTACTTCTAATAAGTCCTAAAGGTACAGAACCATAGTTTCTACTATCGGTGGAATTGTTTACATTATCACCCTGCAACCACACATGACCTATTGGAACTACTGCATAGCTTGCAAAACCTGTTTTCACTTTTTCACCCTAAAAGTTATGAGTTACTGCAAATTTCTTATTGCATACCTAATAAAAAATTATATACGTATTTAGTAAATAATTTCTACTTTTTCTATACTCTAAGAACATAAAGAAATATAGCTCTCGAAATGATAGAAACATACGTTCAGATTCACTAAAAAGGTTTAGGATTTAGTACGGGTTTAAATTAAGACCTGCTAGTTAATCAGTTAGGTTTTAACAGGATTTAATAGTGCCATTGTTAATTAGTTGTCATTAAAAACTTATGTTGTTCATTCAGTTATACTATGGTTGAAAATACATACTAAAATTGCTCTTTTCTTTATAATTTGCAAAAAAACTCTGAAACGAAATATTCTTACACTTGTCAGTTTAAAACTTTTGGCTGACAAATTAGACCGGACTAGCATTGGAGTATCTGGCCGATAATGTCTAATTATCAGTATCACAAGCAACTGAAACTCTTATAAATTAGTTAAAATATTAATTAATTACTTAAAAAGCCACTTCAATTACAGTGTGTCCAGAGACCATCTTCACAGATAGGAAACTTATTCATTGTGGCTTTATGGAAAAAAGATATTTTTCATAAAAAGGTATGATTGCTGAGAAAATAACACTCAAATCAAAAATTTGGACCCAGCATGTCACACCCAGGTGTTCCCAAAACTGTAGGTCGTGGAGTGATGAGAATCTCCACTTTGTAATAGAGTGTAATGACCATAGGCCAAACAATAGAGCGATTTGTCGTGACATTAATACTATTAGAAAACCGTCTGTGCCATCATCTAAAAGATGATCCGTCGATGATTGCTGTTATACTTCCAACTCTGAAAATTTTTCCATTAAGTAATTTGTTATAAACATTTTTAAGCAAAAAAACGCGATTTTTTGAGTTTTTGCTTATAAAATGGAAAGTAATGAAGCAATCTTAATGGTGTAAATGGACGATTTGTAGAGAATAAAAATACGAACAAAATGAGAGGTCGAACGTCCCCATAGGATAAGTAGCAATGGAGAAAATCCGGAAAAACCGGAAAATTAAGGGTTTTTTTTTTAAATTCATAAATCGGCCATTTTTAAACGTAGAGGGCTCAAACTTTGGGAAAAAGTAGTAATTTATAGCTACTTTATGTGTGCAAAATCCCGACGCTGTCCGACGATTAGTTTTGCCACAATCGTCATTTTAATTTTTCAACACACTATTTTGCAACAGGTCTGGATGTTCTATGGATCATCTGATTTTAATTATTGAAACGGATTTGAATAGCACAAGTTTACTTGAACAATATGTATATCTTAGTTTTTCCATAAAATGCTACGAAACCGGTTGAAAATGCACGTAAAGATGCGTGAAAATGGCCGAGCGCGCGAATATTGGCTCCCCTTCGCTCCGCTTCTCTCCCGCTACTCGATCGATTTCGCGCGCTCAGCCATTTTCACGCATCTTTAGGTGCATTTTCAACCGGTTTCATAACATTTTATGGAAAAATTAAGATATACATATTGTTCAATTAAACTTGTACTATTCAAATCCGTTTCAAAAATTAAAATCGGGCGATCCATAGAGCATCCAGACCTGTTGCAAAATAGTGTGTTGAAAAATTAAAATGACGATTGTGACAAAACTAATCGTCGGACAGCGTCGGGGTTTTGCACACATAAAGTAGCTATAAGTTACTACTTTTTCCCAAAGTTTGAGCCCTCTACGTTTAAAAATGGCCGATTTATGAATTTAAAAAAAACCTCTTAATTTTCCGGTTTTTCCGGATTTTCTCCGTTGCTACTTATCCTATCGGGACGTTCGACCCCTCATTTTATTCGTATTTTTATTCTCTACAAATCGTCCATTTGCACCATTAAGATTGCTTCATTACTTTCCATTTTATAAGCAAAAAACTAAAAAAATCGCGTTTTTTTGTTTAAAAATGTTTATAACAAATTAATGGAAAAATTTTCAGAGTTGGAAATATAACAGGAATCATCTACGGATCGTCTTTCAGATGATGGCACAGGCGGTTTTCTAATAGTATTAATGTCAAAAAATCGCTAATATTTTGCTCTGTTGCTTGGCCTACCAATATATTTTTAAGACAAACGTTTGGCGTGATGTTTTTAAGAGCAAAATGGTAGGTCCTCCTTTTTTGGAAAAAAATATTACCGGTGAAATTTACTTGATCTTTATGAACACAGAATTATTTGAATTTTTTGACCACCACTGGATAAAAAAACAAACATTGGTTATTATTATATCATTTTTTATTTGATTTGATTTTTGGTTCCAACATGACAGAACTCCATGTCACAGCCCTGCAAGAGTGACAGAATTTTTAAACAGGACATTTCCACAGTGGTAGATTAGGTCAGAATTTGCTTGGCGAGAAAGGTCCGCAGTTCATGCTCATGTTGAAGCTTAGTGTAGTATTTCATAAAATGTTATTGTTGTTTATACGGCTGTTCACTGCCTCGAGGTCGACCACTTCCAGCCCTACCGCCGGGCTGACGTATCGATATGCGTCGAACGGTGCGTAGGAAGGGGTGACCCGGGAACAGGTGAAAAGCAATTTTGGTGACAATATGTTATTATTTTAAAAACAGGCATTTCAAAACACTTTTTAACAAAAAATTCAAAGGTACATATGAATGACCATAAAGTTATTTTGTCAAATTTTATATTCGATCACTTTTTAGTTCTGAACACACATTCTTACATTACTTATTGTACTTTGCAAGTAAAATTAACGATAGTTTTCCCGCTACAGCAATTATTGTTTTTATTTTTTGACACAATTGACACATTTTTATGCTGGGTCAAAATTTTTGATTTGAGTGATATTTTCTCGACAAGCAAAACTTTTTATAAAGAATATTTTTTTTGGTAGTCAAAAATAAAAGTTTGCCATTTGTTAAGATGATTTCTAGACACGCTGTAAATCGACACTTTAGTCATTTGGAAATTAGTTAATAAAACAATTACCTGTAAAGCAGTTACTCTTTTGCAAATTTGTTGCTTTGGATTAGTTGGACATTTGGCTATAATTATATCACCCTTTTTTATTGTTTGCGTAAGAGCCGATATGTGTTCTGTAAATAGAACATCATCCGAGTAGATTGTTGGTTCCATTGAAGGTCCGGAACACTAAAAGGATGTTCTTTTAGTAAAAAACCAGACTCCCAGTTTGATACAATCATACCAAAACAAAGTCTACCACATATTCAAAGGTGCAATGAACAACACATCCATACTGGATTATGTAGCCTAGAGAGCCTAAAAGTTTTAAAAAATGCTGCTTCATTTTTTCGTGCTAGGTTGAGTACTTTTTTTTCAAGAACATTTATCTCAAAAACTGTTTGATTTCCAGACATAACCAATAAAAATATCGAACTGTCACTGTCATTCCGTAGCTGATTCCTACCGCTTTCCATTGGTAAAACTGGTGTGCTCTAAGTGCAATTGTCGGTTCCTTGGGCTTGTTGGTTGTGTCAGAATTGTTGTAAATTAGAGCGGTAGCCTATGTAGTAAGTGCCAACACTAGAAGAGAAGTGAAAATTTTTTGAAAGAAGTTTATTTACGTTTTGTTAAGTTGCGGTGATTTTGCAGTTTCGTTTTCATGTTAAAATGGCTAATAATGATAATCCGGCTGAAAAAGAGGATTTCCTTATTCAAATTAGAGATAAATTACGAAAGGACGGTGTAAAACTCTGGTTATCACCCTATTACAGTACGGGATATGGTGTTTCAGAAAATGAAATACAGGTAAACATACAGGTTTTGAAATAGTTTATTTTTTAGTGATTAAACTAATAATTTTTCTTAAAATTTAGAATAGAGTAAGTGCTGTTTCAAACTTTTTTATTTGATGTATGCTTTCTATAGTTTTGCTTCCTGTAGGATCACCAAAACCACATTACTTAATTAGGTATATAAAGTCCTGAGTCAACTAATAATTTTATTAGTTTTAGAGAAATTGGCTTAAAATGATTCAGATAAAAGTTGTAGATTTCGAAAACATGTAATTTGAAAATTAGTTGAAATATACAGGGTTGCTTAAAAAAGTTTAACAAATAAAAGTTATAAGTACATTCTTAAATGGAATACCCCATTTTTTCCTTTAATTCCTGATTCTGCTTAAAGGTTTATGTAACACTCCCTATACTCAAACCTAATAGCTTTAGAGATATTGCTATGTTTGTATAAAATAAAATATCCATGTTACTCCATAAACAAGTGTGTTGAAGAAAGAAGTTTCAGGAAAAAGTAAAAGGGGGTTTTTATCAGTGGCGGCTCATGACTTTTTTATTTGGGGGGGGGGGGTACTTACAAATCCAAATCAATAAATAATATCTACTTAAAAAATACTAGTTTACTTTATTTATACAGAAATTCCATTCTTCGGTCCTTTTTTCTGCTGAATACTTCAATAACTTTATTGTCAAAATCAGGAATCGATTGAATACATTTTTACGCTCTTTTTTTGATATTAAACATACAAAGCAAAAAAGTTTATTTGTTGTTGAACAGCCACTTATACTTGTCGTAAACATTTTCATTAAAAGCTCTGTTGTATCTTCGTGTTTTACTTTTACAAGTAGGTATAATTAATATGCAAAACAGGCGTAGGTCTTCCTTTTTCCTTAATTGGAAGTTTTTCTTCATATTGTAAAACAGTCTTTTGTAACAAATATTGCACCGAGTTTATTTCTGATTCCATTTTTTGGAAGCGGCGATCGAAAACAAAACAAAAGACACAATACTAGAATTACTAGTAATACTACGCACCAATGTACTACTAATAATAAATAAACTATACAAACATATAATACAAAAATATCCCTCAACTGATCACAAAAAAAAGAAAAATTGTTAGGCCATCACGTGGTAATATATCAAGAAAACTAAATATGAAATTGTGCAATAATCTCTTCCGCCCGCCGCGCCAACGACAACGCCGCTCGAAATCCAAACATTAAACAAGTGCGAGGAGACACGAAATATTGTGCCCATTGAGATGCCGATAGCACGCGATTTTAACGTTGGTCTTCTCGGAATTTAACCCTAATTCTCCATTGCATAGACCACCGAAATTGATAATGAAATTGGGATAAATCTGCTGTGTCCCCGGAGATAAGTTTTGATCGCCGACGGTCGCGTTCGCCGTGGTGTGACACGCAAGGAAAGACGTATTGAGGCGCAGCGGTGGATTATTTCGTTTTGACTTTTGATAAAAGATATTTTTATTTGTTAAAAATCTAGAGTGGGCACGTGCCCTTGTGCCCTTTAGGACCAGCCGCCACTGGTTTTTATCCTGAAATAAGTTTCAGGGTCACCCAAAAAGTTACGGTTTTCCAATGATGGGTTCGCCCGTGTATTGAGTAAAATAAATAAAAATAAATAAATGACAAACAAATCCAAAGTATTTTAAAAATTTTATCGTTTAAGTAAATAAAAGAAATACAAATGTCACAGTTGTTTCAACCTTTACAAACGGCAATAAACTATACAAAATGGAATTCTCTTCATAAAAATATATAAATTGGTCAGCCATAACTTTTTTGGCGGCCCTATGTATTCGAAATTTTAGTTTAAATTTCAACAATGTAAATTCCTGTTTACTTTTTCCTGAAACATTCTTTAACAGATACTTTTTGTAAAATAATATGCTTATTTGTTTCTATTCTATTTAACATTGCAATAGCTCTGGAACTATTAAGTATAGCGAGTGTTATATAAACTCAGTGGCGGTTCCTGAATTTTTAGATGTATCATATCTTGGTTCATACGCATGTGACCCACACCAAATTATAGGATGTTACTATTGGAAACATTCAAGAAATATTTAATTTTGAAATTTGCGAAAAAAGTTAATTTTTTGGGCCGCTTCACCTGAGATCTGAGAAAGTTCTGAAGAAAATTTTACTTTCAAGTTTTTTTCATGAACGTCTAATATTCTGAAATTAATTGGTTTTTAAAATTTTTACCCTAAAATATTATGTTGTCTAAGAAATAATTTAAAATGTCATTTCTGTAAGGAAAATTAGAATATTTTCACCAAATTTGGAATTTATCGATAAAATTTGATATAGGTACTTTATGAAAAGAGATGGTGAGTAAAATTTTCTTCAGAGCTTTCTCAGATCTCAGGTGAAGCGGCCCAAAAAATTAACTTATTTTTGCAAATATCAAAATTAAATATTTTTTCACGAAAATGATTGTAGAGTACCTAACAGGGTTGACAAAAATCATGATTTAAAAAAAAATCAAAAAAATAAGATTTTTTTGATTTAAATCAGATTTTTTTGATTTAAATCAGATTTTTTTGATTTAAGTCAGAATTTTTGAATTTTATTTAGGTTTGTATTATTTCATTATTGTTTGTTCAGATGTACTTAACACAGTTACAATAGTAAATAATTAAAATGCAGTAAATATTAAAATAATGGAGTAGAAAATATAAATTTAATAATATTAATATTAATTGAATCTTCAGCAAACGAAACAGAAAACGGTAATTTTAAAAACACAAACAAAAAACAATAGGTACATATTATATAGATACCTATACCCTATACCAGTGGTTCCCAAATGGACCCCTAGGGGTCCCCAGGTTATTTTGCGGGGGTCCGACAACCTTTGCTTTGAAACACTTGATGCCCGTTTGCACGACGTATGTGTGAACAAACTTTCTCTGAATACTTTCTGCTAAAATCCAAACAAAGAAATCGGCTGGATGTTGCTTCAGATCTAAGATTAAAAATTTCCGTTCAGATTTACTAAGAAGGTTTAAGATTTAGTACTGGTTTAAATTGAAATCTTCTAGTTGGTCAGTTATGTTTTGACAGGTTTTTGTCCTGTCATTGTTAATAAGTCGTTATTAAAAACTTATGAGTTATTCTGATATTTCACCGATTTGCTTGGTTGCCAAATCATTTTCATCTTGGAACGAGTTGCTGTAATGAAGTTAGTTCTATTTTTGTCAAAAGTACTTACTAAAATTGCCCTTTTCTTTACAAATTTGTGAGAAAGCTCAAAAATAAGTTCATAGCATAAAACTTAATTGTCTTACACTTGTCAGTTTAAAACTTTTGGTTGTCAAATTAGACCGCACTAAGTTGGAGCATCTGGCTGTTCAAATCTTAGACCAGATTTAGAAAGAACTATGACAGGAAAAACAGTAATTCATTCTTTTCATTAAAATCCAAAAGTGATGATTGATATATTATATTTTTTCTGCTAGAAAAGAGAATATATTTTGTTCAGTTTAGTTCAGTTTTTCAGTTACTTTTATAGGATGCCGTTTTTATTTATAAATAGCATGCTGCCTTTTGGTGCAAATTGCCAAGCCATATTAAAGGCATTGAATAAATCGGCACTTTTGAAATAAATATTTTTTTAACAAAGGTTGTTTCTTTTATTATTTTTGAAGCTAAACTGTTCATGGGGGTCCGCATGTTACTAAAATGGTCAGCCATAACTTTTTTGGCGGCCCTATGTATTCGAAATTTTAGTTTAAATTTCAACAATGTAAATTCCTGTTTACTTTTTCCTGAAACATTCTTTAACAGATACTTTTTGTAAAATAATATGCTTATTTGTTTCTATTCTATTTAACATTGCAATAGCTCTGGAACTATTAAGTATAGCGAGTGTTATATAAACTCAGTGGCGGTTCCTGAATTTTTAGATGTGTCATATCTTGGTTCATACACATGTGACTAGTGATGTAAGGATACGTATCCAAAAATCCGTTGGATCCGAATATTAAAAGAATCCGGATTATCCGGAACCGGCCGAGAACTTGAATACGGATTCGGAATCAAAATAAATTCGCATCGGGTGGTTACTAATGCAAAGTGCAAAGAGAAAACGGAATCGGAATCGAGTGTAAGCGAACAACACGGTCTGCGATTTGGCATATTTGATATTGTGCTTTCTCTTTCTAATGACATTTCCTAAAAAAAGATGGCATAGTTATCGGGGTAACGGGTATCATATGAGATGAGACCCATTGGTTAAACTAGTCCCGCCTCACCCGAACCGAATTCAAACGAGAACGGCGCGACGCGGTACCTTCTTATCCCTAAACTTCCACTTCGACTGGTATGATACCGATACCGCATCGACCTACCTAGCCGTGTATCCGGATAGAAAATGTTTTAGTCTGTTGCATGCATACGTATACATGATCTGTAACCGCTTTCGCGCGGTTCAAGAAATGGATTCGTATTCGGATAATGGATACGGATATTAGCTGATTCCGATTCCGTATGATTCGGATATCTAATGAATACGGATATTTACAACACTACATGTGACCCACACCAAATTATAGGATGTTACTATTGGAAACATTCAAGAAATATTTAATTTTGAAATTTGCGAAAAAAGTTAATTTTTTGGGCCGCTTCACCTGAGATCTGAGAAAGTTCTGAAGAAAATTTTACACACATTTAACAAAGGTTGTTTCTTTTATTATTTTTGAAGCTAAACTGTTCATGGGGGTCCGCATGTTACTAAAATGGTCAGCCATAACTTTTTTGGCGGCCCTATGTATTCGAAATTTTAGTTTAAATTTCAACAATGTAAATTCCTGTTTACTTTTTCCTGAAACATCCTTTAACAGATACTTTTTGTAAAATAATATGCTTATTTGTTTCTATTCTATTTAACATTGCAATAGCTCTGGAACTATTAAGTATAGCGAGTGTTATATAAACTCAGTGGCGGTTCCTGAATTTTTAGATGTGTCATATCTTGGTTCATACACATGTGACCCACACCAAATTATAGGATGTTACTATTGGAAACATTCAAGAAATATTTAATTTTGAAATTTGCGAAAAAAGTTAATTTTTTGGGCCGCTTCACCTGAGATCTGAGAAAGTTCTGAAGAAAATTTTACACACATTTAACAAAGGTTGTTTCTTTTATTATTTTTGAAGCTAAACTGTTCATGGGGGTCCGCATGTTACTAATTTCTAATTTTGGGGGTCCAGAATTTCGAGACATTTGGGAACCACTGCCCTATACCTATTATAATGGTAGATAATAAAATCAAGTCGAGTTAAAATAAAATAATCATTCTCGTAATTATTATGTAATAATAAAATATCATTATGAAGAAAAATGATTTAAATCATTGATTTTTTTCAAAAAAATCACTTGATTTAAATCACGATTTAGATCATTTGATTTAAATCAAACCAACCCTGGTACCCAACACTAACATTTTATAATTTGGTGTGGGTCCCATGCCTAGGAACTGAGATACGACAATCTGAAATTCCAGGAACCGCCACTGCATAATCTTATTTGATAATTTTAAGCACAATCAAAAATTAAGGCAAAAAATTGGGTATTCCATTTAAGAAAATATAACTTTGATCCGTCATAGCGTTTTGAGCAACCTGTGAGTATATTATAATTCTCAAACTATAGTTTCTTGCAAGCCCTATAACTTTATTGGAATAATCAAGCGGTCTGAGAGTTTATACACACAGTGTATGTATATACTTAAAGACTTACAATCTCACAATACTTTACAAGTAGACACTTGGATGTATTTAGATGACACTTTTCATACTATTTTTAGAATTTAAGTAAGGCAATAAGTGAAACATTAAAGTTTCCATTGGAAATATGCGTGGAAATATTAAGAGAACTCCAAACAAATTCATTAGAAAATCTGAAGCAAAAGAGTCGTTTTCAAGAATCTGGTCTAGCTACTTTAAAAATAAAGGTTGTTGATCAAGGTAAACCTCCCAAAACGCTAATTAAAGAAGTAATGCTGAGCTGCAGAGGATGTGATTTAAAGGAAACTATTTGTCAGGATATAGCATTACCTATTGATAAGTGAGTACTTATTCCCATTTTTTTTGTTATTGAAATTATTTGATAAACTACTTTTTTTTTATTTTCTTTTTCATTTTAGATGGATATATTAAAATTGAATGATAGGGACAGGTGTATTTGTTGTACTAACAACTAAATATCCTGAGTGATGTAACAAATTATTGATATATTAAGTAAATAGCTAAAGTCTACAAGTAAAACCGAGAGTAAAACTTGCTTTTTTATGCACAATATATATGTTTTAAAATCTTCAATTATCAAGGAATGAAATCAAGGGTAAAATATTTCAAACATTAAAAAGTTTAGTTACAAACATTTTA
The DNA here is from genome assembly GCA_963971165.1 of Philopedon plagiatum. Lineage (NCBI taxonomy): Eukaryota > Metazoa > Arthropoda > Insecta > Coleoptera > Curculionidae > Philopedon > Philopedon plagiatum. The sequence goes on along the minus strand of OZ020192.1, from coordinate 21,580,902 downwards.
AAAGAAACAAAATTGAAAAATTACTAAAATTTTCTTTAAACTAAATCTAACTCTTGAAGTATTAGGTAATAATGATTAACTTTAATAAAAACCATGTTTTAAGAATTAGGATATTTGAGGTAACAATGGTGTGTAAATTTGCTGAATATTTTACAGTGTCCTAATGAATCTCACAAGAATTAATGAAATATGTTGGAAACTCATTTAATGTTTTTACTCTTATTGCTTTTCTTTTACTGTGTATATTTGTTATCATTTTATTTTAGATATTTCATATCTTTATTCTTTATATTCTGCACTCTGTTCACTTTCAAGCAACTAAATTGTTAACTTTTTTTTTCAGTGTTACTTAAAATAACATCAAAGTACTTAATATATTTTTTTGTAGAATAAAACTAATTTGTGCTGGTAAAGTTCTTGCTAATTCAGAGTCCTTAAGCAGTCAAGGTGTTAAAAATGGCCAACAAATATTAGCTATTGTTCTTTCTGAAAGCCCTAATGAAGCTGAAAGCAATGAAAACAAAATAAAAGTGCTGGAAAGTGTTAAAACTGATTCACAATTGCTGGCATTAGATGATCATTACATGAGAGTAAGTCCAATAAAGAGTATCAGTTAAACTTATATATTTTTATCTTTTAGGTGCTTGTATTTGCTGTTTCATTTTTTTTTATCAAATATTGAGATGCTCTCAGGGAGGCTGTACAGTTCATAGTACACACATTATTTAAATTAAATTTATCAGTGAAAAACTTATTGTTCAATAAACATTTGCTCAGTATATTATCACACAATACCATATACATGGTCTAGCTTTTCAGGCTTGCTCTGAAACATATAAGACTTAATCACCTTGTCATACTTATATTTCCTACTTTTTGAGCCTTTTCGTAATTTCAAGCATGTTTTTATATTAACATATTTAAAGTAAGGTGGTAGAGGAGCTCTTTCTCGAACGAGGAGGTACCACCCCACATGTGCACTGGCTGGTGAAATCCCTATGGATATTTCCCGCTGTAGATGCATGAGTCAGACTTTTCCAGTACACCCATGGTACATGGTATTTAGGCTTCGGTCTCTGTGGGCTGTCAAAATAAAAAAAAGATATGAATTACATCAAATATTTTTTTAGTTAGAAGACCAATTTGGCAATCCTATAAAAATACCAAAAGCTGAGAGAAAGGCATTGATAGTGGCAATGACTTTGCATGAGAAAGGTAGAGCTGCTTTAAAAAGGGAAGATTATTCTACAGCGCTAGTATTTTTCCTTGAGGCAGATCAAGAATTTCGGTAAAATATTGTTCACTTAGTTTTCTCTATTTTAAACTAAAAAAGAAGATCCATAAAAAGAAACTTATGTGCCAAACTCAATCTAATATTATTCGTTTCTTTGTAGAAATTGTAGTTCAGCTCTTTTGAATTCAGTAGATAATTATGCCCTTTTGGACCTTGATATTGCTTGGTGTTACTTGTGTCTTCAAAGTTTTTCACATCTGCCTGAAGCAGAGGAAAGATTGCAAAGGTGTGAAGAAAAATTCAACAAAACCTATGGTTCTAACATGGAACGATTAGTTGCTGTGAAAGGAACATCAGGTTAGGGATAATAAATACATAGTCACCTAGTACCTAGTAAGCAGTGCTTAATTCCAAGAATTATTCCAAGGAGTATTCTTATTATTCACTTGGGTCATGTTTATTTTTTGTTTAGGAAATGAAGCCTGCCTCTTTACAAGACTTCATCTGCTCCAATCCGTTGTGTTATACCATCAGAATAAAAGAAAGGAGTCGCTCTCGTTATTAAGAAATGTTGAAAGGGAACTTATGAGTCTAAAAGTCGATGAAAATAGTATATTTGCGCTTGTTGAATTAGGTAAGAATTTTTGACTACTATATTTTTGCTTACTTCACTTTTCATATGAATATTAAGTTGGCTTAATGGTTTTCATGTTGTGGATAGGGCCCATGATACCCATTTTATATAATTTTCTATTTAAAAAAGTGGTCTAATTTTTAGTCTGTGTAATATTTTTTTTAAATTCATGGGGTTTTTGTTAAGTAAAGAGCTAATATAGGCCCTTCTGAATCCATTACAGCTTCTAACTCAATTTTTGATTTTTTGGCACTTGCGGTGTTTTTGCTTAGGACGACAGTATACCACTCTAAATTTTATCGGTTAGCGTATCTGCAATTTATTTTTGCAAAGTCTCCCTAATAGCTTTCAACGTTGACCTCGGAACCTGTGAGAGGCACATGACTTATTGTTGTAAGCAGTTCGAATGATCACGTGCCTGTTAAATCCCAGCAAAACGACAATGAAAAAGAGACGAGGGACAAGAACAGGGAAGTTAATGCGAGATAATATGTATTTTCCATTAAGAATTTTGCGCCCTTAGCGCTCGTTTTGCTAGCTACCATAGTTGGCAATGTTTTCATTTCATAAATAATAAATGAGTGCCGGCTGCTTTTACAGTTTTTGTGTGATGCAGTCAAATTTTAAAGCATCGCTGACTGCAAAACTTTCACGAAGTTTATGTTTTGAACGGATTTTTCGGATATAGTTTTCTCAAAATGTTAAGAGGTGTATGATATTAAAACAGAAATTGTTTTTTGCAAAAATACATTATGTATCTAATAGGTACATTTTTAAATACATAGGAAAGCTATTTCGTATTTCATATAAGTAATTTTTTAAAGTATGATGCGTTTTCGGCAATTATAAATTATTAATTATAAAATATTAATTACCCCAGGAGACACCCATTACAATATATGCAGTGAATTTATTAATATACATTATATACAGTGTCACACATAAAGTCCGCATCATATGGGAAATTTTTTTCCTTACAGGTTAAAGGAAATTCTGATTTTACTATTAGTTTTTGCTTTAAAAATGACGCCCTATGGCATGCACATGAGCAGTCACGTGACTTTGTTTAACTGTCAAATTTGACATTTTTTTCAAAAAATGTCCAACAAGGCGGTTACTTCTTAAAATTTCGAAAAATGTTAAAGGAAAAAGTTGTTTGTTTTTTAATTTTCTACCCATGTACCAATTTTCAACTTTCGAGTACAAATTTCATTTTTTTCCAATTTTTATTAAACTCGACATTTCTGGGTTTTTTAAATTTTACCAAACCAGTACAAAAATATTCCTTTATACCAAACTTATCTTTTTAATGTATTTTTATCACCAATTGTTGTTCTAAATACTGTTTTTTATTATAAAAATAGGAAACGCCAGCAAAAACTATGTCAAAGTTGATGCAAAGTTGACATAATTTGTACAAATAACTGAACATTTGACTTTATTTCGGTTTTTTACTAAGATGTTAGATGCATAAAACCGAATTAAAAAACAATTCCAACGAAAAATCTTTAATTTACCTTTTACTGCACTTTTTAAAAAATAAAACCTTGTCTTAATAATAACGAATAATTACAACGCAAAAGGAACTAAGAGCAGGCCCACTCTAACCATTGGACAAATAGAGGCTGCAGCCCTAGGGCGCCGGACGCCCTGCGCCCTAGGGCTGCAGCCCCTATTGGTCCAATGGTTAGAGGGGGCCTGCTCTTAGTTCCTTTTGCGTTGTAATTATTCGTTATTATTAAGACAAGGTTTTATTGTTTAAAAAGTGCAGTAAAAGGTAAATTAAAGATTTTTCGTTGGAATTCTTTTTTAATTTTTTGAAAAAAATGTCAAATTTGACAGTTAAACAAAGTCACGTGACTGCTCATGTACATGCCATTGGGCGTCATTTTTAAAGCAAAAACTAATAGTAAAATCAGAATTTCCTTTAACCTGTAAGGAAAAAAATTTCCCATATGATGCGGACTTTATGTGTGACGCTGTATATATATATATATATATATATATATATATATATATATATATATATATATATATATATATATATATATATATATATATATATATATATATATATAACGGAATTTTTTCTTGGGTAGCAGTCAAAATGCAGGTGGCCAATTAATTAATTCTTTATTGCTTAGTCGAGCTTTCAAGTTTCAATTTAACCCTTCTTCAGGACACACTACAAAAGTTACAAAACACATTGTCAGGAAACACAGTTCCTATACAATCAAAAATTATTTTAAAAAAAACTTACCAATGTGAATTATTTAAAAAAGGAATACAAAAATACTTCGCAGAAATGTTACTAAACATATTTATGAAATTTTACAATTTTTTAATTGTAAAATTTCATAAATATGTTTAGTAACATTTCTGCGAAGTATTTTTGTATTCCTTTTTTAAATAATTCACATTGGTAAGGTTTTGTAAAATAATTTTTGATTGTATAGGAACTGTGTTTCCTGACAATGTGTTTTGTAACTTTTGTAGTGTGTCCTGAAGAAGGGTTAAATTGAAACTCGAAAGCTCGACTAAGCAATAAAGAATTAATTAATTGGCCACCTGCATTTTGACTGCTACCCAAGAAAAAATTCATTTTTCTAACTATTCAGTCACGAATACACATCCCTTAGTATATATATATATATATATATATATATATATATATATATATATATATATATATATATATATATATATATATATTCTGTTCTCAAAAAATTACTAACCTGAAGCTATAAAATCCTAAATAAGGATCTGTTTAATTTTTTGTTATCGTGATAATAATAACAGAAAAATCCTAAATTCTTTATATTAAATTGAAAAGCATTCAGGATACTCTGCTGCCGAGGCCCGGATTGGATTACGAGCAACTGGCGGAGATATAAATATGGCGGCCAATTACATTAACGAAAATCGGCAAAAACGATATGAGAGCAGGAAAAAGGCTATTGCAGAGGAAATATTAGAAAAGTAAGTACACATTATTTGTAAGTACAGCGAGATGTACAAAATATTATTTTCATTGCATTCAGTGATGCGAGTCATGTGACCCCGCCATTTTGTGCGGTCATAACCGTCACGTCACATTAATAAATGACCATCAGGTCATTTAACCTAGCCTTAAATTTTATGTTTCGACGCAAGAGTAAAGATCAAGCAAGAAAGAGTCAGGAGCATCATAGAAATGAAGACATTACGCGTGCTCTGTCGCGTTTTAGAATATTCCTGCCCTAATTCTAAAACGAGACAGAGCACGAGCGATGTCTTCATTCCTATGACGCCCGTGGCTCTTGCTTGATTCTTACTCTACCGGTAACTAGCGATAGCGATAACTCGTCCACAACTAACGAAGATGAATCATTAAATATGACGAAATGGAAGTACAAGACAAAAACGAAATAAGTGACGAATTTGCACATGACGCCAAAGAACATGATGAAACTTAAGAACATCCTTTTCTTTTTTAAATTTTGTAAGAATTTTGTATTTATTAACTACAAGGTATTTTTGAAACTTTTGGTTTAGTACTAATTTAAAATTAAGGGTATTTTTTATAAATGACCTATATGACCGTCACACGACGATCATTTGTCACGGATGATAAATGACCGTCATTTCACATTAACTGATTGTATTGTATACTAAAGTACATTTTTTCGAAAGTTTCCACATTTTTTCAAAACAATTTTTCCAAAGTTCCCCTATCCATTTTTAAAAAGCGCTTTTAGAAAAAAAATTGGCACAAAGAAACGTAATTTTTAAGACAGTTTTTGGAAATTATAAAATTGCTTTGCGAAATTTTTTTGGAAATCCGTTTTGGAAAATATGGATTTTCGAAAAGTATTTATCTAATGAAAAATCTCTTAAAAAATAGATATTCTGTGGAAGTGTTTTTCGGAAACATTTAAAAAAAAATATGTTTTTTTGAAGAATGTTTATAATCCCCCATAATGGCACCAAACTCAGCCTTTTTAAATTTGACCTGTCGATTCTCCGCCTCAACATTTTCGAAATTTGGCATATTTTAGAGAAAGGAAAAAGCTTGGCAAATGTGCCGATGGTAAGCAATACGTGGATCCGAATTTCCTAAATATTTTAGTCAATATGGGATATAACAAAGAAGTAGCTAGAGTGGCTTTAAAAAATTGTAACAATGTGATATCAGACAGTATTCAGTATATTCAGGAGAACCCTTCTCCTGGACCCAGTCAGTCAAAAAGTATGGAGTTTATGGCTCTTATAGAGGACTTGGTACCCCAGGTAAAGTATTCATAATTAGATTGGCATATTTTCTTTATTGGAGGTCCTTAAAGTGGAGGAGTAAGAGTTGTTCCAATAATTACTTCAGAATTACTTCGTTTATTATAGTACGGAGGAATATTTGCAGGATATATTAAGTTTTAACTGTTACCTGTTTTTTTACAGCGAACGTATATTTTTATTTTAATTATTGTATCCAATGTAAACACAGATAATATGTTTTTTTATTTACTACTTTGTGTGAAAGTGTAATATATTTATGCGTGGTAATGTGTGAAAGGTTTTGACTGTTGTATTTGTTCCAATATTACTGTCCCTTTTTATACAGCGTGTAACAAAAACATGGAAACCTTGAAATATCTGGCATCATCCGATTTTTATGAACTTTTCTACACTTAGGTACGAAATTACACCCGTGTCACGGGATCTTTATTAAAACACTGGTTTCATCATTAATTACTGCAGCATTTATTAAAATGTATATTTATATTTTATACAATTTATATAAAGTACCCAAAAGAATCCTACCTCTTAACTCCTAAATCACCGCCGCGCCGGCGAGGAAAGTGTTTCCGGGACGTGGTTCTGGCTTCGCAGCGGTCTCGCTTGGCTCGAGAGGTAGACTGACGTTTACTGCTGATTTCCCCTCCCAAGTCGACCCCTTCCGTCCTGCCACCGGCCCGATATGCCGACGCGCGTCGACGCTTTACAAAGCAGGAAGGGCGACTAGGCAGGGGTGAGGAAAAAAGATTTGGTGACAACCCGATCCAATGGTAAGTTCCGCATTATTGTCAAGTTTACCGTTTTCCTGAAATCGACAGGAACTTTTTTTTAAATGGAACGCTCTATAATTTATTCGATTTTCGAATTCAGCTTAAAATCCTGAATACTTCTTTTTTGGAACATTTTATCCTAAAGTTAACAGTTTTTGAGGAGATGGTGGTCAAAAATCGTTATTTTATTGTATTTTACCTTAAAATACCTGTACACGAAGGTTTACCTGAAATGTCTGACATTGTTTGTTTCGTTTATTTACAAAAAATGGATCATTTAACAAGAATTGAAATTTTAACAATACTGAGTTATGGAGACAGAATGCGAACGCAACAAGAAGTTTGCAATTCTTGCAATATTTTTAATGACACATATCCTGATAGAAATCCATAAACTAAATCTACTGTAAGTAGTTTTTAAAAAAAATCGTCAAACTGGAAACGTAAAAGACGCTATACGCTCTGGCCCACCTAAAAGTACAGCAGATAGTGATCAGGCTCTGAATGTTTTACTCAGCTTAGAGGAAAAATTAAAATAAACCGAAACGTAAACAGAATAGTCTTTTAATTCTAAACCAATTGACCGATAAACCCAGAAAAACTCAAGAATAATCGACAATTATACCTATTAACTTTTCCATTTAAAAAATGTTGATTCGTCAGAGAAAATTATTCGGTGGACAAAATCTGGATTGGCGTTGCAACGTTCCATCATGGTTTCGCAAAATTTTAAGCGCCTCTCGTAACCATCTTCTGAGAGCTCTTGCACAAGTCTTATTTTGTATGAATAAAACTTCTTGGATTTCAGAAGGCGGTCTACGGACATGTGTGAAACGTTGTTTTCTTTTCCCAGTATTCTGATAGAAAGATGGGGATTTTTCTCTTAGCTGAGTAAAACATTCAGAGCCTTATCACCATTTGTTGCACTTTTAGGTCGGCCAGAGCCTATAGCGGTTTTTACGTTTCCAGTTTGACAAATTTTTTTAAAAACTTTACTTACAGTAGATTTAGTTAATGGATTTCTGTCAGGATATTTGTCATTAAAAATATTACAAACTTCTTGTTGCGTTAGCATTCTGTCCCCATAACTCAGTATTATTACAATTTCAATTCTTGTTAAATGATCCATTTTTTGTAAATAAACGAAACGACAATGTCAGACATTTCAGGTAAACTTTCGTGTACAGGTATTTTACGGTAAAATACAATAAAATAACGATTTTTAACCACCATTTTCTTAAAAACTGTTAACTTTAGGATAAAATGTTCCCAACAAGAAATATTCAGACTTTTAAGCTGAATTCGAAATTCGAAAAATAATAGTGCGTTGCATTTAAAAAAAAAGTTCCTGTCGATTTCAGGAAATCGGTAAACTTGACAACAATGCGGAACTCACCATTGGATCGGGCATAATTTCATACCTAAGTGTACAAAAGTTCATAGAAATCGGATGAACGGTTTGAAAGATATTTCGAGGTTTCCATATTTTTGTTACACACAATACACACACTGTATATAACTATATATTTTATTTACACACAATACACACACTGTATATAACTATATATTTTATTTACACATTATCTGTTTCATGATTATTCTCACTTGACATTTATTTAAGTTTTATTTGGTTGACAAAGTATATATTCTTTAAACTTTAAGTTAACTTTTATTGATATTGTTTGTATTGGTTTGATGCTTAGGTTAAGATACTTTGTCAATGAGATTTTCTTTCGATAGTAAAGCTTATATTGACTGATTGATTGATTGATTGATTTGAATGTGCGCTGAATACTTTGAATATTATGTAATCGGTTTAAATCTGTGGAATATTGGAAAAGAATTAAATTTTCTAAATTTTTAGTTAGTGGAAGCAGGTTTTGACCCAAGAATGGCCAAAATAGCCTTGCAAAAATTTGATGGTGATATAATGAAATCTGCGGAAGAATTGTTAGCGAACGGCGGCGTGGTGTTAGGGGATTTGTCGCAATTTAACAGTAAGTTTTTAGAACAGATGTTTATAGAGACGGCAATAAAAAATGTTCTCTTTATGCTAGAATTTGCCTCAACCATCGACAGGGTTGAGAAGATTTAAATCAGTTGATTAAAATCATGATTTTTATCAATCCTGGCCATTGACAACTCAGACTTTCAGATATATAATATATATATATATATATATATATATATATATATATATATATATATATATATATATATATATATATATATATATATATATATAGTGACTTCTAATTCACGACCTTGTATAATTGTAATAAAAACAATGGAATAACGGGAATATAGGTCACAGGAAAGACTATTTATTTCACAATTTTAACATAAACCAAGCTTTCGCTGAATTTTTCAGCTTCTTCAGGGCTACAAATTGTGAAATAAATAGTCTTTCCTGTGACCTATATTCCCGTTATTCCATTGTTTTTATTATATATATATATATATATATATATATATATATATATAATATATATATATATATATATATATATATATATATATATATATACAGGGTGTCCCAGGATAGGTGTTACGATAGGACATATGGGTCAAAAAAATTTGAATTTGAAATAGCATTTTGGGAACATGCCCCGCTTGGTCCAAAACTGAGGAATACAAAATTTCACTCGGATTGGTATTATACAGAGCGAGTTATAACTAAACATATGAAAAATGGCCAAGAGTAAAGTACTCTTATTTTTTCAAATGGAACAAAAGCTTAATAGAAAAAGTTGTTGAGAAATGAAACTAATATTATAATTTGAAATTAGAGCTTTCTAGTCAATATTTTTATTTTCGTCAAATTTTTTGAAATGTAATAGTACATTTTTCACCAATATCGTATTACAATACATTATTAGGCTATACCTGGTAAATGTACATATTACATGTTAGAAAACGTAGTTTCCAAGTATAATAAAAAACCGAATACGATAGTGGTGGAAAATGTACTATTACATTTCAAAGAATTTGACAAAAATAAAAATATTGACTAGAAAGCTGTAATTTCAAATTATGATATTAGTTACATTTCTGAACAACTTTTTCTACTAAGCTTTTGTTCCATTTGGACAAATAAGAGTACTTTACTCTTGGCCATTTTTCATATTTTTAGTTATAACTCGCCCTGTATAATACCAATCCGAGTGAAATTTTGTATTCCTCAGTTTTGGACCAAGCGGGGCATGTTCCCAAAATGCCATTTTCAAATTCAAAATTTTTTGACCCATTTGTCCTATCGTAACACCTATCCTGGGACACCCTGTATATATATATATATATATATATATATATATAATATATATATATATATATATATATATATATATATATATTAGCTATCCCTAACCTAATGTCGGTCGAATGGTGTACACGTAACTAACTAGTGGATAATAATATAATTTTTAAGATTGCACTCGTTTTTTAGTCCGTTCGGAAAGCATAGAAGAAATAAAAAAGAGAAAAAAGGAAGATGATGATAAGAAAGAAAAGGCTTTTGAAAGATTAAAAGAGGACATTTCAATAGTCGATGATGATCACTTGGACATAAATCTGGAGCAAGAACAGCTTTTTCTTACCCAGTATTTATCATTGTTAGAGAAAAAATAGCATATTTAATGTAACATCAAGGTAACCAGAGTAAATTACTTAAAAATAAATATATGTCATATTAGTAATATTGTTTGTATACCTATAACTATGATATTAATAAGCATACTTTTAAAATTATAGGATTTAAGTTCCTCTTTAAATATATTTTTGACACATTTAGTGCCCAATTGTGTGGAGTTATTTCTTAACAGAGTTTTTATTATGAAAGATTTTTTTATCTAATAAAACAGTTGTTTAAATACACCATCACGCTTGTTATTTTTTTTACTAAGTTTTTGCTTTAATAAAACACTAACGGTCATAAGGAGTTCTTTCACTAAATTTGGGGGCATTGTATAGAGCAAGAACAACAGAATTTTCGGTGTTCTCTCTTTTAACATTGTTTTTTTGGCTTTGAGAACAGTGATCGGGTTGACCCAAGTTTCAGCTGATATCAGATAGCCTCTTTTATTTACAACTAACAGAGAAAAATAAATCATCAACGCTGATCGGATCACTCGAATCGTAGTGTCGATACTATTCTTTTTATTACTTTGTTCTAATGATGTCAAAAATACGTACTTTGCGATACTTGTATAAGCTGGTTACTTTCAGGTACAGTATAAGATTATGCTGAACTTTATGTTAAATTATATATATATATATATATATATATATATATATATATATATATATATATATATATATATATATATATATATATATATATATATATATATATATATATATATATATTACATATGTACTTTTGTTAGCGGATATTTTGGAAAATTTCAACAGACTTGTTTGAAGACCTATAAATTGGATAGCCTACATTACGTTACAGCTCCGGGTTTAGCATTTGACGCCATGATGACCCTTTCAGATGTTGAACTGGAACTATTAACCGATAAATTATGTTCATAGAACGAGGAATTAGTGGCGGCCTATCACAGTGCTCCAACAGATATGGGAAAGCTAATAAGTACATGGGTACAAAGTACAATCCTAATGACCCATCTTCTTATCTCATGTATTTTAATGTAAACATTACAGTGTCAGTGTCCCATTAAGAATGCAATTTTGTTTTCTATCTTCAAATTCGTTCCTTCTAGAAAAAATTCGCTACTGGATTCTACGCAAAAAAACTATATAATAATCAGTTTTTACCTTACCGATAACATAAATTAAAAGGCAACTGAGATACAAGGGGTGCTTGAAAATGGCACATTTTCAAAGTATCCCTGTATCTCCGAAACGAAGGGGGCTATAAAAATTCTGTTTGCACCTATATTCTCTAGTTACCGTGTGCCCAGGTTGTGAATAAGGATAATACAAATATATAATAAGTAATCATTTGTAAAAATACCTGATATAATTTGACATCGGCAAACGTTACCTTCGGATCTGTAGTAACAAGTACTGGACTAACGGTTAGTTACTTTTTTGACACCACTCCTCGTTTCACTCTTCACAAAAGATTTCTACTTTTCATAAAGAAAAGTGCAATTTTGGTATGTACTTTCCACAATAATAAAACTAAATTTCGTCATTCTAGGAACACGTTTCAAGACCAATATCATCAAGTCGCTGAAATATTAGAATAACTCATAGTTTTTACTGACGACTTATTAACAATGACATAAGAAAAACCCCGTCAAAACCTAACTAGACGATTAAGAATTCCGATTTATTTTTAAAACTTTTTATATTAATTAATCATTATGCTATGCTATACGGCACACTATAAATACATAATAAATATATTAGTTATTAATAACATAAAGGTAGTCAATTCCCTCGCCATACACACGTTCTAAAATTGAATTAATAATGTCCACTGCTTCAGTTCTCTCCGATTCTGGGAACATTTCAATCGATCTGAGCAGCTCATCTTTGTCTAACTCCATATCCTGGACTGATTCTTGTATTTTTAAAGCTAAAATATGTCAAAAATATTTTAATAAATTAAGAGAAATCAGCTCAGCAGAATTTGTGTTGTTTAATTATGTACTATGAAAAACCAATCACTTTCCGGTATGTGACACATAAAAAAAGAGAAATAATTTATTTAAAATATTTAAACATCCCATAAATAAAGCCTTGCAAACGAAGGTAATTGCAGGGCTGGAATTACAAAGTGACGGACGACGTCGATGACAGGCCGGCAGGCGGCAGAGCGGATATTGTCAGTTTCGCAGTAGCAAGTACTGGTATCACGGCGGGCTGCTTATCGGATAGCATGGCCATGGCGATGCAGAGACGCCGTCGCTCTTTGCCGTTTGGGTACAAAGTTCAAAGATTTTTACCAATGGAAAGGAAATAAAATATTCTATTTGTGCCACTTGCATAGTGGGTTCGAGTTCCTTTAGTTGCAGACAACATATTCAGAGTAATAAACATGTCTTAAACCGGCAGCTGCAGATGCCTTATTGGGGCTTTATATATGATGTAATATTTGTATTAAGCTGTTGCAATATTCCTTTCTACGTGCTTTAAAACGAACATTTGCGATCTTTTTGGAGAAAATATGTGCGTAAGTGGCCCCTACCGACCCAGTGGCAATTACGTTTTCCTCGTATCAAAGAACAAATGCAAACTACCATTAGGTCCGCATTACATAATAAAAAACTTTGGATAAAAGTTAATGAAAATACAGATACCAAAAATAACCAAGTAGAAAATGTTTTAGTGCGCATAATAACATCGAATTCACCAACGAAGCCATATGTACTTGCAAGTAAAAGAAAAGAAAAGGCAACGCTGAAACAATCCAACAACTACTAAGGCAAACTCTAAAAAAATTGACGCTAATACGAACAATATTGTACTGTTAGTTACAGACGGTGCTGTGTATATGGTAAAAGCAGCGAGATGGCTTAAAACTGTGTGACCTAATTTAATGCATATAACCTGTTTACTACATGCTTTTCACCGTGTGGCAGAAACAATGCGAAGCAAGTATCCAGATGTTGACAATAAGCTAATTGCCAGCACCAAAAAGGTTTTTACAAAATCTCCATAACGGATTAAAAAATTTTACCAGTGGTGCCCCGGAATTACAGAAGCCCCACAACTAGGGCTGGGCGATTATCGAAAAAGATAATCGATTTTTGATTATTTGAAATAATCGATTATTTTCGATTAATCGAAATTAATCGAAAAATCGATTAATCGATATAATTTATATTAATCGACTAATCGAAAAATCGATTACTCGAGAAAATCGATTATTGAACTCGTCGAAATTATGTCATTATTAATGACAAAAAGAAAGCGACTCCAGCGCTTACCACTTGCCTATCTTGAACACAATTCCGGTGGGCGATTTAAATTTTAGACCCGTAAAAATTAAAGGAGCGCGGATCGAAAAACATTCAAATTATTTCATTGAATACGTGTTTCATAGTCGAGTTATGATTATAAAAAAGAATCGATTAATCGAGAAAATCGATTAATCGAAAATATCGATTAATCGAAAAATTGATTAACCGAAACATCGATTAATCGAGAAAATCAATTAATCGAAAAATTTATTAATCGAAAAGTCGATTAATCGAAAAATTTATTAATCGAAAAGTCGATTAATCGAAAAATCGGTTAATCGATTTTAATTTTTTTTTGTAATCGTTCAATCGATTAATAATCGATTATTCGATTATTTTGCCCACCCCTACCCACAGCCCGTATTAACAAGATGGGAACGTGGCTGAATGCTGCATTTTATTACAATCAACATTTCCAAGCTGTTAAATCTGTAGTTTCGCAGTTCGACCCAAAAAGTGCCATTTGCATTAAATAAAGTCAACATCACTTTAATAACTGCAATCGAAGCAGATTTGCGTACTATAAACGGAAATTATCGTGTATTAGTAGATGCTATTAACCGCCTTCAACATAGTTATCTGTCACTTCCTGACTCGTTTCACATAGTTGATACTGTAAATACAGCTCTATAAACTTTAAAAGATGGCCCTGGTGTTGAAGATGCGAGCAAGTTTAAGTCTTTGTTACACAAAAATCCGTATTTCGCGCAACTGGAAGGTGGTAGAGGAATTCTTCCTCGACCGAGGTGGTACCACCCCACACATCCTTTTAAAGGGCTGGTGAAATCCCAACGGATGTTTCCAGCTCTGGATGTGCGAGTCGATTCCCCAGTACACCCACGGTACATAGTAGGGGAAACTGGCCTAAAACGGCATACTAGGCTAAAACGGCATACTGACAGTTTTGAGCTTACCGATCAATGTAAGAACCGACATATAGCGCGTTCGGAAATGCAATCTTTTCCATCGTTTTGCTCGGAATTTTTGACGGTCACATGACCTATTATTGTAAACAGTACGACCGATCACCTGCCTGTCAATAATTCCGAGCAAAACGATGGAAAAGATTGCATTGCCGAACGCGCTATATGTCAGCCTAATTCTGCAAAAGAACATTAACAAAAATCCACAAGCTTGGTAACGTCGCAAATATATTAGTTCCGCTGTAATTGTCGATTGCCCGGCCTGACAATGGTGCTAGTTTTTATTTACCTTAGAGTAATTTATGAATGTATATTTTGTGAATAGTTTTTCGTAAAGATTAATAGGTAAGTCATTAAATACAAACTCCTATAATCATGTTTTGATATACATAACAATTAAAAACATTGTTTAAAGCTATCCATCAGCTGGATTTGTTCTAATATGTCTATCGGTATAAAATGGCATTCACGAGTCTGGGGTAAAATGGCATAGTATGCCGATTTAGACGTTATCAGTATATTTAAACTTTTTTAAGAGCAAACTGTTTTAATAGTCAGTAAAAAACTCCTAAGACAAAAACTTACATTTGTTATGCTTGTGATTAAACTTACCTATTGAAGAAGTTTTTATTTTTTTTTATTTTATGTATGCCATTTTGCCCTGTTTGTATTCAGGATGACATTCTTTTTAATTATAAGAATGCTTTCTTAAGATTTTTTAAAATTAAATTATTAGTTAGTTTTAGGGGCTTTTTTGGTTGTTAGCAAAAAAAAACAATTTAAATTAAAATTGTTCAATTTACATATGTTTTTATATAGGTATGCCATTTTGCCCGTAGTAGTAAGGGTAAAATGGTTAATGTTACTTTTTACTAATTTCGTATTTGTGAAAAAAACTTTGTTTAAATTAAAATTCTTTTTTTACCGGTTAAAAGTATTATCATTGTAAATTCTAAAGCTCTTTTAGTCGTCGATTAAAAGTTTTAAATAAAATATATATGACGCCTACAAAAAGTAGTATGCCGTTTTAGGCCAGTCTCCCCTACTTAGACTTCGGTCTTCGTGGGCTGTCAGAAGATAAAAAACAACTACGTGATATTGGACAGTGCGTAAGTGCGGACACTAGCGGCAGTAACTTGCAGTGTTTTAGATACGCAAACATTACATCTTTGGATGTAGAACGTTTATTTTTAAAATACAGTGCAATCTTTACTTCAAAGCGTACAAGCTTAAAAGAGTCTACTGTTGAAGGTCTTTTAATGATGCAGGCGTTTATACAGGCTCAAAACTAGATTACACGCATTTGGTCTCAGGGTATATTGTGATATCCATACATTAGGTCAGTGAAATATTTTTCTATTACTTTAACCGAAGGCTTTTCGTATTTCGCGTTTTCACATTACGCAGTGGAGGTAAATAAATATTTGTATTTTATTTTCAAATCGGATCCTAACTAACAACTAGGGTAGATACGTCCCTGGAATATCCTATGTTTACAATGCTTTACTCATAAGAGTCGACCAACTATCATCAAGAGAGATATAAAAAAAATTCTCTATTTTCTTGATTAGTTTAATTACCATCAAGTTTAAATAATAGATAAACTAAAAAAGTTACCAACCAATTTCATCTAAAGCTTCTTCGCTGGATAACATGTCTATAGGAAGAGTTTCCAATAATCTTTCCACTATAGTTGGGATTAGGTAGTGCGGGTCATGACACAATACTTCACTTAAAGTCTCTTCGAGAATGTCTTTTACACAGGGAATAATGTTATCGTCGCTGACCTTAAAATGTGAAAAAAAAATCATTCAGAAAAGTTATTTCAATCTAAATCTTAAAATGTGAATTTTGAACCATCTATGAAATAGATGTTTAATAAAGACTATTTTTATCCTTCAAAGGAATTATATTCAGGAACAAAAAAAATGGACGTTAGGCAAATATATATTTATAATATTTTAGTATACGTTTTTAAGAATAAAAATCTAATACAATTTAAAAAACATAACCATGACGCGTCATAAAAATGAAATTTCCATTAAACCAAAAATACATAAGTTTATAGCACAAAAGAATTATAAATATTTATGTTTTTATTTAAACGATTATTTACCAGTAAATATTAAAATAATTATATAAAATTGAAATAAAAGCATGGACATTAACAACAAACGATTTAAAGAAATTTTTAGAATTACTTTGATATTATTTTGTATAATATAAAAATTATTTATTTATTTTTCTCTAAGGATCTCTCTTGTCCTAAAAAGAAATTGTATGTATGTATTTGAATATATATTTTTTTCAACTGAATAATTTATATAATTAAATAAGGTAAAGTTAAATATAAGATTTGCCCCCAAAACAAGTACGTATTCGGGGGTTTTATCAAGTTTATTTATAATATATATATATATATATATATATATATATATATATATATATATATATATATATATATATATATATATATATATATATATATATATATACAGTGATGGGCAGAATTTACGCAGCATATGGGAAAAATTTTTTTTGTTAGATTTTAACAAATACCGATGTTGGCAATCATTTCTGCATCATTGGAAACCCCAAAAAACATTAAACAATGGCGTTCGTCTTTAGGGGTTTGGCGGGAAATTAAAAAAAATCAAAAGTTATACAGCAAAAATGACCTTAAATGAAGATATCCAAATTTTTTATTAAGAAATGTTGTTTAGAATTAAATATTGAAGACGTACACAAATTTTAAAAGCAATTGAATAAAAAATAAGAAATACTTGTTTTTGCAAAATTATAAATTTGTTAATACTAATAATGCACTTTTTCGTGCAAAATATTATTAACTGCACTAAAACAATTACTCCAAATCACGTTCCCTAAAATTATACTTTTTAGTTGCCTTTCTTAATAAGAAAAAAGCAATCGTTCAATTCTGGCTGGTACTCCATTGCTTCATAACGAAAACTTTTTGGCCTGTTCATGCTAGACCCCTCCAATCAATTTATTATTAATAAAAGGCATACATGTTTGTTTTTTAATACAGCTTTATTATTCTTGTTACAAACATTTTTAAATATCAATCAAAAGAAAGTAAAAATTGGAAATGATAAACTAAATATGTATTTAAAACATTCATCTAATTAAAATAAAATATTAGAAAGCAGTTTCATAAGTACAATTTCCAAATTTAGTTTTCCGAAAATTCCTTTAAATTAACCTATATTTAAACATTTATTTCCAAAATTACATTTCGAAACGACTAGGAACAAAAATGTATCGTGTAAAATAAATCAGAAATCGTCGGATTTTAAATAAGCCTAAATAATAAAGTGAGCCATGGAAAAATTTACACCATCGTTGTTGCCTAGAGACCGATAAGTCAAATTGTCAAAATTACTCTTGTCCCTTGTTTAAGATACTTTATTTTTTTATTATTTACGTTATTATAAAATAAGATAATATTAATTAGGTGAATGATTTAAATACATATTTAGTTTATCATTTCCAATTTTTAATTTATTTTGAATGATATTTAAAAATGTTTGTAATAAGAATAAAGCTGTATTAAAAAACATAAACATGTATGCCTTTTATTAATAATAAATTGATTGGAGGAGTCTAGCATGCACAGGCCATAAAAAATTTTCGTTATGAAGCAGTGGAGTACCAGCCAGAATTGCACAATTTATTTTTCTTATTAAGAAACGCAACTAAAAAGTATAATTTTAGGGAACGTGATTTGGAGTAATTGTTTTAGTGCAGCTAATAATATTTTGCACGAAAAATTGCATTATTAGTATTAACACATTTATAATTTGACAAAAACAAGTATTTCTTATATTTTATTCAATTGCTTTTAAAATTTGTGTACGTCTTCAATATTTAATTCTAAACATTTCTTAATAAAAAATTTGGATATCTTTTCATTTAAGGTCATTTTTGCTGTATAATTTTAGATTTTTTTAAATTTCCCGCCAAACCTCTAAAGACGAAAGCCATTGTTTAATGTTTTTTGGGGTTTCCAATGATGCAGAAACGATTGCCAACATCGGTATTTGTTAAAATCTAACAATAAAAATTTTTCCCATATGCTGCGTAAATTCTCTCTTCTGCGTAAATATATACAGTGACCGGCAAAAAGTTCGCAACATATGGGAAAAATTTTTATTAGGAGAGTATCGGAAAAACTTTCCCAGGGGATCGGTTCTGCATGTCCGATAACCTAAAAATCGATTTTGACATACGTCACGTGACCACTGGTATAGCGTCAAATTAAAAAAAAAATTGTTAATTTACAAAAAGTGAGGTTAGTTGACGAGATATCAAAAAAAGTTATTTGAAAAAATTGCTTAGAATTAAATTCTAGGTCCTTGTGCAAAATTTTAAGATTTTATTTAAAAAAATTGGAAAACTCAATTTTTTTTAAATATTTTTTTATCGATTTACAAATTTCCAGTTTTTTTCGTTTAGATAGCTTGGCTAATGTAAAGCCCATGTATCTGGATGAAAATAAACGAATGTAGTAGTTTTTTCTACAATTGACAGGACAAAATTAAAAAAAACAGGGTTTCGCCGGACGCTAGCTGTTGCAATGATTTGTATCTAGCAGCAGTGTCAAAATTTTAGAGACATTTCAATGAGATTACATTGAGAAAACCTTAATCGTCTTAAATATATCTGAAGTTCGACTTTTTGTAAAGTTAAGGGGAGTAAAATAGATAATAAACAAAAAATTACCTGTTTATTTAATCGAAATTTCATAAACGAAAACCAATGTAAGAAAAACTTAAAAGTAGTCAAATTCTGTACTAACAACATAAAAAATCATTGTTTTTCCTTGGGTGCACAAAATTTAAAACTCAGTATGACCACCATTTCTCTCCATACATACTATTGTTCTCGAGCGCAACTCTCGATTAACATTTCGGAGCATTTTACGATTTATTTGCAATACACAATTTCTAATGACATTCTCTAAATTTTGTATATTCCTAAAGGGTCGATGTTTGTACACAGAGTTCTTTAGGTATCCCCACATAAAGAAATCTAACGGAGTCAGATCTGGTGATCTCGCAGGCCACTGATTTTCAGAAAACCGTCCTATCCACTGGTTTCCAAATTCTTGATCCAGCCATCTCTTCACCTCATTTGTGGAATGAATGCTAGCTCCGTCTTGTTGAAAGTATAAATTTCTTCTTTCGGCTAATGACAAATTGTCTAAAAAGTCAGATATCTCAGTTTGTAGAAATTCTAAATATCGTTCTGAATTTAAATTGTCTCTAAAGAAAAAAGGTCCCACTATTCTGAGGTTGAAAATTCCGCACCACACATTAACCTTAAAACTATATTGGTCTTTACTCTGAATTACAAAGTCTGGGTTTTCGGTGGCCCACCATCTACAGTTTTGTGAACTGACGGTTCCGTTAGAGGTAAATGTAGCTTCATCCGAGAAAAGAACGTTCTTTGGGAAATTAAAATCTTCCTCAATCATACCCTGGAACCAGGCACAAAAATCGAAGCGGGCGTCATAATCCCTATCTTTTAATACTTGTACAAATTTAGGTTTGTACGGATGAAATTTGTTTCTTTTTAATATCCTCCGCACAGATTTTTCGTGAATGTTAGTGATCTCCGATATTTGACTAACTGCTAATTGGGGTGTTTCTGTGATCGACAAACACACATCCAGAGAACCTTCGTCACCTGTTACCGGTTTTTCATGGGAAACTTTATACTGATTTTCTACCTATCCCGTTTCTTTAAATTTATTGACTAGACGAGATACTGTGGAATAATGGAGGGATTTATCGGGGTGCCTCTCATTAAAAATTGCTGCTGTTTCTCTATGGCTTTTGTAATTATCTCCAGAAATTAAAATAATTTCTATCTTTTCCTGAAGAAGTAGTGTGGGTGCCATTTTAAGGAATAAAATATTAATAAACTTATGTAAAATATCAAACTTAGTAAGATGCGAGACATAAACCAATGACATAGGTTGAAATCAAACAAATTATAATTTGTTTGACATTTTTCTGTTGTTTTTAACCTACTAGATTATTTGGTTGTTTTAATTTCAGAGCCTGCTTTGGTAGTTTTAAGTACAACTAAATAGACCTGGTTGTTAAATTTATGTGCGAAAAATCTTAATAAAATCTTGATACAGTCATTTCATTAGATTCAAACCATTGCAACAGCGAGCGTCCGGCGAACACCTATTTATTCGATTTTGTCCTGTCAATTGTAGAATTGTAGATCTGACTCCGTTAGATTTTTTTATGTGGGGATACCTAAAGAACCCTGTGTACAAACATCGACCCTTTAGGAATATACAAAATTTAGAGAATGTCATTATAAATTGTGTATTGCAAATAAATCGTAAAATGCTCCGAAATGTTAATCGAGAGTTGCGCTCGAGAACAACAGTATGTATGGAGAGAAATGGTGGTCATACTGAGTTTTAAATTTTGTGCACCCATGGAAAAACAATGATTTTTTGTGTTGTTAGTACAGAATTTGACTACTTTTAAGTTTTTCTTACATTGGTTTTCGTTTATAAAATTTCGATTAAATAAACAGGTAATTTTTTGTTTATTATCTATTTTAATCCCCTTAACTTTACAAAAAGTCGAACTTCAGATATATTTAAGACGATTAAGGTTTTCTCAATGTAATCTCATTGAAATGTCTCTAAAATTTTGACACTGCTGCTAGATACAAATCATTGCAACAGCTAGCGTCCGGCGAAACCCTGTTTTTTTAAATTTTGTCCTGTCAATTGTAGAAAAAACTACTACATTCGTTTATTTTCATCCAGATACATGGGCTTTACATTAGCCAAGCTATCTAAATGAAAAAAACCGGAAATTTGTAAATCGATAAAAAAATATTTAAAAAAAATTGAGTTTTCCAATTTTTTTAAATAAAATCTTAAAATTTTGCACAAGGACCTAGAATTTAATTCTAAGCAATTTTTTCAAATAACTTTTTTTGATATCTCGTCAACTAACCTCACTTTTTGTAAATTAACAATTTTTTTTTAATTTGACGCTATACCAGTGGTCACGTGACGTATGTCAAAATCGATTTTTAGGTTATCGGACATGCAGAACCGATCCCCTGGGAAAGTTTTTCCGATACTCTCCTAATAAAAATTTTTCCCATATGTTGCGAACTTTTTGCCGGTCACTGTATATATATATATATATATATATATATATATATATATATATATATATATATATATATATATATATATATATATATATATATATATATATATATATATATATATATATATATATATATATATATATATATATATATAACATATTTAAATCATAATTAATTTAAATAAACTTTATTATTATTATTATTTTTTACTTTTTACATTACACTTTTACATCAATTTTTGGCAAAATCGACGTTTACACGATTATTTTTACCAAACCAATGGGGAATTTTTCCCTATCCTCTTAGACTATGGTCAAGCCAAGCAAACTTGTGTACACGGTGAGTTTTTAAAGTGTTACAAGGCGATATCCCGAAAACAGTTTAAAATATTTTCTATTTCCATGGAATTCCAATTCCATGCCTCAATTTTTTTGTCATGCCTCGGTTTTTTTTCCGAAAGTAAGGAATACTATAACCAAAATCCCAGACTGGTACTACAAAAGTGTGTAAAAGTTCGCGGCTTTCATGTTGAATAACAAATAATGTCTGTATGATTGTGGCGGATTCATATTTAAAAGATTTATTATTTGGGTGTTACGCCACTCTACTGTTAAGGAAAATTAATATTTTAAAAAAATAATAAGTCACTGCGTTTAGTACGAAAAAGAAATCCTGAAAAAAGAAATGTTCTGTACACTGTCAGTGACTTTTAATAATAAAAAGTATGCCTGACCCTACTCTATCTCTAGTGTAGTATATATATTCTGTCTAAAACCTAATCTGAATAAAATAATTCTTCTGACGTTTCGAGATCTAATATCTAGGGCTGGGCGATTATCGAAAAAGATATTCGATTTTTGATTATTTGAAATAATCGATTATTTCCGATTAATCGATTAATAGAAAAATCGATTAATCGAAAAATCGATTAATCGGACTAAATCGATTACTGAACTAGTCGAAATTATGTCATTGCTAATGACATAATGAAAGCGACTCCAGCGCTTGCCACTTGCCAATCTTGAACACAATTCCGGCGGACGATTTAAATTTTAGACCCTTAAAAATTAAAAGAGCGCGGATCGAAAAGCATTCAAATTATTTCGTTGAATACGTGTTTCATAGTCGAGTTATGATTATAAAAAAGAATCGATTAATCGAGAAAATCGATTAATCTAGAAGATCGATTAATCGAAAAATCGATTATTTGAAAAATCCATTAATCGAAAAATCGATTAATCGAGAAAATCGATTAATCGAAAAATCGATTAATCAAAAAGTCAATCGATTAATAATAGATTAATCGACTATTTTGCCCACCCCTACTAATATCTAGTCTCGTTATCAAAGAATCTAATAAATTCAAACTAACTAAATTGAAAATGAACTAAGTAATTACAAAAAATGATATACGAGTTTTCTGATTGAATTTCGAAAATATTTCTCTGGATAATCGTTTCTTGCTTTTCTGTCAGCATCAGGTTTGACAACAGTCAAAATGACAGTTCTTCAGGTAATGCAGGAACATGACTATATACCGAATAACAAATTCGTAAATAAAACGTTTAGTTTACCACTTAGAATTTTTTGTTTTACAAAAATAAAGTTTTTTTTGAAATTTTGTATTATTACTGAAAAAGTAATTCTAAGCAACTTTTTCAAGTGGCATTTTTCTTTAAAATAGAAAACAAAGGTAGTTTACTCTTAGGTAAAGTTTATATTTTTGAAGTTTTTGACCTCCCTGTATACAAAAACTAATTTTTTTACACAAGTCGTATTTTTTTACAAGCAAATTTTTTTATAAATAACTTTTGTCTAAATATTAAAAATTAGGGCCATTTGTGGTATAGGTAATCCCATCGGGGAACACCCTGTATGTCCCCCCATCTCCCTGTTGACCCACCAAAATTTCATGAAAATATTTTAAACCGATTTCGAGATATCGCCTTGTAACACTTTGAAAAACTCACCCTGTATAGAGGGTTCAATTATCGAAGGTTTTTAGGCAAAAAACGGATACAAATTCAATATACCTGTTGTTCCTGTATACTAAACAATTTTTCTGCTATAATGTCAACACTGCTACGTTTATCTTCATCTAGCTCAAAAGGCATATTGTCTATTATTTCTTTTATAATGTCTTGTATACTAGTGCATTTCAATATGCCGCTTAAAATGTTATGTACCATGGCTTCGGTGCTTCTTTTTATCAGACTTCTGTCAACATCTTTTGTGAGGTCTTCTATTAAGTCTTTGACTAGTTCTTCTGTCTCTGCGGTATAGCTGCAAAAGTAAAAATATGTTACTTAAATACAAACTTTTGTACCTCTATTCTATATACTAATTTTATTATCGAGGTATATTAGTTCTGACTTATTACGACACAAATAAAGTAATGTCACTTGCAGTCCGTTTTAAACCCGGACTACAGACAAAAAATAGGGTAGCCAGAGGGTCACAAATAACGAAGTGCTAAACCGAGTCAAGGACGAACATTACAGAATAGACGAGATCAAATAATCGGATTTTTCTTACTATCCGGGAATAGTTATTTCTGTCTTAATCGGCTCTTTAATTTCTTCTTGTTCTTCCTCGAATTCGTCTTCCGTCTCCGGTTCGCTGACATATTGGTCATAATCTATCCATTTTCGTGCTTGTTCTTCGCGTACAGCTTGAGCTTCTTGTTCTTCGCGCAATCTTTCATATTCCGCAATCCTTTCTCTTCGTTTTCGAATTTCTGGTGCCATTCCTACAAACAACCGTTTGCTAAGACCTGGGTAATTTGACAACCAATGAATTTGATTGACAATTGTAGAACACCTGACGAATCAAATTAGAATAGCCTAATTTAAACCTACTAAGTAGATACTAATTACTCGTATAAGTCTTAAACATTTTTACCGAATCCCGGGGTATATTTTTAATAAAAAATTGTACTTACCTTTTGTTTTCAATAGCTTAATTTCTTCTTTAAGCTCTTGCAAGGTTTTATTTTGCTCCTCAATTATTTTTTCTAATTTTGTAAGATCTAAAATTAAAAATGTTTAATCTTAGTGTCGTTTCACACACGAGTGATGGTCAGTTCTGATGATCGGTCGAAAAAAAATGAACTGGGGTCGATTATTTTGTTTTCACATGGAAGCGTTTCATCAGTCTTAAAAATATATTTGCAAAGGGCGGAGCAACGCGTTGTTGTCGCGTTATGCGTGAAAAGATTTTTACAGCGAAGAAAAACTTCAGAAATATTTGGGTACATCCGTTATGTCTAGAAACCATAAGAGGTGCATTTGTCACCCTATATTAAAAATTAAGAGATGGTCCAAGCAAATTTTTTAAGTATCTTGTACAGTGTTCCTAATAATAAACAACCCATTTTGAAATTTAAATAAATTTTATGTAAGACTAGCTTTCTCCCCCGACTTCGTCCGCGTGACATAGCTGATAATAGTGTAGTTTTGATGTCATGAAACATGAGTTAGGTTCGGTTAGGTTGGTTATACCTAGAGGGATTTCAATATTACATGACCAAAAAATCGGGGTCAGACACGGGCAACTGATAAAAAAGGTAGGTAAATGAAATCAAATTAATATTAGATTTTGTCAGATGTATTTATAAAAACCTAAAAAATATTCCCTTTTTCAAAAAAATGAACCAACTTCACAAAAGGAAAAGCACTATAAAAGTTAATGGTCATTTTGTTCATTTTTATAGACCTTATTTTTTCTTTTTAGTGCACCTATTCCCCCCTCCCTTCATCTTATCTCCCCCTCTTTAAATTTGTAATAGCTATGTTGTGTTAGATTTTCTGACCTTAATAACTCCAAAAATAATAGCTTTGTTCGCGGAGACGATCCGGAACTAGTCCGTGACAAGTGCGCGTGCGCTTTGCGATTATTTGCGTTCGCGGTGCAGAAAATCACTGATTTTGACAATAAATTTGGCGTTCGCGGTGATGCGAGAACAAGTTCAGGACACATCCGTAACCAGTCAAAACGATCCGAGGATTATTACATGAATTATTTGTCCGCGCAAGTGCAGTGTGAAATTTGTTTGAAAATTGTCGTTTAATTTTGGGCGGGCTGTATTTTGCGATAATGAACAGTTAAATTTCATATGCTGTTAGTTGTATAAAGGTAGATATAAATTTGTATATAATAATATGCTCTAGTATATTCAATTATTTTTGTATTTAAAATTACTCATAACAGAACAAATATGTCTTTGTGGCAATTTTAATCATTATATAATGTTACATTAGGTTGTTCAGTCTAACAATTTAATTCAAAATAATAAAATATGTTAAGGTTAAGTGATTCGCAGATGTTCCGGACAAGCACGTTCACCAAAAACGTTCGCGGAGATTAGTCAATTCCTGATCGGTTTCGAATCGCACATGCGCATAAATGTTTGGGATTATTTAACTTGTACAGGTTACGGACTGGTCACGGATCGTCTCCGCGAACAAAGCTAATATTTTTAAAGAAATTCCAACCCCTTTCCCCATCCCAGGCAGTTATTTTTTTAACATCCAATACACAAAATTAGCGTTCCTGGCCTCAGTATCACATTAGTTAACATTGTTGGACAAATTGCCAATCGCCCGCCCCCCGTTAATTTATTACACAAATTACACAAAATTATATTTTTTAACAATGACAACTATTTTGGAAAAATGGCCAATCGCTCCCCCCCCCCCCCTCCGTTAATTCTTTACTATCTGTCAATCTGTTGGATAACATTAGATTTTATGACCTCAACAACCCCAAAAATGACATTTATCATTTGTGGCAAAATTTTCAGCTGCTCCTTTTTATTCCCCCTCCCCCTCCGTTAATTTTTTTAACTTAATATATTAGATAAAATTACATTTTATGCCCTCAATATCCCCGAAACTGACATGTTCGTTATCATAGAAATTTTCAGCCGTTCCCTTTTATCCCCCCTCCCTGATATTGGATTTTCTGACCTCAATAACACCGAAAATGACCCATTAGTTAACATTTTTGATGAAATTGCCAGTCGCCCCCCAAAATGGCTTATTGGTTCACATTTTTTGAAGAAATTGTCAATCGCTCTCTTTTTATCCTCCCCTCTCCCCGTTAACTGTTAGACAAAATTAGATTTTGGGACCTTAATAACCCCTAAAATGATTCGTCCAAGGTTTTTTGGGAATTTACCAGCCACGCCCTTTTATCCCTCCCCCCGTTATATTTTTTAACAACTGTTAGACAAAATTAGATTTTCTGAGCCCAATCCCGAAAAATCACATATTAGTTAATATCTTGAATCTTGGGAAAATTTCCCGCCGCTTCTTTTTATACCCCCCCCCCCCACGTTAATTTTCTTAACATTTATTACACAAAATTAGATTTGCTAAAATGTTATAAAACATGTGTTTATTTTTTAGAGTACTTTAATTTCAAGGTAATAGGACCGTATAACAATTTTACTCCATTACAAACTTTGAACCCCCATCCCCATATTCACCCCCCTAGGGGTTGGTTTATTAAAAACTGTGAATCACGTATTTAAACATTTATTTTTTAGAGTCCTTCTATGAAGTTTCGAGTTAATAAGACCATTTAATAGTTTTTCTCCATATTACATTGAGAAGCAATTCACAATCTAATAAGCGATGAGGGAAATTTTTATTTGAATGGTATGGTTAATAAACAGAATTTTAGATACTGGTCAGATCAAAATCCTCGCGAAATCTTTACCAAAAACCTCCATAACCCAAAAGTTATTGTTTGGTGTGGGATAGGATCATCTGGTATCATTGGTCCATATTTCTTTGAGGATGAAAATAACTGCCCTGTTGTTCTGTAACAGTAACGTCCGAGCGCTACGTAAACATGCTAGAGAACTAGAGACGTTTCTTACTTCAGAATAAGATAGAAGAGGATTACTAAATAATGCCATATTTCATTTTTTGTCTGACGTTGAAAAGTTTATTGAAGTTGGTGGCGGTCACTTAGAAGACGTTATTATTAGAAGTTAGAGTAAAGTGCTAAAATTTGGCCCTATACAAATTCTCAGACGATTATCTCAAAAAATGTTTAAGATAAAAAAAATGGAAAACATTAAAACTTAACACCCTGTATCCCTGACACAACTCGTTTTCTTCAAATTTTTTTAGTTGCAGAAGCTGTCCCTTCTGGCAACTTTTAGAATCACCCTGTATAAACGAGTGAAAAGCAATATTTATTTGTTGTGCTTTACCATCCATAAAATGCTTGTGTATGCCTTGCGTATTATCCATTCGTTCCCTCTTTCGACCTTGGGAATCAACAAATCTTGCCAACTCTTTCTTTTCTTTGCTAATTACAGTCAGGAGTGCCAGGCGTTTTGTATTCTCTTTTATTGCTCTAGCAAGTTCGTGTTGGCAATGGACAATTTTTTTCTAAAATAAAAAAAGCAACTTAAGTTAATGTACAGTACAAAACGTTTTAACATATTTGTGCCCGTATTGTTTTAAGTAAAGCCGGCTTAAATTCCTATTATGACAGCACGAATTTAAGCTAGCTTTACTTATCAGTAAGGCTGGTCACTTCTGGTCTGTTCGCAGTGGTGTTTCGAAGGAGCAAAGCGTCCGAACCGAAAAACCAGGCGACTCAGGCGACTGCGAGATCCGCAAACCACAAAGCAAACAGTTCCTCTCTGAAAGCGGTTGGTGAGGCTTGACGCTGTGTGAGTGTATTTTACGACAGTTTCTTAAGTGTCCGCCGTGCATAACCATGTCGAAATTAGGTAGTAAGCGACTCTTTGCTCACCATGTGCAAAGGTTCTTGTGGAAACAAAGGGTCTAGCCGGTTAACTATATGAAAAGTGCCCAACGTCGTTTCCATGTTCTTACCTAGTAAATTATTGTTCTTTGACAGAAACATTTTTACACCAAATTTCAA
Source organism: Philopedon plagiatum (assembly GCA_963971165.1). Classification (NCBI taxonomy): domain Eukaryota; kingdom Metazoa; phylum Arthropoda; class Insecta; order Coleoptera; family Curculionidae; genus Philopedon; species Philopedon plagiatum. The sequence goes on along the minus strand of OZ020192.1, from coordinate 21,552,052 downwards.
ACCCCTCCTCTCAGTAATGAGGGAGATATGGGGGTGGCAACCCTTAACTTAAAAATTCATTATCTTTAAAACTATTTGAGATATCTCAATGAAATTTTAACTGTGCATAGTTATTTATAAGGTTTATATTATATATATATATATATATATATATATATATATATATATATATATATATATATATATATATATATATATATATATATATATATATATATATATATTTTAGATTTTTATCTCATTAATAAATGGTAAAAAACAAGATGATTAATTTTTAGGGTTGGTTTATCATACTTACCCCCGGAGTGACACCAACTAAAAAACATTAGTATAATCGTCTATTCTCTAGCAATAACATAAAAAAATTACACAAAGCTCGAATAGGTGGAACATTGTTTAAAAAAATAAAAATCAATGTGACAAAATGAAGCATATATTTTGGCGAATTAATGTAAGTATAAGTCGTACAAATGAAGGAATCGGGAATAACACATTGATTTTCATTTTTTTTAATAATGTTCCACCTACTCGAGCTTTGTGTAATTTTTTTATGTTATTACTAGACAATATACGATTATACTAATTTTTTTTAGTTGGTGTCACTCCGGGGGTAAGTATGATAAACCACCCCTAAAAATTAAACATCTTGTTTTTTACCATTTATTAATGAGATAAAAATCTGAAAAAATTATATTATATAAACCTTATAAATAACTATGCACAGTTAAAATTTCATTGAGATATCTCAAATAGTTTTGAATTGTTAAGTTAAGGGTTGCCACCCCCATATCTCCCTCATTACTGAGAGGAGGGCTTTGAAATTTGATGTAAAAATGTTTCTGTCAAAGAACAATAATTTACGAGGTAAGAATGGAAACGATGTTGGGGCACTTTTCATCTAGTTAACCGGCTAGACCCTTTGTTGACGTTTAACAAAATTATGAAAACATTTTTCTTGGAAAACTAAAAATAATTAAAATAATCATTGTTTATATACAATAGATAGTATTAATTACACAGAACCACAAATGGGAACCGAAAAAGTCCTTTGGCGAGATTGATATCCTATATGTATTTTGGTGCGCTGATTACGAATCCGAGGTCCATATAACCCCAGCACATCACGTTCAAGGTCATTTGAAGGTCAAATGCATATATTACGGAAAAACAGAAAATCTGACCACGGATTCGGAAAGAGCGGGAAATTTTCGGTCCAAATATGTAGTTTTTAGTTTTTCCAACATGACCCTCCAAGGTCATCTGGGGGTGAAATCACTCACCGATAGACCAAATTCTTATTTCCCATATACATCATCACAACTTGAAAGTGACGTGCTGGGATTATATGGACCTCGGATTCGTAATCAGCGCGTCAAAAAACCTAAAGATACCTGACTAAGTTGTACGTAAAAGTCTGTAGTTGTGATGATGTATATGGGAAATAAGAATTTGGTCTATCGGTGAGTCATTTCACCCCCAGATGACCTTGGAGGGTCATGTTGGAAAAACTGAAAACCTCATATTTGGACGTAAAATTTCCCGCTCTTTCCGAATCCGTGGTCAGATTTCGTTTTTCCGTAATATATGCATTTGACCTTCAAATGACCTTGAACGTGATGTGCTGGGGTTATATGGACCTCGGATTCGTAATCAGCGCACCAAAATACATATAGGATATCAATCTCGCCAAAGGACTTTTTTCGGTTCCCATTTGTGGTCCTGTGTTATTATATTTATTTAATACATATTTTTTTAACTGTTTTTTAAAAATAATTTTTAACAAATTTATACTGTTTGTAATATTGTATTATCAATTATTTAGTTAGATTAATTTTAGTTGGGAAAAATAAATAAACAAACAAACAAACATTATACAGATTTATAGAAGTATTACTGTGGTATCGCAGCCAATGAAAGTAAGACGTATCAGCTGAGGACATACATGCTGACATAAATTAGAACCTTGGATTGATTCTGTTCATAGCGCATTTCTAATAAGCTAACTGCTTGTAAAAAATTGCGGAGCCTATGTAGATATATAATCTACGATTTATTGTATTTACGAAAAATATTTTAATAACTTACATGCCATAATTCTAACTGACTAATATACAGTCCTCGAACGTCCGCCATTTTAATTCTCAATTCATACACTAGCTTTTTTAACATGACTTCTTCTAATTCGTTAACGTAATTCTTTTGAAATGATTTTTGAATCATTGCCATCTCGAGTTCGTTGATGTCTACTTTTTTCCCAAATTTGATAGACAGGTATTTGAGGATTTCTTTTTTTAAAAAGGTAACTTTTCGTGTCATGTATATGATGTCTTTTTTCATGCGTACAAGGTGCGCTAAATAAGTACTAAAAATTGATAGTTAATATTTAATACGTCAGGCCCTATTAATCCTAGATTTTAATGCCGAGATTCACTATTGCTAAGACTGGACTATTTTGACAACCAAGGATTTAAATTGACAATTGCAAGAATAAGACATAAATCATTTTAGCAATTAGGTCGAAGATAAAAATTATTTGGAAACCAGCAAATCACTCGTAAGTTTTTAATGACAACTTATTAATATTGACTGATCAACTAGAAGATCTAAATTTTAACCACCACTAAGTCTTATACCTCTTTAGTGAGTCCCGGAGTATATTGACTATTCCGACATTTGCCTACTAAATCATGAATAGGGAGATCTAAGTATTTTGTAATAAAAAAATTTAATATTTTCTTAAAATATTTTTTTATTGTTGCTAGAGTTATATTTAATAATTCTGATGAAATTAAAAAAAAATCTGTATACAGGGTGAGTCTTTAAAGTGCTACAAGGCGATATATCGAAAACGGTTTAAAATATTTTCATGAAATTTTGGTGAGTTAATAGGGAGATGGGAGGGCATATTTAAACATACTTTTGACATTTACCCCTTCTCTCTATTTTAAGGGGTTTGGGTAAGTTTGGAATTTTAAATGAGATTATCTACTTTTGTTTATAAAATTCGAATCTACGAAAAAACTACTTATGTGTACAATTTTTTTTTTTGATTTTGGTTACGGAATTATGGTTAACTAAATTTTGATTAAATTTAAAAAATAAATAAATTTTACCATTAAATCAAGTTCACTTATTTCAGAATTATAATTCGTTTCCATGGAAATGCATTATTTTTACCTACGTCAGTTGAGAATTTTGACGTTTTAACGATTATTTCTCAGTTTATTGCTCAATTAAACATGGAAGCGAATTTTAATGTGCAAGTTGATATGTTGCCCGTAATCATTTGAATGAAATATTTAAAAACAGGTAGATTGGACGAGCTGGTCCGGTCAACTAGCCTGCTAGGTCCCCGGATTTGACCCCCTTGACTTTTTATGGGAGTTTTATGAAGGATAAAGTGATGGCGACTGCACCTACAACTTCAAATGATATCAAAGACCGAATCCGCTATGCCTGCTTATTAGTGGCACCTAAAATGTTACAGCGGGTGCGAAATTCATGTAGAAAAAGCGTGAAAAAGTGTTTGCTCGTTGAAGGGGGACATTTCGAACAACTTCCCAAGCATGACAAGATGATAAATAAGTTGAAATTAAATGGTAAATAATTCTTTTTAAATTTTATAACCCAATAAATCATAATTCCATAACTGAAAGAGCAAATAAAAAAAATTGTACACATATACATAGTTTCTTACGTAGATTCGAATTTTATAAACAAAAGTACATCATCCTATTTAAAATTCCAAAGATACTCTTCAAAATTGAGAGAGGGGGTAAATGTCAAAAATATGTTGAAATATGTCCTCCCATCTCCCTGTTAACTCACCAAAATTTTATGAAAATATTTTAAACCGTTTTCGAGATGTCGCCTTGTAACACTTTAAAAAAACTCACCCTGTATATAAAATTAGTATTTTATACAAAAAAATATTTCTCACTTCTCATGGTATTTACTTACTCATGCGTTCCTTGCTGAGCTAAACTTTCATTTTGCAGCGTCCTCACTCTTTTATACAGGTTTGAAAGGGTAGATCTTGAAAACACCAGAAAATCAGAAATATCACTCGATTCTGGATTAAAGCCGTATATTTGATCCAAATGTAGAACTACTGTACACCTAACCGTGTTCAATTTCTTTTGTTTTTCTCTCTAGAAGTGTGTGTGTGAGACATAAATTATTATTGTATTAAAGGTAGTGGTCTTTACATATATGAAAATACAAAGCTTCTCGAGTAAGTTAAAACCATGGATTTATTATATAAAAGGATTCGATATCCGTATACTGTGAGCGTATCGAACGTGAAGCCTTATATTATGTTGTTTGTTATTCTCTTGGGGGAGCAGTTTACGAACTATGAACATAGGCAAGACTACGAATTACTACGTAATTGAATCAAGAATGTTAGTAGAAAGAGATAAAATAGCATTGGAGTGTTGGAGCTCAGAAGTGTTGCTGTCTGTGCTGGTTGTTTAGGAAAACGGCCGAACCTCGGTCTGAACACTCGGTTACACGCACGTCTTTGTCTAATGAACTAGAAAAGAAAAAGTGCGACGTATAGATTTATATAGATTTATAAATGACTCGGAGCGACTTTAAATAAACACCTTTAGAAATAACATAACCTATAAATAATAAAATTTAACTTAAATTTATTATTATTTAGCAGAAAATAAAGTAATTTAGGGCTATTATTACTTTTAGTAAATCTTGTGATGCTTCTTACGTATTTTTTGTACACAAATACAAGGTAAAATAAGATGTGGCCAGTGTTTACAGTGTCGCTTAGAATGGTTTGTTTTGGCTTCAAAGAATGTTACATCATCCCGTACCCTTTTATGTAATAAATCCATGGTTAAAACCGTTCAGGAGTATAAATGATAGTATGAAAAAACCTTAAAGATTTATCCAATTTGCCAAATTTGCAAAAAAATTTGCCAAATACGATATATAAAAATTTGATACTAAATTCTATTTAGTTTGCTTCCATAAAACGTAAGATTTCAAGAAACCGAAAAAGGCACGTAGTACTTGATTATCGGAAACTGAACGAAGGAACAATTCGAGATTGCTATCTACATCATTATTTTTTGCATCTGGAGAAATTGCGTTGCTTTCCCCATCTTAAAAAAATCAGTCAAGTGCAAGTTATACTTGCACAATTAGTGTTCCGTGCCATTAGCCTTCCACTTAACCTGAGCAAACCTCGGCCGCCCGAAAAACTTGTAAGGGCAAAAGTTGTCCCTTACATCTTGAGAAATATTTTTTGTCGAAAAACGTTTTCTATAAAATCAATGGTTCAGCAGTTATAAGGAAATAAACAATTAAATTGTTTATAACAACAATTGTTATGGTCAATTATTGACCGCGCTAGAATTTTTCAATCCTGATAATTTTTGTTTAATCTACACGTGCTTCTCAATGTTCGTGATTTTTTTTTTAGATTTTTCTGAACGATCCTTTTGGTGATAAGGGTGGGGGACAGCAATTTTGAAGCTTTTTTTCCTGAAAAATATTTAAAAAAATTAATAAATAATACATCAGATATATATTGTTAAATTTTTGTTCCATTTTCCAATTACACCTTGAAATTAACCCCTAGAATCAAAATTTAACTTTTCATATTTCAAGTCTATAATTGGGCCACCACACTCTATCTCTGTGCTAAATTTCAAATTTTTACGTCGAATAGTTTCAGAAAAAATCGCCTGTGACAGACACACGGACGGGCGGACGGACGGACACCGAAGTGATTCCATAAATGTTCTGTTTCACGGAACACTAAAAATGAGTATTTACCAACAATAAAAATTATTCGTATGTCTTCTCATAACAAACATATTATTAACGAATGTGGCAGTCAGGCGCGGCTCGTCCATACGGTCATTTAGTCAGTGACCCACCTAAATTTATTTTCAATGATTCACCTAATTATTTATTTTTTAAAACCAAAAAATAATTATCTTTTCTTTCAAAAAAGTTCAATGCGAAAGAATCAAGTCAAGCTTGCTTCGGGCTCGGCCGTATTTTAAATTGACTTCTATATAAATGCATTAAAACTAAGAGAAAAACAAACATACTCGATTTAGGAAGTTAACAAGAGACAAAATTTGTCGACAGCCCACCAATAATATCGCTTTCGGCGCGCGCGGGTCCTTCGACGCTGCCGCTGGTTCTCGGCTTGTCCCGGGCCACTATACACTCGAACCGCTCCGTGAAATATACTACAATATTGCAAAACATTTTTTGGATTAGACAAAGAAAAACTAATTACCTAATATGCATTATATTTGCGTAAACTTTTCTTTACATTTCATTACGTCGCGCCGGCACTTATTTCTTAAAGAGGCGTTTCGGCTTTCCTTATTTTGTTGTATACTATGTTTTTGGATATTATTTGATATTTGTGTTGTGTCCTTTGCGTAGTAGTGTAGTACTAATACTTGAGTACGTGTGTTAACAGTGCAAGAAACTGTTTGCATGAAATTTTAAAAAAGTCACAGCAAAAATGCAATTTTAGTATTTTATGCTTTTGGCGCTATTTATTTGTAGGTTAATGTGTTGGTGGAACTAGGCACATTATTAAAGAACCTTCCTTAATTAAAAAAGTGTATTTTGCTTGTTATGTTGATATTACTAGTTGCCCACAAAATTTGCACCACCTGTAAAAAAACTTACGGGCCGCGCCTGGTGGCAGTAAGTACTTGATAAATATACAAATACAGAGGTTTTTAGGTAACGTTCATGGGTAAGTTTATAGATGATTCTACGGAAAAGATCTTAAAGATTTATCCACAGGAACTTGCCAAATACGATATGGATGTATATATGGGCATCAATATAGGGTGTAATCCGCATATAGAGATAACAGGACCGAGATAACGCAACTGGCCGCTGGACTGCGTCAAAAATTTAGAAGGCGGCTGTCACGTTCACACATATTTTTTTTTATCTGAGACTACCCATGTAGACCTCAAGCCTCAGTACTAATGTACCGTGGGCGTCGGAAGAGAAGGGAAATAATCTATTGACACGCGATTTATGATTGGAGGTTGGGAGAAGGGAAAACATCTGCAGGCAATTTGATCCATAATCTGGAGACCCTAGGTATGAATGAGCGAAAGAAGTGGGATGTTCTACGCTTTTGTAGTTGGACAGTAAAGGGATGCATGCGTAACACGCCTCTTGTACTGTTAGGAACATTCAAAGGGGGAATTATAGCGGTTAGTTCTTCAGAGCAAAATCCGTGGAAGTATCGGTAGAAAAGGGATAAATCTCCAACAGCGCCGCGATGAGCGAGAAAAGGAAGTTTCTTTCTGAGGACTGAGTCATTGAGTCCCGAGAAGAGTAGGTCATTAATGAGTGGGATGGCTCTCTTTTGGATTTGGCACTTGTTCCAGTTATGCGTGACAAAGGTAAGGAGATCGGCTGTGGATCTTTGGTGACGAAATCCGTACAGTTCATCATGGTAAGTATTTAAATACGGTGTTCCCCAAGGAACAATTTTAGGACCTTTATTTTTGAATATTTACATTAATGATTTATTCAGTATAAATTGTGATGGGAAAATTCATAGTTTTGCAGACGATAGATATTTTTTATAGTGATGCAAATTGGAACAACATAGATAACAAAATTACAAAAGATTTTAAAATAATTAAAAATTGGTTTGATAATAACTTATTAACAATTAATTTTGTCAAAACAAATTATCTTACTTTTAGTCTAAATCAAAATAATACCTCAAATGTGGATAGTATTAAAATAGACGATGATATTCAGATTTTAAAAGCTAACAGTTATAAATACTAGGGAATAATTTTTGACAGTAAATTAAATTGCGATTTACATGTAGATTGCTTAATTACAAAATTAAGAAGTTTGCTACCAATATTCAAAAATGTTAAAACCTTTTTAGATATAACACACTTAGAAACATTGTATCAATTAGTTAAAACTCGTTTGAATTACGGGATTTTAGGTTGGGGTGAAATAAGTAGAATTTTAGTGAAAAATTTGAAGCATTACAAAAAAGGATTCTAAAAACTATATTTAATAAAGACTATTTTTATCCTTCAAAGGAATTATATTCAGAAACAAAAAAACTGGACGTTAGGCAAATATATATTTATAATATTTTAGTATGTGTATGTTTTTAAAAATAAAAATCTTATAAGATTTAAAGAACATAACACATAACCATGACACGCGTGATAAAAATGAAATTTCCATTAAACCAAAAATACATAAGTTTATAGCACAAAATAATTATAAACATTTATGCTTTTATTTAAACGGCTATTTACCACTAAATATTAAAAGCATTGTATCATTAAAAAAAAATATAAAATTGAAATAAGAGCTTGGATATTAACAACAAACGATTTACAGAAATTTTTGGAATACTTTGATATTATTTTGTATAATTTAAAAATTATTTAACAGTTTTTTGTAGGATCTTAAATTATCTCTCTCTCTCTTCCTCAAAAAGAAATTTGTATGTATGTCTTTGAATATATTATATTTTCCAACTGAATAATTTATGTAATTAAATAATTTAATGTTAAATATAAGATTTGCTCCCAACAAGTACGCCTTCGGGGTTTTATCAAATATATATATATATATATATATATATATATATATATATATATATATATATATATATATATATATATATATATATATATATATGAAAATAAACTTTATTATTATTATTATACAGCAGAGAGAAGAGAGATAGGATAGGAATTCGATGGAAGGGACTTGGAATCTTCTTCGGTCGGGACAAGCTACACACGAGCAGTCTTCCAGCTGTCTGGGAAGATAGCCTTTATCATAGAAGATCTGGAAAAGAGTTATGGATGCAAGTGGGTGCAAGTTCTGGACCGCATTTTTTTAGGACAATTGCTGGTATGCCATCCAGACCGGAATAGAAGAATTTTTTGAACTTATTTGACCTTAAGCATTTTGTCGGACATTTTATGGGGTACAGACGTAGCGGTTGAAGAAGCGAAATTTGTAGGAGGAATAAGGGTAGAATAGGCAGCGAACTGTCTGGCAAATAGTTCAGCTTTCCCTTTAGAGGTGGAGATAATTTTATTGTTAGAGGTCAGGGGAGGAAGCGTTCCATGTACGGATAAAAAAGGAGCAAATCTGAATATTAAAAATATATTTTACTTACTCTAAATTCTTCTAGTTTTTCTTGGCATTCTTCATAGATACCATGTAAATGAGCCAGTTTTCTAGTGACCATATCGATGTCTTTCTTGCATAGGTCTAGGAATCTCAGTTCTTCTTTTTCGTTCTGTTCAATTTCATGCCTAAATATAAACATGCGTTATTTTTAGTCTATAGGACCAATCACTGTGAATTATCATTACCTTTTTGATCGCAAATCAACGGTGAGATTAAACAAAGCCGGTTCACATCCTTTCGGACAGACATTTAAATCTTGTTTAATAAAACCAAAGTCTTTTGAATCCACACTGCCTGTATCATCTTCGTACTCGGACTCTTCAGAACTTGATGATGAGGATGAAGAACTTTCATCTTAAAAAATATTTTACAGATGTATTTCTGCGTACAGAAAAGAAATATTAATGAAACATTTTTTTTTAAATAAAATATGATCACAACGATTGAAGAGAAATGTATTATTATAATTATTAATTTTTTGTTGTGTGTTTTCTTACTATTGTACACTATGTCCGCGGAATGGATGGGGTTTAGAAGAGGACAAATGGATCAAATTTTGCAAGATACGTAAAAATGTCACTCCAAATAAAAGTTCTTACTTGTACAATAAATAAGAGTTTTTATAACGTGAATCTTATTTGTTTTGTTTATTAGGAGTGACATTTTTATGTTTCTTGCAAAATTTGGTCCATCTGTCCTCTTCTAAACCCCATCCGCAGACATATAGTATAACCAGTCATAAGTGAATCTCATAAATCTAAATTATTAAGATTTAAGTGGTATAAAAAGCCAGACAAACGCCTGCCGCCTATACCGGGAGCGCTCGCAACCTAGTTTAGTAGCATAGGAAGTAACCCACATTTCATGTAGATTTATTATTGATAACTTCGGTATACAATGCAAAGAGCAGATGCCTGTCTCGTGAAGGGACACCTGCAGCGACGATGTGTTTTGTCTCTTTTCCACTCGTCGCAGAGGACGGAGTCATTTACATTTAATTGAGATGTTACGTCTAGACAGATGCTCGTTAAGAATATGATTTATGTAAAACAGTTAAGTTTTAGGTTTTTACCAGTGACGCGCGTATTATAAGTATTTTTGTTTTTAGATACTTGGTTTATGTAAGTGAATTTTTATTATAATAATGGCTTTTTGGCGACCTTTTGAGGTAGATGAAAGCGAATTATTACATGTTGAATTACCTTCGGTACCGACCGTGGCATCGCCAGTCGAAACATGTTCGGAGTTTAACAAAGATTTACATGTTCAAAGTCAACGAATAATTCTAAATATTTACGGCTGTTTAAAAAAGAAAATCCGGCACAGTCAGATAAAGCCATTATAAAAAGAGTTAACGAATTAACACAACTTTTGATATCTACAATTTATCGCGTAATTAAAACAAGAGATGTTACAGATCATTCGGTAAAGCGAAAGAATTGTTGATCAGCTTTTACCGAACATTCCACCAAACTCGGTAATCGTCATGGACAATGCACCATATCATTCGCGTATATTAAACAAAATACCGAATAATAATACTAAAAGGATGACATTTTAAATTTTATGAGGCATAAAAATATGGAAATTCCTGAAAAGGTCACGGTAAAAAAAGAGCTGATAAAAATGATAGAGTCGAAATTTTAAAAAAGTAAATCCAGTATCCATGTTTTTAAATTTTGAAGAAATTACAAGTGAAGAAATAGAAGAAATAATTGATAAAATTGATAAAAATAAAGCAACTGGTTTTGACGACATTTCTGTAAAAGTTGTTAAAATTCTTAAAAATAATTTACTGTCAATTCTTAAACATGTTATCAAATTATCTTTAAAAACTGGTATTTTTCCAGATAAAATGAAAATAGCAAAAATCTCACCAGTGTTTAAAGATGGAGAACATTTTAACTGCAATAATTATCGACCAATTTCTATTCTTCCAGTGTTTTCAAAAATTGTAGAAAAAGTTATAAATTATAGAGTGATAAATTTTTTGGAATCAAAAAAAATACTTTTTTCGGGGCAGTATGGTTTTCGTAAGGCTAGGGATACAGAGACAGCAGTAGCTGATGTAATTACTAATATCCAGCAAAATGTTGATAACAATCAAAGCTGTTGCTTCTTATCCTTAGACTTATGCAAGGCATTTGATACTGTTAACCATACAATTTTATTAAGATGTTTACACAATACTGGCATAAGGGGAATAATCAATTTGTGGTTTCAGAATTATTTGTGCAATCGAAAACAATTTGTTCAAATAGATGGCATTAAAAGTTCGCACAAAAACATAACATGTGGAGTTCCACAAGGCTCTACATTAGGGCCTACTCTGTTTTTAATATATATAAATTCAGTATCACAATTAAAATTAAAGGGTAGCATTAAGTTATTTGCTGATGATACTACTATTATATATTTCTCTCCAAAAATCTCTCAAATATATAGTGACATAAAATATGACCTAGATGTTATCTATAAATGGCTTCAGAGATATAAATTAACATTAAACTTTAACAAATCAAGCTTCATGTTCATAAGTAAATCAAAAGTTAATCAAGATATTCCTCCAATTTTATTCAATAAGAAAGAAATTAAATACACACAGTGTATAAAATTTTTGGGCTTATACATTGATGAAAATTTAAATTGGAAAAAACATATAGATTATTTAAGAAATAATATTTCACCTATTATTGGAATTTTGTTTAAGGCAAGAAATTTTATTAACATCAAATTTTTAAAAAATATATATTTCTCATTAGTTTATTCAAAATTGCAGTATCTAATTTCAGTATGGGGATCTGCTTGTTCGAATGCTTTAAAACCTTTAAAAAAGTTACAAAATAAAATAATTAAATGCATCCATAAACTCCCCTTTTTAGAACCAACAACAAATTTGTACAAACCTCATGGCTACCTAAACATAGACCAACTTTATAAATTAAAATTATGTATATTAATACACTCTATAAATATTAAAGAAAAGTATTCTAACATATCACTGCAAAAAACAAAAACACTGCATAAACATAATACCAGACAAAATGAAAATTTACAAACAACAATAGTAAAAAGTAATTTTGGAAAAAGATCAATATTATATACTGGAATTTTAATATATAACAGCATACCTAAAGATTTAAAAGATATAAAAAATTTAACAAAGTTTAAAAAACATTTAAAAAAATTTTTTTTTTCGTAAAGAATGATTTTTTTTGATTCTTTTTGATACTTTTTTGTGTGTGTCAAGAAATTGTTAAAAGCACTATGCTTTTTGTAATATTTATTTATATATATTTTCAAATGCTCTGTATTTTATTATATTATATTCCCTGTAATGAACTTTGTAGTTAGTTGGGAATGAATAAATAAATAAAATAAAAATGAATATGTAATTGATAATCTTTGCGCTAGACACGGCCATACTCTGTTGCGGTTACCTCATTATTATGATTATTATTATTATTATTATTATTATTATTATTATTACTATTAATTATATATTATATTAACCCGTAAGGAGATTCAACCTGGATACATGTCTTGGGGAAGATGGTTTAAAGGAGGAAAATTATTCCAAAATGCTGCTGAGAAATGGACAACTTTAATCGGACAATTAAACGAATTGGGCCGAGCGGCGGGTTTTTTGCTGAATGCCTGACAGGACAATCCATGAATAGAGTCTATATACAGGAAAGAGGACGAAAGTCTTCCGCCTTAGTAATTAAGTTCAGTGTGGCGGTCTCCGCGGTTGTCGTTACGATTGGGTGAAACGCATGAAAGACATGCACTCCGCGTCTCGAAATTAGACGCAGGCTTTTGTACTCAGATGTAGGAAGTCTATACTTGGTACTTGTTAATTTGGGATAAATCAACGTTCTTGGTCAAGGGAGTCTTGCACCGACTAGAGGGACCAGAACGGTATTCACGAAACGGTAAAAATGGTTTCTTAGACAGATAGTGTCTAAGTTATAATTCCAGGAAAAAACTTAGGAAAAATAATTATAGTCAAGAGGCGTGGCCCTGGCTAACAACGACAAGAAAGTGACATGCACAACGCATCCGACCCATTATGTGTGTCCTTGGTTCTCAGTTGAATAGCTGATCTCGATCATGACAAACCGCGCGTCGTAAAAGTACGCCCATACGTGCGCGCCTGGGGAGCGGACGACGGTGTAAATATAATATAGTTACACTTACTACAAAACGATCACGGTACGCCCATGAATACAATTATTTCTATGGTTAAACATCGTTTTTGCAGATTCAGTTAGGTTTTTATATACTTATAAATAATATTTGGTTAAAATGTTAAAACTTTTTATTGTGTCCCATCTTAAATTGGTTAGAATATTTTGGGACGCCTATGGCTGGACCTTATCGGCACTGCTGCGTCAAAGGTGTCGGCTTCGTTACTTTTTTTTTGCGGTTTCACTTTCCATTAGTTAAAGTATACTGTATACTATTTATTCACGTTGCACCTTTTATTCTGAATACTCACCATCAATCCTTAGCTTTGGTGGTTTAAACTTTTTCTTAAAGACTTTCTTTAAAAATTCGTAAAACTTATTATTTTCTACGGCAACGCGAAACTTTTCTTGGACCTTTGATTCTTCTATTTTGAAGTTGTCTAGTTTTGTTTCGTGATTTTCCTTATCAAGTTTCAGTGAATCTAAGTTATCCTAAAAGAATGAAGACATTTCACAGCCCGATTTACAGTTGCTTTTTGTCTACTAGCTTCCGCCTGCGACTTCGCCCGCGTGGTATTATAGGTGGTATACTTTCACATAGTTTCAAGGTAACCGAACTGTATAACAATTTTACTCCATTACAAAGTTTGAACCCTCATTTCACCCCCTTAGGGGTTGATTTATTAAAAGCTGTAAAACACGTGTTTAAACATTTTCGGCCAGATTCTCCAACGCCAGTCCGGTCTAATTTGACAACCAAAAGTTTTAAACTGACAAAGTGTAAGAATAAGACAACTAAGTTTTATTCTATGAATTTGTTTTTGAGGATTTTCGCAAATTTGAAAAGAAACGAGCAATTTTAGTACGTACTTTCCACAATAATAGACTAAATTCATTCTAGCAACTCATTCCAAAACTTTTCTGACATTTAAAGAACTAAATTTGGAGTCTCTATAATGAACTAAATAATTATGTTATCAGCATATTTTAGGTTGCTTTTACAATGAAGAAACTTTGCGATTTAAACAATATGGCGCCTGGCGTCCGCCATTTTGCTTTTATTTAAATTTAATGTAGTCTACATTACTCGCAGAATTAAGACAAACATTTTACTGCCTCATTTCTAAAAATTGGTTCAGCCGTTGTGGAGGTACAAAAGTACCAACGAACCGATCATCTAACCACAATAATACCGTTCCCCTTGCTTTGTCAGAAAAAAATACACTATCCCAATTTTTAAAGCAATATGTCAAAGCATTTTTACAATATTGAAGAAACTTAAAGCAGTGTAACTCTATTAATATCAACTTCCGGACTTCATAAGTTGAGTTAAATCGCAATATTTCGATATTAGGAATTCATTATTGCTCTACAGTATGTAGGATGGACCAAATTTTGCAAGATTCGTAAAAATGTTACTCCCAATAAAAGTTTTTGCTTGTAAAATAAATAAGTTTCACGTTATGAAAAATTTAATTTTGTATACAGGGAGCGTAAAAAATAAGAAAAAGTTATTTTGCCTGAGAGTAAACATACCTTGTTTATCATTTTCTACCAAAAGAACAAATACGAAATATGTTTTAAATTAAACCTTACGCCGAAGTACAAGATTTCATTAAAAAATTTACAGCCAGATTCTCCAACGCTAGTCCGGTCTAATTTGACAACCAAAAGTTTTAAACTGACAAGTGTAAGAATAAGACAACTAAGTTTTATACTTGAATTTATTTCTGAGCTTTTTCGCAAATTTATAAAGAAAAGGGGAATTTTTAGAACGTACTTTCGACAATAGTAGATCTAAATTCATTACAGTAACTCGTTCCAAGATAAAAATCATTTGGAAACCAAGCAAATACCTGAAATATCAGAATAATTCGTAAGTTTGTAATGACGATTTATTAACAATGACAGGACAAAAACCTGTCAAAATATAACTGATCAACTATAAGATCTTAATTTAAACCAGTACTAAATTTTAAACCTTCTTAGTGAATCTGAACGTTAAGTATTAAAAGGAACGAGGTTAATCACATTTTTTTAAAGTCCCATCCCAACAATTCTCTCACACCTTTAACCAGAGTACTAGTATTTACATATTAAATACAAATACAAAATACAAAATAGTTTATTCATGTTATCATACAATTAGCATTTACACAAGTCAATAATAAAATTTGCTCAAAAGGAGCATTGAAAAGAATATAAATAATATTAAAATTATATTAAAATTAAATTACAATCACAGTTATAACGTCACAGGTTAAAATCAAAACATTAAAGAATCTTGACATGCACATAGACACAGTCTATTCTATTGAACAAATATATCACCGTCACAATTAAAAAATTCCTGCACGCTATAAAAAGCTTCTCTACATAAGACAGTCTTGATTCTTTTTTTAAAATCTTTTAAAGGCAATGTTCTTAGAGTCACCGGAATCTTGTTAAACATTTTCACCGCAATGAACTCTGGTCTTTTTTGGCATCTTCCCAATCGACAGAAGGAAACCACTAAGTTACTACCATGTCTGGTATCATAAGTGTGAATATCCCCATGGGTTACGAAAAGATGCTCATGTTTCTTAACATAGATGAGGCTCTCCAGAATGTAGACTGAGGGAAACGTTAGCATGGCATGATCCCTAAAGGCAGGCCTGCAATCATCCCTATAACCAACTCTAGCCAGAACTCTCACTGCTCTTCTCTGTAGTCGAAAGACCCTATCCGCCGACGCTGCGCCGCCCCACACCATTATACCAGAAGACATAACGGAGTGGAACAGCGCATAGTAGGCGGACATCATTGTCTCCAGTGATACACAGTCGGTCAGGCTTCGCAGAAGAAAAACACAACTCCTGAGCCTTCCAGACATCCTCTCAGTGTGGACATCCCATTTAAGTTTGGGGTCCAAGTATACTCCCAGGAATTTGACATCTGTTGGATTGGCATTAGCGTTGATATCTCTCAATGAGAGTATCATTTTTTGAGTTTTGTCTCCGTTTAGCTTAAGCTGGTTAGCATTAAACCACTGTTCAGCCCTCGACTGAGCTTCCCCGGCATCCATCTCAACATCTTCCAGATTATTACCCCGTATCGATAGAGTAGTGTCATCAGCAAAAAGGGTGTATCTAGCGGTCACCTCATTGAGGGAAGATCGTTTATAAAAATTAAAAATAGGATTGGCCCTAATACAGACCCCTGCTTTACTCCGATATCAAGCACCCGTTCTGCCGATGTCACCCCTCCAACCGACACCATCTGCCGTCGATCACTAAGATAAGATGCTAAAAGTGATATGCTATTTTGATTGAATTTGTAAAATTTTAGTTTGTCGAGAAGGATACCATGCGTTACACAGTCGAAGGCCTTACTGAGATCATAGAACAGAGCCATGTCAAATTCCAGAGCCTCAAATGAATCAATTATATCAGAGAGGAGGTCCAGAATGCCCAGCACCGTGCTTCTCCCAGCTCTAAATCCAAATTGGCCATTCGCAAAAAGGTTGTTGGTCTCAAAATGCATGGTAATCATCTTAGCCATGCACTTTTCGACCACCTTCGACAAGATTGGGAGCAATGATATAGGCCGGTAATTAGCAACATTAATGTTATCACCCTTTTTAAATATTGGTGTTACTATTGCTCTTTTTAGCACATTTGGAAAAATATTATTTTCGAAACACATATTAATTAATTTTGTTAAAGGGACAACAATAAGATTTTTCACTGTTTTGACCAGCCGAACTGTAAGACCGCAGACATCAGAGCTATTCTTATTTTTAAGATTGTCGATAGTATCCCTTACAAAAACAAAACTCACCTCCTGGAACGAAAACTCGTCCACATCAGGGATCATCAAGCCCTCCATATAGGAGAGAGGGTCAATTTGAGTATCAGGTATATCTTTAATTATATCATATGCAATATTAGTATAAAACTCGTTGAATTTCTCTGGACATAGGTTAGTATTTTTCATGTTACTGTTTTTGTATTTACCCCTTTTATTGTTGATAATATCCCACATAGATTTTGTTGGGTTTTTAGATGTAGAAATTATTCTGTCATTTGCTTGTTTTTTTGATTCTTTTATAGCATTATTATACACCTTTTTAAAGTTTTTATATTGCACATGATTACCAGGAGTATTGTGCTGTTTACATACTTGATATAGAAAGCTTAGATGATCCCTCATGAGTCGCAAGTCATCATTAAACCATGGTACGCTGTGCGGATCATTCACCTTTTTCTGGTAGGTCTTCTCAGGAAATGATTGCAGGTATGCCTCCCTCAGCATACTTGTAAAGGTCTCGAACTTGTTGTCAACACACATAAACATAAACAATAATGACACCTATGGACATGTTTGTCAATGTCTTTATTAAATGAAGCAATTATTTAATTCAAAATACTTCTTATTCAAGTGCAATTTTTAAATAATACGAACCATAAATTAATCTCAGAAGAATATGACATAAACTCCACCGCCATCTTCAACACATTTTTTTAATTGCTTCTTTAGATATCTGAAGGAATTTCTGATTTCTTCCTGGTATATTGAACGAACAGACTGGGCAATTCTGCCTTTTAACACGTCAATATTATTTGATATTGGAGTGGCATAAACAATTTGTTTTAAACAGCCCCATAGAAACATATTGGCCAACCTTAAGTCGGGGCTCCTTGGGGGTCACAAAATTGGGTCAATTCTACCAATCCACCTTGGACCAAATCTGCACCATTCTATTACCTCGCGAACGCAATGTGCTGGACAACCATCTTGTTGAAAATACACTTTTTGGCGAAAATTTAATGGCAAATTTTCGAATTCATCGCTAAGAAATGTATCCAGCACTTCTAAGTACGATACTCTATTGCAGGTGTTATTTATGGACAGATATTACCCTATTTTAAATACATTATGTAAGGTAAGTTCCTTGATGAAGAGTAACTGATTTTTCAAAAAATATTGTACTTATACCCTACTACCCTGTAGGGGTTCTTGACAGGACAATGGACGGAAAACGACCTCAAATGGAGGACGTCCTCCGAAATTCAGGACGGGTAACAACCCTAGACATGCTGGGATGCTACAATTCCATTAGTAGAAAATGTACATTCATCAGAAAACATATATTTATAAAACTGGATATTTCCATTTAAAATTTGGCCTCACCCACCCATAAGTCAAAATCTAGTATTTTCACTTCATCTCCCTCTTCCAATGTTGGGTTAAAGTGGGATTTGAACGGAAATTATTTTCATTTTAAGACTTTTCTCTAACAGACTGAAAAACTAAAACTGTGGCAGCATCATGTTGGTCATATTTCTTCTTCTTCTTGAGATTCAAAATTGAACCAGTTCTTTGGAACTTTTTAAAAATAAAAATCTAGTGATTTCGCTTCATCTCCCTCTTCCAATGTTGGGTTAAAGTGGGATTTGAACGGAAATTATTTTCATTTTAAGACTTTTTCTCTAACAGACTGAAAAACTAAAACTGTGGCAGCATCATGTTGGTCATATTTCTTCTTCTTCTTGAGATTCAAAATTGAACCAGTTCTTTGGAACTTTTTAAAAATAAAAATCTAGTGATTTCGCTTCATCTCCCTCTTCCAATGTTGGGTTAAAGTGGGATTTGAACGGGAATTATTTTCATTTTAAGACTTTTCTCTAACAGACTGAAAAACTAAAACTGTGGCAGCATCGTGTTGGTCATAATAATATTTATTATTCTTCTTGAGAATCAAAATCAAACCAGTTCTTTGGAACTTTTTTAAAATACAAATCTAGTATTTTCGCTTCATCTCCCTCTTCCAATGTTTGGTTAAAGTGGAATTTGAACGGAAATAATTTATCTTCTTTTTAAGACTTTTTCTCTAACAGACTGAAGAACCAAAAGTGTGGAAGCATCGTTTTGGTCATATTTTTTCTTCTTCTAGAGATTCAAAACCGAACCAGTTCTTTGGAACTTTTTTTATTGTGTTGTAGATTGTCATTTCAGTTATTGGGATTCTTACAAATTTCTCGCTAAATTGTCCCATGATGTAGTGATATGATACTTGGCCATCCCCATAACACTGGACTATATTGTTCAGTAGATAGTATTTTGGCGAGAAGTATTTTGAATTAAATAATTGCTTCATTTTATAAAGACATTGACAAACATGTCCATAGGTATTATTATTGTTTAATATGTAGAAACTAGTACTCTGATTAAACGTGTGAGACTGGGACTAAAAAAATAATGTGTGAGAGGCTGGGACCAAAAAAATAATGTGATAAAACTCGTTACTTTTAATATTTAATTTTTTTAATGAAATCTTGTACTTCGGCATAGGGTTTAATTCAAAACATATTTCATATTTGTTCTTTTGATAAAAAATGATAAACAAGGCATGTTTACTCTTACGCAAAATAATGTTTTCGTATTTTTTATGCTCCCTGTATAAAAAATTAAATTTTTCATAATGTGAATCTTATTTATTTTACAAGCAAAAGCTTTTATTAAGAGTGACATTTTTATTTATACATCTCGCAAAATTTGGTCCATTTGTCCTCTTCTAAACCCCATACTGTATGTACCATTATTTTGCGACCACTCCATATATTAATATTAGCTCTATTTGAAGAAGAGTCACCAATCAATTAACGTCAATCAAGTTTCAGTTGCCTGATGACGTGACGGGAACAAAAAAATTCATTGGTTCTGACTGGTTGGCGATTCTTCTGCGAACGAAGCTTCTAATCTAAGGATTCACCTCCATTTCGTGGACAGCCGTCAGTTTGCTATTAACTATTTGAGATAGTTTATCCTCCTGTTCCTCACAACTTTTCATTATCTGCAATTCTTCATTAACACATACAATAAAAATATCAATAAAATTTCCGCCAATTAGGATGGGCAGTCGAGCTTCCCTTGCTTCGTAAATCCAATTGTTAAAATTATCTATCAATTCATGCATTTCGAAAATAGTTAAGTTTTGGTAGAAAAGTAACCTAAAATATGTATTAGGTATATTAATAGAAACGCTAATAGTCCAGGAGCCGACTGTCATATTTTCTATGTGTCTTGAAGTTACCGTTACTGTAATACGAATTTATCCGGAAAAAACAAATGATACAGTCGGGGCATTGCCAAACTTAAATAATATTGTGACATCTCATTTTTTATCAGTCTTAGTAAAAACCGAAAATAATCAAAATTATTTTTAATTCCACAGACGAAATTTACCAAAGATGTATCAAAGATGGGTATTTTAATTTAATAGGTAGCAATTTTTTTACTTAATATCGGAAAATATGGAACACTCGTGAATTCGGTTGAAATTGTACCCAGAACAAAATAGGCTATGTTGTACCATTAACACAAAGAATAGTCACTTACCCATTACGTTATTTATTAATGAGATGAGCATACTACTAGCTTAAACCTTTTGCCTTTCAAAAAATGTTAAAAATCAAACAAACAATTGTTTATAACCGAGTTTAAAACATACTTCGTGAAAGTTCTTTCAAGGATGCTTCAAAATTTCACTGCACCACAAAAAATTACCCATTTATTACTTATTTTTTTGGCAGGGTTCTTCCCCTGGGTATTATTATTTGCATAAACTAACGGTTTTCGTCAATATTATAACTTATAAAACAACATAGGACACTAAAATGTGAAAAAGTACCAACATCAAACCAAAGAAAATAAAAGGGTATGACATTAAACAACTTCGGCACACCACATGGTTTTGGACAAGACAACTACGAAATACATCTTATTTTTATCTCGCTCTTGCTCGCTGTCTTTGTCCATCTCTTTCTGTTGTTGGAAACCTGACCGTAGGTAGTGCCGTATAGAATATCTTTTAACTATGGCCGTACCCACGTTATTAGCGAGAATTTGCAAGCAGAAATTGCGGATACGCTAATTTATGAACGATAAAATTTAGAGTGGTATTTTTTAGTCGGAATTTTCACCTCATTTGCTAAATGAATCTATAAGCATACCAGAGATTTTAATTGTTAGTTTTTTTCTTATAAATCATGTAATAGAAACACCACATTAAATTTTATCGTTTTTGGCTTAACGTTGCTAGTTGCAAACCCTCACTCTGAAGTATTTTGGCTTCGCCGTAGTTCGCAGTTTGGCGATTCAAACCGAGAACAGCGTGGCGTCCTTTTCAGGCGATTGGCTAGGGGGAATGTTTTCGTTTCGTCTTTGTCTTCATTATCGCATTATTTGGCATCTTTGTCAATTTTGTCGTCAATTTCTACCCCCGTTAAACATCAGCTGATTGCAGGTGGCTTCATTAATTTGAGTCGCCAATACTTTTCATTTTCCTTTTAAATTAGTCCCCAGTTTTTCACAGCAAACTCTTTGTTTTTCTGTGATATTTTTAGTGCTGTGGTAAAAAATACCGTGGATTCTTTTAAGCATTGTATTTAATTAGTTGATGGAATATTTTTTTCATTAATGGCAATACCTACGGTTTTGTTAGTATTGTGTAGTGTGTAAAGTTTAATGTAAACATCTTTTTATAATAAGGGAAGTGAATTTTACAGAGATTTTACTTTAAAAGTAAAAAAAACATAAGTTTTCAGTTTTTAATAGTAGTGACAAATACCGTGGAATCTTTTAAATTTTGTGTTTGATGCATTACTGGAACTTTTTCTATTGTAGTCAGGCGTTAGTTCCTTGCATTAGATTAATGGCTGTACTGCGTTGTCAATGTTTTTTGGTATCTATATTGGTATTTTCAAAAGAAGTGTATTTCAAAGAGATTTTACTACAAAGGTAATAATAACAGTATTTCTTATGCTAACTTGTTACATAAAAAAATATTGTGTTGCTTGCCAGTGGCGGGTACCGCTAGTTTGAGAAAATTTAAGGGGCGATTACCAGCTTATTATTGCGAAGCGCCATTTTATGACTATTTTTCTTCAATCTGAATACATATCAGGATTTACAAGTTTCAATATATGCACTGAATTTCATAACACCCTGTATATGTAACGGACAGTCATGCAAATTGAACAATGATGACATTGGCCGGCCAGTCTTAAGCACGCTGTGCAAGTTTGTTCAGATTTGTTTAGGATTGCTCAGGATTCTTTTCTGTTTTTGGTGTGCCGTGTCGTCCATGACATAAGAATCAAAAATGTAACTGGAAGTGACGTCCAATTTCTATGTTCCGAAAGTTACGTCCAAATTATGTTATTAGTTATTTACTTGCGTAAGTTTTCAAAAGTTTTGTCAAAATTTATTTGAAAAAATATTTTTTAAAAAGTATCATTGTAAAAACTACCTTGTTAATATAAGGTTGATTTTTTAAAAAATATTTTTTTTGACAAAATGGATATTTTAGAAAATTTATTTTTTAAAAAATATATTTTGGAAAAATTTTGCTTTCGACAAATATGTTTTCCGTTGATCCTTGCAAAAAGTTTCTGTTTACAGTGACACACAGCATAGTATGCCGGGCGTCATAAATAGTACCTGACCTTTAGCAAGAAGAGACGACACCATTCATTTATAATTAGCCTTTCGTTTTATTTTATACCCTGTGTGTATAGGCCAAGGAAAGAGAGAAAATAATCCATTTTTTCACATACTTGGTGCCATTTATCAAAGTTTATGGGCAATGTCCTTGTAAAAAATACCAAGAATCACTTAAAATTTCACTACAACACTATTCCGACCATAGACATTAAATATATTAGACCTGTACAACGTATTGGCTACACCAGCTGAAGCCGTCCAATGCATGGGCGAAAAAGTGCGTTTGTACGCATTTGGCGCCAGTCAGGTTTTGAAAAGTCCTTGATAATAACCAGGATACACGGTGTCAAAATTTTAATTTCATTTTCGATTTTTTCCAATTTCTCAACAAAACGACATAACAGCACAAAATTAGGTGCCGCGTCAGCGAAACCACTTCCATATAAATGCATTGGAAACACAGGTCGGCGTTCGCGCGCCCCGTGAAAACGCGACAGCCGTGCGCGCCACCGAAACCATACCTTAAAGCGAATTGTATTGAGGTCAATGGTGACCATTTTGAGCAATTGTTGTCAAGACGTTATCATTTTTACTTCTAATAATTTTGTTAAAGCATTATTAACTTTTAAGTGTCCCCCCCCCCCCACAACTTGTAAAGCGGTCAAGAATATATATATATATATATATATATATATATATATATATATATATATATATATATATATATATATATATATATATATATATATATAATTTTGGACAGAAACACTTACTCCGAACTATCAAAATTCTCACGACACGACGGCCAAAAAAAGGTCAATGAGCTGACTTCGAAACGCCGTGACTGAGTAAAATAATTTAATTAAATGAACTGGGTTATCCCGCTTTATCCCCTTTTAGGGCCCTAACAAAGACCAATCTGCTTATACAGGAGGGATGAAACAAGATTTTGGTTTCCTCCAGAAAAGAGGCATCTCCAAACTCCACCTTTTAGAATGGTCATCGGAAAAATGACAGCTCAAAAATCACAAACGTCAACCTGCATGGTATGACTGACTCTTTTACGCTTTGGGAGCAAGTTCATGCGCTCGCGAATACACGGGTTTCGTTCGCTCATGCTCGAAAATAACCAAAACTTAATCAGCAATTGAATTTCTTGACAATGTAACAGTAACGAATGTTACAATATGGTCCCCTACCTACTTTTTGACAAAGGCTGTTGCCAGGCTTTCAGTTACCATTATAATTATATATTATAATATTAATTATATTATATATTATAATTTTTAGTAATTTATTTCCATTGCATGGTGACGAAATTTAAAGTGAGAGTGGCAACATCGCTTCACGTGGTGTCGTCTGATTCATCGATAAATCTGATGAATCTGAGAGGCGTAATTTTGTGTGTGTGCGTTCCAAGCAGATTGAAATATACGTTTGTAGTCATATTGTACGTGATTTTTGTTACTCCTGACAGAACTTTATCCATAAACTTTGGGGAATGATGCGCCAGTGCCAACTGTGTGGAAAAATGGATTCTTTCCATCCAAAACTGTCTTTTCAGAGGTTTATTTGGTGGAATACAGACGGTCCGGAAAGCCATTACGAGGGCGGTTGGTCTTTGTCCTACACATGCACAGTGTATGAAGCAAACAAAAGGCTAGCTATGAATGAACGGCTGCGTCTTCTCTTGCTAAAGGTCAATGGTACTAACGTACCTTGGGCGTTGGGCGATGGGAAATGCATGTATGTCGAGGATAGTATAATCTAAACAAGACGATTTTTATTACCTATTTAGTCTATTAGCTTTTAAGCAAGATTCAAAAGGAGTGTCAGCAGTTTCAGAAAAATTCAGAAGGTCATCAAAGCACATGTCAGCTACTCTTAAAACCTCAGCATTCGGTGTACTACTGTGAAAAAATCCATCTCGGAACTTCGGATATATCTTTTTCGATAGTAATTGCTTTTCTAATACATCGCCCGCAGGTTTCTGAAATAATTAAAAAGAACACTGTTAAAATTCAAACAATATAGGTTCCACATTATAAAATTGGCCGTTACGTAAATAACTTTATCTACTCCTATTAAATTATATATTAATTATTCAACTATACTTTTGAACAATTAATAGTATCTATAAACAAACAACATGAGTTATAATAACTCACTGCTATAACTCACTATAATAAATCGGAAAAGATTTACGAACCGAATATCAAGGTGGCTCCGTACAAGCCCATTGGCCGAAAGGAAACAGTCCATTATTGTTATTGAGGGAAGTAATGTCACTCGAATAATTTTGACGTTTTCAAATTAAGTTAATACCTAATTATAAAGTTCTTTCTCTGTACTTGTATCTTAGTATTTATTGTTATAGTCGTAGATAAAGTATAGTATTCAACTTGCGGTAATGGTCATAACTCACTTGATGAATTACAGCACTCGCCTTCGGCTCGTGCTGCAAACTTCATCTGCGTGAGTTATGACCTACATTACCGCTCGTTAAATAATATACTATAACCAGGCGCGGCCCGTGAGTTTTTTTTACAGGTGGGGCAAATTTTGTGGGCAACTAATAATATCAACGTAACAAGCAAAATACACTTTTTTAATTAAGAAAGTATTTTCATTGTGCCTATTTTTGCCAAGAAATTATTTACCTACAAATAAACACCGCAAAAAACATAAAATACTACAACTGCGTTTTTGCTGTGACTTTTTTAAAATTAAATGCAAACAGTTTCTTGTACTGTTAGCTCCATTCTTAACACAAGTACTAGTACTACACTACTACACAAAGGACACAACACAAATATCAAATTATATCCAAAAACATATGACACAACAAAATAAGGAAAGCCGAAACACCTCTTAAACTATATATATATATATATATATATATATATATATATATATATATATATATATATATATATATATATATATATATATATATATATATATATATATATATTAATATATCCCAATAGCTTAAGGCAAGGTTCAAATCCTCAAGATGGCGTTAGAAGCAGCAGGATCCAGGTTCGAATTCAAAAGACAGCAGGACTCCGGTTGGGTTTGCTTGGTTTGCCCCAGTAGTTAGTGCTCAAGTAGTTCATGCCCAAATGCCTAAGAAGACTAACGTCACTCATGTGGCGTCGTGACGTCTAAATTTGGGCCACATCCTGAAGGCGTCGGTGACCTTGAAATGCAGAATGAACCTCCATAAGAAAATACATGGGATTTTGCGCCAGAACCGGCGCACCTAATCTACTTTAGGTAATTAGTTTTTCTTTTGTCTAACCCAAATGTTTTGCATTTGTATATTTCATGGAGCGGTTCGAGTGTATTTCCATAGTGGCCAGAGACAAGCCGAGAACCGGCGGCGTCGACGGTCACCAGCGCGCCGAATGCGATATTATTGGTGGGCCGACGACAATTTCGCCATATATGTGTTACATAAAATAATACTGGGCTAACTCACATTATAAACATTTGGAGATATTAAAACTTTTCCCAAATTCTTAATAATTATTAAAATAAAAATAATTATTTATGACTCATTCTTTTTTATTAAACTGAAAGTAACTTTCTAACAAGACATAAAGAATAATAGTTTAAACGGTAGATAATACAAAAAAAAGGATACATAAAAGAAAAAAAGATGGATATGTTTCACTTTTACAATGAAATATTTAATATTTTAATTTAAGTATTTTATCATGATGAAAACATATAGAAGATATTGGTCATAGATATTTTCATCATTCGATGACTGTTCTTCTTGCTGCATTGGAGTAAATGAGCGAGTTGAAGTTTCGGTTGGCAAATTTTTGTAATATGGGTGATGGAGTGGTGGAATGTATGGCAGCAAGACTAGTAGATATATCTTTTTTCTTTACTGTTGTGACTTGTCTCCTAGTGGGATACAACAAATTTTGTTCAACCTTGCTTGTTTGTTCACTTTCCAGTTAGCTTCGTGTCGCAGCCTCTTTCTTGTCTTCAAAGGTCCATGCTCATTGAGGGCTCTATGTGCAGCTTCATCATCGCTCGAGAAAGAATCTAAAATAGAAAAAAAATAGTTAAAAGTTAAATAATTTTTAAAACTAAGAAGCTGTTAATGCAAAACGGTGACTAAACGTTAAATTGAATAGCTTAACAATATAACCTACCATCTAACCTCAAAAATATCAAAATAAAGTTAAACTTACCAGAACTATCAGCATTACTTTCCTTGCTAGGGTTATATTCTGAGCCTGAATCAATAAGATCTAAATCTTCCATTGATTACTATCGTAGTTATTTTGGGAAAAACCAACACTTTCCTGAACTCTGAACGTTTGCTAAACGCAGCAGTTAAAAAGTATTCAATGCGAAAGTGGTCTATCTCCGGAGATATTCCACTCTTACTCTGAAACTGGGACTAAGACTAAGCTTCTGATTTTCAAAGGTGACTTCACCACAAACATAACAAAAATCTGGTTTATTTACACAAACTCGCAGCATCTTGTTTAAAGCTCACTTATTTCTAATATACGAACACTTCTAACTAATCCAAAGGTTAAACCAGAACTGTGTAAGAATTTACACGTTTAGTTTTAGGTATTTACAGATAACAGTGTCCACTGATGGAGTTGACAAGAGGAAAAAAACTTTATTATCGATTTTACGAACAAAAGTCGTTCTTTATAGAAAGTTCTGCTTGTTCAAAAAATGAGTTTATCATATAAAAATTTTAGATCAAATATACAGGGTGTTAATAAATTAGGAAAACATGAAATGCTTCAAGAGAGAAGTACGATTATAATTATTTTAGACAAAATTTTTTGAAAGAAAGTTGTTTATATCCTAAAATAAAGAATGCAAAATTTGAAATAAAAATGTTAAGATTTAAATTTGGAATAACTGTAGCGGTTTTATGCAATTACATTGGATTTGACAAAAAAATCAAGATAGTAGATTTAGTTAATGTCAATGTTACGTCAGCATCTTATTTAGTCTGTCGGTATTCTGATTTCGTGACGATATTTTCAAAAATGTTTAACAACGAAGCTATGTAAAATAAATCTAAATTTTAGGATTTTTATTTCAAATTTTGTATTTGGTCTTTATTTTAGGTTATAAACAACTTTGTTTTATACAAATTTTGTATAAATTAATAAATAATGGTACTTCTCTCTTCAATCATTTTCATGTTTTCCTAATTTATTAACACCCCGTATATTTGATCTAAAATTTTTATATGGTAAACTCATTTTTTGGACAAGCAGAACTTTTTATAAAGAATGGCTTGTCTTTGTAGAATCGATAATAAAGTTTTTTCCTCTTGTCAACTCCATCCATGGACACACTGTATATATAATATTCCCAGAATACTAAATACGAGGCTAAATGAATTTATAATAGTATCACCCATAATTAGGTTATAAACTAGGTACCCTTTATAACAGGTATCAAGAAAACCGGAGCCAACTTGGACTTTTGTTGGGTATATTATGAATTTCCGTCACAAAGTGTACAAGATTCGGCTATTTTGACCTCGGATACATTTCGGCTGTAGGCCAGTGTTACTTTCCAGACACCTGTGGTGCAGTAAGTGACGAATACGGGTTAAAATTTCACCAAGAAATTTTAAATATCGAGAAAAGGTACAAAGGTAAATATAGTTGAGATGTTGGCAGACTACTGCTGGACTATTAAAAGAAGTAACTTACAAGAAACAGGCAAAAAAGCCGCAAGAAGAATGTTTAATTCAGTAACATAAATACATAATATACTGTTAGTTATATTTTTTATGTTCAGTATGCCGCCTTATAAATAAAAGTTATACAATAAACAAAAAAGAGTTATATTTCTTTTAGAGCCAAGTAACAATTTTAACAGATATTTTAGGCCTCCTTGGACCAGATTGAACAAAAAAAAAAACAAAGTTGAAATTTGTAGGCCAGTGTTAGGGCTGATTGTGTATCACGCCACTCTACTGTTAAGAAAAATTAATATTTGAAAAATAATAAAAGTCACTGCGATTGAAAACACAAAAACAAAACAAATCCTAGAAAGAGAAATGTTCTGTACACTGTCGGTGACTTTTAATTATAAAGAAGTCTGCTTGATCGTAATCTATCACTAGCAAAGTATATATTCTGCCTAAAACCTAATCTGATCAAAATAGTTTTTTCTGACGTCTCGGACCTAATTTCTAGTCTCGTTAGCAAATAATCTAATAAAATCGAACTAACTAAACTATAAATTACACCCTGGACAAAATTAAAGCATTTCTAATAATTTTACCTTATGCTTAATTTTAATTGTCTCCTGATTTTTTAATTAGACACACAGAATATCCTTAATTTTTTTTTCATTACCTGTATAAAAAAATCATTTGACTCATCTGCTTCCTCTTGTTCGACACCCTTCTCCGGGGGAACAACTATTAACTTTTCTTCTGGGTATTCGTTTGGATCGTATGCAGGAATTGGAGGTCCATTCTTTCTAAAAGACGCATGAACATAATATTGACTGAATGAAATTACATGACAAGACTGATATGACAAGAAAAATATCTGCAGAAGTTTTTGCACGGAATTTTCCTCTCAAAATAAAGTTAAGTGTAATAAAATTTGAAAATAAAGTAATTTGGTCTTTCGTCAACAGTAGGTAATACGTCTTTTCTGTTTTAGTAACAAGTGAAATTGTAACATACTCGTATTTAGGTACTATTACAATAACTAAACACATTTATAGTAAAAATAGACATTTTTTTTAGTTCCCCATCCTGTAGAAGGATTTCATTTTACACCTAAAATGCACGACACGACACGATGTTCTAGAGTTGTTGCAACATTATTTACCCTGTATTGCATGATAAATCTACCTTTCGTTCAGATTCACTAAGAAAGTTTAAGATTTAGTACTGGTTTAAATTAAGATCTTATAGTTGATCAGTTATGTTTTGCCAGGTTTTTGTCCTGTCATTGTTAATAAGTCGTTATTAAAAACATGAATTATTGTGATATTTCAGCGATTTACTTGGTTTCCAAATGATTTTCATCTTGGAACTTGTTGCTGTAATGAATTTAGTTCTATTATTGTTGAAAGTGCGTACTAAAATTGCCCTTTTATTGATAAATTTGCGAAAAAGCTCATAAATAAGTTAATAATATAAAACTTAGTTGTCTTATTCTTACACTTGTCAGTTTAAAACATTTGGTTGTCAAATTAGACCGGAATAGCGTTGGAGAATCTGGCTGTTAAGGTTTTGTAAGTCACATTGTCACCTTTTTTATTTGATTTCACCTTTGATAACTGTGACGTATTTGTCAAAATAATAAAGATGTCATCTTTAGAGCAAAGAATATTTATAATCCAAAATTACAGACTCATTCAGGTTAAAGAAAATTAATAATAGATTATTAAAAAACAATTATAATAGGTATTTGAGAGATTTTTTAAATTCTATTAAACTTTTATTTTTCAAAAACCTCCTCCATATTCTACGCATTATTCTAACTGACGTCGAAATTCGCTAAAGATTCTTTTTATTTCTTCCATTGAAATCGATTCTATTGTTCTTAAAACTCCTTGCTTTAAAACTTCTTTATCATTTTCAATGGTTTTTTCATATATTAGGCCTGGGTTACCCAACTTCGTAATTTTTAGTCCTTAATTCTTAATTCTTAAGCATTTCGTAAAATTTGAGTGAGTTATTAGATCAGGTTTATCCAGTTTCTTTATTCTTAATTTTTATCTCGTCTATATATACTGGGAATGTTTCTTGTTCCATAGATTCGGAAATCCCTGAATAATATCTATTAAAGAAGACTGATCTTCCAAATTCATTTTTGTCACAAAATAACCGCATCAATATTTAAAACAATTTTTTACGTTTACAGACTGTCGTCGTGTCGTCCATCACCAAACGTCAAATTAACCCGGATAACAATGTCATTTGTCAAGATCTGTCTAAAACAGCTGAACAAGCCGCATGCGCATTTAATATTTCCTTAATTCTTTATTCGTAATTCGTAAAAGTTAAAAATTGGCAACTTTCAAGGTCGTTCTTAAAAATTAAGGATAAAGAATAAAGAATTAAGAAACTGGGTAATCAGTGTCACTTAATAGTACATTGTGAACTTGCTTATGAGTTAGGAATTAAGAATTAAGAAGTTGGATAAACCCGGCCTTAGTTGTTTAATCGCCCCCAGAGAAAAATATCACAAATTATCAAATCGGGACTCCTAGCGGGCCACAAAATTAAACCATTTCGGCCGATCCATCGAGTGGTCCCGCGATATAGGAAAAGCGGTCCTAGGGGTTTAGCTCTAAACGCCAATTAAAAATTTAGGATTTTCGTGCACAAACTAACTTTTTTAAATGTATGTAACATTCTCGGTCACGAATTCTGTTTATTAGAACATTTTAGACAAAGAAAATTATGAAAATTAAAAAAATGACACCCATTCACTTTTTCTGACGAGGTAATGTTTAAAGGTAGCTAATGATGATAACAGGTTTACCTTTTCTTGAAAAATGAGTTTACAATTCTTTTTTTACTAAAATTATTATAAGATATTTTTTGGTTGTTCATTGAAGCCAAATTATAAAGTATTTACATTTAACGAGATTAAGAAATATGCTTATTATAAAGTAGTGTTACCAAATACAATAACTTTAGTCTTAAGTTTCAAACAAATCACAAACCTCTGGATGAAAGGGACTTGGAACCCTTCTGCGAGACAGGCTGCACACAGCTTCCCTAATAACAACCAACTAATGTAAATTACCACCAGTGAATACATAATATTTGTCTCAGATAAATAGTGCTTCAGTTCGAGCAACAGTAGACAAAACCAAATTAACAAGTGCCTTTATTTATATCAGGGGTAAAAGCCTTAAGATAAAATATGACATACTTTTTTTTTTAAATGAATCGTTTTTAAGTTAGGACAACGAAAAATATAAATTAAGAAACATATACCGGAATTTCTATGAATGTTTAAAATTTAATAATATAAATAAATAAAATAAAATGTTATTTTACCTGTGCTCGTCCGGGAGTTCTTTATTAATAGCATTTATTTTTATCTGCTTTTCTTTGAGTACCTCGATCAGTTTATACTTATAATCCCTTATATCAAAAACTTTCTGAATAAAATTGTGTCTCAGGTTGTATTGCTGTAAATCAAAGGAAAAATATAAATTATTATCATTACCTATTAGATCTATACCTGGAAATTAAAAATTAAACCTACTAGATCTATACCTGGATAATTATCTACTAGATCTATAAGGGTCCATTTTAATATGTTTCCGGTAGAATGCCAGGACCAGTACAGTGCAAAATTCGCCAAAAATCTGATATCAAGACTGTAAAATTGTAATATCCCTGAATGCGCATTGTGCAGATTCATGGTTTGGATATTGGACCAACTATGTGTAAATTAAAAACAATGAACAAAAAAATCTGTTTTTATACCATAACTTTATTTTATTTTACACCATAACTTTATTTAAAAAGAAAAAATAAACAATCATAGGTACGTAAACATATAAATATAAAATCTGGGTTGTCAAAAAAATAATTGCTTTAACTAAGTAGTTATATTAACTGTCTTAAAATATCGGTAGTTGACATTTAACTTTTTTTCTTCTCCCATTTTATAAAACTGAAATAAAGTTACTGACATTAACGTTCAGATGCACTAAAAAGGTTTAAAATTTGGGTGATGGTAAATTCGGTTCCAGCAGGTAGCAGATTAAATTAAAAATTTTATACCCATTTATCGGTAGGTAAATTCGCTCCCAATCAGAGATTTACGATACTCACCTACCTAACAAACGTAGTGAAACGTACCAAAAATTATTTGGGCGATTCCCAACTCCGCCCGGCGCCAGGTACACGAGGACAGACAGTACCCATCTCCGCCCCGAAATATTTTCGCTCCCTTATCTAACTACCTAACTCCGCTCCTAATCCTTAATGCGAAATAAAACAAACAAATCAATTAGGAACCTTTAATGTATATAAAATTACAAATTTACACTTTGATTGTACTGGTAAGAAACAATCTTAACAAAATCTAACATTGATAATTTCTCAAAGATATTCCTTCCTCACTGTTGTAAACACAATTTATATTATTTTATTACTTTAATACTCTAATCGGATTTTCCCAAACTCGCAAAAATAAAGTAAATACGCTCGGGGCGGAATTGGGGTGCAGGATTAACATACCTGAGAGATCACTATTTTTGGAATAATTATGCGGGCGGAGTTAGGCACTGCTCAATTATTTAATATTGTAATAGAAATCTGCATCAAAAATAGTGTTAGATTAGACATTTCTGAAATTGTAATCGATTTTGAAAAAGGTATCCATAAGGCTGTCGAACAAGTTTGGCCATTAGCTCAAATAATCGGATGCCGATTTCGTCTTTTGCAGTCATGGTATAGAAAAATTCAGCAAATTGGTTTAATATCTGCCTACAAAGATGAAAGTTCCGATGCGGGACGATGGCTAAAAATGACTTTTGCCCTACCTTCTTAAATCCTGTTGAAATCAGTGATTGTTTTGTATTCGATCTGCTCTCAATAGCACCAGACGATGAAAAGATTCAAATGTATTCCGATTATTTGCTAGATAATTACATATCTGGGGAGTCATTATTCCCTCCTTCACTTTGGGCTAAAAACTCAGCAGAACCTACACGGACTACGAATACATGCGAATCTTTTAATAGACACTTTAACAATTCGTTTTAGAAGTCTCATCCAAACATTTTTGTTTTTATTAATAAACTTAAAGAGTTTCAAATGGAAACCTATGTAAAATTACAAAGTGTACATTTGAATGCTAAAATTACCACTAGTAAAGTTAAAAACCGTCAAAAATTTATTACAAAAATGACTGAATAATATACGAAAAACGAAATGTCGTTTGCATTTTATTAAATGTGTCTCATTTCACTGTGGCGTTTAATTATTAGTAGTAGTCTTTTTCGTAATTTTCGAGAATGTAAAGGTCTTATCGGATTTTATAATATTACATATATAAATATATAAAATATAATATAGTATAGATAATATGTTATACTTTTATATGTATAAACATATCAATTTCGTTTATGCAAACTTTGTCGACAATGTAAATATTTTTATTTTATTTTATAAAACAAAAATTATTCAAAATTACAGTTACAATATTTTGCCCGGGACCGAATTTACCTATGCAGTTTCAGGTAAAAACAAAATTTGGGACCGAATTTCCCCGTTATTTTTTACCCCTTTTTTCTTGGGAGGGAATTTGCCTATTCCCTAAAATTTAGTACTGGTTTAAATTAAGATCTTCCAGTTAATCAGTTAGGTTTTGACAGGATATTGTCCTGCCATTGTTAATAAGCTGTCATTAAAAACTTATGGGTTATACTAATATTTCAGCGATTTGCTTGGTTTCCAAATGATTATCTTGGAACGTGTTGATAAAATGAATTTGGTTCGATTATTGTGGAAAGTAGGTACGTACCAAATGCCATTTTTTTTTATAAATTTGCGAACAAACTCAAAATCAAATTCATACTATAAATCTTCGTTGTCTTATCCAAAACCTTTTTGGATAATATATACAGGGTGATCCATTAAGGGTGGCGAGCGGCTGTATATCCAACAGCATACATGCTACAACTTTAGGGTAAAAAATTTATTAAGAAACATGACCAAAAAAATTCACTGGAAAATATTTTTAAGTTCCTAATTCTACCGCTTGGGGGCGTAGTCGCTATGCTATGATACAAAATCCTCACTTTCTACTAATATCTTCGATGCAATGTAGGTCACAAATTAACTTTTTATAATATCTGTACTATCCTCTATAAATTGTGTAATAACAATTTTTTCGTAGTTACCATGGTAACGGTGTGGGGAAGGGTAACAATTAAAAATACTTAAAGGGCTGTAACTTCGGTTTGCGTTAACCAAATGTAACAAACTATGGCTTGTTTTAAAGAACTTTTTATCCTAATTAAATATTTTTATAAATAATTTTAAAATTTCTTTGTGCGGTTGATAAAAGAGGGCGCTTTTAAAAAAATATATTTCTAGCTTCGATTTCTTAAAAAATTTAAATGCAACCATTCATCCATTTTTAATATATTTTGTAGTTTATTAGTTACTAAAGATATCTGCAAAAACCAGAGGTCGTTTTCTCTTGTCTTTTAAAAGTTATCGCAGGAATAGTGAAAGAGTGTAATTCCACTTTGGCTTTTACCAAAGTTTTGCTATTTTCCTTTATAAAAAGAGTTGGAATCCTACAAACATAGCCTTTTTTGGCTATGTTTGCTCATTTTCAGCTTTTTTTTAAATAAATTATGTTATTTTGTTTTTTATTTTAGTTATTTATCTAAAAAATGCAATAATAATCTAAGTGTACATTTATTGCCAAAGCGGCCATGGACAATGGACAAAAGAATTACCTTGTCGTTCCTTCTAAAGTTATATAATTTGACAGTTTCTGTTATTGTCGTGACAATTAAGGCTATTCTTGTGAGATAAGTGATATTTTTTTAAGGAACAATGCCTTTTACAAATGAAGAAGCCTACGATATGTTAGCCATTTATTTTCAATTGTTTGAAAACGCAGTTTTGGCTTCGAGAGAATACGCTATGCGTTATCCTCATAGAGTTCACCATTCCAGAAAAGTTTTTCAGCGTTTAGCTCGCCGCTTAAGACAACATGGTCGTGTTCAGCCAGTTCTCTCCTTAAGAAGACGCCGCCCTGCAAGAACAGAGGATAACGTTATTAATGTACTGGCATATGTTCACGCAGAACCCCATATTAGTATAAGAGAAATTGTCAGAGATTTAGGAATTTCTTACGGTACAGTACAAAGAATCCTTGTGGACAAAAAATTACATCCGTACCATGTAGTGCTACATCAAGCCCTAAGTATTGCTGATTTTGACAATAGACTAAACTATTGCTATTGGCTAAAAATATGATTAGAGATAATCCCCAATTTTTATCTCAAATATTATGGACAGATGAGGCCTCATTTACTAACACTGGGAGAGTAAACCTGCACAACATGCACTATTGGTCAGAGACCAACCCACACTGAATGCGTGAACTTGATAATCAACATTGATGGACAGTTAAGTGTGGGGTTATAAACGGAATGATTATCGGACCGCATATTTTTGAAGGTATCTTAACAGGTGAAATGTACCTAAATTTTTTACTATTTGATTTGCCAGGATTACTGGAAAATGTTCCTTTAAATGTAAGAAGAAGCATGTGGTTGCAGCTCGATGGGTGCCCCGCTCATTATTCACTTGTGGTACGCAATTTTCTTGACGAATATTTTCCCGACGGATGGATTGGCAGGGGAAGTGTATTTCCCTGGCCGGCGAGGTCCCCCCACTTAACCTGTTTGGATTATTATTTATGGGGCAGAGTTAAAGACATTGTTTACAAAGTCCGACCAACTACTAGAGAAGACATGGATATTCGAATTGGAAATGCTTTGAATAGTGTATCTCGGGCTGAAGTAGAAGCAGCCGTAATTTCTACAAGAAGACGACTTAATTGTTGCATTTCAAACGATGGAAAACAATTTGAATATTTAAAATAAGTTGTTTTTAATTACATAAATTATTTTATTTATTTGTTTGTTTTATTTCGTTATTGTCCATGGCCGCCTTGGCGATAAATGCAACATTTGGATTATTATTGCATTTTTTAGATAAAAAGAATAAAAGAAAATACCTAATTTAATTTTAAAAAAGGTGAAAATGAGTAAATATAGCCGAAAAAGGCTATTTTTGTAGGATAGCAACGTTTTAATAAAGGAAAATTACACTCTCCCACTATTTTTGCGATAACTTTTAAAAGACAAAAGAAAGCGACCTCCGGTTTTTGCAGTTATCTTTAGTAACTAA
This sequence comes from Philopedon plagiatum, assembly GCA_963971165.1. Taxonomy (NCBI): domain Eukaryota; kingdom Metazoa; phylum Arthropoda; class Insecta; order Coleoptera; family Curculionidae; genus Philopedon; species Philopedon plagiatum. Next base: position 21,515,245 of record OZ020192.1, on the reverse strand, counting down.
TAAACTACAAAATATATTAAAAATGGATGAATGGTTGCATTTAAATTTTTTAAGAAATCGAAGCTAGAAATATATTTTTTTAAAAGCGCCCTCTTTAATCAACCGCACAAAGTAATTTTAAAATTATTTATAAAAATATTTAATTAGGATAAAATGTTCTTTAAAACAAGCCATAGTTTGTTACATTTGGTTAACGCAAACCGAAGTTACAGCCCTTTAAATGTTTCTAATAGTAACCCTTCTACACACCGTTACCATGGTAACTACGAAAAAATTGATATTACAAAATTTATAGAGGATAGTACAGATATTATAAAAAGTTAATTTGTGACCTACATTGCATCGAAGATATTAGTAGAAAGTGAGGATTTTGTATCATAGCATAGCGAGTACGCCCCCAAGCGGTAGAATTAGGAACTTAAAAATATTTTGCAGTGAATTTTTTTGGTCATGTTTCTTAATAAATTTTTTACCCTAAAGTTGTAGCATGTATGGTTTTGGATATACAGCCGCTCGCCAGCCTTAATGGATCACCCTGTATATATATATATATATATATATATATATATATATATATATATATATATATATATATATATATATATATATATTTATAATATTTTAGTATACGTTTTCATAATAAAAATTTAATACAATTTAAAAAACATAACCATGACACGCGTCACAAAAATGAAATTTCCATTAAACCAAAAATACATAAGTTTATAGGACAAAAGAATTATAAAAATTTATGGTTTTATTTAAACGATTATTTACCAGTAAATATTAAAAGAATTATATCATTAAAAAATATAAAATTGAAATAAAAGCTTGGATATTAATAACAAACGATTTACAGAAATTTTTGGAATTACTTTGATATTATTTTGCATAATATAAAAATTATTTATTTATTTTTCTCTAAGGATCTCTCTTGTCCTCAAAAAGAAATTTGTATGTATGTATTTGAATATATTATTTTTTGCAATTTAATAAATTAAATAATGTAATGTTAAATATAAGATTTGCCCCAACAAGTCCGTCTTCGGGAGTTTTATCAAGTTTATTTATAATTATATATATATATATATATATATATATATATATATATATATAATACTTGTAATTGATTTAAATAAACTATAATATTACATGCATCACATCAGTTTATTATATTTCATTATATTTTGAGTCAACCAATGTGATGGATGATCGAAACTTGGTACAACTACTAATTAATTATGATGCAAATACTCTCTTTTACTATACATATTATTGTTTAAAAATCAAGACGGCGGGCGGCGTGCCGTAATTTTGAATATTTTTTTTCTACGGAGTACTGTTTATTTATTTATTTATTTATTCAAACAGTACACTACAGATCTTACGTCTAAATGGTACAACACATTATAAATATTAAGAATTAAAATATAAAAGTAAATCTCTCTTTAATACCGAAAGACTTATGGCAAAAATGTCACAATTTAAAAAATGTCTATTATAGTTGTATAACAGCCTCTCGATGAAAGCACTGCGACCGTAGTTAGTTCTATGTGTTTGATTATGAAATAACTGCACCTGCCTGGTTCTCCGCAATGGTACGCGAAACAAAACAGCTTCAAGTAAGCCCCTGCAGTCCACTGAACCGTTAAGCAGCTTATGAAGAAAAATCATAAGGGCTCTTTGTCTTCGGTATTGTAAGGATTGAAGACCGCATAAAAGAATTCTAGTTCCATAAGGAATATTATTGTATGGAAAATTATATTTGAACAGCAGATATTTCGTAAATTTATTTTGAACTCTTTCTAGTCTAGTGATATGATACTGGTAGTAGGGGTTCCATATTATAGAACAATACTCCAATATACTGCGGACCAAGCAGTTGTAAAGAGCAGTCAGCGCCTTGGTATCATAGATATGTCTTGTATGTCGTTTTATAAAACCCAACATCCTAAAACCTTTAAGTATTATACTGTCTATATGCAGGGTGAATGAAAGGCTACTGTCGAAAATCACACCAAGATCGTTAAAATAGGACACCTCTTCCAGGTTAACATTATTAATGGAATAAGTCTGATTTTGCGGATTGTTACACTTGAAAAATTTTAAAACCTTACACTTTTTTACGTTAAGCTTCAGGTAGTTACTATTGCACCACTCCACAAAACTATTAAGGTCAGCTTGCAAACACATCTCATTAGGTGAGACAGCCGAGTACAACTTTAGATCGTCCGCATACAAAAGAAAGCGAGATTTTTGAAAGCAATGATGGACGTCATTTACAAAAAGAACAAACAAAATAGGTCCGATATGTGACCCTTGAGGGACTCCAGATGTCAGGGAAACTTCACAGGATACTGATCCACATACAGTAACGCGCTGACTTCGTAATGTCAAGTATGATGCAATCCATTCCAGGTAAGTTCCACAAACGCCAATATTATAGAGCTTTTTTGGGAGCAGCTTGTGACAAACCGTATCAAATGCCTTTGACAAATCGGTGTAAATGACATCGACTTGGCATACCGCCTCCACCGACGAGACCAGAAAGTTATGATAGACAGCCAGATTTGTGGACGTCGATCGGCCTCCAAAAAATCCATGCTGTTCCTGCATTATGTAATTTCTATAAGTATTGAAAAGTTCATCGCTTATAATGGCCTCAAAAATTTTAGGTATAATAGAAAGCAAGGAAATACCGCGATAATTTTCTACGTCACTTTTGTCACCACTTTTAAAAATTGGAATTAAATTGGCATGCTTCCAGATGTCCTGTTGCAATATACGTAAAGAAGCTCAACCGGTAATCGACCTCTTGTGCCATACAGTACCAGCCTACGCAACCCACGTGTGTGCCGCAAAGTGCGCGCGCACATTTATTTTTTGTTTTTATGGGGAACTTTTTTTCCAGCTTTTTCGACTTGGAAAAGATACAGAGTGATTCGAATGTAGAGATGTCATAAAAAAAAAACGTTAAAAAATATAAATTTAATGGTCGATAGTTCCTTTCCTATAAAGAATGAAGTAACCAAAAAATATGAAAATTACGTATTTCCATGAGCTCTTTCCGTAGGTATATGGGATTTTGATTTGGATCCATTTTGACCCCGAAAAAAATAATTAAAAACCGTCAAAAATTTGCATGAAAAATCGTCATTTCCAGTTTTTCCCAAAATGTTTCCAATTTCCAGTCGTTTTAGGTATAGGTAAATGTATTGCGAAAAGAAAGCATTTGAGATTCTTTAGTATTACGTTTTAATCCGATTTTCTGTTCGACGTTCCGGCTTCGAGTTATTAAGTGCCAAAGAGGGGTCTGCAAACAGCATTTTTCGACCTAAAAAAATTCAAAATTACTTCTCATTTTCCGCTAGTTTCAATAGGGTTCTGAAACTCCCGGTCCTCTACAACCTCCAAAAATTTAAATCGATTTAATTCACATTTGCGACCTGTATCCGATTTCAACGGAAATCGCGGAAGTTTCGACTTTGACGTTTAATAACTCCGAAACGGTACATCCTGTATAACTGAATTTTTTACCGAAGCTAGTCTCACTATCCCTCTATTAACTCAAAAAATGTTATTGCTCCCCCTCTGATCGTTCTCGAGAAAAAAAATTTAAAAAGTGAAAATGTCAAAAAGGACAGCACACACACAAACACACACTTTTTCTGACCAAGCAGGGGGTATATAGACCGCTCGGCGGGCGGTCTAGAATATTAAATAAAAGGGAAAATAAGCTTTATACTTTTATAATTTACTTAACAACTTCTTTTACGTTACTAGTATTTTTTTATTTCTTACCTTCAATCTTGTCTCCAGCAACTTTTTATAGTGTTTGACGGTAGTTTCCCTGTTTTCAAGAGACACCTTGTAAGTAGGACTTTCTTTTAATTTATAATCACCAAATGAAGTCTTAGCATCTACCAGAAATTTTTCATCGTCGGGATGATTCTTGCCTGGAATAGGTTTCCTTGCCATGAAGTCATCCCACTAAAATAGTAAACATTTGCTATTTTTGTTGCCTATAATAATATGCTTTATAAGGGTTTGGTTATTTTATCAAGTCTCTCTTTTCAAAATAAGTTAAGGATATTGCGGTTTTTCTGAGAAAAATATCCCAAAAGAAAAAAAAATAGCTTTTTTATGTTCCCTAATCTTCTTTTCGGAAAAAAATAATGTTAATACATATACATTTAAAATTGTACCAAACAAAACTTAACGATAAAAATGAATGTGGAATTTTGTTCCTATGGACCTGTGGCGCACCGAAGGGGGGCTGTCGGGCTGCAGCCCGAGCCCCCCACCGACCGTATATATGATAAAAAAATATTTACTCCGTAACTAGTAAAATATTTTAACAGTAATTTTCATGATATTAATATGTTTTGTTTTAATTAACACCAAGATTTATAAGGCAAAACGGATTGGTAATTTTAATATTAATGTATATGTGCCATAATAACTATATTTTGCCTTTTGGCTAAAAAAGTATTAATACAGAATATTTGAAAGCATAATATTATTAAATAAAACAGGGAAAAATAAATAATACTCTAAAAAAATCTGTAATAATTGCTTATCGTTCAAGTTGTGATTTTGAATTCAAAAATACCATCTCAATTTTGCCTAACACAGTGCAAACTAGGTTTTTATTATATAGTTTATAGGGTATCAGTTCCATGAACCCCCTTTTTATCCACAAAGGGTATAGCAGGATAAGCATGACGAGTTGGCCCCCAAATGGCAACCTATATCGAAACTTATGTTATATCATCGGCCTGATGTACGAACACGATTTATATATGTTTCGCCGCCGGACTCCGCTTTGACCTTGAGATATGGACAAAAATGACCGCACGCATGACTATCGTTCAAAGAGGCATATCTTCAAAACTAACTAAGCTAGAGAGGTAAATCCAACGCGAGGCCTCAGGTAACCTTACAGAGTATACACTATATTTTTTTTAGATTTAACGAATAATTACACATATGTTTAAAAAAATAAAAAAAAAATTATTAATTTTTTTTTCGTGTTCCCTCTGACTTACAATCACTAAAATAATATATGTTGTAATCCTTTATATGCACTAGTACCCATAAAAAGTGCGTTAGAAAAAAAGTGGTGCAACACTTCGAAAAAAAAAATAAAATAATATAAGGATACAAACTTGACATAGGACACATACAGGGTGTTTTCTAATTGAATGTCAATAGTTAAGGGGGCGATTTTTGGGTCCGTTTTAACAAGAAAACTTCATATGAACGTATGTCCTAAACGTCTTAACTGTTGAGATACAGGGTGGTAAAGTTTTCACGAATAAATAGTTTTTTATTAATATCTGTAATACCACTTCAGATATTTTAATTAAATTTGGCATACATGTACTATGTATCAAGAGGCATTATTTAGTGTACCACAATTTTTTCTATTTCCACCAGTGGCGTTCGTACGGAATTTCACATGCCTATTTTAGCAGACATTGATGGTACGCCACTGATTTCTCGTAAAATTAAAAGTATTCCTGAAATCCCCAATCATTTGCAAGCAAATTTGAACTTTTGAATTTTTTCAATCCGATGCACGTTTTTCGCTTAAAAAAATAAAAACCTTTTCTCTGCATGATCATAACAATATCGTTAATATGACAATATCACCATGCAGAGAAATAGATTTTCTTTTTTAGATCAAATTTGCTTAGAAATGAATAAGGATCTCAAAAATTAACTTCCTTATTCATTTCTAAGCAAAGATCTAAAAAATAAAATCTATTTCTCTGCATGGTGATATTGTCATATTAACGATATTGTTATGATCATGCAGAGAAAAGGTTTTTATTTTTTTAAGCGAAAACCGTGCATCGGATTGAAAAAATTCAAAAGTTCAAATTTGCTTGGAAATGATTGGAGATTTCAGGAATACTTTTAATTTTACGAGAAATCAGTGGCGTAGCCTCAATGTCTGCCAAAATAGGCATGTGAAATTCCGTACGAACGTCACTGGTGGAAATAGAAAAAATTGTGGTACACTAAATAATGCCTCTTGATACATAGTACATGTATGCTAAATTTAATTAAAATATCTGAAGTGGTATTACAGATATTAATACAAAACTATTTATTCTTGAAAACTTTACCACCCTGTATCTCAACAGTTAAGACGTTTAGGACATACGTTCATATGAAGTTTTCTTGTTAAAACGGACCCAAAAATCGCCCCCTTAAATATTGACATTCAATTAGAAAACACCCTGTATGTGTCCTATGTAAAGTTTGTATCCTTATATTACAGTCAACTTCGGATATAACGACCTCCGCATATAACGAACCACCGGTTATTACGAACAAAAATTATGGTCCGGCCAAAACGCCATAAGAATGTATGTATTTTTTGTTCGTTTATAACGAACCCGGCTATAACGAACTATCGGCTATAGCGAACCCTATTTTGATTAGTTTTTGCTTGTGGAAGTTCGGTTATAACGAACTGTCGAAATTTCACGTACGTATCACTTCCATATTCGTAAAGTAACGGCCGAGAATAGCAACCATAGAGAAGCGACAAAGACAATACAAGATTTCATAGGGCATGTGCGACGATAATGTGGACTTCTGTCTATACCGCATCATTAGTGTGACGAAATATCTTTCTCCATTCAATATTGTGGATACGTGTCTGCCCAAGGTCAGCAAAACTGGTTACCCTAAATATCAAAGGCACCGACACGTTTTGTCGCTTCTCTATGGTTGGTATTCTCGGATATCGGGTCGAGTAGCGACCTGTCAGGCGCCATTTCAGTTTGTAGTTTAATTTCGGCAATAGGCGAGGGAATATTGTTCTAGCATAGAGCAGAGCGCGCCAAAATTCAGCAAGCGAAAGTTTATAAACACTTGCAGAAAAAGTTGACATAATTACAAATCTGCAAAATGGGGTTGTAAATGCCTAAATCTGTAGGGACTATCAGTTAGAAAAATCAAAGACTATTAATATTCCTAAATTTTAATAATAATAATTTTGACAACAAGAGTGTTGATTGAGTCTGGTGATTGCTTACAAATTAAAATTGAAAAACATGTAGTAGAAAAAAGAAAACATTTCAAATTACTGATTTTGTATAAATTATACCTACAAATATGTATGTTTAATAAGTACATACTTTAAAAATACTATTATGTATTGATTATAATAAACGACTCATAAAAAGTACCTATACATATGAATGTACATAGTACATATTGTTTTATTCTCTGCACTTCGGATATAACGAACGCCCTGCTATAACGAACTGTTTAAAGATCCCCTTGGTGGTTCGTTATATCCGAAGTTGACTGTATTTTATTTTTTTTCGAAGTGTTGCACCACTTTTTTTCTAACGCACTTTTTATGGGTACTAGTGCATATAAAGGATTACAACATATATTATTTTAGTGATTGTAAGTCAGAGGGAACACGAAAAAAAAATTAATAATTTTTATCTTTATTTTTTTAAACATATGTGTAATTATTCGTTAAATCTAAAAAAAATATAGTAAATACTCTGTAAGGTTACCGGAGGCCTCGCGTTGGATTTACCTCTCTAGCTTAGTTAGTTTTCAAGATATGTCTCTTTGAACGATAGTCATGCGTGCGGTCATTTAAGTCCATATCTCAAGGTCAAAGGGGAGTCCGGCGGCGAAACATATATAAATCGTGTTCGTACATCAAGCCGATGATATAACATACCCATTGCCATTTGGGGGCCAACTCGTCATGCTTATCCTACTATACCCTTTCTGCGTTGCGGAATGGACTGTTTACTGCAGAACGGACACCATTATTTGTGGCTAATAAACAAATCGAGCGGGTTTTCTTAACATTTATTGAAGAAATAGTATCAAGATACGAGATAAGCACAAGTAACACAAGCACACAAGTAACTAAAAATAATGTATAATATAATAAACTGTTTGGATATATCATCTTCTTAAGACACGATGATATTTTCTACTATGTATTTTGTAAGTACTATTCTGTCTCTTGTTTCGGTCGTAAAACATGAAACATATTTCTTTTCATTGAACATGCCTTGTTCACTTTGTAAGGTACTATCTCGCTTATCTTTATATTTCTTTAAAAAATTTCCGGCTAATACTTTTCGAATCACGTATTTTTCCTGTCTATTTTGAACAGTCTTCTTTGAATTACATTTGTTTTTAATTTCACTTATAAGCGCAGCGACAAAAACAAGTTTTTTTTTATATCCTAGGGCAGCTCTCTGCCCCTTAACAGTTCCTCTACTTGAGTTTTTGGCGAAACCAGTTTATCACTGTAACCTTTAGAAATTTTCATTCTTACCAGGCGCGGCCCTTGAGTTTTTTTACAGGTGGGTCAAAATTTAGGGGGCAAATAGTGATATCAACGCAACAAGCAAAATACACTTTTTTAATTAAGGAAGATTTTTTAATAATGTGCCTAGTTTTGCCAAGAAATTATTTACCTACAAATAAACAGCGCAAAAATCATAAACTGTATATTGAACATTGCTACTCTAGATGTTTATGACTTTTTGTATGTGTTTTAGTACTCTAGGTTGTTAGCGGCTTCCCGTTTTGATACGTTTAGCGTCTCCTCAATAGAGGTCGTGCCTTGTACTAAAAGTATGATTATTCGTAAAATAAAATTAGGAACGCTGCCGAAACTCCGTTTTCTTTAATAAATACAATACTGACGACTAGACACAGTAATACGATCTTTGTCGACGCACGTGCAGGCTGCCAGCTGTAGTAGATATGAGATTGCCAATAATTTTAAAAATATTTTATCGAGGAACAAGTGCTAACTTGTTGCCAATATACCTTTTAGAGCCGATCTAATTTTTTAAATAACAAAAATTTTTAAAAAGTCTATCCTAACACAGCCTCGAACCCACGACCTCTTGGTCAACTCGCTGAGATTGTACCTCTGGACTACGCTGGTAATGTAAGAAAACCGACCCGATGCCGTTATATTTGATGACTAGCGCTGGCGTGGCTGAGATCGTATTTATAATGTTTTATGTTTAACCGCTAATTAATAATACATTAATACAATGCAAATACAATGCGCATATTAGCTACCTAATTAGTTTAGTGTTTTCCTAAAATTAGATTTAAATAATACTAAAACACAAGCTCGTTTATTGACTTTCGAATGGCTTGACAAAGTAACGAATGCGACACATCACATCCATTACTTCCAATTTTCGCCTGCGACGCGTTTTTAAAACCCAAAAAAAATTTTCGACTTCCGCGATTTGCCTGCGGCGGCTAGTTTGTCCTTTCATATTATATTCAAAACTTGGCAACCCTATCTAGTAGTATCACAAGAATAAACAACAATCAGAATGGTAACAGAGAAGGAGGTCCGACAGTCAGGTAGCATTTTGGCGCTCGGGCTTTGGAAGAAATTGGAAGAACTTATCGGTCAGTGCTGCGGCGACTATTGTACCAATAAGTTGTTCTACCAGTGCCGCAGTGTTTTAAAATAGTGATTTCCTTACAAATTTATATTATAAACTTTGCAAAATATATTACTATAAACATGGAGATTAAATTTTAAAAAAATTTAAACAGATATATCAGTCTCTCGGGAAACCACATCGACAATAAATTCATTGAATTGAAATTTAGAAGTAGAAAAGTTTGTTTTTCAAAAAGACTATCAAACAGATAATGATTTAGAGAAAAATTGAAAACGATACATTAGCGGACATCCAATTAAAAAATCAGTAATAAAACATAATTTTGTGAAATTTGCGAAAGTTATGCAAATGCACACAAAAAAATTGAAGTACTGTCAATAGACAGTACTTCAATTTTGTCATTTAACAGCTTATGAAAATGCAAACTCGGACTTGTTCGGAAACCTCATGCAAACTGATGATTTTGTGAACAGTTGAGAACACTTTAAAACAGTGCTCGTAATTCTTAGAACAGTAAAGTAGTTGGGGGATCCCGAGCTTATTGAATTATTTTAGCCCGTGCTTTTAATTATTCTATTATTATAGCCCGTGAGTTCTAAAGAAGAAGACCCTAACAAAGACATAACCTCAAATCTAATTTTTGTAATGACAAGCGCTTTTTTCACTTTTGTAACTTTTAACATTAAAAAAGTAAATGAATTAAATTTTAGTGTACATTTTAATTTTGCTGGAACTACATGGCATCTGGCCTCTTTGGCTGGGACCTGCTATATGGCAGTGTCGAAAAGGATATAAAAAATAATCAAGATATTTTAGTGTGTCTCACTCACTTGGTTTTGGTTTCAAACGGATTTAAATGCATCGGTTTGGGCGAAAGCAAAAATATTGACGGCTCAGAATCCAAGAGTGAGAGTCTACCAAAAGGATGGAATGTTGATTACGCTATACGATATGTTTATCAAGGGAGACTGTATAACTTAAAGGGGACAAATTTGGATGACGGTATTATGGTAAATCTTATAAGAGTAGATGAGCGTACAGTAGGATTGGTTCAATTAAATGTACGTCAGATTGCAGAGAGAACTGGCGCTCTTGATGAAATGATTCCCGACAATAAAAATATTGTGGAGCAGATAAAAAAGCAACTAATTGAAAAGGTTGTTGTGTCTAAAAAAAGTAGAACTGCTTCCAGTCAAACTGATCCTACTCCAAGTTCTACTCGATCTGTTGGCCCAATTCCTCTGCGAGATCCCCTCCAGACACCTGGAGGATCTGCAGGTTTGAGACAATCATTAGTTAGGGTAAGTTAGGATAGAAAATTGGCCATTATTTAATAGCAGTTAATAATAGAATATAAATATCCAATATTCATTGGATTTCTGTAATACATATAATAATTCTAGTTTTGGAAATAGGAGGGTCATGCTGAAAATTTGTAGATAACCTATAACTACACAACTTGGGATGAATTTGACCTTACTGCTGAATACCTTCGGGTCTGTAGCATGTATCAATAGTAGTTATTGCATGTATCCCCCAACAGTGCTTTATCGGTTAAAGTAGGATGATTCCCACCAATGTTTGGTGGATTGTTTTGGTGAGTCTGCCCCTTCAAGGGCTACTGTGTTTAATTGGTTCGCGGAATTCAAGAGAGGGAGAACATCGCTCAAGGATTAGCCTCCTTCTGGTCGACCCTAAACAGAAAGAATTGGAGCAGTCTGAAAGACGGTGAAAGATGATTTTTTTTTCACCATTTTTCGGACTGCCTCAATTCTTTCTGTTGTGACGGCGGTGGAGGGTTGACCAGAACGAGGATAAAAACCTTTGGCGATGTTCTTCCTCTCTTGAATTCCACAAACCAATTAAACACAGTAGCCCTTGAAGGGGCAGACTCGCCAAAGCAATCCTCCAAACATTGATGGCAGTCAACCTGCTTTATGCCTTTTTTGAAGTCGTAGAACATCATGGCCCGAAAATCACGGCGTTCAACTTGCATTTTAACATGAAAAATAGCAAACACTGCTATGTTCTAACATCAGCGATAAAAAAACACTGAACTGATTAAGCGCTGTCGGGCGGGGATTCACGCTACAGACCCGAAGGTATTTAGCGGCAAGGTCAAATTCGTTCCGAGGTGTGTAGTTACAGTGTATGAGTTAAGGCGCGTTTACATTATGCAAGTTTTGCTTGTACAAGTGCTTGATTGCAAGTGCTTGTAACATAAAATTTCAAAATTTTATGTTTACACAATTCGAGTACTTAATTATGCAAGATTTTTGTCGGGGATGTTGCTTTTTATACATAAGTATTGATGTCTGTTTCAAAATGGAAATATCAGAAATTGTTAAGTAGTTTTATGTCATAGGTCAGGTGAAGAATTATGTGTTATACTTAGGGTTACCAGATTCGACAGACTAATTTCCGGGACGTCCCGTCACCCAAAAAAAAAACGCTCTATGGTGTAGTCAAAAAATTTACCTATGTGCTTGGCCAAAAGAACGACGGTAACATCGTTTACAAATACTACTACTATTTATCGCTAGACTTGGCAAGTTTTAACAATTTTTCGTCTTCAGGCCCTTTTAAAAAGGACAAAAATTCTGAGCAACTGGAATTAATTCGAATTTGCAGCTCAGCTGCAAGTTGTTTGTTTTTGTTTGATTAAAGATTTCCGGGATAGTACAGTAAAATTCCGGGATCCGGGACGACCTAACAAATTCCGGGATTATCCCGGAATTCCCGGACGTCTGGCAACCCTAGTTATACTCTAGAAAATGAAAACCAAAACATTTTTTCATCACGAGCATTTTTATTTTTGTATTGAGTGCTTCTAACGTTCCAGAAACTTTCATAGAGGTAAAAAAAAACTGTTTGTCCATCTGACCATCTATTCGGCGCCATTTTTTCATTCAACTACTACCTACTGCATTGACTTGCAGCCTTGTTTCCATGTCAAATTTATGGTTATACAGGTTCCAGCACGTAAAAAATGCAGACTGGCCTTCAACTTTATCTATTTTTGCTTGTACAAATAGTTAAGCAAGTACTTGCAATCCTAGACTCACCAGACAACTGCTAAACCTAAGCAGGATCCAGTTGAGGACAATAATAATTATTGTAGGGGTACTAACAGGACACATGGCTGTAAAGGACCTCCTCAACAAAATGAAACTGTACCAGGGAGACCTTAGCTGTAGATTATGCGGTAGGGACAGGGAAACAGTTCAGCACATAATCTATAATTGCGAGTCTCTAGATCGCAAGCGCTACCAACTATTCGGGCAACTAAAGCTAGAACCGGATGAATTGATCACTCACTCCCTTGTGGACCTGTACAGGCTTGTGCAGGAAACTGGGATAACAGAGTGGGTGTAATAAAAGTTTATTGGGTAGCCACAATAAGTCTCTAATGGCCGCAGTGCTTCCGATCTCGGACGGAGCCCAAGGGAGGAAAAACAAATACTTGCAACTTGCAACTCAGTTGACATTAAATAAGCACTTGCAATCACGTACTTGCGCAAGCAAACCTTGCATAATGTAAACGCGCTTTTACGTAAAGCGCATTTACATTATGCAAGCTTTGCTTGCACAAGTGCTTTAAAATCAACTGAGTTGCATGCACTTGCTCAATTATTTGTACAAGCAAAATTAGCATGCAAGTTAAGTTGAACGCCGGTCTAGTTTTCTTGCATACTAGAACCTGTATAACAATAAATTTGACGTGTAAACAAGGTTGCAAGTCATTGCAGTAGGAGTTGAATGAGAAAATGGCGCCGAATAGATGGTCAGATAAACAAATAGAATTTTTAGACATTTATGAAAAATATGAGTGTTTATGGAATGTTAGCGCTCAATATAGAAATAAAAATGCTCGCGACGCCGCATATGAAAAAATGTTGGTCTGGTTTTTATTTTCTGCATTATAGCACATAATTCTTCACCTAACGCATGACATAAAACGTTTATTACAACAACATTAACAATTTCTGATATTTCCGCTTTTAAACAGACATAAATATGTTTCAAAAAACCACTTCGCCTACAAAAATCTTGCACAATTACTTGAAATGTGTAAACATAAAATTATTTTGAAATTTCATGTTACAAGTACTTGTGCAAGCAAACCTTGCAAAATGTAAACGCGCTATTAAAGCGCGTTTACCTTATGCAAGTTTTCCTTGCACATGACGTGCTTGATTGCAAGTACTTGTTTATTGTCAACTGAGTTGCAAGTACTTGCTCAACTATTTGCCCAAGCAAAATTAGTAGGGTTTCCTTAATACGTCCGGATTTTCCCGGACATGTCCGGGTTTTAGGGGCGTTCGGAGACGTCCGGGCGGGTTTTGATAACTGGTCCGGATTTTCGCTAGGTCCCATACCCACTGTGCAATAGGATATATGTAATATATTTTATAATATACCACTACGTACGGAGAAAACGTAATACACGGCGCTCGAACCAGCGCGCAGCAAATCCTCAGAAGTATATTTTTATTTATTTATTTATTCCCAACAAACCTGTGTAGTTCATTACAGGGAATTAAAAAAAAAAAAAATAATAATAATAATAATAATAACAATAATAACAATAATAGGTATTAAGCTAAACTAACAATAATAAAAATTAAATTTGAATTAATATATACATATAGAATATAAACATCTACACATTAATGCACATCCCAGTACATACATTACATATTGATATACATATACAATACATATTATATTATACATACACACACTATACATATATGTATACATATAACTACTTTAATAAAAAATAATATTTAATAGAAATAGGTTATTTTCCCAGAAATATTTTCTTAACCATTTTTTTAAATTTTTTTATACTTTTAATATTTCTCAGGGTTATGGGCAGATCATTATATGTCAAAATTCCATTGAATATTAACGAACGTTTTCCAAAATTACTTTTTACCTGTATTAGTTTTATATTGTCGTTTTGCCTTGTATTATGGTTGTGTTGAGTATTTACTTTATCGAAACAAATATTCGAATATTTTTCTCTAATTATCATAGAGTGAATAATTGTACACTGTTTAGTTTTAAATAGGTTTTCTAAATCAAGTAGTTCTCTAGGTTTATATAAATTCACTGTTGGTTCGAGATAAGGTAATTTATAAATGCATTTAACAGCTTTATTCTGTAATCTTTTTAATGGTTTTAAAGAACTTGTTGGTGCCGAGCCCCAAATGGATATAAGATACTGTAATTTTGAATAAATAAGCGAGAAATAAATTATTTTCAATACGTTGAAAGTTACAAAATTTCTTATTTTAAATAAGATACCAATAACTGGGGCAACATCATTCCTAATTTTCTGAATATGTGTTTTCCAGCTAAGGCTTTCATCTAAATATAAGCCTAAAAATCTTATTGTATTTGAATATTTTATTTGATTATTATTAAAATATATATTTATAGGGTAATTTTTTTCCATTTGATTTTTGTTTATAAACATAAAATATGATTTCTCAAAATTTAAAGTTAATTTATAGAATTTCAGCCATTCATTTAATATATTTAAATCATGTTTAATATTGTCATAAATTTCCGAGATATTATCTGCATAATAAATAATTGTTGTATCGTCTGCGTATAGTTTAATATTTCCTTTTAATTTTAATTACGAAATAGAGTTAATATATATTAAAAACAATATTGGCCCCAAAATGGAGCCTTGTGGTACACCACATGTAATTATTTTTTTAGAGCTTTTAATGTTGTTAATTTCGACAAATTGTGTTCGTGTACTCAAATAACTCTCAAACCATTTATGAAGGGATTCTCTTATTCCAATATTATATAGAATACTTATCAAAATTTTGTGATTTACCGTGTCGAAAGCCTTTTTTAAATCTAGTGATAATATGGAACACTTTTTATTTTTGTCAACATTAATCTGTATATCTGTAATTACGTCTGCCGCAGCTGTCTCGGTATTCTTAAATTTTTGAAATCCGTATTGGCCCGAAAAAAATAATTTTTGGCTATCTAGGAAATTTAAAAGTCGTTTATTCATTATTTTTTCAAAAATTTTTGAAAATACCGGCAAGACAGAGATAGGCCGATAATTATTACAGGTATCAGTAGTTCCATTTTTAAAAATTGGTAACACCTTTGCAACCTTTAACTTATCTGGGAAAATACCTTTCATTAACGAAATTCTTATTAAATGGTTAACAACTGCTACAATTTCGTGTTTAATAATTTTTACTATTTTGACTGTATATATATATATATATATATATATATATATATATATATATATATATATATATATATATATTCTGAATTACTAAAAATAAGCCCGTTTTTTATGCGCTAACAGCACACAATGCAAATGTCGAAAGGATATTCTCTCTAATCGCTGCTCAATGGACCGAAGACATAGGATTTTTACAAAGTTGAACTTAAATTATACTTGTTTGGAATTTTATAATTTTTTGTTATAACTAGGGCAGTCAAAACTCCTAACAAATGTCCATTCAAAAATTTAATATTTGTAGATCTGGCATTTATGTTGACAAATATTTATTAAAGTTTACCTTTCTTAAGAGTTTATTTTTTGTTTTAAAGAGATTTTTCTTCAAGCAAACCCAAGCAAGGTAAAAATTAATAAATATTTGTCACCATAAATGCCAGATCTGCAAATATTTAATTTTTGAATGGACATTTGTTAAGAGTTTTGACTGCTCTAGCTGTAACAAAAAATCATAAAATTCCAAACAAGTATAATTTAAGTTCATCTTTGTAAAAATCCTATGTCTTCGGTCCGTTGACCAGCGAATAGAGAGAATATCCTTTCGACATTTGCATTGTGTGCTGTTAGCACATAAAACAACTGGCTTATATTTATTAATTCAGAATATACTTCTGAGGATTTGCTGCGCGCTGGTCCGAGCACCGTGTATTACGTTTTCGCCGTACGTAGTGGTATATTATAAAATATATTATATCCTATTACACAGTGGGTATGGGATCTAGCGAACATACGAACCAGTTATCAAAACCCGCCCGGACGTCGCCGAAGGCCCCTAAAACCCGGGCTGGTCCAGGGAAATCCGGACGTATTATGGAAACCCTAAAAATTATCATGCAAGTTAAGTTGAACGCCGGTCTACTTTTCTTGTATACTAGAACCTGTATAACCATAAATTTGACGTGTAAACAAGGTTGCAAGTCATTACAGTAGTAGTTGAATGAGAATATGGCGACGAATATATGGTCGGTTGAACAAATAGAGAGTTTTTAGACATTTATGAAAAATATAAATGTTTATGGCACATTAGAAGTTCTCAATATAGAAATAAATATTCTCGCGACGCCGCATATGAAAAAATGTGGGTTAGGTTTTCATTTTCTGCAGTATAACACGTACCTAATTTATCACCTAACACATTACTTAAAACGATTATTACACCCACATTAACAAGTTCTGATATTTACATTTTTAAACAGACATCAATATGTATAAAAAAACAACTTCGCCTAAAAAATCTTACACAATTACTTGAAATGTGTAAACAAAATTTTGAAATTTTACGTTACAAGTACTTGCAGTCAAGCACTTGTGCAAGCAAAACTTGCTTTTAAACGCACCATTACTTCCACTTACTACTTTTAAAACAAGATAACATATATACAATTAAGTAATAGAATTGTTTATGGTTTGTCTATTTAGTGACATAATATTTGGCAAAACAAACTGTAGAAACTATATAAGACTCTAAGGGATATTAAACTCATTTCTGATATTATAAACTGCTGGCCAATTCAAGCGGGACAAACTAAATTTTTGATAAAATTTAGAGTGGAATATTTTCGAAACGAAAAAAGATTTTGATTTAACTTTTTCAGTATGTAATTGAATAGTTCTTCTAGTTTTTATACTTCAAGGCACTATTGCTAGCAGTCGCTGCAACTCTATTTTACAGGGTGTTAAGTGAAACCCTGACTTTTTTGGAAAAGTTTTCCAGTTCCGAGAATCTAGGAAGAATTTTTTTTGAATTTTCTTTTCATACTAAAATGATCCATGGTCAAATACAAAAAAACAATTTCTCCGGATTTTCTCTATTTTCATTTGTTTTCCGTATACAGGAGTTAGTCGAAATTATCGACTTCTTCTTACAAAGGAACCCCTAATTTGGCCGTTTATTCACAAAAAGCGAAAGACCAAGTAAATTTGTAGTTTGAAGTAGTCCAGCTAACAAAATTAATACAAATTTTTGTACAGGGTGTAGCAAGTTTGGATCACGGGCTAGTAAATTATTATTTTTTAATTTCTACTACTTTTTCCTAAGTTAACTATTAATTATCACGTGCTACGTTAAAAGGTTAAAATTTGTTAGGTCCGATAACAGTACTGGATAGAAAGATCCTTTTTGCCCAAACGGGTTTTTCATTTTTTGTCTAGTCCCATTTTTAGTGATTAAACGGCTCGCATTTTGAACCTAAGTTTTTGCAATTGCATCCATGAACGATTGAAGTGAGAGTGCTTTTTTGGTGGTACATAATGAATGTTTTATCCAACCAAAAAACATGTAGTGGCCAAACAGCTAATGATGCTTATTCGAAGAATTTTTTAGCATTATACAGGGTTGCAAAAAATATACCACCTATACTTTATATGGAAGTCATGTGATTTTCAAATTAATTGAATATAGTCCCAATTTTCTTGGAACTTTTTGCCGAAACTGTTTTTGAATTTTTTTGTCTGGTCCCATTTTTAGTGATACAAATGGCTTGCGTTTAAAACTTAACTTTTTGCGATTGCATTCATGAACTATTGAAGTGGACATCGTTTATTGGTTTAACCAACCAATAAAAAAGTGTCGTGGCCATAGAGCTAAAGATGCTTATTCGCTGCTTTTGTCCGCGTTTGCCCAAAACATATCACCTACATTTTATATGAAAATCATGTGATTTTAGAGTCCTTTAGGTATTCATAAAGTTCCTTTTTGCTATATTAATAATTATTAAAGAAAATGTCCTACTTATTATTAATAAAATCTAGTAACGATACAGATAAAAAGAATAATATTTATTCGGAACTTTTTCACATTATACAGGATTGTGCAGAAGTTACTACTTATAATAGAAGCCACGTGTTTCTCGATATCTTTGGATTTTCGTAAACTTCGATTATTCATTATAAAAGAAAAATATTTTACCACTGCTCTAAAAAGTCAGTACATGGCATTGAGAAATTTTAATTAATAAGAAGTGTCTTAAATTAATTGTCACGGAGTACATTTTTCTCGTCAAAAATTGGAGATGGATAGTGAATTCAACTGAACAAGTTATAAAATTCTGTATAGCGTAGTTTTTAGAAGGTATAGAAATTTCAGAAGATTTAATTACTTTTGAAAGTACTCGAAAAGATACGTAATTTTCAAATTTAGTAGTTATTTTTCCCGGCATTACTTTAGGAGATCCAAAATGTAAATTTTGGTTGTTACTTTTATAGGTAAACAGAAAACGTTTTAAATTATAGAACATTTTTTTTACTTTAAGGTATTATAAAAACTTGCAACTAACGAAAACAAAACAAATCTTAATACCTAGTAGGACCTCCCCTTACATTTATTATCTCTTGGCATCTTCGAGGCATGCTTATTACCAAATTATTGACAAATTCTTGCTGAATATTTTCCCACTCCTGAACAATGGCGTCTGCAAGTTGTTCTAGAGTCTGAGGAGGATCTTCCCTAGAACTTACCAATAATTTCAATTTAGACCAGACGTGTTCGATAATATTCATGTCTGGTGATTTTGCAGGCCAGACCATTCTGGTAATATTATTAGCTTCCAAAAACTCTTGCACAATGCGTGCTCTATGAGGTCTGGCGTTATCGTCAATTAGCACAAAATCGTTCCCAAAATTGTTTGCAAATGGTAGAACGATATTGCTTAAAATTTCGTCCCTATATACCTGACCGTTAATGGGCTCCAATGTTAAAAAAAGTTCCGTTTTGCCATTAAACATTACACCACCCCAAACAGTAACGCCTCCACCACCAAAAGGTTCCTGAGGAGCCATATTCTCCTCCATATACCGTTCGCCACGTTCACGCCAAACTAACATTCTGCCGTCCGAGTGAATTAAATTAAATCTTGACTCGTCTACAAACATGCAGTTTTCCCAGTTATCTAATGGCCAATTGCGATGTTCATATGCCCACTGGAGACGTCTTCGCCTATGCTGTGGTAGAAGTCGCACACATTTAGCACGTCGCCGAGCTCTAAAATTAAAATTTTGGCTTAAAAATCTGTAGTATAGGTGTAGGGAATGAACCAATAAATAAGCCAACAGTAGCTTTTATTATACTAAAATGCAAAATTAGGTCAATTTTCATAACGTTAGTTCTAGGGAAGAACTAAGGAACATTACGCTGCAAGCACAAATAATGTGTTTAGGGTCGCCTATCAAAACTTTAATTTATGAACAACTTAGTTCAAGTTTACATTTATAATATCGGTGCGCAAAATCCAAGATTCACGCCTCAGCTGACGTCGATATTATAATAGCCGACTTACTAAAATGAAACACTAAAAATATTGGTACAAAAAATAAGATCTCATTTGAAGTAACTCACCTTAAGTTATTATTGTTTAAAGTTCTTCTAATGGTCCTATTGCTCACACGAATGTGTGTTCTTGCTCTGAACTCCTGGTTAATTTTCTCTGATGAAATTTTTCGCCTTCGACGAGCCTCTCTAACCAACCATCTTTCATCTGCAATGCCGACTTTCTTTTGGCGACCTCCCCCATAACGATAGTTTGCACTTCCCGTTTCGTGGAAGCGTTGACGCAGTCGAGATATTGTACTTCGCCCAACCCCGTACATATCCGCAATAATACTAATTTTTACCCCATCTTGTAGTAAACGCAAACAATTAGCTTGTTCTTTTGCACTTAATCGAGCCATTATAAAGGATAATAACGCACCAATTCAAAGAAGAATACTTTGTTGCCTTGGTAACTGTCAATAGCAAAGAAAATGTTTTATTTTTTGGCCTACTAGATCTTTTGACTAAGAAATAGAAACGCCGCTAAATTAACAGAAATCCACCTGCAAAGTATAGGTGGTATATTTTTGCAACCCTGTATAATGCTAAAAAATTCTTCGAATAAGCATCATTAGCTGTTTGGCCACTACATGTTTTTTGGTTGGATAAAACATTCATTATGTACCACCAAAAAAGCACTCTCACTTCAATCGTTCATGGATGCAATTGCAAAAAGTTAGGTTCAAAATGCGAGCCGTTTAATCACTAAAAATGGGACTAGACAAAAAATGAAAAACCCGTTTGGGCAAAAAGGATCTTTCTAACCAGTACTGTTATCGGACCTAACAAATTTTAACCCTTTAACGTAGCACGTGATAATTAATAGTTAACTTAGGAAAAAGTAGTAGAAATTAAAAAATAATAATTTACTAGCCCGTGATCCAAACTTGCTACACCCTGTACAAAAATTTGTATTAATTTTGTTAGCTGGACTACTTCAAACTACAAATTTACTTGGTCTTTCGCTTTTTGTGAATAAACGGCCAAATTAGGGGTTCCTTTGTAAGAAGAAGTCGATAATTTCGACTAACCCCTGTATACGGAAAACAAATGAAAATAGAGAAAATCCGGAGAAATTGTTTTTTTGTATTTGACCATGGATCATTTTAGTATGAAAAGAAAATTCAAAAAAAATTCTTCCTAGATTCTCGGAACTGGAAAACTTTTCCAAAAAAGTCAGGGTTTCACTTAACACCCTGTAAAATAGAGTTGCAGCGACTGCTAGCAATAGTGCCTTGAAGTATAAAAACTAGAAGAACTATTCAATTACATACTGAAAAAGTTAAATCAAAATCTTTTTTCGTTTCGAAAATATTCCACTCTAAATTTTATCAAAAATTTAGTTTGTCCCGCTTGAATTGGCCAGCAGTTTATTTTATTATTTAGAATATTTTAATTTTTTCCTAGTAAAAAAATATTTTTTAGAATGACCCATATGACTATGGACGCTCTGATTTGGATCCTTTTGGGATTAACCCCTTGGGGGTACCAACTAGAATTATACCACCAACTGGAGGAGGCGGAATGCTTTTCCAACCTCCACGTGCACCTTTTCCAGGTAATTTGGAAATATGAGATTTAAAAGAATACTGTATCTTATGTAAATACTTTTCTTGTAGGTGGACCTGGAAACCTTGGTATACCACCAGGAGCGCTGCCACCAGGGGCTCGTTTTGATCCTTTCAGACCACCGGAGAGTTTCCCTAACCCAAGAGGTCCTCCGAATAGACCAGACAATGATGATTTTCCACCCCCAGGATATGATGATATGTTCATGTAATGACATGATCCAAGAGCTAAGAGAATTGAAACAAAGTAATTGGTAGACTAAGAATGAAGATATTTTTTACTTAAGTTTTAGGCTGTTATTTAATAATTTTAAGAGTATATAAAATCTTAAAGGAAATAAAATTATTATGGAAATAATGTATAATTATTTACTTACCCTTGCACCGAGCCTTGTACTTACCTCTCTCTGTTGATTACTAAATATTTATAAGTATATGGAAAATGTCATATTCCATCTGCTAGTTTCAAAAGCAGTTTAAATTTTGTTTCATTGACTTAAAATTTGTTAGATAAATAATAAACAAAAAAACAAATATTTACTAAATTTTATTTTTTAAATTGTCAATCCGATGAAACCAAAGCTCGACTTTTAGCTCTTCAAGCTCAAGAAAGTAACGCATGGCTTAATGCCCTTCCGTCCTCTTCTATAGGAAATCTACTTGACAATAATTCTTTCAGAATTTCAGTTTCTTTAAGACTTGGTCTGCCTGTGTCTGGTGAACACACCTGCATTTGTAGCGAATCTGCTGATATTTATGGCTCCCATGGGCTAAGCTGCAAAAGAAGTGCAGGACGTGCATCGAGACACAGACAAATTAATGACATTCTTAAACGTGCTCTAGTTTCTGCAGAATGTCCTGCTAAACTTGAACCTGCTGGAATATATAGGAATGATGGTAAACGAGTAGACGGAATGACATTAATTCCATGGAAAAGAGGTAAACAACTTTTATGGGACTCCACCTGCAGCCATACTCTAGCAAAATCATATTTGGATAAAACATCAAAATCTTTTGGTTCTGCTGCTCTTATTTCGGAAAACAAAAAACACGTCAAATATAAAGATCTGAAAGACAGATTTTATTTCGTTCCATTTGCTGTTGAGACACTGGGCCCTTGGGGTGAGGAAGCTAAGAGACTTGTTTCTGAAATAAATTTAAGAATTTTTCCTGAACAATCTCGAGGTTTTCTCACCCAAAGAATAAGCCTGGCTATCCAGCGAGGAAACGCGGCGTCAGTGATGGGTACCCTTAAGGAGGATTCTGGTCTTGACGAAATATGGGATATTTAGGTAAAAATTATGTCGATATCTTTTTCTTTTTTCTAGTTTTAGTTTTCTTTTTGATTTATATTATTAATAATTATATCAATAAAATTAAAATGTCCCGTTAAAAAAAAATATTTACTTGCTTTTTACTCCTTTTAAGGCCATTCTGCCCTAAATGAGCTTGTAATATCAAATAAGCTTGTAAAATATATTTACCTGTTTTTCTCTTATTTTCCACTTATCCTTTCTTTTTCTATACTTTGCAAGAATTCTTGTTAATCTGGGTCCTAACCTTAATTCTATAACAGAGGGACTTAGACTTAATAAAAAGAATTCCAGTGGCGATTCAGTTTTTTCGATCTTTGAAACCATGGCTTTTTGAATTGCAGCCGTTCTTTCGGGAGGCCTAAACAAAATAGCGATATTTAATTTACGTTAAAATCTGTATGCAGTTTAGCCTCCGGCTTATCCTTGAGGTTCCGGCACATGCTAGCACAGTCACAGCGTCTTATTAATTTTTTTCCTACGAGCGTACGGAAAAGTGTACTTTTCCACTGTTTTGGATGCGGAAGGTAGCACTTTTCCGCACTTGTACGGTAAAGTTACTTCACGCACAAATTAAAGAAAAATGTAGAGCACGGAAATAGTATATTACATAACGTGTTGAAAGTGACATTTTTCACACGAGTGGGAATGTTGTCGCATGAGGCGACAGCCGAGTGCGATAATCCCACGAGTGTGCGTAAATTACTTTCACACGAGTAATGTACAATATTTTTCCTACGACCACAAAAATATTTACAAAAAAAAAACCTCAATTTCTGTATTCTAAAACCCTCACTTTCAACACGAACATTTTCATCAAGTGTGCTGAAAATAAAACAAATGAAATTGGCACCATCTATTTAAATGTCATGTTGACAAGTACTTTTCAACACACGTGTTGAAAAGTACTTTTCAACACGCGTGTGGTATAAGGCACTTTCTCGCCAAGTTAACCGTGCTTTTTTACTCACTTTCATAGGTGGTTGTAGGAAAAGTTGCTTTTCCGCACAAGTGCCGAAAAGCTACTTTTCCTCAAGGTATTTAAAAAAAAAGAAAAATGTCCCTTTAAGGCAAACTAGTTCTTTGCAAGTTTTTCATATTTAAAAAAACATTTTCTTCAAGTTAGTAATAATCAAAATTTGTTTTTCTCTAAATTTTTCTTAAATTTGAAGTAAACCGGCGCTCGTAGGAAAAATTTTGTACCTAATACATGCGGAAAGTGTCTTTTTCTACTAGCGTGCGCAATTCACCGTTTTCCCGCACTCATTTTGTCTCTGAAAGACTAAGTTTCCCGCACCGTGCGGGAAAATTTTTCCCGCACCGTGCGGGAAAATTTTTCCCGCACTGAGTGCGGGAAAATATTTTTTAATGTTTTATATTGAAATAAAATTTTGGTGATGTATGAATAATATTATTATGAAGTCTTAGAGGAGTCCATCAAACAGAAAAAAGATATGTCCAACAAAATTCTCAATATCAGTCAAGCTATTCCAACGACTTCCAGTTGCATCTTAGAAACATCCACGTCCCTAGATATTGCACCGGGTCCCAGTAGCGTCCATGAAAGTTCAACACCTCTGTCTCTTCAAACTTCCACTATGCAGAATCAGTCAACTTCAACCTCTCTAGCTTCAGCAATTAATTTACACAGTGCATCCAATTGTACTTTTACGATAAATATATATAATAAGTAATAAGTAAACATTATATACCTGTTATTTTTTGTTTATTAAAAAATAATAAACTTTGTAAAAATGATGTTGGTTTTTTTAACGCTAGTAGAAAAAAATTTGATCCTAACTCATGCGGAAAGGCACTTTCCCGCACTCGACTGCTTACCCGAACTCCGCTTCGCGTCGTTCGGGTAACGGCAGTCGCGTGCGGGAAAGTGACTCTTTCCGCACTTGTTAGGATAATAACTATTTCCGGCCTTGACGGCTTGCCCGAACTTCGTTTCGCATGGTGTGCAACTACCGCACAGTGTATCGAATTTGATATTTCGTGGCAAAACGGCGACTATCGAATTTTAATTTATTTTGTGTCTAGATTATTCGTAAAATGTCTGGAGTTTGGTCGTTTACCAGTTTCTTTCAAATGTATCACCGTAAAGTACTTCTTTTTTAAGCAGAAACTTTACTTTTCAGAGAGCAATAAAAATGATGCAAAAATAAATCCCAACTTTAAAAAATTCATAATATGTGTTCTATAAAAAATTTGAAAGTACTTTTTGTTGTAGCTATAGTATGTTAACTACTCTTGATATTTCCAAATTTTAGTGAAAATATTTGTAAAGTTTACTTACATATGGAATTTTAAAGAACCGTGGTCCTAGCCGAAGAAAAAACAAAGTTTAGTGTGACTTAAAAAAATGCCTAAATATGGCTAAGCAATTACATACATTTGAGGATTACACAACTCATAGGAACATCCAAAAATCTCATTCGACTTTGTCCGATTATTTAAAGAAAAAATTATTTTTCTTTAGTAATGTCGCACATGGAGGAATCCAAAGTTGCTTTTTAATGCCGCTTTGAAGATTTTCCCAGGTATGTTATTAATTATATTCAATTTTCTAGGAAGTTACAAGTAAATTTTAACTAATTTAACTTTTACTAAGAAGTGGCTAGAATAAAATTAAATAAAATATTCATGAATCTAAGTCTACATAGTTTTAAAAATACGTCATTACACCCAGTTTGAAATTATTATTTTATTAAAGAGAAGTAGGTAATAAGTTAACTCGTTAAGTACGCTTTGCAATTTAATTATTAAGGATGCCACCAAGGGTGAAAACAAAGTAATAAAAGAGCAAAGAAAAAAGAAAATACAGAATGATATTCTAATATACATTTTAAAACGTAGTGGGGGCACTACAAACGACGGCAATACTGCTGGAACTTTTTTCCGACATTACGAAAAATCAGCGGCAATCACTGGATTGAACACAAATTTAATTAAAAAATTTGCTGTAATTCTTTAAGCCCTTTCTTCTGATCAAAATTTAAATGTTGATATTTTTCGAGAATATTTGACAGATACTGCAAATCTGTATGTGCCATTATACACGGTGTCCCATATAAGAATGCACACTACAGGGATCTCGTAAACCAGAAGAGATACAAAGATGATTAAATTAGAGAAAAGTTGCGCTTTTCTGAACCCTTCAAAGTCGCGATTCCAAATCTAAAAAAATCCGATTACTTCCGAAGATATTTGGGAAAAACCGAATTTTCCCGATTTGGTTTTTATTTTTTTCTGACTCTATTTAAAAAGATATGACAAAATAAATTTCACATTCTCATTGCCACTTTTTCTGCTCTACAAGCCGGCGTTCTTAGATTTTCAATACGACGTCTCGTTTCTTCGCAACCATCATCAACTTCATTTTTTTAAATAGTCGAAAAATTTTGTTTTATTCCTAAAAAATTCTAATTTCAATTATAAATCCCACGAGATATCGCTTCTTACATTTATCCGACGTTTCGGACGAAAAAATCATCATCAATATTATTTGATGATTATTACGAAGGAACGGAACGTCGGATCAAAAATCTAATTACGTTGTCAAGTAGAGGAGAAAAAACTACATGGGAATGTGGATTTTATTTTGACCTGTCTTCTTTTGTGAAATCAGAAAAAAATTAATAGCCAAAATTTATGTTTAAAATTTCTACAATTTGTAGATTTTTTTTTGATTCTACTGTAAGAGATAGATTAAAATAAATTTTACATTTGTATTTTCGTTTTTCTCCTCTACAACATGACGTCATTCAATTTTTGATTCTACGTTTTGGCTTTTCTCGACCATTATCAACTTTTTTTTAACTGTTTTAAAATAAAATTTCCCGATTATTTACAAAAAAGTTGATAATGGTCGAGAAAAGCCAAAACGTAGAATCAAAAATTGAATGACGTCATGTTGTAGACGAGAAAAACGACAATAAAAATGTAAAATTTATTTTAATCTATCTCTTACAGTAGAATCAGAAAAAATCTACGAATTCTTGAAATTTTAAAAATAAATTTTGGCAATTAATTTTTTTCTGATTTCACAAAAGAAGACAGGTCAAAATAAAATCCACATTCCCATGTAATTTTTTCTCCTCTACATGATAACGTAATTCGATTTTTGATCCGACGTTTCGTTCCTTCGTAATAATCATCAAATAATATTGATGATGATTTTTTCGTCCGAAACGTCGGATAAATGTAAGAAGCGGTATGTCGTGGGATTTAGAATTAAAATTAGAATTTTTTAGGAATAAAACAAAATTTTTCGACTATTTAAAAAAATTAAGTTGATGATGGTTGCCAAGAAACGAAACGTCGCATTGAAAATCTAAGAACGCCGGCTTGTAGAGCAGAAAAAGTGGCAATGAGAATGTGAAATTTATTTTGTAATATCTTTTTAAATAGAGTCAGAAAAAAATAAAAACGAAATCGGGATAATTCGGTTTTTCCCAAATATCTTCGGAAGTAATCGGATTTTTTTAGATTTCGAATCGTGACTTTGAAGGGTTCAGCAAAGCGCAACTTTTCTCTAATTTAATCATCTTTGTATCTCTTCTGGTTTACGAGATCCCTGTAGTGTGCATTCTTATATGGGACACCGTGTATAGTTGGCACTATATGCTATCAAGTGTTCACGCTATTAATACATGGGGCAGGAATTTGCGAGAACACTTCTTATATTCCTATATGACATTTATCTGAAGAGGCTTTACGCCTAAAATATAATTTTACAAAAAATTCAAATGACTATAACTTTCTCCTAACACATTTTTTTCTCTCAAAATTTAAAACCTGTCGACAAAATGATGTAAAATTTGTTTAGAAAAAAAGAAAGCAAATACCTAGACGTGTTCATTTTTTTCTTGGGAGGGGCGCACGAAAAATTTAATTTTTTTTCGCAAATTACAAACTTTTTTTTCTTTACCAAAACATTCCCAGTGGGCTCACTATTAAAACCCCTACATTTGGTACGGGTCCTGTAAGTATGAACAGAGATAAACAACTTTGAAATTTCTCCAACCGCCACTGCCGAAAACAGTATTTTTTTTATTTATTTTGTAGAAAAATAATTATATTTTTTGAGCGACCGGTAACTAGTGGTACTACGTAGGTCTAAATTTAGTAGAGTAATAACGTACTCCAATATATGTGTCCTTATATGCCATAACTTTTGCAAAACAGCGAAGTAAATCACCAATGTCCACGAATTTTCGATTATGTTACACTGTGTGCCGTCGCGTGCGGAAAAGTGCCACTTTCCGCACTTGTTAGGTAAATAACTATTTCGTATGTCATAATTTTCGACTGTTTTATTGCTTAACTTAATACTCTGTTTTTGTTTTTTTTCTTTTCGTTAAGGAAATAAATGTGGTCCTGGTAGCATGAGGTTAGCTAGCTGAGCCAAGCTGAATAACCATTAAATTAAAATATTTTCTAAATATTTTTGTTTGCTTCTAAAATATGTACAAATACTGATACCACGAACTTATGCCATTAGAGCTAAAGTAAATTTTTGTGTAACATGACTGTATGATATAAAAAATTTATACAAGTACTTACTTTCTAGGTTCCTTTTCAATTCTGATTGCATTAAAAAATAAAAGCAATTTAAAATATATACCTATTTTTTATAGTTTACAATAGCAAATTTACGTTTCTAATTAAGGATGGTTGACAAATAAAATTGATAATACAAGGTGTCACAAATTCGAACCTCGTCATGAATATCTCGGAAAATTCAAAATATATTGATTACGTTAAATTATTGGGGCAGTTTAGGGCTAAATTATAGGGCACTGAGAAATTAGTAATAAAATTATATGGTTTTTGTCGGTTTTTATTAGGCTACTAAATATAAAAAATAACCTGATGATGGTATTCTAAAATCGAAACGTCGTACAGTGGGGCCACATACGCTTAAATCTGACATCAATTCAGGGGGTAGGTTTACTGCAGATAATTATTGGTTTAGTCAAGTTGAAACGTTTATATTTAGGTAATAAAACTACACTAAATATATTTGGTTAATTTTTTTTACAATTTCATGGATTTTATTTAGTCACAATATATAAAAGTTATTATAAGGTAATTATACTTAGTAGTTATAGGTAGTACCATAAAACGGCAATTTCATACATATTCACTTATCATAATATTTTAACTGGCTTGCAATTCCGAAATCCCCAAATCTCGGGATTCTGTTAAAAATTCAGTCCCGAAAAATCCCAGGATTGGGCACGTAAATCCCGGAATAAATAAATTGTAAAATATATTTAAAAAAAACTAAGTAAATTAACGCTTCAAGCATCATCGCAGTATTTTTCCTAAAAATAATGTTTAACGCCTGATATGGCAACCCCCGAATATTCATTAAAGTACACTTATATAAAAGAATTCAAATTATTCTTAGTTCTTATACTTTTATGTGTCCTCTGCATAAACTTTGTGTTATTTTTATTTTAAAATTACATTATTAAATATAAAAATAATTTACATTTATTAATGTTACAATTTTTCGGGGGCAATCCCGGGATTTTGTTTGTTCGATCCCGAAAGTCACGAAATACAAATATACGTCCGGGATTGCAAGCCCTAATTTCAATATATTATGCTTTAATAATTCCGAATCATAAATCAAAATTGAACTAACTTACAATAATTAATTTGTATACTAAACTGCTTGCGGAATGCAGTAGAAATTCCTAATAGTTTGGTTTTACAAGTTAAAGGATTGTGAAATATATTTTTTAAAATCAAATATTTATTGTGTGCTTTTTGAGGCAAAAATAAATTTTCAAATATTTGGGAATAGGTTAAAAAGAATTTATGAAGAATTTGAAGAAGAATCATCTCCACTCCCCATGCATCTGCTACTGAAATATTAGGAGGAATTATCATCTAAAACGCTTCAGTAGGATGTTTTAATAAAAAAATGCACTGTACAAAAGGGTCATTAAACTAAAAGGAGAAAACATGAACAATGGTTTGTTTTGCTGTTTAAAAGTACAATATTCCTACTTTATTAATTTATAAAAAGGTCAGTGTGGAAGCGCGTGGAAGTAAACTATAATACTACCAAAATAGTATAATTGATGGATTCTGAAACCGATTTGTAAGAATCACACAAATTATGGAAAACCATAGCATAGCGTACAAGGGCGTATCCAGCTCAAAACGGAAGGAGAGGCAGCTTTCTGAATTCAACCTATTTCATTGGGGGAGGGGGTGTCATGCAATATTACGCAATAACAAAAGGAAAAACACCATTTATTAAAACAAAATTAATTTCACGCTCTTATTAGCAGCTAGCAGTGTTGTCAGAGGTATCTCGGCTATTTTCGCTACCGTGATTGTAATTTTGCGCTACCAGGTGCATTTTGTCGCTACCATACGTTACCTCACGTGATATTAGCTTATATTATGCGGGGCGAATCGCCTCAGAAGTCCCAGCGCGGCGGGATACGCCCTTGTATGAATACCTATAAACCAAATAGGTGCAAATATTTAGTACATCCCTGAAGGTATTGAATCCATAATTAAGCAAAGTTTGCAACGCGTATACTAAAACAGTATTGACTTCGCAAAATCATACCAAAAACTAATCAATGTTTAACACAGATCACTGTTTGATCACACGCTAGTGGTGGTATGAGATATTCGCGCTTGAGAAAAGTCGTGTATAGTATTAGGGTGGGGGAAATAACGCAGTGGTATGTATAGTTAATATAAGCGAAGGTAATTTCAGTGTTCAATTTCATATTTTGAATAAATGCCAAGTTTCTGGGTTCCGGGCCCCACTGTGCGTGGGATTTGGCATATCGTAGGGCTTCAAATAAACTAATGTTTTTACAGATTCGGAATTAAAATACTTACAATTTAACAACAATTTACGCAATTTTATCAATTTTGTATATCATATAGGTGTAAAAAACAAAAATTGTGTTTAATTTCTAATAAAGTAGGTATTTTACCTTCCTTTGTATTGTTCTTCATGAAGTTTCTGATCAATAAGTTTAAGCATTTCGTAGAAAATAGGTGGCATTATTCTTTGTCTTACTGTCATGATGGCACAGTCAGGGTTATTTATTCCATTTACAACATTGGGATGCCTATCACATGGATTTGTAAAATAACTGAAAACAGAAAGGCATATCAGCAAAGACACCTCTTGGAAACAGCACTATCATTTCTCATTACATTTGAGGTGGTAAAAAAGGATATATATATATATATATATATATATATATATATATATATATATATATATATATATATATATATATATATACATACAAAGGTATTTTTTCTAAAGCAAAAACATAACTTGAAAACACTGCGAACAAAATGCGACCCCACCCGCGTAAAAAATGTTTATCAAATAAAATATGGTTTTTATATTGTTACCATTAGGCTTGGCAACGAAGGGGTTGTAGAGTACATGGAGGGGGGGGGGGGACTTTTTTCTTCGGGAATATGTTGGGGGTAGTTAGGACGTTAACATCCTAAAAGTCCCCGCCCCTAGCCTGTCCGCTTCAGGGGGGAGGGGGATAGAAAGTTCCCTTTTTTTTTGTTTCTCGCTTATAACTCAAAAACGGTGCATTGTAGCAAAAAATGTCTTACATAAAAATGAAAGCCTGTAAGATTTTCTATAAGATTAGTTCTATACATTTCTTCGCTACGACGCACCGTTTTTGAGATATCTGCTCTCAACCGTCGATAATTTTTAAAAAATGTTTTTTTATCCCACGTTTTTTGTCATAATTCTCCTGGTAACTCCTCGACCGTTTGTTTTACATAATAGTCCCGCTTCTCTTTTCTTTCCAACCATCAGAACAAAGATGATCTGATCAACCTATTGAGCTCTAAACTCTAGGAAAACGGCATCACAACACATCAAGCATACCACGATGCTAACATGTTGATTGTAAGCACAGCTATTAACCAGTCCGTAAGCGAGACATCCAATGTGGCTGTTATAGGGGAAGATGTCTATCCCGCTGTGCTATCTACAGCAAAAACGCCACCCAACCACAACATCCTGTTCATAAAACCTGGCAGGGGAAAAGTGCAAACCACCGTTTATTCCACCCACCAAATGCAACAGCTGGAACTCAAGGAAATTTTGCTCCTATACGCATTCACTGGCTGCGATTCTACTAGTGCGACATTCCGAAAGGGTAAACTTAGTTTTGTAAAAATGTACCAAAAACATCCTGACGTGCAAACAGCGGCCGAAGTGTTCACGTTCACAACCCCTCCTCCTCGCACGCTGCTGTTGAGGAAGCTGGGCGAATATGCATGCTGAAACGGTACGGCGCCCCTGCAAAGAAGAACTCTCTCAACACCTTCAGTACGAAATCGGTATCCAACATAAAACGGGATCTCGCATCACTTCCACCCAGCGAGGGGGCAGCGAAAGAGCATGCATTGCGTGCATTCCACCAGGTGCAGCTCTGGCTGGGAAACCAACTACCCCCAGACCTGTGGGGCTGGGAACGAAAAGGCAACATTCTACTTCCTGTGCTGACGAACAACCAAGCAGCGCCCAGAGAAATTTTAGACCTCATCTTTTGCAAGTGCACGAAAGACTGCAGCAGTGGAAGGTGCAGCTGCAAAAAGGCAGCGATGGGTTGCTCTCGACTGTGTCAAAACTGACAGGGGCACAACAACGGCGTGCCCATTTTGAACGAGGACGACGACGAAGAAGACTTGGAGCCCCTTCCCACATCCCCTGGCGGACACAAACACACTAATTATTTTTTATAATTACTTAGTTCATTTTTAATTTAGTTTGAATTTATTAGATTCTTTGATAACGAGACTAGATATTAGGTCTCGAAACGTCAGAAAAATTATTTTATTCAGATTAGATTTTAGACCGAATATATACTACACTAGAAATAGATTGGGGTCAGGCATACTTTTTATAATTAAAAGTCACTGACAGAACATTTATTTTTTCAGGATTTGTTTTTCGTTTAAACGCAGTGACTTTTATTATTTTTTAAAATATTAATTTTCCTTAACAGTAGAGTGGCGTAACACCCAAACAATAAATCTTTTAAATATGAATCCGCCACAATCATACAGACATTATTCTAATTTATAACTGTTGTCTATTAAACGTAACTGGCAAGGTTGGGTGGATTAAGTCGTGTTCCGAAAATGATTAAATTCGTTTTGCTTTCATTTATTACCATCTTGTTCTAAATAAACCACTCACTGGTCTTCCGCAAAGCATATTTAGAATTTAATAAGATTTTTTCAGTAGTATTACCCGGGACCAACAAATTTGTATCATCTGCGTAATTAGTAAACAGAAAATTATTTTCTACTGAGTCCAAATCGGTAAGATAAATGACAGAATTGGTCCTAATATACTACCTTTTGCGATGCCTATTCTGCTTATTTTAATACTGGATTTTACTTTATTTAACATACCTCTTTGAGGTCTGTTTGAGAGATAGGTCTGTATCCACTACTGGTACTGTTAATAATCACAATTTAAGTAATTTCTGGCAGAAAGGAAATCTGTAGTAGATTTTTAGTAGATAATGATTGTGGTATACTTTGACAAACCTTTAATATCTACGTACTATACGTAAATTCCTCCTAGTGTAGAAAAAAGTACTACAAAAATTGCAAGAATCGCTAATATAATAACATTAAGACTTATGACTTTACTTTTTGTTGCATGTCGTATGATACTCTTGGAGTTGAATGAAAAGTAAAATTGTATTGTGACATTTATAAGAAGCCTTTGGTATACTGTTTTGTGATTTTCTTAAAAAAAAACGCTTAACAATATCAACAAGCAAGGTCGTAGAGAATTATGTTTTTCTTTGTTTGATACAATGACAGCAAAGACAAAATTTAATGAAAGAGGCCATTTGCATAATTTCTTACTTTTGGATTTTAGCAACCTGGACTCTTGATTTCTCTACGTCATAAGCCATTTTTCTCTCAACTATTGCAACTTTTTCTTCAAACATTTGTTCTACGTATTCTGCTACTCTCTGGTCGGGTTCAAGTTCTTCCCTTGGAATAATCTAAACAGATAATAATTTAGAAATAATTTCACTTGGGTTATATGGTGAAGATGGTAAGTATGTAGTTTCGGACTTTTATTGTTATTTTTTATTTTACAACCAATTAACCATAAAATGTCGGTACCGTGCTTATCTCACTCACGAGTTGGAGTATAATATATCAATATAATATTCAAGAAATTTTTCCTAAAAGGAAGAGTCTTAGTGATTTCTTTTAAAATTTCCTTCTCAAAGAATATCCAAAATTTTGATTAGGGCCAACAGTTTTGACAAATCTAAAAATAATCCATGCGACCAAAAGTGCATCTGTAGTTAATAAAAACGCGTTTTATATGGTTTCATCCCTGTCCTACTAGCTCATGTTTGTTCAGGTGGCACATAAAGGATAATGTAGCGACACGGCTTGTAAGCATTTATTTAAGGGTATATTAGTGTAAAAAAATGAAGAAAAGTAAATTTTAAAAAGTAAATTTTTTTTAGAAAAAATAATAAATAAAATACCTATGCGTGTTAATTTTTTTCCCAGGTGGATCAATTCAAAAATTCAACTTTTTTCGCAAATTACAAAATATTTATTTTCTTGACCAAACCATTCCTAGGAGGCTCACTATTAAAGAACCTGAATTTGGCATGGGTCCCATAAGTAGCAACAGAGAAATACAACTTTAAAATTTCACGGGCCGGGCCTGTCCTACACGATGACCTTGAACATTTTTTCTCGTTTCCCAATTTACCCCCTGAAATTAACCCCCAGAATCAAAATTCAACTTTTTGATAATTTTCGCTCAATCTACACCTAATTCTCAATGTTCATGATTTTTGATATTTTTCTGAGCGATCCTTTTGGTGATAAGGGTGGGGGCCAGCAATTTTTAAGCATTTTTGCCTAAAAAAAATTAATAAAAAACTACATTATATTATTGTTATATTGTTGAATTCGTGCTTCAATAAGCTTTCATTTGACACCCTACACGATGTTCTTGAAAATTTTTTTTATTTCCCAATTTATTCCCTGAAATAAACCCTAAGAATCAAAATTCAACTTTTTATACTTGTCTGTAATTGGGCCACCACACTCTATACCAAATGATTTTCGATACTCTCAACCAACTAATCAGTAAACATTCTTACAACAGGTTTCTGGGAAACACCTTTGTAGTCATCATCATTGAAATACAATTAAATGTTATATAATAAACTAGTTAACGATTTAATTACAATTTATTATTAAAAACGTATTATTAGCGTTCGTTATCCCTAACAAGCTCAAACTAGAAAATTATAAGACTTGGGCACTACAGTCTATCCACTGAACGTACGGAGTAATCACGGGCAGACAAGGCGGTGCCGGACGGCCCGGTTTACACTGCACAAGTACTTGCAGAAGTGATAATGCGAAAATCATCAGTGGCGTAGTATATAGGTAAATTAATGTAAATATATTAATTTATTTTAGAAGGTTTGCCACAATATAATGGTTAATATTATAATAGTGACTTTACTACTAAAATAAGCAGGCTGAATAATTGAAATGATTTTCTTTGTGTTGTAGACTTTTGTTGTGCCACGAGCGTTGTGACACTGCCACAAATAGTTAAAACAAAACTAACACTATTTCTTAATCTTCCGTCTATTTAAACTTAATTTACAAGTATTTTTAATTTTGGAGAACGAACTTGATAAAACGAAATCTAAGAGGTACCTACTAACTAACCTAACTAATAAATAACATAACTGTAATTATAACTCTGACAATAATTTGGGAATTTTAGAGACGACAGACAAATTAAATAATATACCTAACTATAAACTACAGGTAAAATATACATACATAATAAAAATGCAATTATATATATATATATATATATATATATATATATATATATATATATATATATATATATATATATATATATATATATATTATATGTACATACATTTACAAACAATGAAATATGAAGATTTTGTTTGTCATACAATATTACATACCTACTGCTTTTTTTACGTTAAATTATGAACTTTAACTTAATACCAAATCATTACCTGATGCTCTTGAAACAAAGTTAACACGTTCCGTTTCAGTTCCATTGGGCTGGCTTTCTCGACAAGTTTTGTAAATGTTTATGATACTCTCTTTTTCATAAACGGACAAAGATCGTTTTATCCGTTTCTTTGGTGGAGATTATCGAGGTAATTGACGCTCATTCAATACGATATTCATAGTGAATGTTACTTATTCAAATAGAGCTGCCAGATATACCAATTTTAAAGAAAGCATACCGAAAAAAGAAGCAACACAATATTTTTAAAAAGCACTCAACCAACAAACAAAATTATAGACCGTACGCCACAGAACTCAGAATATAAATGAAACACCCGCACCAATTGAATATTGTAGGGTGTAAAGAGGACCGCTTAAATTCCGAAAATTTGACCTGATTTTACCTGAACCTGAATATCAGGTATAGTCTGTACACCGAACGTACGGAGTAACAAAACTACCTGATATTCAGGTTCAGGTAAAATCAGGTCAAATTTTCGGAATTTAAGCGGTCCTCTTTACACCCTACAATATTCAATTGGTGCGAGTGTTTCATTTATATTCTGAGTTCTGTGGCGTACGGTCTATAATTTTGTTTGTTGGGTGAGTGCTTTTTAAAAATATTGTGTTGCTTCTTTTTTCGGTGTGCTTGCTTTAAAATCGGGATATCTGGCAGCTCTATTTGAATAAGTAACATTCACTATGAATATCGTATTGAATGAGCCTCAATTACCACCAAAGAAACGGATAAAACGATCTTTGTCCGTTTATGAAAAAGGGAAGGAAAAGGGAAGGTAGGAATATATATTACCTAGACGAGACTTAGGTCAATGCGGGACACACTGTTAGCAAAGTATGGGTGGATGCTTCAATAGAGCATCCCAGGCAAGCCTTTCTGGAAGATCTTTCGACAGGATTAAAAAATCCTTGAGGTAAAGGGAAACGCCTGATTATTTTACATATCGGATCCGATGGCGGCTTCGTAGAAGGCGGCCCATTAGTTTTTGAGTCAAAGCAGATGGGTGACTACCACGCAGACATGAATGCTGATTTATTTGAAAATTGGTTCAAAAATATTCTAAGCCATCTAGAAGAGAACGCTGTCATTGTTATGAATAATGCTTCGTACCACAGTAGGCGTATTGATAAAGCTCCGAACACCGGAACAAGAAAGGCCGAAATACAAGAATGGCTAAGAAGGCATATTATTTCATTCGAGGAAGATATGGTCAAGGCAGAATTATTAACTCTTGTTAAAGAAAATAAAGGTGCTGACAAATATGTCATTGATGAATTGGCCAAATCCACCAATCGCAGAATTTTACGCCTGCCGCCGTACCATTGTGAATTTAATCCTATCGAGTTAATCTGGCATCGTGGCACAACAAAAGTCCACAACACAAAAAAATCATTTCAATTATTCAGCCTGCTTAGTTTAGTAGTAAAGTCACTATTATAATATTAACCATTATATTGTGGCAAACCTTCTAAAATAAATTAATATATTTTCATTAATTTACCTATATACTACGCCACTGATGATTTTCGCATTATCACTTCTGCAAGTACTTGTGCAGTGTAAACCGGGCCGTCCAGCACCGCCTTGTCTGCTCGTGATTACTCCGTACGTTCAGTGGATAGACTATAATTTTGTTACTCCGTACGTTCGGTGTACAGACATTAGCGATATTATTGTCAACGTGGCGATATTGTATTTGTATACACCTAGCCTTATTTAAACTTAATCTTTGTTGGCAAATAAATTATATATGTAAGTAGTTTTAACATGTTTTACAAATAGCATGTGTCTTCGTTTGATTTTACTTTTATAAATGAGATAATATATTACCTGACTGTCTAAAAGCTTACTATTCCTATTGAGCAACTTTTTGTATCTATCTTTAAGGTTCTTCAAGATGTCTCGTACGCGCTGTTTATGTTCGTTGGCGAGTTTCTGAATTTTGTCATCTTCAGCTTTTATTTTTACTCCCTCCAAACTTAACTTCTCGTCAGTCTCAATATCTATAAATTATTACAGATATTGATTGCATATAAATACAGGGTGTTACAAATTTAAGTATATGAAAGGGGATCTGGGACGGTAAGAATTACAGGATTGGTTATGTTAAGATAAATTTGTGAATCCTGGTGCCTAATCATTAACCTGTTTGAAATTTAAGTTACTTTTCGAGAACGGCTGTTACCAGGCTTTCACTAATATTTGCAGATTGATATACTCTGCTAAAATATCGCAGTTACTGTGGGTTTATTCTTAACTACAGTCATAAATACCACAGGCTAAAGCGTATGACTAAAAATTAATAAAATATACCTCTATATCATTATTTTTTGTGATAAAATATTTTTAGTAATTTATTTTCATTGCATGGTGACTAAATTTAAAGTGAGATTGACAACGTCGCTTTACGGACCGTCGCTGGTTCACTGAGAAATCTGGTAAATCTGAAAGGCGTAATTTTCATTGCACTTTTTAAGCAGGTCGGCATATACGTGTGCAGTGATTTTTTACCTGATTTTTTTTTCTGGGGGGGGGGCATAGTTGGCTGGGTTATAAATAACTTGGGAATCCCTGATCGCTCTGAAATGTAAATAATGTTATCTCGCCTTTGTTTCTAAATTAGTGGTTTTAATAAATTCATTAATAAAATAATTTCATATTTGTTGCAAACTTATTGGACCCCTTGTCACGGTGTGTTTGAAGCAGCGATAGGTATAGACGAAATTACACCAAAAACGGGTTGCGAGGCTTAATAGATAAGTATCAGTAGTTTTAAAATCCGTTTTAATTGAAATTCTACTCGTTCATATAGTCGAAATATCACTAAATCAAATCTTTACATCAAAAAACGTGATAAAACCATGTATAATGCTTTCTCTTTGACTTGTATGAAAATGATTTTCATACAAATAAAGGTAAAACTATATACACATGTGAATTGATGTATTCGTAAGACGTTTATGTTATGAACTTGCTAATTATGCGCGTGAGTACCATAGACATTACATATATTAGACCCGCACAGCGTATTCCCTACACCAGCTGAATCCGTCCAATGCACGGGCGAAAAAGTGGGTTTTTACGCATTTGGCGCCAGTCAGGGTTTTAATAGTCGGCCCGGGTGAGGCACGCGCACTCGGTACGTCTAGCAAAAGTGGGTGGACGGCAACTCAGCGATCAGAACCGGGCCGACGCCATTTGAATTTTGCACTTGTGGGTGAAAATGAAGTAGTGTTTGGTTGTGTTTATTTGCGAGCTTTAGATATTATTTATAAATTCATTCGTTGAGTGACAATTTTTCAGTTTTGGTGCTGTTATTTTTATGGACAATGGCCGATCAACTAGGGTTACCAGATGTCCCGATTTTATCGGGACAGTCTTGATTTTAGACTTCCAGTACTAGTTACTGGGTAAGTATTTTTCTTAGTATAATGCATGTTATTATCACTTACTTACATGCAGTTGCGTATTTACTTTTCTGACGCCTATGGTCGGGCAACGTGTTTTTGAGCTCTACTCAAAAGCCTGGCAACAACCATTCCTAAAAAGTAGGTGGGGACCATACTCGTATATAGTTGGTCAGATTAAGAGTAACCCTAATATTTCTGATTGCTGTAAAATGGTAATAAAGGTGTCTCCTCCTTGTTTATCAATTTATGATAAACGCGTAAAATATTGTAAATCCGCGTATTTGTTAATAAATTAAACAGGGAACTTTTTATATCCGTGTATTCATTCTTTGTATAGGCACTGTGTACGTACATACCTGGTACTGGAATGCAAAAATGATCTGGTCTATACTTTCTTCCTCTAATATAAGGGTATGCATGATTTTGTGGATTAAACGTGTAAGCGAATGTATTTCCATCATGACCACAGCTAAATAAGAATTGTTCGTCATAACTGAAGCACAGTTTTGGTATAAAGCCACGTTGGTTGTCATGCATCGCAATCTGAAACAAAATTTGTTTGTACGATGTATATACATTTATCCATTAGACAATGAGCTCTTTCCCTAAACATTAATTCTATAATCTTAGTACTCGCATCTTAAATCAGAGTGTTATAGGTGCTTTACTATAATAAAAAGAATGGGCCCATATTTTGTAACGCAATAAAGCTAAGAACATTGTGATGCTTAGCGCAAATGACTTAAATCTTCGGAAATTTTCAATTAGCACATGCTGACGTGCTTATCGTCAAGTTTGGGTTCTCGATGAAATAGAAGAGGGGCGCTACCAAGTAGGGCACTTTTACAGGTAACCTGATGATTACACTCAACAGTTGGATCCCGATATGTAAGCTATAAGGTTTGTTTCTGCAGCAGTTTAAAACTAATCAGAGCCAATCATCTTCAAGAAAAACAGTTTGCTGATCGAAACCGGACAATCTCATTCGCCCTGATTGATTTGAAACTGCTGCAGAAACAAACCCATTATCACGCTGTAAAAGGTTTGGTACGATATTCTTTAAATTAATTAATTAATTAATTTGTAACTGAC
Source organism: Philopedon plagiatum (assembly GCA_963971165.1). Lineage (NCBI taxonomy): Eukaryota > Metazoa > Arthropoda > Insecta > Coleoptera > Curculionidae > Philopedon > Philopedon plagiatum. The sequence goes on along the minus strand of OZ020192.1, from coordinate 21,474,710 downwards.
ATCCAGGTTAATGTTGATAATAACAGAAAATGCTGCTTGGTATCTCTAGACCTATGTAAGGCATTCGATACAGTGAATCATCAAATTTTATTGCAGATTCTTCACACTATAGGAATACGAGGTAATATATATAACTGGATTCAAAATTATTTATGTAATCGCAAACAATATGTTGAAATAAAAAATATTAAAAGTTCTTTAAAAAATATTACATGCGGTGTCCCACAAGGTTCGATATTGGGACCAATTCTTTTTCTCATTTATATTAACTCTATTTCAAAATTAAATTTAAAGGGTAAAATAAGATTATTTGCAGACGATACCACTATTATTTATTTTGGTGATACATATAATCAAATTATAAATGATATTAATGATGACTTAAATGAAATATTTATTTGGCTGCAATATCATCAATTAACTTTAAATTTTGAAAAGTCTTGTTTTATGATTATTTGTAAAAATCAGAAACAAACTGAAAATTTGACATTATCCTATAGGGGTAGAAATATAAAGTATTCAAAAAAAATTAAATTTTTAGGATTAACATTAGACGAAAATCTTTCCTGGAAACAACATATTCAAAATTTAAGGAATAAAATATCACCCATTGTTGGTACATATATTATATAAGATTAGATATTTTATACCCCTTAAATATTTAAAATCTTTGTATTTTTCATTAATTTATTCCCATTTACAGTATCTTATTTCGCTATGGGGATCTGCTTGTGCATATATTTTAAATCCACTAAAAAAATTACAAAATAAATGTATTAAATGCATTCATAAATTACCTTTTCTTACGCCAACTGAAAATTTATATAAACCAAATGGTTATTTGAATATTGAAAATATTTATAAATTAAAAATTTCTATTTTAATTCATTCAATAATAAATGGAAAAAAGATTTTAAATTTAAAATTATTCAAAGCAATAAATATTCATACTTATGAAACAAGAAATAATAATGATTTGATTATTTCTCAAGTTAAAAGTAACTTTGCCCAGAAATCATTATTACACAATGGAATAATTATTTACAATAATATTCCAAAAGAAATAAGAAATATTTTCGATATTAAAAAATATAAAAGATATTTAAAAAAATACTATCTGGAAAAATAGCCTTTAATTAAAATCTTATTTGTTATTACTGTTATACTGCTTTAACTTGTTTTACTTTGTTGTAAATTTTACTTTTAGATTTTTATTTGTAATTTGTAATTATTTCCCTGTAATAAGCAATTGTAAATGCTGGTTGGGAATAAATGTATTTAAACTAAAAAAAAAATTACCTAGTGAAAGTACCAATAAGGTCAAATTGTCCTAGAATTTTCATTTTCACCTTATTAATTTTTGTTAGTTTTTCTCTGACTTCTAAAAAGGATGGAAGGCTAAACAGTTTTAAGTGAGAAAGGAAAGCGACTTTTAGTCGTTTGTGGTTTTAAGTTTTGTGTCGGTAAAACTTTAAAAGGTGGCAGTGTGTACTGGAGATGTTTGAATAAAAAACCAAGAGTCCCGCTAAAGTCTATACACCGATCAGAGATTTCAAATGTATTTTAAAATATAATTTAAATCATAATCATTAGAGAAAATCTTGAAAGGTCAAGTTAAGCAATTCTATTAAAGACAAAGCTGCTGGTGATCCATATGAGAGGCCTACAAAAATAATTCAATTCATTTTAGCATAAAATATGAACTCTTTGAATAATATACCACATTGTTGTTCTTCAAAATCTAATCCCTGAAACTATTTTTGCTACTCTTGTTTAAAATTGTAATTATACAGTGGAAAAAGGAAATTAGGAGTCAGGGAATAGTTAGAAGAGTTTAGAATACTGGAAAATCTAATATGAAATCAGGTTTTAGTTACGGATTTTACGAGATATTTGTGTGAAACATTAGGAAACTATTAGTTGAAATTAAACAACTGTGTAGAGCTTGAATAAAGGATATATATTTACTTAAATAAAAATAAAATGTTCTTTGTTTCCTACTATCTTTAGTAACAGATATTTTCCCTTTTAAGTATAATTGCAGAACTCCTTGTTTCTTTTCCATAATTATTACTCATCTAAAAACCCACAACTACCTTTCAAAACAAATACAAGGCAGGTTAGGTGTAACTTTTTACGCTTGGCAGCTACACGACCGTTCCGATTGCCTACATGTAAATGTCGCGCGCCGATGGTAGGCGATTTCTTTTTAACACAGAATTTGGCAAGCTTTAGTTAAATCATGGGTAACCCAACAAAAATGTATTAAAATTTGACACGGTATTAGCTTATCCCGAATTAAATTTTCTTTCTGCAACCCCAGGCAATAAATAATTCTATTTTTTATTACTCTATACAGTGGCACCAAAATCAAAATTTAATGAAAGAAAGAGCCCATTGATCAAAAATCAAAAAAAGAAAAATGCTAATTTTTTAACGTTTTGGTTGTACATATAATTACCGTAAAATAATCTGTGAAATCCAAGGGGTCCTTTGGATTTACCCTGTTGATACGGATGCTTCCATCTTGCATTGCAAATATGAGATATTTTTTGTTATCACTTAAAAAAATAAAAGGTTACCTAGGTATGTTTTTGTATTATTAACTAATTTTATTATTAACAGGTTTAGTTTAATTTAAAACTTGAGAAAAGTTTTCGGCTCCGATTACTACTGATCGTCTTTAACATTTTCATTTATTTGCTATAAATTAGTAACTCTCCAATGTAGACACATAGTCAATCCCAAAAGCGAATAGTCACCGTCAACTATAATTCATATTCGTATAAAAACAGATTTGTTTTTTGGTATGTGCCAACTATCCAAGTTATCGGCAGTATTTAGTCCAGGTGAATAGGTTTTCTGAACGGTTTAAATAAATAATAAAATAAATTCGGTATTGGTACAAAATTATTATTTCAATTTATTGCAAACGGTGTATTTAAATTAGCTTACACCGTTTTTCAGACCTACTGAACTTGAAAAATAGAAAAATACAATTGTCGAAAAATATTATTAATTTAATATATGCGCCCAGGCTATAATTCTTATCTTGGCTAATGATTTTTTGTACTCGAACAAAAAATCGCTAGTCGAGATAAGAATTTTAGTCCGGGGGCACATATTAAATTAGTTATATTTTTCAACTATTGTATTGTTCTAGTTTTCCTTCCAAGTTCAAAATGTTGTAGAAAGGTGTAAGCTAATTTAAATACACTATTTGCAATAAATTTAAATAATAATTTTAATAATAATAATAATAATATTTATTTAAACTATTCAGAAAACTTATTCGCCTGGACTAAACATCTTGGAATGTCGGCATATTAAAAAAAATAGTTCTTATAGATACGAATATGAACTAATTATAGTTGACGGGGACTATACATACACCCTAGAATTATTTTGGTAAATCTAACAATATTATGGGGCTTTTTATTTTAACACTAGTTAAAATATATCAATAATAAGATAAAATACAACATTTGTAGAGTTTTTTTTTAATCTGGTACAGGGATATCCAAATAAAAGTGAACAGGCCTTATAACTTTTTTATTTCTAGAGATGAGAAAAAATGTTAAATATTAAAGTTTTATATGAAAGGACAATTAAGCATCGAATAAAACAAAATTATATAAAACAGCGATTTTCTCGCTTATTTTAAATTGGATGATATAATTTTATCATATTTTTGGATTCTAGGAGGAGTTCTAGACATATTTTATAAAACATACCCTATGCGGTTTTTCAATCGTTTTTGAAATATTTCAAATTTAAAATTATTTCGCTTCCTACTTTAAACGTAACTATCCAGGTTGCGAACGGAATACCCTGCTACCTTTTCTAATTTTCTTCGTTGTTAAGTCAAAGTTAATGTCAGGGTTGACAATAATACTTTAGTCACCGTGAATTCATAATTTTATTTTGATGCAGAATGAGCTATTCTATTAAAAATGAATGTTGATTTTTATTAGTTATTAATATTTGAAAGCGATAGCCAGTGATTATAAACAATAACAAATAAATTATAACATAAACAGATAAATGTTAACATTGGCGAATAAATATCAAAAGAAATTATCAACATATCCGCTATTTAATTCTTCGCACTTTTCATACATTCTTCTGCATCTGAAGTGTGTCTATTAAACATTCCAGCAGTTGCGAAAGTTGCTTCGTCTGTCCAGCCGATAGTATTAAATAAATTAGGATCTTGCCGCATTCTTTCGTTAAGATTTGTGACAAAAGTATATCTCCTTTCTTTTTGATCGGCACTAAGCTTTTGAACTGGCATAATTTTATATGGTCTATACTTAAAATACTTTAACGTTCTTTGAACTGTTCCATAAATCAACATTTTATCTCTTCTTTCATATCTGAGATACTGCACACAATCGGGAATTGAATTTTTTGGATTCCCTTGAAAATATAATAAAATCGCTAGGTCCCTTTTGTCATTTCTTTCTCTTCATCTTTTTTCCATTGCCCAGAATTCCTATTTCTTCTAGTCTTCTATTTGTTTTTATTATGGTGTTTAATAATGGAGTTCCTTGTCCCCCTTCAATACTTTCTTCATATTGTCTTTAAGCCGCTCTAACATTATTGTTATTTTTTAAGTATAATTTTAACATTTTGTATCTTTCATTAATAAAATAAATCATTTTGCATAAACATAAAATTATAAATTCACGGTGACTAAAGTACTATTGTCAACCTTGACACTAACTTTTACTTAACTACGACGAAAATTTAAAAAGGTAGCAGGTATTTCGTTCACAACCTGGATAGTTAGGTACGTTTAAAATATATTTCTGACAAATAATTTTTAATTTGAAATATTTCAAAAACGATTGAAAACCCGCATAGGGTGTTAGAGAAAATATGTCTAGAACTTCTCCTAGAATCCAAAAATATGATAAAAATCATACCAAGCAATATAAGCGAGAAAATCGATGGTTTATACTATATTTTTTTTATTCGATGCTCAGTTGCTTTACTGATGTATGAAGATATATGAATGATCCATAAAGATACCCAAAACCTTTACATTTAACATTTTTTACCATCTTTAAAAATAAAAAAGTTATAAGGCCTGTTCCGACGAATTCCCAACAGCTTGGCGATGAGCAATAGAATGGCGTCTTCCAGAGAGAACTGGAAGTCGAATGGCTCTCTTTTGAATAGAATCAAAGATGTTAGTGATGCCGCTTCACAGATATGAGGACAGTATTCTATGTTAGGTCTTACTTGAGAAACATAAAGAGTGTGTACGGGGAGAAGTATTTTCTGACTCGAAAGAGCAAACCAAGCTTTTTAGCTGCTGATGTGGCTATTGAAGTAATATGTTTATGCCAGCTGAAATCGTGTTGGAAAGTGATGCCAACAAGGTGTTTCTTTGTTTTGTAGAGCTTGGCCAATTATGTGGACGGGATACGTGTTTCAGGATTTTTTGCGAGACGGAGCAAGACTGGGTTTTGTAAGCATTAAACTGAACAAGGTTTTTGGCACCCCGGTCTAAGATTAGAGATCTTGGGAACGGAACAGGTGCATAGATTTGCGTCTATCATCCAGCTCTTGATTCGAGGCTTGTCTTGAAAAATGAATGTTGGAGTAAAGAGTACTATCGTCGGCATAACTGTGGATGGGATTGGTAGTTGAAGAGTTAATAAAATAATAAAAAACGGTTCTATTATAGAAAATACGTACTCAAATTTCACCTTTTCTCATGACTTTGCGTCATTGTAAAATTAAATCGATCGAGCAGCAATGCGAATCCATAAAATTGTGAAAGTCCTTAAACTAACTACAATTTTACTGAATTTTCCTTTGAATGCAATAAATTCACCGCCATTTTCTGAAGTGCTGAAAGGTAACTCTACATAAAAACAAACAGCCTTAAAAAGCTCGTCCCTGCCTAACACCCCGAGGGACATGCAGAGACAAAACTTCCAGTGACCACTGCATATATCGCTGCCCTAGTTCTAAACTAGGATATCTTAAAAAATTTCAATTTTGAGATACCTGCATAATAAAATCAGGTTTGTATATGTCTCTTCATTTCTACATACAGATATCTTTTAATTTTAAAATATTTTTTAATTAAGAATATAATTTTATTAAATTTAAAATATAATCCTGAATTATTAGGTACCTTCAGATCTTTAAATTGAATTTACTAAAAACTAACTCCTGGGGCTGGAAACCGCATTATCAAATAAAGTTTAATTGTTTAGTTAGTTTTTTTTTTGTTCTACTTGAGATCTGGAGATGGGGCCCCAAAGAAAGATTGGGCCCGGAGCAGTTACCACTCGTTGTTTCCCCCCTCATGGCGGCCCTGCTTCTAAATCTAGGACCAGACTTTCTGTGATGTTTGGTGTTATTTCTGTCCAAGTTACTTGAAGATCATTTGTCAGTGGAACTTTATTGGAAATTGATTTGCAGGATTTCGAGATACTTCTAATTAATCGTTATACGATCAAAAAATACTAAATTTCCAATACTGGCCGATGCCATACAGTCCCAAAATGAAGGCAGGTTTTTCTATGGGCTTTGCCATTAATACTACATTTTCGGATTTTATTTCCTGGTTAGATTTTCACCATCTTTTTCCGTTGTTATCTGCTTAAGCCTTTTCTTGACAAAAGTGAATATAACACTTTAGATCTGGTGACAGGCTAATCAGGAACCACTAAATTTTCAGGAAATAAAATCCGAAAATTTAGTAGAAACGGCAAAGCACGGAGGAAAAAATGTCATGGTTTCGGACTGTATGGCTGCGGTCCTAAGCTGCGGTAAGTATGGGAAATTGTTTTTATTGATGGTATAATGAATTACCAGAAATACCTCAAAATAGTGCGAGACAACTTGTCGCCTTCAGTTATATGTTGCCGTTTGAAAATGGATTTGGATAGATTTTTCAACAATACAATAATTCGAAGCAAACTTCGGCATTGGTCAAAGAATGACTGTGGTATAAATAACGTAATAAGACAATTTGTATTACCTCTCAAGTCGCCACACCTTAACCCAATACAACATTAGTGGGATAAATTAAAGCGTAGAGAATAAAAATACGACATATCCAATAAAGTTTCACTTTAACTCATCAGTCAACTTGGACAAAAGAAATAACCCCAAACATCATAGAAAGTTTAGACTTGCTAGTGCTAAGAGGAGTCTCAGAGGTACTAGATTTAGAAGGCGGGCCAACTAAACACTAAATTTATCTTGTTTTATAATTAATTGTTTTAAGCTAGTAAGTCTATGCTTACTATTGTGAGATGTTTATTATTATTTATTTAGGTATTTTTGCAAAACCATTTTCTATACAAATGTTTTCTTTTTTATTATTATTGTTATATTTCCAATACTGTGTTAAAATCCTCACAGTGTTGAGTGTAGCTTAGTCTTACAAAAAGTCTAGGTTGTATGGACATTTTTGGGACTAACTGCAAATAAGACATACCTATATATTCATTTAGGGGGATTTATATTTTATTTGGTAATTTTCCTTTAAAATTGCGCCCCAGAGATATTTGATGTCTGTCCAACTTTTGCGATGGGCGGTTATGAAAGAGAGAACATAATAATATTTTGATTCCTTTAATGAATTATACATCTTCACCGGTGAGTAATTGGTTTTGTGTAGCAAATAACGGAACAACAGCAATGTTACAAAAAGAAAACAATGTTAGTTAACATCCGACGATATTAAGCAAGTTTACCCAATCCAGGCTGTAAAAAGTCGCAAAGGCCTAGACTGAATCTGTGTAGACGAGTGGGATGCTAATGGCTCAGCAGTGATGTTAAGTTACATTAGTAGCTACTTATTAATACTTGTAATAAATTGATGACTCCAATTAAGCTAAACAGCGTTGTCACAGCTGCAAATAACTGAATTTTAGTGAACAAAAAGGGCTCACTAGACGACAAAATTGATAAAGATGCCAAATAACACAATAATAAAGACAAAGGCGAAACGAAAACATTCCCACTATGGTAGTTTGCAAATCGGTCGATGAGGATGAAACGTTCTTAATAATTACAATCAGTAATCACAACGACTGGGTGGCCTGAAAATTTAAAAAATCAGCGGTGATTTTAATAACTGTAAGGAATAAATGTAAGGAAATTTGACAGTTCACCGTGGGGAAAATGTTTTTAAAAGCTTAACATCACTGGGACCCAGTGTGGCCTAAGCATTGAAGATCGTCTTGATTACCACCAATAATTTACTCATTCTTCTAAAACAAAATAGGGATGGGAGCTTATTACTCCTTTTAAGGTCTCGGTATAGCTAGTAGCTACCGCTGTTTGATTTAAAACTACATTTTGATTGACAGTTCCACTTATAACAAACTAATATAAATTATTGTCACTTACGTATAAATATACGTGCTAATCTCCATTTCTTCTCCGCCATTTAACATTCGAAAATTAATAGGGACTGTATCTTTCTGACCAATTCGATATTCGTAAATGTAGCCAGAGTCATATCTGGAGAAAAATAAAATATTTTGTGACGATATTAATAAATAAACGTACGTAAGAATTTATAGGTCGACTATCTGTACTTAAAAAAATTGATTAATTAAATAAGTCCTACGACTTATAGTCATGGGACATATTGAGAGTAGGCGGAAACCTTCTTCGTCTATCTATCGTAAGATTTATTACTCTTTATATAAAAAAGAAATACCTTTGTAAACCATTTCATCGAATTATTTAAAAAACAATCAATATCAAACCCAAGCAAACACCCAAAAAATTGACGTTTACCAAACCATATTTACTAATAATTTCAAAATCTAAAGGTTATATAGACATATTATACGTAGATAATCTTTACCCTGCCATTGATATCCATATCGTATTACTTTCGGTATATTTCAACCATAAAATTTTATTGGGAACTTCTGGAATATACAAAGGCTCCAGTTCTTCTTCACTTTCAGAATCAGCTAAAAAGTACGTTAATATAATATTGTAGCGACACGGCCTACATATAAGCATTTATTTAAGGGTATAGAGCAGTGTATACAAATGAATGAAAATAAAATTTAAAAGGGAATTATATAAACACAGAAATTCTTAGAATTTAATTGTGCAACACAAAAGAAAATGATTAAAAATAAATGGTACGTTTGCGTTGAAGGAATTTTTAAATATTTATTAAAAAGTAAACGATTTAAATAAGCTACAAAATGTTTATACAAGTTAATTCCGATTTTTTTTTGTGTGTAGAAACTACTTCACCAGAATCCGCAAAAGTCCCGTAACCTACCAAATAGTAACTGCCTACCGCTTCCGAATTTCCACCGAGCATTTCAACAATCAGAAACAAACTAACCTTTTTCATTGATACTCCCAATGGGGAAAATCTTCTCCGCTCGAAAAGAAACACCCTAACTACCTTATTGCAACAGTAAAATTACGTTCTGTCTTATCTGATTGGTCCAACAGAAGAACTGCCCCTTGATGACTCATCCTTGGTAAACAAGCATTACTAAATATAGCGCCATTGTAAAACTTAAATTTATAGTTTCTTTATGTACCTTGTATAAAACACACGCCAATAAATGTGTCTAGAAAATGCAAGGAGCAAAAAAAGCTACCCACTTGACAAATAAAGACGTAAATGTCCAATTAATACAGACATTCTTCTTTATTTTCCTGCTAAACAAAATCGCCAACTCGTAGAATTCGCGGAAAACGAAGGTGAATATAGAATTTTGTGGGGTTGTTAATGACACGTGGTCACAACAATTTGGTGGAATGCTTATTAACCAAGGAAATTAATGGGAATTTTCTCTATATAAGCGGGAAGACTCCGGCTAGAAAGTTATTTAAAAGATACTCACTGATGTAAGGTGTTACTCTGCTGGATCGCGAACCGAGATTCTTTCTTCGGAGAATTCGCGGAAAAACGAAGGGGAAAATAGAATTAGTGGGGTAAATGCCATGTTGTCACAACAATTTCGTGGAGTGGTTATTAACAAAGGAAATTAATGGGAATTTTCTCTATATAAGCAGGAAGACACCGGCTAGAAAGTAAGTTAAAAGATAGTCACTGATGTAAGGTGTTACTCTGCCCGATCGCGAACCGAGAGTCTTTCCACATGAAAATCCGAAACTCTGGTTCAGTAAGTACGGCGTATAGTTGGAAGTTTTGAAAAATTAATGCGTTAGAAAACCAAGAATTTTTTATGAGTCTTGGAAAATTTGTGAAAGTTAAAAATTGGAAAAAAGTGTATTTTGTATGGTTCCCATACGTAATCTGTAGAAATAAAGTGCAGTTGATACAGAACTTTGTGCGTTTCTGTTAGGGAACAGGAAACATAAAGAAATAAAGGGAGAAATAAATATTAGTTCAAAATTCGTAGAAAATTTAAGTTAGTACCTAACTTCGGCGGTTAGTAGTATACTGTTTAGGAAGTCAGTTGCAAGAGAAACTATAGTAACGTGCTGGTATAAAAGCAGTTTGCTCAGAATCTTCTCGAATCTCCGCGAAGTTTATCTTGTCACCGCCAACTGTATTCATAGGTTATCGTTTCGGCCATACAGAAAATACAAAGAAAGAAAAAGGAGTCAGTGGTGGGTGTTACAATATTGTTTATGGTAATTATAAAAGATATGTTTAAGTCAAAATATGAAAAGAATACGTATGCCTTCTATGTCTTCCGTTCTTAATATATAATTTTTACCTAGAAATGTTTCTTCGTCTATTTCAAGTCCAGGATTGTCCTTTTTAATTTGCTCTATTTCTTTCTTTTTCCTCTCAACTTTTATTGCTTTTCGAAGTTCAATCTCGGCTATTCTTATATCCCTCTTTATTTGAGATTTATACGTTGTAAAACAATTCAGTTTAGGTTCTAATTTCAATAGAAATGAGACGTTGGTGTAGGTTTGCTGTTCCATTGGCAATTCGATTTGCATCATCTGACCATGGATACATGCCAATAACACTTCATTTGTCTATAAATAATTAATTTTAGATTTTATTCATATCTTAAAATTATTCACTAGTTAACAAACTTATAACTTTTTTAAGTAACGTTGATGAAAATAGCTGTGTGTAAAAAATTTTGTGGACCTAAATTCGAAAATGATATTCAACATACTGTAGCATGTACAGTTTTTTGTTACAGGGGTTGAAGGTTTCACGAAAAACAGAGTATACGACATATTTTTGCAATGTAATATATATTGAATAAAAAATACATTTATATCGAAAACATGTTAAATCTAGGTAAACACGTTTAATTATGGACCATATGAAATAAACAATATAAAATGTTAGATAAACGTATCATACAGTGACAAAATATTTTTCTTTTTTCTCTTGTGTTCAGTAAAATCTTCAATTTTAAAAACCAGCAGTAGTCGCTAATCATAGATGGCCCCCAGCGTACATGGTATCGTGTTTCCATTGTCCTGATATCATGATGAAATCTCTCTCCTTGTTCGTGACTTACTGCATCCAAATTTTCCGCAAAAAATCCAAATGCAATGCAAAATATGAAATTTTAAGGACTTGCGACAGCCTAGTAATTCATAGGATTTTACGAGTTCACCTATGAGGATTTTACAGTTCTCATCTTTCTTGTTACCTAGAAATCCCTTCACTACACCCACAAAACAGTTCCAAGCTACCAATTCCTCATCATACTTGACGAAAGACAAAATCAAATTAAACTTTAAAGAAACAGAAAAGTATCTTTAGAGGCTCGTAGAATGCATTGAAAACACATAAAAGTTGAGAAAACCCGTAAAGAAAATTCAGCTTCATCCGGTGCGCCAGTGCTAATAGAAAACTTTAGACACTGAGGTGAAAAGTTTTGTATAAGACAAAAACAATACAAAAAATTCTTACCTTGTATGGATACCAAGTTATACATGTAACTAAATCAACGGTGGGAAAAAATCCAATAGGCGTTAAACATTTCCCATGATCTTGAACGTTCATTTTAAATACAAAGATAGTTGAATCTTCACCGGCAGTTACTAGTAAAGTGCCTTGTGAATTGATTGACATGGCTGTTAGCGTTTTATCGTGAGGTTTAATAGCCTAAAACATTTTAAAGAATATATAATAAAAGTTACTAAATTTCAGTTTTGAATGGAGGCAGCCTATTATATAAGGTCGCGAACTTTGGCACTGAAACCCTTTTAGTGTGTTGCGTTCTTGAATTAAAGTACGAAAAGCCTAAAATAGTGGACAACTTTGTGTCGCATAGACGTGAGCTTTTGCCTTCCTTGGGGTTTGTTAGACTGCCGTACCCCATAAGGCAACTCTCTTCAGAGATTGAAAATCTGACAGCTAAAACGTTAATTGCCACCGTCGATAAGTTTATATAGGTTTTTAAACCAACAAGTTTGTTCGGTTTAACCACTAAGGGGAAAGGGAAAAATTCCCCTCCCGTTTGTCAAATGCTCTTGTTAAACCTTAATAAATTTTGTTATATTCAATAAGCAATACAAACTTCTCTTGTTCTATTTCTATTCTGTATTCCAATTTAAATAATAATAATAGCACATATTTTTTTGATTGCATAAATTGTTTAAGGAAGTCGTTACAAACCCAAACTAATTATTCTGAAAAAAATTACTAGGATAATTTAGCTACAAAAAATGTTTTACAAATTAAAAAGCAGCCATTTGTCCTCAGTGAATAATAACGTCAGGAGATTAGCAAAAATAAGTGTCAATCTACATGTTAACGTAAAGCTTAACCTAAAGTCGAACATGTTTGTTTTTCTCGGAAACAGTCAGAGGGGAAGCAATCGAATTTTTTGGGTTGACAGAGGAATAGTGCAACTAGCTTTGGTAAAAAATTAAACAGGTTGTTTCGTTTCGGAGCTATTAAACGTCAGTGTCGACATTTCCGTGATTTTCATTGAAATCGGGTACAGGTCGCAAAAGTGAATAAATCGATGTAAATTTTCGGAGGTTGTAGAGGATCCGGAGCTTCAGAATTGCATAGAAACTGGGGAGGATCGGAAAATGGCAAGAAATTCTTTTTAATTTTTTTTTGTAGATCGAAAAATGCCATGCAGACCCTGCTTTGTTACCTAATGACACGAAAACACAACGTCGGATCGAAAAACGAATTCATAAGTGAAACTTTAAAATCTCAAATGCTTTCTTTTTGCAATATATTTACCTAAACCTAGAATCACTGCAAATTGGAAATATTTGGAAAAAACTGGAAATTTTGATTTTTGACCTAAATATTTCACGGTTTTAATGTTGTGTGGGGTCGAAATGGTTCAAACTAAAATCCCATATACGCCCTCGAAAACAGCTTATCGAAGTACGTGATATCCATATTTTTTAGATTCTTCATTCTTTCTAGAAAGGAAGCAATCGCCAATTAATTTTCGATTTTTTGACTTTTTTGCCCTCGACATCGGTACATTTGAATCACTCTGTATTGTTTCCTAAGTATTTTTTAACACTGTCTCATAAAGGGATAATCAAACTTTAAAATGAATGCCGAATGGGTCATCCAGGAGCGTGTTTAAGGGGGTAAAAACCGAATTTTATTGATTCTCTCCGACAAATCCTATTTTTAACCGACATTATTCCACACTATTTTCTTTATTTAGTGATTCTTTTTGGGTTTATTTTATCTATATAAAATAGGTTTACATGCATCGGGGACATGCAAGATTTAAAAATTTTCGAATTTCGAACATTGCCATGAAAACAAAGAATTGCATTCGAAATTATTAAGATGTGATGTATCAAAATTTCACCAAAATGCCAGTCTTTGTTGCAAAATTGGAAGGTTCCTATACTGAGTTCAGCTTGAAATATACATGAATAAGATTTTAGGAACCTTCTACTTTAAGTACAGAGATATTTTATTGATGAGTTACGCATCAAATGCAATTTTTATTGATTTTTCGATGACCCTACACCACTGGAAGTCGGCATGTACTCATTATGAGTCATAAAAACACTTCTGACGACACAGCCAATGGGATCACGTTTTGCAAGTTTCGAAATTCGCGTGAAAATTTTCAGTAGAAAATCCTTTTTTTTTGGTTAATAAAGACCAAAGTAGAGAATATAAAAAAATATTTCAGATTTATTTGAGCGACATGCGTATTCCTTGTTATAAATGTTCCGGCGCGATATAGGGGTGCGCGTCATCATTTCAAGCATTGCCGCTTGACAAGAGTCTAGGGGATGGGTAACCATTTTTATCCCGGGCTTGCGCATGCGCAGAGGAAGGAACAATAGTGGATTTTTCGCACCGATACCTCTTCGCTTGCGAGGAAAGAGACTGGTCAGGGCCCCTAACCAGGTGCTAACCCTGTTCCGACCTTAGGGTGCCCTCCGATCCACCGTTCGTTAGATTTTCTGGACAACAAACAAAACATAATTTTTAGGTTATGGTACCTAGACACGATTAATTTTTTGCTCGGGACCTTTAAAACAAGACAAAACAAAATTTTTATCGAGGAAGTAGTGCTAACCCGTTTCCAATACACCTTTTAGAGCCGATTTCCTAATTTTTTATTATATTTTAAGTGACAAAAATAAAAAAAAAGATGCGGCCGAGCACGGATTCGAACCAAGACGTCTGGGTCAATAAGCAGATTCTATACCGCTGCACTACGTGACTGATGCTAGAAAATCGGTAAACTTATTAACAAGTGCATCATTTATTATTTTTTGAGGTTATTACGCATGCGAAAGCCCGAGATAAAATTGGTTACCCATCCCCTAGACTCTTTAGCCGCTTGCCATCAATATGTGCTCAATCGATTCCCGAGCCCACGGTTGTGTGTTTGCTTGGGGGCAGTTATACAGCTCTATTGAAATTGAAATTATTGGCACTAAAATCATCTTTAGGTTTGTCAGTCCTAGGCCAGGGGCTAATTTTGTTTGATTGCCAAAGCTGTCCACTATCTACAGGGTGTTCGGTAACGAATGGGATAGAAGTGACTGCCTTGTTTCAATTTAGGTCGCTTTAACCTAACTTTTCTTAGTACAAAAGTTTATAGTAAGAAATATTAAAGTTAAAATTATATTTTACATTTTTATCGATGTTTTGAAAGATACTAAATAAATTTACAAAATTTGTAGGCGGGGTTTTTTTGGGATGAGAAAAGCAAATCTGTTCTCATATATTTTGAATTTTGTAGATAGTGCTACATATGGCATTAAATGCCATTTTAAAACGTCCCAACTTTTTGTACTTCAGTGTACACAATTTCTGAATAGAAATTCATATTCCCCTACCATTTTACTTAAAAAAGTTATATTCTTAATGCCGCTAGAGCAACTGTTTTTGAGAAAAATGCATTCGAATTCGGTTTTGCACAGAATTTATATCAAACTTTTTTTGCAGTTAAGAGAAATTTTCTAAAAAGATGTCGCAATTGTATCAAGGCAAATGGTAGACATTTTGATCATTTGCTGAAACATAATTTATTTATCTTGCATCATGTTAATTATTCTATTTTTAAGCAAGTCTTCAAAATGTCACGAGTTTATTTTTAGTAGTTTATTTTTTCATTATGTAACACCCGCCACTGATTTATTTTCTGGTTGGCCGTCACGATAATCTGGGATCTGGGAGTACAGCTGGCGGTGACCAGATAAATTTTTGCACGGGGCCGAAAGACTTCTTTGTGTCAACTGCTTCGATGCCGTATGTGGCGCCCCCTACAAAATACAGCAAATTTAAAAACGAATTTGCTTTTTTCATTCCAAAAAACTATTTTTTTTAGTATCTTTCAAAACATATCGATAGATAAAAATATAGAATAAAAATTTAATTTTAACACCCTTCAACTCTCTTATTTTCAACTTTTGTACTAAAATAAGTTTTTTTTATCTTCTGACAGCCCACTAAGATCGAAGTCTAAGTGCTATGTACCGTGGGTGTACTGGGGAAGTCGGACTCACACATCCAGGGCTGGAAACATCCGTGGGGATTTCACCAGCGGTTTAAGAGAATGTGTGGGGTGGTACCATCTCGGTCGCGGAAGAATTCCTCTACCACCTTCCAGTTAGATTAAATCGACCTAAATTAACGTAGGGAAACCACTGCTAAGATATGACCCATTTGTTACCAGACACCCTGTATAAATAACCAGGTTATTATAATTACTTGACATATTGTAAACGTTATTTTAACGTCTTCGTCTCCAGTATACTCTGGTATTTGTACACAACATACTCGTACTTGGCCATCCCCAAACCCCGCTAATACTATTTCTCCGGTTGGATCGACCTGCAACAGAAATATTTATTTTTAGTTATGAATACCAGGAGTCAGGAACCTAGAAAATAACAGTATTTTGTAAACGTGATATTTGAAATTAAAAAAAAAATACACGAGCTGAGTCAAATCTCCTCAAAGTAGCCGGTACTGAAAAGTTTGTCTTATCGAAACTCAATGTACGGTCATGTAAACATTAAATGTCAATCGCCGATAATTAGGAAGTTTCCATTTTTTTTATTTTCTCTTAATAAATAGTCCTAAAAATGTAAAAAACATATGTATTTTTTGTTTTTAATTATCTGTAGAAATAAAAAAGTTATCGTCCTTCAAAGTCTGAGATGCTACGCTCACGTTGGTTGAGGCTCGATGACGTCAATCGAGACCACGCCGTCAACAGCGGAATAGGCGCCCGTTTAATCTGTAGTGTTATTCTTACCGGACAGGATACAATGCATGAAAGTAAACACGCGAAAGCAGCAGCGGGCCGCTAGCCCGGCGACCATGGGGCGACAGAGTTCTGTATTTTGACGTCACGGCCGATAAAAGCCGCGCGCGAAGTTATTAAATAAGAAATTGAACAAGTTCGTCAATTTTGAAGATATCGAAATAATTTTTTTTTGTTTGACAAGTTAAGTGAAAGACTATTAAATGATGTTGAAGTTACTCGATATTTCTGACATAGGAAACTTCCTAAGCTGAACCGGCAATATCCCTTACATCCGTTCTACGGGGTCGACGCGTTGTCGGACCGCCGACACGTCACGCCGGCCTCGAACATTAAGCGACGTTGCCGGTTTAGCTCCATCCAGTCCTGAGCGACTGACATTTAACTTTCACGTGATCGTACATACATACATTTTACGTTACTTAATAGAAAAATACATTTAACTTACATTTAAAGGCAGCCATATTAAGCAGACTCCGTGAGCAGGAAATAAATGTTGAAATATTTTTTCTTTCTTGATATAATCGATTATAAAAAAGCTTCCTGTCTCCCCAAGGCTTGCTAAATAAGTGCCGTAAGGACACGTAGCAAGACCCTTGACTTTGCCGCCATGACACATATAAAGTTGCTGTGATGGTGTTGGTTCCTCTTCAGTATTAAGATCTATTAACCAGATACCACCATTTCCATCCTGAATGTATTAAAAGAAATATTGCAAAAAAAATAATTTTTCTTGATTAGGTTCAGTATTTGAACTTAATTAAGTAAATGTTCTATGTGTTTTACAATAGTAAAAGGAATGCTGATGTTTTCCATAACTTTTATTCAAGGAATAAAAGTATATTAAAATTCAGTTGAACTTAAAAAATTAATTATCCGCGTCTGATAGGCGCAATCGGCATTACGGCTACGTGTTGTTCTGTCAGCGTCAGGATCGCGTTTGAAAACTAGGCTGGGTGGTCCACCGGTAGTGTTGCCAACCCAGAGTAAAATCCCTATATGACCTGACCTCTTGAAAAATCCCTAGAAGTCCCTAGTTTTAAAAAATAGCATAAACATGATAATACTTTAAAAAATGTATTTTTCAAAAAAAAAACAATGAAACTAAGCAGATATTTGGTTCTAGGTAGGTACAATTATGTCCTAAGAACTAAAAACTGAAATAACATAGGAGCAAGGAACCTTGTAAAATTATAATATATAAAAAAACAAATATCTTATGAGTACCTTCATTATCATCAATCATCATCAAATAATAATAATAAAAACACTAATAATTTTTATAGGAAAAACAGCTGTTTTATGACTTGGGTACGTTATATCTATTTTTTATACAAATTCTCCTTTTCCATATGTTTAAAGTGGCCATTAGTGACTTCAAAATTTCTGCAACAATTAATTTCGCCCGAAAAGCGAATCACAGGGACCGCATTAAGGGCATCACTGCCAAGTTTATTCCTGGCTTTTTGTTTTTCGGTTTCGACTTTTTAAGTGGAGTATGAAAGCGTTTTTATTCTCAGAAAAAGTCCCTAGAAAATAAAAATGTCCCTAGGATTAACGAAAAACCCTAGAACTAGGGACAAAATCTCTGCGGCAACACTGCCTACCGGTCTGACTGTTACGTGACTCAGAGCTTGAAAACTATTTTTAATCAGTTGTTGGTCACATTGATGCGTGGCACAGTGTACTTTTTGTATTTGTTTATATCCTCCTGTGATTAAGCCTTTGTAAAACGTCGAAGTTTGACGAGCGTACAGTGTTGCCGCATATAAAAACTTAAGCGAATTGATTGTATCTTTAACTCATAATTTGACAAACTTAATGTAAATGAAGACAAATACAAATTATTTAAACTACATATAAGAATATAAGGAATATGTTAGAAAGGCACAAAACATAGCGATTGTCTGTATAAATTAAAGAATTGTCAATAAATTTAAATTTCAAAGGTGATAACTACATTGTCCTGTCGCATTTTCCAAGGTCCTGGTGTTCTTAAGTTTATATGCCTTCTTCAGAATGGTATAGTAATAGTATATTACATAACAAGTGTTGAAAGTGACATTTTTCACACGAGTGGGAATGTTGTCGCACGAGGCGATAGCCGAGTGCGATAATCCCACGAGTGTGCGAAAATTACTTTCACACGAGTAATGTACAATATTTTTCCTACGACCACAAAAATATTTACAAAAAAACCTCAATTTCTGTCTTTTAAAACCCTCACTTTCAACACTAATATTTTCATCAAGTGTGCTGAAAATAAAACAAATGAAATTGGCACCATCTATTTAAATGTCATGTTGACAAGTACTTTTCAACACGCGTGTGATATAAGGCACTTTCTCGCCAAGTTAACCGTGCTTTTTGATCCACTTTCATAGGTGGTCGTAGGAAAAATCATTTTTACTAAAATGCAATGACAAGCGTTACCAAAATTATTCTAGTTGCTTTAACTATAAAAATGCATGGTTATAACTTCCTGTACTCTTTTGTCACGTCTGAAAGTTTTCTCGTCCTTATTTGTCATTTACCTAAATATATAAGATAGCTACATTATTGCAGAGCAGGTCATAAAAAAATTGTAATTGACTCAACTGAAGTATGGTTAGTGAGCAAGATTTTAACTACCAAACGGATAAAACTTGAGCATTCTTTTAATAACAAAAAAAAGTTTAGTTGGCAACATTACTTTTCTTGGTGTAATAATTAGGTTGCCAATATTTTTCTGTCAAATATTTGACAATAAATACAATACTGTCACTCTGTTATCTCGTCTGAAAGTTTCTTCGTACTTAATTGTCATATTATGTCCAATACATAAGATAGCTATTATTATGGACCAATAAAATTAATCAAACGAATTTAACTGAATCACCTAAAATGATGCAAATTAGCAATATATTAACACTGATAGCACGCGAACAAAACTTAAGTTTATTTGGAAACATTACCTTTTTTTTGTAATAATGATTAAGTTGGCAACATTTCTTTGTCAAATATTTGTCAAGAAATGCAAGGTTATACAATACTGTCACTCTTTGTAACATCTGAAAGTTTCTCCGCCCTTATTTGTCACATATTGAAAACATGAGATAGCTACAGTCTTGCAAACCATGTAATAAAACAAATCTAACTGAATCCCCTACCACCACCTATATGTTGCCAATGAGCAAAATTTTAACATTGATACCAAACGAATAAACTTTTAGCATTTGTTTATAAAAAAACAAACTTTAGTTGGGAATACTATTTTTTCTTAGTAGTGTTGTTCTTCGCCCTTAATTGTCATACATTGAAAACATGAGATACTAGCAAAATTTTTGCAAGCCCATTAATAAAGCTAATTTAACTAAAGTGTTTCCAGTGAGCAAAATTAATACACTGGTATTAAACGAATAACAATTAAGCATTTTTTTATAGAAAAAGGAAACTTTAGATACTTACTTGCGCATACCAGAAAGTGTCGGCTGGATCGGACTTTCTTTTTTCCATGGACATCAATTTAATACCAGGCGTGTAAAAGTCATAAGTTGGATCCACCAAAATCACTCTATCGTCATCTGGGGGATCGGCTTGATCTATCTTTTCGAACCACCAGCATTTGACATGACCATCCATAGACACCTGAGGAGGTGGAGGGTATTAATTATTATCGTTTGCGTAAAAAAAGATCTGTTATCCATTAAAAGGTGGACTGCCAAATGGACTGCGATACTACTGTGTCGATTAATCGATAGTGAAAATCCGTTACTATCGACAGTTTTATTTTTTTATGAAATGGAAGACTTCACACAACCTCTAAGCCTGGTGCCTACCTGAAAGCTAAACCACTAAAATATGTAAGTTTACTTTTTGTATCATAATCACCACTATTTATTTGTGTTTATGACAACTATCATATTTAGGTATTTGGATTTTAAATTCGCACGACGATGGTCGCTTATTATTTGAAGTTGCAGGGATTAAAAAATAGCTCTACTAATTGACGTATGTATATGTTGAAAGGGCGGAGACTGCTGTTGCCAGTATGAAAGGAGATTCGCTTCTACTGGCATAATACCTTCCAAATACTGCCGAACTAAAATAATGGAATCTGATCTTGAAGATGATTTTGTATTTACAGCAGATATTCGCTCACTTGGAAGTTTGACCAAAGGCGAAGACTCATCTCAATCTGTGTTAGTTTTTACTGGTAGTAGTTTCGAAGATGGTGACGGCACATGTGAATGTGCTTCTTAACATAATTAAGTGTAGTGTTTTACATATGGGACCAAATAACCCTAGGATATCATTTGGCATAAACAATATCAAAAAATTCAACCAGCGACCAGAAATATTACACCATAGTTTCTAGCTGATATTTATATTTTATTATCTATAACAGTTTCATCGGTTATACCAATAATGAAATAAATAACATTTTTATTTAAATGGTGGTAGTAGCGCACTTAGTATAGAAGAGGAGACTGGGAATGGTTGGCATAGGTTTACATATTTTGATAATTTTAACCTTTTCACAAACTGCTAGAAATAACTGGATGCATGTTGAGCAAACACAAAGCGGTAAAAAATCTATCTTAAATAGTTTCTGTGCAGCTATGCCTACATACGCACTAACTGGGTTGGTTGGCATTTCATGTGTTGGTTAAATAATACTTCGAATTGTTAAAATCCAGCTTTAATTTACTAAACATTTTCAGTCAGATTCTCTAATGCTAGACCGGTCTAATTTTATAACCAAAAGCTTGAAATTGATAAATGTACAAATAGGACAACTACGTTTATCTTGCAACATGTTCTAAAATGAAAATAATTTGGAAACCAAGAAAATGGATGCAAATTCCCGCGGGTTGCTTGCGGGCCCGCCTTTCGTTTTTTTGCGGCCCGCATAAAAAATCAAATTTGATAAATCCGTAATAAATTATCCAAAACTTAAAATATTATCCACTCCAGATGTATTACCTCGTTTAGAAGAAAACTGATAAAAATAAGCTAAGTAAGCAAGTCTAAAACTAAGAATAGAAAAAGTGTAATTTTAAGGATTTATAAAAATAAATATTTTTAGGTAAGATAAAATTGGTGGCGCCATCCAGTGAATGGTAGTTGATATTTGACTGGTGCGTTTTGTAAACACATAGAGTAGGCAAAGTAGATTTCGGTTTTAAAATAATCAGAAAATATAAAAATTTTGAGTTGCGGAGGTTTTGAACGGGATGTGCGATATTATTTTACTCTCGTTGTCTTCACCTACATAGTTCTACAATAGTTCAATGAACGCAGTCTTCTTCTTTGCAATATTATTTAATAATCGTGATTTTTCCATAAATAGCAAAAATTGGACAAAACATAGTTGCCTGTCTAAAATAATGACTGGTCATCATTCTGTGCCGTATACATATGGGCGCCCGCATGGGGAGGGCCAGGAGAGGCCGTGGCCCCCCTGAGATTGTCATACTTCATACTTTTTATTAGTGTATTTGGATAAATTACTACAAATCAAATCTTTAAAAGCATTTTTTTTAATTTGGCCCCCTGAGAAAAAAGTCTGCGGGCGCTCATGCGTATACATACTCAGCGTCTGTGATGGTTCACAAGTACAGATGTGTAATTGTACCATCTTATTAAATTCAAAGCAATATATTTCAGAATCCTAAAAAATACAAAGATTTTAAATTGGATTCATTATTACATTAAAATTGGAATTATTCTTTGATATTTTCTTTTATATTTTACTATGATAAACTTATTATTTAATTTAAAATTAAAATTCATTAACCAAAATACAGATCAGAAGATGTGAAGTCGTTCGTGTAATCCTTCTAAATATTTTTTTAAGTAATTTACAGAAAAATTAGCAAATATTGTTTGTTAATAGTATTTATCTAGAAATGTTGATTTAGTATAAAGCATTGATATTTTATATAAGGTCCCTAGAATGAGGTAAGCTAAAGCAGTTTTTAAACTTATCAGAATTTCTACATTTAAATTCTATTTAATTATGGATGATAGTTTACCTTTTGTTAAATATTTATAAAAATAATCATCGCTACGAAGAATAGAAAATATATTTAAAATAAAAATTATTCGCTTTGGTCATAGATATGTTTTTTTAAATGAATATTAAAAGTATTTAAATTTTTTATAGATTTAATGGATTTAGGAAGATTATTGTATTGAATATAGCAATTATGACTTATAGCTTTTTTACCTTTAGAAGTTTTAGTTGTGTTGAAATTTAATTTATTCGAGGACCGCGTATGGTAATTATGTATATCTGATCTATTTATTATTGTTAAGTTAGTTTTAATTTCATTTTGTAACATTTTATGTAAAAAAAAAGCATTACACTGCTGCTACATAATTTGCTAGATCGAATGTAAATATAATCGATCAACTACTACATCCGTAAAGTTAGTTTTATTAGCAACACAAATATTTTTGCACTCGACGAATTATTTCAACACCCATCCTAATAGTTTACCTGGATGTACAGTTATGTTTAAAAATATTTGCAAGAGTGTAAAAATAAACACTCACAAATTTTACCACAGTAGAAGTTGAGGTAGAAGTACTCTTTATCCGTACCATATTTTTTCTGTGTACGCCGCCGCGGCTTACAGCTACAAGTACAACCTAATTATTATTTAAATTGTCGTTTCAAGTAACTGTAATTAGGCTTAAATTTTAATTATTCTTTTACTCTACAAGCAATAAAATTCTTGAGACTTAGGAATAAATAAAATACCTTACCGTCCATAATTCTCCATCTAAATAGTAGAACTGTACTATAGGCGCATCATGGCATTTTCTTCTGAGAGATCGAAATACTTCGAACGTTATAAGGCCATCATCCCATACAAGTATATTTCCCCATTCAGATCCTGAAACAACCTGCAAGGAAATTATACTTAGTCAGGAGGTATTTGATACCTCTCTCGAGGGTTATAGACTATAAAAAATTATATAAAACTTGTCTTATAGACCAAATAAAAACAATATAAGCATATGAACAGATATTACTGTCTTAAATGTTAATTTTCTCAAGTGTTTTGCAAAGCTTAAGAAATATTCGTTGTCTTAATATAAGCATCTAGAAAATTATGAGTTTTAGAAATGGGCTAAAAGTTCGTAAAAGACTTACAAGATTTTTTGTAGTAATTTCAATTAACATTTACCTTGCTTTTTTAAAAAATATTTACAGACTTTATACAAGGGACTTTCAGAATGGAAAGATTTGCTATTTAACAAGGAATCAACTTTTTCAAGTTTTATTTTAATTAACACTCAAGTATTGTAACTAAGAGGAGGTATTGTAGATGTCTTTGTATAGCTGCAGAAAATAGAATGGAATATTATATAACTTGAAAGTTATGCTGGGAAGAAAAGGTCTTCCATATTCTGTACAATTGTGAAAAAGAGAGAAAAGGGTGTTTCATATGCTGTATTATTATGAAGCAAAATAAACAGTCTTCCTTACTTTGTATAATTGTGGAGCAGAGATGCAAACGGTCATTGATATTTTGTACAATTGTGAAGTTTTCATCAAAAGCACAGATTCTTTGGTGATCTGCGTGACGACGATAATAATAATTAGTTAATAATATAAATTTATTTCCATTTAATAAGGTTCATACTCGTTCTTCTTACTTCGTATAATTCTTGCTAACGATATAGATGTTTCAGTTAGTTAGATTGCAGACTGTAACGTCACAAATTAACCTTATAGAGGCTGATTAGTTGATGTTTCTTTGGTAGGAAGGCGGAGATACTTTACAACTGTTTCTATGTAGCATCTTTCATAATTTTGCCATTTAATAAGTTACTTTTTGTCACAAGACTTGTTTTATTAGTTTTTCAGAAGATAAAATAACGCTTACTTTTGAGTCTGGCATTGGCAATACACCAATAATATCTGAGTATTCCGTTTTACCAAATCTTCCAATTTCCCCTTTTAGTTTTAATCCAGTAAACGTCGAGGCCATTTTCCAAAATTTGATATGCGCAACTCCTAAAAAATTGGTTTTACTTATAAATAAATTTTTATCTTTATAGACTGGGTCCATCAAAATGTTTTACCAAATCTTTACTTACCACAAGTGGTTAGTTGCCCCGCTATGTATGGAGAAAATTTTACTCTAATTACATCGTTGACGTATGATTTTGTTCTGAGTAAAATTGTATGATGTTGCCAGTCCCAAACTGTAATAAGGTAATCTGGTTCTCCACCTTGTGAAACAAGAAGATCTCCATCTGGACTGAAATCAAAATTTATTTTGAGCTAGTTAAGTTCATATGACAGGTGGTACGAACCACTGCGTGTAGAAGATTTCAGTTCGCGACTACCGCCTTCTCCTTGACTTAACGACCATTAGTTAGTAATGACCGGGACCAACGGCTTTATGTGCTTTCCGAGGCATGGTAAGCCGCAGATGTTTCGTACCACTAGGCGCCGCTCAGGATCGACCCGGGGAACTTCAGCGTAGAAAGCAAGTGCTTTACCGCTAAGCCAAATGGCCCACTTATGTTTATTTTTAACTCCAATCAATTTACTATAGTTTTGGCTGAAGAATTATCATGGAGTTTCAAACCAAAACATATATTAAATTTGTTAGAAAGTCAGAAATTGCTTTTTTCTGGGCAATATGGATATGATGTGACAAAACAGATAATATATTAAAATATTAGATAACTTTCAGGGTTTAACATATTTCATGAAAGCCATAAAATTAAGGGAAAAAGGGTTTACTTTCAGATTATTTGTGGGAGATTATTTAAAAGCTTTTTCTTGAGAACTTGAACATTTGGGTGTCATCAAAGATGCCATAAAATTAAAAAGGGGTTTAGAGTATTTATATTTCCCCATTGTAAGCAGGGGTCAGTTTACGGCTATATCGAAACGTGATAATAAGCAAAACGCGTTTCTCGTTTAAGTAAAGGAATATACCAGAGTAGCACAGGGGCGTATCTAGAAACGTTTTGTCGATTTATTAATTATCTCGAGATAACGAATATTCTTCTTATAGAAAAGATGGAATGTCAGTACGGATATAAGTAACTGTTAGATTTATCAAATTCGAACTCCTTCTGTATAGGTGTTGTTTTGGATGTGATTTTTTTACCTTTAAGAAGTGATAATAAAGGAGGTTTTTTCCATCACATATCCAAAAGCCTTAGCATAGATTAGTATAGTGTTTTAACCTGTATACAATGGATAAACCATCCATTAAACAAAGAATCATTTAATTTAATTTTATTTTGTATAAAAATCTGCATACTCCATCTATGGTACCGACTGGGGATAAACCTAAAAAGGGGGGTAATGGAAAATATTTAGCAAGGGCTAGGTACCGAGGAAGAGATGAAAGTTAGTTCTTAATCGGTCGTTCGAGGGATGTACTGTGTATAAGAAATAGGGTGCGTAACTTCTTTTAATGACGCGTTGGCGTGTTTTTCGCGCGGGAGTACGAACTTAACGAACATGTAGTAAGGGGTCTTGTATAACTTAACGGGTTGTAAGGGTAAATTTCTAACGTTATTTTTATGAGTAATTGGGGAATTAATATATCACGGAATAATGATTTTTATTTTGATATCTTTGGTAATTCGAATATCGTGGTAAACGCTTGTCCAGCATTGTTCAGTTCATTATTTAACATTCGTTAAATGGTTCTTTATTGTTTTATATCTTTATTATTATTATAACCTTTTTATCAATTGTTATACCTTTCATTGTACAGTAAATTTTCATTTAGTCAGATAATATATCTATTTGTTTTACAAAGTCCAGGGTTTTATTTAATTGCAGATTGACATTAATTATTAAGTTCAAACTTCGTACCGTCGTCGGTGTCAAGAAGAAGACGGCGCGACAAGAGAAATCGTTATAGATGACCGCTACCAGAACTTCGATCCTTCAAATGGGCAACAACTTATCTACTAGATCCACTGCAAGAACTAGGTTTGAAGTAACATAGTAGTAACATACTAATATTCACTAACTTTAGCTTCCCTTTCATTCGAATATTACTATGACTACCGAAGGCATCGTTAACAAATGCGCAATATAATCTAGATAATCTATAAAGAACCCTCCTATTGTAGAATATTGTCATAGGTTATTTTGGCTTCATCTGACATAAATAAGAACAACAACTCAATCTGTCACAATGGAAGTCTAGGGACACTGAGGTGGCTGAGGATTGCCGATGTTTTTATTAATATTCGAAGCAATGTTGATAATGACAGGAAGTGTTGCTTAGTGTCTTTGGATTTATGCAAGGCGTTTGATACGGTAAATCATAGTAAAAGTGTTTGTATAATATAAGAATAAGTGCAAATATTTACCATTAATTTCAAAATTATCTAAGTGGCCGTAAACAGTATGTACAAGGGTATATACAGGGTCTATTTTAGGTCCCCTAATTTTTATAATTTATAAAAATTCTGCAACATTTAAATTTAACCAATTTGCAGACACAACAAATATATGATGATATAAAGATGATTTAAGCAAAGATTTTACATGGCTTACGTGCTATAAATTTCCTTTGAATTTTAAAAAACTTCTTTTATACTGATAAATAAAAATATGCATTATTCTTTAACTTATTCAAAACTGCAATATTTAATGTCGATATTAGGTTTTTATAGATTATCAACAATTAATTCATTAAAAAAATATAAAATAAAGCAATAAAATATATTCATAAATAATACCCTTTTTTAGAATCCAAGCAGTTCATATGAGATCGTGGTCGTTTTTAGATGACCTCAGTTACTGTTGACAATTAAACAATATAATCGGTTGACAAATGACAGTTAATATTGCTATTATATTAATGATACTGGTTCGATATGAACACTATAATGAAACGCGTGTAACGTTAAACCACGAGGCGTTAGCCGACTATGTTAATCTTCTTAACAATACTAATAATATTAATACAGCTTTTACGTCAAACGATGAGTGTTGTCGTATATTATATGATTTTCCTTGTTTTTATGATTGTAGTCAACTTGACAGCATTTTTAACCACAACAATATTATGCTGGATTTGGTTTTCTCGAATCATACGGGTATATCTGTATCTAAGTGACGTACCCGTATCTGTAATTGACATCCACCATCCGCCACTAAATATTCATCTTTATCTTGATAATAGTTTAGAACCTAACTTGCCTGCTGAAAACACTTGTAACTTTAATTTCTTTAAAGCTGACTATAATAGATATATTAAACGATTATTTTGAAAGTATCGATTGGAATATACTTAACAGTATTGAACTGAGTGTGGACGAGGTTGACATTTTTTCTACAATCATTTACACTGCTAAAGATGCGTATGTACCTAAGAAATCAAAACCGCACTTTGAAATTTCCTTCGTATTATTCACTCAGAATACTTAAGAGGAAAAAAATAAAACATATATAAAGTTAAAACATTCCAAGAATCCTGAGTTAAAGCAGGATTGCAAGGTATTAAGGACTCAGTCGAAGCAGTCTATTGATAGTGACTATAGCTCTTTTGTAACAAACACAGAAAATAATACTTTAAGAAACGTAAAATTATTTTGGAGCTGTCGTAAACTAAAACGTACGGTTACTGGTTTACCAAAAAAAAAAAAAAAAAAAAGAAATGAAATATCGTCGTCGCCGCGATGAAACCTTCTATGTGCATTTTAGAAAAGTTTTCAGGAAGCACAAAAAACATTATAAAATTCATGTTACTCCATAAACGTTATTTATTTGCTCTACATAATTTCACCTGTATGGAAATATCAACAAGTTATATGCAAATAATAAGTAAAACGATACCTTTATATAAAAAAAGTATGTTTGAGCTGATACTATACACATAGGAGATTTCGGTGGGCACAAAGTCCAAACATAGGAGGTATCGCAAAAGGGGTTGCGAATAATTTTTAAATTAAACCATAATATAAATAATTTTTAAAGAGATTTATTAAGTTAAACGTAACACTTACATATATCTAGGTAATAAAACAAAACGCATTACAACAATAATCTTCTACTTTTTTTTGTTTTAACCAATTCATTTTCTTTTAGATTTTGTTTCCGCTTGTCTCCTTTGTCCTTATCCTTTCTGTATGGCAAATTGTCGTAGAATGCATGATGGTCTGTTTCTATATCATCTTTAAGTCTCCATCGGGTCTCCGGTGGCCGAGTTGGTACGGCGCCAGCTTTACAACCGAGAGGCGCGGGTTCGAATCCCGCTTCGACCATGGATATTTTGTGATTGTTGTTGGAAGGTGGTAGAGGAATTCTTCCTTGACCGAGGTGGTACCCCACACATCCTCTTAAAAGGGCTGGTGAAATCCCCAGGGATGTTTCCAGCTCTGGATGTGTGAGTCGATTCCCCAGTACACCCACGGTACATAGTACTTAGACTTCGGTGTTCGTGGGCTGTCAGAATTTAAAAAAAGTTCTTGTAGATGGAAATATTTGGTCTCTTTAATCCCTATCGGCTCTCGATATAGCTGATCTAGCTCAGTTGTGGGTAAGGGTTTTCTTTGGGGTAGAACAGCAAATTCATCTGAGTGGTTTAACTTATAGATGTCGCCACTTGGCATGGATTTCAAAGCTCTAAATCAGTTACCATTAGTCCCACGTAAGGATTTCAAGTTGGATGGTTCTCTTTCAAAGTTTAGGAAAAATGAGTACTTTGACAATGTAAGGCTGATCGACTAGGACGCGCAGCTCTCATTTTAACAAATTAATCTCCTGACGAGTTTACTGAAGGAATAAAATATTTCTCTAGAGTAGCATGAACTCTATCGGCTTCCATCATGATATGCCCTTTTTCCAAGTAAAGTTGTTCTATAATGATTTTGCCCGTAACAGCTAAGTCACTAAGTGCACTGACAAGAATCTTGTTCCTATTCTGGTAGGAGCACCCATCTGAAATGAAGACAAAATGGTCAAAATCATTCTTCTTTGTTTCAATAAAATTCCGGATGCAGAAAGCGAACTCGTTAGCCGTTACACCACCATTTGATTCATACCAGCCATATAGGAAGACATCTTTATTATTTAAAACATACAGGGTGAAATTGTGCACCTGTAGCTTTTTCTTATAGTAGTGCTTTGATGCCAGTACTTTGGGGCAGAGCAGTACGCTTTGCAAGTCCATGGTCAAAACTAACTTTCTATCTCCGGCACTCTCCTTTGCTACATTCTTTGCTGTCCTTGCTTCATCCTTTTTCCTTATGTACTCGTGGTAATCATCTTCGGAGGGTTGGTTGGTTTTATATTGTGTGCAGGTATCGCACTGATCCTTCCGTGGATGGTGGATGACTATATTCTGCTTGTTTAGAGTTTTTTTAAAGAAAGTTAGCCCTGATACACTAGAAATAGCTTCTAATTTACACCAGTCTTCATACACTTCGTATAAATGCTGAGTTGAATGAAAAATCGACTACAGATACATTTTTTTTATGAAAAATGGCAATAATGGCTAGGAACCTTTGGCAGAACATCTAGTCATTTTTTCATAGTCGACTCTAGCATGGCACTTACTGATTTTTTGGATTTGCTTCAGGCTTGTTACGAAATGGTCATCTTCCTTTTAAAGATATGTCTCGACCTTCTTATTTTTTGTTTGATTTTTTAGAATTTTTTCTCCTTCTCTTTATTTTTCTTGTTGCAACTGACCCTTTTACGGACATTTTTTTCTCAGCCCAAGGCTCCAGTTTCCAAAATTTCTCAAAAATTGTTCTTGTCAGTGAAGCATCCACAACGAAAAGAGCTGGTACTTTTATTTTTTTGTAGATGTATGGCGGGAAAGCATTAATCCGTTAGCGAGAAACCTCCCATGTGTTAGCTTTTTGCATCCATTCCATTTATTTCCATACGCGGTATTATGTCGAAAGCTACTATGTGCAATATGAAACACATAGGAGATTTCGTTGTGATGTTTTTTATCGTAGACACAAAGGAGATTTCATTTTTATGCTTTGACAATGATATTTTTCGGAGTATCACATGGAGGGTTTCGTTAGGTCGTAGATATTATGATTATTGAGAGAATGGCGCAAAAATGTTGAAATATAAAATCTTGTCACATAGGAGGTTTCGTCGCGGCAACGACGATATGGTACAATAGGAGACGGAACAGCTCCCTGCAATACACAAAGTCTTCTAATTACTGGTATTAGTTTGTGTAATGTTGCAGTCGACAGCAGGGCCGGTGCTAGCATTTCTTTTTAGTGAAGCGAACAAATATTTTAGCACCCTCACTGCCCATGGACCAATTGATTTTTGGCGACCCTCTGGCATGGCTCCTGAAGCGGTCGCCGCACCGATTCATGCTAGCGCCCGTGCTGGTCGACAGTGACCAGGTGTCTAACAAATTAGTCAGCCGTCCATATAAACCTATGAGGTCAATTTAAAATACGACCGAGCCCAGAGCAAGTTTGGCTATGCTTTGACGATGGCTTGGCTTGATTCTTTCTTGGAGAGTTATCGCATGGGACTTGCACTTTTTTGAAAGAAAAGTTTGGTGTTAAAAAATAAATTATTAGGTGTATCATTGCAAATAAATTTAGGTGGATAATTGACCAAATAAATGACCTTATGTTTGTTGAATAATAAAAGATGGCACCACGTGTCGCACGGCGAGGAAAACTTATTTCTTATGGACACGTTTTTCTGGCCGCGTTATTTCTCGAAATGGTGATATTCAGTGGCCTGCAAGCTCATGCGATCTAACCCCGTCGATTTTTTCTTGTGAGGCTTCCTCAAGGAATAAATTTATTCTAACAATCCGCAGACGATTAATGAGCTGAAGCAAAACATTCGTTCAGTTATTGGTGAAATTGAACTTCAATTGTGCTAAAATGTTAATGACAGTTTAACGCAAAGACTGGTCATCTCTAAGAAGGGCCGAGGGGGACATTGGAAGAATATTATTTTTGAAACATAACTGCCATGTCTTTACTTTTTGATTAAATAAATATGCATGTTATTTTTCTAAAATTGTCTGTTTTATTTAAAAAGTAAATCCAGAAGTACCTATTGGAAAACCCTTTATAACCAAAACGTACAATACAGTACACGGATCGATACCTGCAGAATTTGTTGGTAGAGTTGTGCAATAGTTAGTTGTGTATATACTAAGTACTTACTTAAAATCCATATTTGTAAAAGTTCGTGTAGCACCACCTCTTAGAACGCAAATTATTTCTAATGTAGGCCAGACGTACATTATAATTATGGGAGTTAGTCCACACTCGGCAACTGCGAAATATGGAAATTCTGGGTTTGAGTTTTTCTAAAAGGCAGAGGAAATACATGTATATAAAATTTGTTGCTTTTTAAAACGAAGTAGTAGTCGGCAATATAGAAAAAAAATTGTACCTACTCTTATATGTCCGATTCCTCCTCCAAGAGCACTTCTTCTAAACTCAATTTCCTTGGTTTCAACATTAAAGAAATTAAGAAAATTACCAGATGAAAATACAACTGTCTTGTCATCTAACACGCAAAGATTAAAGTACTTCAGGCAATCGTAGCCATAGGAAAAACTTAACTGATATTAAGGAAAACAGGAGGTTGTAAGTTTATGGTAAACTGCTCAACATCACATTTTACTACCTTGGTAAAAAGAAATGCTAGCATCTAACTTTATGTTTAATGTAGACATTTTTAAGACATGTTTTTCCATAAATGGCCTCATTTTTAATTAATAACAACATATCTGATCTTTAAAGATCAAGTGAGATTATCATTGAACTGAACTGGACAATGTTGTTGATGAGTTAAACAACATTGTTTTATGCTCTTTGAAAGTGGTTTTAACAACATTATTAGCACATATAATGATGACAGGTATCTTCTATATGGTAGGCCAAATGAAAACCTTAAAATGGTTGTTGAACAAAATTTATTGAAGCAATGTCAAAACAAGTATGTCATTTTTCGCCATAGTCCCCATTACGTTCTATGCACCGTTTAGGAAGTGCTAAACAAACGTGAAAAAAATATATTTTTGGTCGCGTGAACAACCACTCATGCATCGCCTGAATCACTCTATCATTGTTCTGAAATTTATTTCCACCTAATACCTCTTGAAGTGCACCAAACACATGGCAATCGCTTGGGGCGAGGCCAGGGGAATCAGGAGGATGTGGTAGACACTCATAATTTAATGCTTGAATAGTTGTCACTGTTGAACGTGCAGTATGTGGCCGCGCGTTGTCGCGCTGCAAAACAACGCCAACAAAACTGTGTCAAATTCGTCCGGGTTCGCGCATGATGTCACGCTGTGAGTTATTCTTGAAATTTATAACGAGCAATATAGAGTGTACGTTAGTTAAAGGCGATTTTATATAAATTCTATTGGCAATATACTTTGCCCCCTGCTCATAATACAAATTTTAAAGTATGTGATTTAAAGTAATTATGTAAATAAAGGGTTCAATTAATTTAAAATAATAGATATTAGTAAATTGCCTGCCAATTGCGTTCTATGTATTAATTTACGTGAAAAGAAAACCAAAATAATTTTAGAAAATAAAACTATGCCTAATAATTAAGATAATAATTTTTATTTAGAGGCATATTCTTATTAAAATATATACCTACAGAGTCTTCCAAAAATATGTTACAAATAAGGATTTTGTTTGTTCCTATAATTTGTCAAATATTTTTTGCGGTGAATAACATCTGTATATTTGCGACGGAAACATGTTTTTTAGGATAGCTTTAGCTTTTTGGGTTTTTTACACTTTAAATAGTAAGTTATTAAAAAATATTGTATTGTTGTATTCTTTGATTTTTCAAATTTAAAAAAAAATCTTCAAATGCCAAAAATTATTCTAAACAAGACAAAAATATCTAAATTTATGAAATTAGGCAAAACAAGAAATTATTTTTTAAGAAAATAGCCTTTTTTCAGTGTCTTTGTTTGTCGTATTTTCTCTATTAAAGTCCGGTGATTCGTTACCGTGGAGATTTTTAGCAGTTGTTTGTCATGGTAAACTCTTTTACTGAAGCAAGTTTGTAAAAACATTAAACACATTTGACATTCATGACATGACACAATTCATGCTCTAAATTACCTTCATAATCACTTTCGTTAAAATGTCTAGAATAGATTCTAGCATTTTTCACATTAAACTTATCTTCCCGTTTGCACAGACGCTTCCAAATACTTTGTGTTTCTTTGTTTTCTTGGAAGCTAAAAACTTTAATATCGGGCATAAAGCCCTTGCATTTATTATCCACATCACAACCATACACAACACACCTCATTTTCACTGTTAAACTCTTAAAAGTGATATAAAAACACCCAACAATAACTTTAAGACACAACGCGATCTTAACAAAGACGTGTCCCGTTTAAAAAATATGGCGGAATTAGTCACAGCGTGACGTACATGGCCGCGCCTACCTGCGCGGTGTCATATCTTCTTTTATTTGTATCATGATATTTTTATGCCATTAGCAAGGCGTACTAAATCTCAAAAATAATATTTATGAAAACGTGTAAGGTAAGGTTCCGTTAGGTGGGCATTTTTTAGGGCAGTTTTAAAGTTTTCATTTAACTCTGCCTCGTAGGAGATGACCATTACTTGACTACTAACAAAATTTTAAAACTTACTCGAGAAGAAGACCATTGATTGTTTTAGATGGTACTTTGGATTTAAATAAGAATATAGTTATTCAAGAAAAAGAGACGTTTTTGTGTTATATTATTTAGAATCACAAATTTCAAGGACAAACTTTTTTGAACTTAGGTATGTAAACAGTAAAAAGGATACTCAAATTCCAGTATATCCAAATTTAACGTGCCATTTTCGCTAATTCTAGGTCCTGAAATAAAGTCATCTGAATTGTAGATGCTACCAATATCTTCTTCCTCGTCCAAGAATTCTGAAGCAGTTTCGGTTTCGTACTCTGTGCTTGTTGCCCCCTTAAATTGTTCAATACAGAATAATTAATAAAACAAAATAAGAGTACAGCGATTAATTAGATTCAGACCAATAGATAACTTTTTATTTGAAGAGATATAAAAAGGCTTAAATTAAAAAAATTGTAGGTGTGTACAAGAA
Organism: Philopedon plagiatum; assembly: GCA_963971165.1. Classification (NCBI taxonomy): domain Eukaryota; kingdom Metazoa; phylum Arthropoda; class Insecta; order Coleoptera; family Curculionidae; genus Philopedon; species Philopedon plagiatum. Next base: position 21,439,950 of record OZ020192.1, on the reverse strand, counting down.
CCATCAGAAAACGTATCTAAAAAAACAATTGGACATCAAATAAGCGAGTTTTGAACTAATCTTAAGATTTTCGGAGTGCTCGTCGTCTTATTTTTTTGTTTTTAAATTCTACTCGCTCTATTTTATGTTAAGTTACCTACACCGACGTTCGACTGTTTTCCTATAATTTTGAAAAATAAAACGAAACCCAAGCAACTCTCCATACCCCTCGTATATGAAAGTTAATGCAAGTCGTATAGGGTTTCCATGGAAACATCGACAATCTTTAGTTGGGCGTATGGTGCTCTAACCAGGTGCTTCAGTCATTCAAAGAAGGACAGTTTATTATTAGTTTAGTTATTATGGGCTACTATGCAGAGCTGGGCAGGGCTTGAAGGCTTGTGACTTGAAAAGGGGCATCAAGCCCTTTTAGGGATATCAATTCCATGGCTTGCAGCCCTTTTTAAAACGAGAGCTTGTGACTTGGGGCTGAATTCCTTTATAAAAGAGCTTTGGAATTGTGAATGAAAAAAGAGCTTCAATTCCTTTTGAGGGGTATTTTAAGCTTTTGCATTTGTTTCCTTATTTTGTTTCCTTCCTTTTGTATGGTTTGTACTATTTGGAGTGTACGTATCTGAACAACAGGCGTAGCCCGTTTTTTACAGGTGGATCAAAATTTTGTGGGCAACTAGTGATATCAACGCAACAAGCAAAATACACTTTTTTAATTCAGGAAGGTTTTTTAATAATGTGCCTAGTTTTGCCAAGAAATTATTTACCTACAAATAAACACCGCAAAAAATATAAAATAGGTTCTGTAGCCAAGGAGTACAGAAATAAAGAATTTTCCATTTTGGAAACAACTAATTTTCAAAGACAAGAGCAAATTTAATCTGTTCGGGTCAAATGGACAACGTGTGGAGAACCTAACGAATCTTTATAAGAGCAAAAGTTGCGAGGGACTGTTAAACATGGTGGTGGCTTTTTTATGGTTTAGAGGTGTATGAGTGCTGAGGGTCTTGGGAAATTACATTAACGGAATAATGGCCCAAAAACGTATTTAGACATTCTAAAACAAAATCTAAAATAAAGTGCTCAAAAACTGGACATTAAAGAAATATTTGTATTTTACCAGGATAATGATCCCAAACATAAAGCACAAAAAGTTAAAACGTGGCTACTTTATAACTGTCTTAAAGTCATCGAAACTCTGCCACAAAGGCCTGATATTAACGTCATTGAAAATGTATGGTCTTTTAAAAGTTGCAATAAGAAAATACGAGTTTACGAATAAAGAACAACTCAAGATTGTACTTCAGGAAGAATGATCAAAAATATCCAAGGACTATGGTAAAAAACTAGTGCGTCCAATATCAGATCGCTTGAAAGATGGTATAGAAAAAAAAGGTCTTCCTACAAAGTACTAGATGCAGTAATTTTAGTTTTTTGACATTCATTAAAATTATAAAAGTGTGAATTTAAAAACAATGATATTTTAAGAAACATGGGAAAAGTTTGCCGAAACATTAGGGCTCAGTGGAACTTAGAGTCTTTAACAGCGGCAACGAATGCAGTAAAGAATCGGAAAATGGTACAACGTAAGGCTGCTGAGAGATTTGAGGACGATACGAAATCACTTGGAGAGTGGTGAAATTGAAAAAAAATTAGGAAGGGGTTCAATTTTAAAAAAAATAAGAAAAATACTTAGTAAGGAGACTAATTTAGACCAGCAGACGTTGGGTAACACAATTAGCTCCACGAAGCAAGGTTTTAAACTAAGTATAGACCCCAAAAAGTTCAAAAAAGCAAAGAGTCCCTGGTTCACATTAAGAATCCACAAGTTAAAGGCTCCTGGTTTTGTCCAGTATGCCGAGAATCACGGCAACGTGATGAGACGTTGCATTTCCTGCCACACATGGGCACATGAAGAGTGTATAGGCTTTACACCCTCTGATGACGACGACTACATGTGTATATCCTGCGAATCATAAATCGGCATTTTTACTAATGGAATCAATAAGATATTCGGTTGCATTTTTGCGAAAGAATAATATATGTTATTTTAATCGTTATTGTTGTCAATGAATGTGTTTTTAAGTTAGTAGTAGGTATAGTTTTAATACGTTTAAGGAAGATAGGCTTTACTTGTGTGACTGGCAGAAATAAGACCCATTTGCTGAATTTTTTTAAAATTGTTTTTTTCTCGAAAACGTTTAGTCGATTTTGTTTAAAAGAACTTGTAACTTTAGTAGACTACTATACTACTTTACCGTCTACTATATACCTTTTATTGTTTAATAAAAAGTTAGGTTCTCCTGTTTAATTATGGTATACAATTTTTTCTCTTAGGGTGGCCTTATTTGTAACAGGTACCTTATATTTTCGTTAATAAATTATTTAAAAATAATATGGTGTACGAGTTTCATTTTTACTAACTTTAATAGAAATCAATACATATTATCATTCTTAAAGAATACAGCATACAGAATACATTTAAATTAATTAATGTACAGTTTTACCTCTGAGTCTTCCGGAAGATTTTCTGCTTCACCCTCTGTATCTGACATATCTTATATTTCAGCTTTTTATTGTTTATTTCAAAAGTCTGTTGAAATTCTAGTTTGACTTAAAACGTAATTTTGACTTTTACTAAAACTTGTGATCTGCAAAAATGAAGGGTGTTTATAGAGTATTTACCTTCCTTTAATCATATTTAAAAGGTTGGTGGTTGCCTTGGCTTATAGGGGCAAGTTTTATCAATAGAGAGTTATCGAACACATCTATTTTGCCTATCACACGGGTGTAATTTTCGCCCTGTAACAATGGCTTTACGCTAACGACAACGATATGAGTAACACCATTGATGTCGAATCAAATAGATATCATTATTTACATTTTAGAGCAATAATTAGGGATTCCCGAGTTATTTAAAACCCGCCAAACGCTATGGCCCTTCGAGAATGTCTGTGTCAGGCTTTTAGTTATGTAGAATATTTGTAGATTAGTAGAGCGAGAGTGGCAATGTCGCTTCACGTGGCGGCATCTGCTTCATTGGGAATCTGAAATGTGTAATTTGGTTTGTACTGGTCAGGCAGGTCAAAATATGTGCGTAGTGATATTTTCATTTTTCCTGACAGAACTTTATCCATAAACTTTGCGGAATGAGGCGTCGCGTCACTGCCACCTGTGTAGAAAAATGGATTCTATTTAGTCGAAATTGCCTTTTTAGAGGTTTGCTTGGTGGAAAGCCATTACGGTGGCGCGCCGAGAATTATAGCGGTTGGTCTTTGTTCTACACACGTATGAAGCAAACAAAAGGCTAGTTATGAATGAACGGCTGCGTCTCTCCTTGCTGAAGGTCAATGGTAGAAGGTATACTAAAAGTAGCACGTTATCCGTATTTAATAGCAGGATTCCTTTTATAAAGTAATAAAAATGTTCTATATTTCTTAAAGCTTTTATTTTTTATACATATTTTACTCTAACATGTTATAAAATATTGATAAAAAGTAATACATTATTTATCTGTAACCTAGCTAAACCTATTTAAATATTTTATAACTTTATACAATATATTTAAAATCCTTGCTAATTTAACATAACACGCTAAGACTTTAACGATTTTTTTGTGGATCTACATTTGGCGTAAAGCTTAAATTACTTTAAGTAAGACACATACGTCAGAATATTTTATGCGCTACCTTATACTATGGTTTTGGACATATCCGATAACATTTAAACATTAAAACTAATTATTTTTGGATTACCGTTCACGACCTGGTATGAAACTAAATACTCGTATTTTACTTTCATGGGCTGCTTAAAAAAAACTCTACAGCAAACTGACCTGTCATTGGCTAGTCTTAAAGTCAAACTAAAGAATGGTATGGATATAAGCTGTACCTCGAGCTTGATACCTACGATGTTTTGACATTAAGCTATTTTTAGGACGGTTTTCGTCCTTTTTTCATAGCGCAGTAGTCCTAACTCAACAAGGTTTTCTAATATAACGAAAAATAAAATAGAAAAATATATTCCCTAATAACTCAAAATATCTGCCCGCATGCATGTAAAATCTGCCGGTAGAACGACATATCTACCGGATGAATAACTTAAGTATGCTCTACGTGTGTGCTGTAGAGGTACAGAGTACGAACGAACGCAGATTGGCAGTGTGGACGAAAGCAAGCGATCACGAACAATTGCATGCGCTCGCATTTGGCCGTGTTTTGCGCGCTGTCGATACGCCAAAGCAAAATAGAGCGATTGAACGAACACGGTGTGGACGAATAAGTGGATACTAGTCACTGGTCAGTTATGAAGTTGCTTTCGTATCTTGAACAGCAGTAAATACGCTATCGATCGTTATGCTGAGTCGATGTGGAGACAACACCAAAGGCAGTGGCGGTCGCAGCTTTTTTCAAGGGGGGGGGGGGGGCGGTTTAGTAGGTGTTGGGTTGGCCCAATCGTCGGGTTAGTGTGTTACAAAAAAAATTACCTATTTATATTCAAAATTTCTATTAAAAAAGCATGCATGCAATTTTATCTAGGCCACAGTCAATTCTAGAGACGTGTACTGCCTGCACCAACGGTTTTAAATTTTTTGTTTTACCCGCATCGATCATTTATTAATTATGTCTTCATTCGTTAAAAATAGAGTCTTGGGTTAAGAGGGTAGGGGGGTGGGGCGATCGCCCCCCCCCCCCCCCGGGACCGCCACTGCCAAAGGTGAGTGAGCACGAGGTATCCTTCGGCGATTCTCACACGCTAGCCTTCGCCCGGTTCGGCCTGTCTGTACTCATCATAAAGGGCGACTGTAATTTAGTCTCATCGAATATAAGAGAACCTATTTATTAAAAATAGACATAAGGTAAGTCTATTTTTACAATAAATAATCATGTTTGCGATAATATTTTAAACGAAAGTTACGTTATACAATACGAAGATAATTTTTTTCTATTAAATAATGATTGACACTTCGTCGCAACCCCCTAGCAAGGCTCTTTAAAAATTGTGTTTTCATCGAGTATAAAGAAAATCCAACAAGCAAAGAAATGTGGCAATTATAAGGATCAGATTATCTGCGTAAGGAATGAAGGGTGTGAGAGTTAAATAGGCCGAAAGTATAGCCTAAAGAAGGTCAAATATAAATAAAAGAGATGAAAAAAGTAATGTTGTCAACTATCGTCTGTTTTCATAATTTTAGTCCAAAAAATTTAGCACAGTTCTATACAGTATGCGCATTTTTTTTAAACTATAGGTAGCTTCTGTATATAACAATAAAGAATGCGGAAAATAAACAAAGATGGCTAGATCACGCTCGGTTATGAGGACCGAACATTTGAAAGAACGGTTGCAAGATTTATTTAAGTATAAACTAATCATGTTTGCACATAGTGTTACCCCCGAGGGATTAAATTACAGCACAAAAACATTGGTTCTTATCTAAAAAAAATTCTGAACAGGGGTTCGGCAAATTAACGATTTTTTATTTACCTAATGTGTATTTTTCCTAAGAAATAGTTCCTTTTCTTCTACTCGATAACGTTAGGCTAACATGCAGTCGCGGCTCGGCCTACTGGCTTATACAGAAAAAAAAACACAATCACAGATGTATAATATTAAATCCTAATCTTTATTATTAAGAGAACTGGGGAATAATAAATTGTATTAAACGTCGGTTCCTTTAATTTTAAAGATACCCTATTTGTTATTTTAATAAATATATTTAAAATAATGATTCCAGTCATATAACGTATGGTTGTTATCCCCAACTCACTAAATAAGTGTATTACAGTAACACAATCTCAATATTAAATTATTACGTGAAATGTATGTAAATTATTTATGTACATTTAACTTTATCGATTTTACCATATACGTATTACTACTATATTGTTAGCATCCAGTCTACCCGTTATTGTTATAATTTGAAGCAAAGATTAAATCTCCTTTTCTTTTGTTTTGTACCACGTGATGTGCCAGCACTTGACGGAACTGTCACTGTCAGTTCTGACAGCAGTTTAAAATGTGAGCTTGTCGGTTTCCTTTTCGTCTTTTTACCTTTCAAAAGTAAAGATAGCTGGGCAAATCACGTGGTTGTTTAGGAGGGATGTTCAATACGTCATGTGACTGGTTAGCAATTATTTCCGAAGGCTACGTCTTTGTTTCATCATTTTTTCGTCCTTCGCTGCAAAAACCCCGCAAGGGTATGTTCAGTAGTCACGTGATGAGTGGTTAGCAATTGTTTCCAAAGGCTACGTCTTTGCTTCAACATTTTTTCGTCGTTCGCTATATAGTAGTAATACGTATATGGATTTTACAATAACATAACCTTTATAGCTAACAATTATTACTTTTTTATACTGTAACAGTAACAGAAAAAAACACCGATTAAAAATAAATTCGTCAATGAATCGTTGTCAATGTTTCATATATGTACACACTTAGTACTTCTGTATGGAAAATGTCAGTTTTTTTAATGATGTGTAGCACCTCTCCTTTCCAGTACGCCCAGTCTTCTCAACATTGATATTGATCTGATGAGTTATTTTTAATTCTCAAATCCGTGAAGGTAATGAAACGATTATAAGATTCACTAAAAGCAATTTCTCAAATCCGCGAAACTCATCTCGGTGAAGTTCGGTATTCACTTAGTTAAAAAAATTATTAAAGGAGAGGAGACACATCAACTCACATCAGATAAATTGTGTTTAAAAAAGTTTATTTGTTTTTGAATTTAGGTCTTGAAGTGTGTAACCACATATACGGTTCTTTTTTAGAAGCTTATAAATATTTCTCTTAAAAATTATTTTTTTTTGTCTCAAATTTATTTAATTTTTTCCCATGAATATCAAGCAACAATTAGTACGTTTTCATATGGATTTAGAATCGATTTGAGTACTTACACTTACAGTTTTGATTTGGCAATTGCTTTTACGCGCAGAATTCGATTTAGAAACGTTTGAAAATTTCGGTGTTTGTTAACCGTTATGATTAACGACACTTTCAAGAAGAAGACAATAATAATACCCAATCAAATTTGCAGATTTGCAAAGACACAAGCCGGTTTTTCGCCTTCGCGGACCAGTCTTCAGTTCGGCAGTGCGTTTTCATGATATTCAGAATTTGACGAATCGACCCTGAAATTTTAAGAGATTTTAATACGAGTTTTCATGTAGTATCTAAAACTGTATGTGTATTCAAATTGATTTCACATCTTCATGAAAACAAATGAAATGATTATTGTTTAAAAAGTAAAACCAGTTATCTTGTTTCGATTTGATCCACTAACCAATCATGTGATCAATGGAAGAATATTATTACCGTGAGGAAATATTCTGATTCATCTTCACTTTCTTCTATTATATTCATTATCAACTTGAATAAACAAAATCATTTAATTGACACTCAGTCCTATGTTTTTCAAGACGGTGTTTCACAGCACGTATGAGTTCATCTTTATATTTGTATGCAGTTTTATCAACAACTGATTCTTGAGTGACACAATCGTCACCTCCGAACTCGCATATCCGATAGTGGTGAAGAATTCCATCATTGGAATTGATGTTTACTGCTTCTAAAATTGTAAACATTTAATCAGGTTTTATTTTTATATATTAAGTCTCTACTTCATGTATGAAAAAATCGAGCAGGTCAAACTGAAATAGTTTCGTGTAACCGGATACGTAGCCATAATACCGCGTCAGTCCTGCCAAACTGTCACCAGGAGAGGATATGTAGAATGCACGAGAAGTTTATGCCACAATGGTAGAAATGTTAAATATAGTGAAAAGGGAACCCCAAAAAAAGATTGCTGTGGGCTCAAAACTGGCTTCGGCAAAGAGAGAACTACTCGCCATATTATATTCGACCAGGCGAACCTGATTGAATCGCTTCAGTGGATCCGGCCGCCGAATTGGCGCGCGTCTCGGGGCCACAATGCACAAACACAACATGGTTTTACATCGGGTTAGGCGGATCTGAAAGCAAAGTTCTCCATATATGGGAGCCTTTAATTCGAAGAGTGCGGTATCTGTATGTAAAATCCTTAAAAAGATTTTACTGAACTTTTTTTATACCAATTTGAATGTCATTCTATTCTGAGAGAAACATATTTTGTTATTGCACTGGTTCGTATTTAACCCGGACAGTTGGAGCAAGAGCATAACCAGTAGGTTTTTTCAGTTGTCATAATTTTTTTATGCGGAGCTAGAGCAATGCACTAACGGTAACATACATAATTATAATTTTATTTACTCAAGTTAAAAATAAACTATATCTATGCAGAAACATAATAATAAATGTCTTGTAACGGGTAGCTTTACAATAAAATGACGTGTTTATAAGTCTTTTTAAACCAGTAAACAGTTCATTATTCAACTACCAATCACAAATGCGTAGAAGCAAGTGCGAAAAAACTCTAGCCCCGATCCGAGTTTTTTCTGGAGCAATAGCGGGGTATTCAGAAAGCTTGCCGAAGTTAGAGATGTCAGAAAAATTCCATTTTACCCTCAAAGTCAAAGAAACTTGAAACCAGGAGCATATTCATGGGGGAGGTCGACAAATTTGGATTTCTATCTTCGTATAGTTAGATATCCCCCCACCCCCATAGTGCTTTCGATACTCCCCTGTACGAAACACCGTTAAAATATCTCCTGCGGTGTCACGGATACAAGGGAATCGAATTTAGTAAGTGCACAAACTTTCTATGATGGTTGAAAAAATATAGCATACCTTTTAACATGTAGTCGAAAAAATTCTAGCTGGATTTCAGAGCAAATAGAAAATAAGTAAATGTAATGCCGATGCCATTCAGTAGGTAGCAGGACTACGCGTACCTATAAAATTGTTGTATATCAAGTTGTAAATAAATAAACAAAATAATAATTCTCTGGACATTATAACAATGTATAGATTTCGCCAATCACATGCATTAAGCAAGCATTATTTCAGGGTGTATAAAAAATGTATCAAAACTAAAGATAGTCCTATTGGCAGGCGCGGCTCGTCCATAAGGTCATTTGGTCAATGACCCACCTAAAATTTTCAGTGATCTACCTAATAATTTATTTTTTAATTTTTTAAAACCAAAAAAGAATCTTTTGTTTTAAAGTTCCATGCGAAAACTCCCCAAGAAAGAATCAAGCCTGACCCAGCGACATACAGATTGCCTGGCCATCGTCAAAGGATATCCAAGCTTGCTCCGGGTCATATTTTAAATTGATCTTATAAGGTTTATATGGACGATATAAATTCATTAAAAGTAAGAGAGAAATAGACATACGCGCTTTAGGAAGTTAAAAAGAGACACAGAGACTTGTTTGAGACGACAATGAAAGTATCGTCTACTTATAACGTGAAATGGATATTAGGAGCAACGTGAGCAAGATCATTGACGTGCAGAAAAAAAAACAATGGACCCAAAATGGAACCCTGTGGTATGCCCACGTCTACCGCCAGCATTTCAGACTCTAACCTACTACTTTCCCCAGTTTACCCGAGTTACCTAAAGGCTGGTGTCCAGCTGCTCCGCTTGACCGGATGTGAAACCCTACCGAGTATGTTCATTATGGCCTCAAGACGCGGGCCAATTCGGCAGCCAGATCGACTGAAGCGATTCAGTCAGTTTCACGGGTTTCACCTGACCGGAGATACGTGCATGGTCCTCTCTTCGCCTAAACCACTAATTGGCCCTCAGCAATTTTTTTTGTTGCTTTTCACTCTTCTATTCTATCGCGGCGCAAACTTCTTGTGCATCGTAGATATATTCATTTCCTGGTGGCAGCTTGGCTTGTAAGGCTACGCACCCGGTCAGGCGAAACTATTTCAGTTCGGCCTCTCCATGTATGGGGGCCTTTAAATGCTATGTTTGTTAAAAAAATGACAACAACTTACTCAATTTTTGTGTGGCATATTCCCAAATGAAATGATTTCCAACCATGTTGATTAGCTCGGGCCTTACAATGTATTTCGATCTGGTTCTGTGGGGATGTAATGCTTTTCTCCTTCTTGTCTTTTGGAAAATATGCAAATTTGCAGCAACTGGATCGTTAAAAGTCTCTACTTCTGGATCATCTGGCCACTGGCGATAGAAAAAACCATTTTGGAATAAAAAAGCAGCTTGATCAGAGTTTAGATACCTGAAAAGCAGTTATTTAGCAAATTTTGGATGGAAACTGGCTATAGTCTATTTTTAAAGGACGCAAGTAATAAATCACTCAATATATCTAGGTTTACTCAAATACCTAGTACTTATAGGGTGACCTAAATAAAATTTGTGTAACTCATTTATATATTTTATATTGGATTTGCCTTACTTTTCGTAAAAGCAGGCAGTCTCATCCGATATTTGGGTAAATTTAGGCAAGACGAATGATGTATTGCCCTGCATCTTTTAAAAATAGACTATAGTACAGTGTGTCTTAAAGAATTTTTGTCGAATAGGGCAGTTTTTAGTTTGTACAGACAGATTAAAAGATTCGAAAAGCTGTTTTCGGTGTTCTTGAAAATGTAAGTTTTTAAAATTTATACCGTATAATTCAGGTGAATGGTTCAGCCTTAAAAATAATACATATGAATGAATGAAAAAGTAGATTTTTTAGCCAATAGGGTACTCCTAAAATTTGGTGTCCTTATCTTTACTAATAGCAAAGATATTTGCCCATAGTAAGACTTTTCGGACACCCTGTATAAATTCCTCTAGCGAAAGACGTAAAAAGATAATATTTGTTCGCTCTGTATACAAGGTATAATGCGCACCTGGCTTAGCGAACGAAAAAGCTACGTTTCTACGCACCATTGCAGTGGGATCAAATACATAGAAATATTTTTAAAAATTTTCCCCCCGTATAAAAATTTAGAAGTTCATGTTCCACGTAAAATCGTCAGCTGCGTATCTATTTTTAAATTTTTTTTTAAGTTAATGTTCTAGAGTTATTGCAAAACTAAACAGACATTTTTTACATTTTTACATTGTGTTGTATGAAACATCTATGTTAAAACTAAAACCTTTGGGTTCTTACGAATCTTTTTTTTAAACTTATGTTTTCAAATTAAACCAACAATAAAAAATACTATTATATCAGCGGTAAAAGCTTTAGTTATATACAAAATATAATTTGTGTAAAATGAATCATTTTTCAAACCCAAGCAACAAAAAATAGAAATTATTTTTTAAAGGTGCCCACCCTGGTTTTAAGTTTTCACGCCAGCAGATAGACGGAAATTGGAAACATGTTTTTCATGATCTAATAAACACCTAATCGAGATTTAAAAAAATATCGAGATTCAGGAATAAAATACTTCCTCTAGCGAAGTCAAAATATCAATACAATCGGAACGGGGCGCATAATTTTGGGTAGGTTTAGAATACCTGTACAGCTTAATTCGCCACTACTGTTTTTAAATCGACATTAAAAAAATATATAATACTTGCTTAAAAAACTCCTTGTACGTATAATTATTTTTGGGCAGGATATATTCATCAAAATCGATAAAAATGACATGCGAGTACAGGTGCATAGTTCTATATAAGCAGTCATTTAGAGCTGCAAAAATTCCTTCTGTTCTGATTTCCTTTTGCGATACAATAGGGAGCTCCCAGGGCAACACAGTCACGATTCCCTCTTTTATATAATTGTTTAACAGGCAGTTCATTTGAGCTCCTACTGTGTGATTGTAGAAGAAAAATTGGTTCACGCCCATTATCTGGTGGAGTTCAATAAATTGTAGTATTTCCATTATCTAAAAAATCTTTAATATGAGTTCCATTTTTTGAATAGACAGTAACCAGAGAAAAACCAAAACAGAGACAAGAATATCTCTTCTTCCCGCCAGCTCGACAATGCCATGGCCTTCAAACCCCAACACCCCGAGATTGGCGCGTGGGATTCTCACAATACACCCCGACATAGCCAGTGCGGTAGCAACACGGCAAGCAGAGATAGTTTTCTGCGGTGCGGCGCGTCTCAATAGTCACTCTCACTGTGCTTTATACCTTTTATACGGACGGGCTATTCTGTTTTTAACGTGTGGCTACTTTTTTGGAGAATCTTTAAAACTTTTGATAATTAAATGATTGTTGTTTTTCATATTATTATGTGTTTTTTATTTTGCTGCATTTTTTTTATACTAACCCAAAATCTGCAACTCACGCCCGTGGCAGCCTTATTTAAACGTCGGTACTAGAGTGCGTCAGGCCGCTTTGGAGGTCATAGAAAGCAAATCGTATTTATGAATGAAATCAGTACGAGATATTCTTCTCTCTGTCTTGGTTTTTCTCTGCAGTAACCATGCATGCAGGCCTTCATGCAAGGTAAGCCTGATGACTATTATTTTCCAATAAAACAGCAGAATCATCTGAAAAGTGGACTACTTCAAGATTTTTCAATAATGCTTTTAAATTATATCACGGTCATTCACGTCAAGCGACCTCTCAGAAGATCTTAGAAATTAATACAGATGTTTGTTTAAAATTTTGGTCAGAGATGTAACGCTGCTAGCTCCATAACTATCTGGTGGCAATACCAGCATTTTAAATATAACAACCGTTATATGATTGAACTGAAAGTAACACCTGTTTTATTCACTTAACTTTAAATAATTTTGCTATTTAAAATATTTTATCATTGCTGACTCCTGCATAACTCAAAATAAAATTAAAAAGTACACTTTATTTCCTGCTATTTTCAATCCATGCACCACTCGCAAACCGAACGTGCTAGACATGCGTACGGAATTTCAGGGGATGGACTTTGGTGTCTACATACGAACCCATCCACGTATTTAACATTAGAGGCCGGATTTCAATATTACATGACGCAAAAATCGGGGTCGGACTCGGGTAACTGTTAGAAAAGGTAAATGAAATGAAAATAATATTATGAATTATTGACCCTAAAAAATAATATGGTTTTTAAATGAACCAACTTCACTAAAGGAAAAGCACTGAAAAGTATGAAATAATATTGTTACGTATTTATTACTGAGGTTAATGGAATTATATATTAATATTTATATTTACATTTAATGACCATAAAACCCCTTACCATTTTGACAAAAGGCAACGAAAGAGCTTGAAACTATCTTTGCCGTGTCATATTGTATCGTATGGTATGATACCGGTATAAAATATCGGATATCGACAAGAAAAATACCGGTACCCAAAAGTATGGTACCGTCCCGCACATCCCTAGTACTGATGTCGTCCATAAGCACAAACATGTGTCGAACGAGTTATTGTTAATGGGTAAAAAAAATAAACGGGACCCTTGAAGTTGAGGGGCCCCTTAACTGGCTTGGCCTTGTCAACGCGGGGATTGTGGGAGGTTAGGAAAGAAATATATTTCTTTAAAGATATAAGCTTAAGCAAAAAATATATCGTGAGTATAATCATATACTTTCTTTCTTGTGTGACAAATCTGTACTTAACATCCGTTGGTATACTTACTTTATTATAATCATAGTGGAGTGGCTTAACGCAAACAGCCATATTTCTGAATGTCGAGGAAGTATCCAACAAATTCCATAGGGCTGGTTTCTCTGTCTCTGAATTTACAATTACTTTAAATATATTTTTGGGAATTTCGGCAGGATCAGCTAATAAACTAACTGCACTTGGAAAAGGTAAGTCATGACTTATAGGGCACTGTATGTAATATGCACTGTAAAGAAGCCCCCAATGTTCGCTTATGATCTAAAAAAAATCATATTGTGTGTAAAAATAAGTGTAAATTCATATGTTAACGCAAAGCTTGACACAAAGTTAAACTGGTTTGTTATGCAACACAAAAATATACAAATTTCCTAGCGTCACATACTCTATCCGATTTATTTTTTGCTCTTCGCAACACATCAACCAATTAGAGGAGGATTTAACCGTCGCACAGTGTGGCTTTGTTAAAATCTAGCAAGAAAAAGGTAAAAAATATTAGATTTTTAAATCCTTTAATTTAGTATTAAATACTGGTACTGGATAACAAATAAACCATTTTAGCCCAAAATAGAATATAAAATTATCACCCCTTTGGTTTGATGCAGACTGGAACCGATGAAATTTTAATATAAGATTTACCAGCGTTGTTAGTATGCATCAATACGCGTATTTGTAGCTAATGCGTAGTTTAAGGTATTTGTTATGTATTTTTGTTAATCCTATTATTGTGTCTTTCAAGGTAGGTGTATTTATAATTTTAAGAAAGAATTAGATTTGCTAAGTAGTTCCAGTTTTAAAAACGCTTTTTGATTGGGTTTGATTTTCGGTCAAGATTAGTATGCTTTTTATTACATTATTCAAAAATAAAGATCCCGCCAATTGAAGATTCGACTAGATTCAGTTAAAATTATGTACCTTTTTGGTAGGCAGTCCTTTTAGATTATATTAAGTTTATGTGCGGCAGCACGCGATAAAGCAACTTTTTTTCTTTATTCTCATTTGTCACACAGAACCTATTATACATGCTCTTATTTAATTTGTGAGCCGTTATAATGAGTGACTAAGATTTCTACAAGAATTAAGTTTTTACTTTTTTTTAAGTATTAGAGTTAAAATCAAACCTACTACTACGGTCATTTACACATAAAATATATACCAAAATAAATATTAAAAAAGTTTTTATTGCGTTTAACTGAAACATGATAAGTATATGAATTAAATTATACAATATAATAGTAGGTACAACTGGAATTTGCTATTTAATATTACATAAATAGCCCCACATACAATGTTTTACAACATCTGTGAAATATACTTTGGGATCTGTTTTTTTTTTTGGTTATCTGGTATACAAAAATAGTCAAAATGTATAGGAACGGTATTTTGTGTGTCACGAAATCATTTGGTACCTAAAGAAATTTCTTGCAAATAATTATTGCCATCTTAAGTTGCGAGATTTAATTGGCTAAACAGAAACAGAAGTGATCCAAGTAGCATTGTTTTAGTTTTGAGATAATAAGCAAAATGTGTTTTTGTAAATTGTATTTTAAGGTAAAATAAAATTCAATCTTGCCCTATTGCGGGTGATCGGTAATCATAATCATAAGTATAATCTTTTGATAAATATTTAACCTTAATATCTGTTTACATTAAACAAAAGTACAAAAAAATCCACTTGGATCACTCTGATATAAAAAAAAATCAAATGTGGGGGTCAAAAAGTATCAACTTAAGATAAAGCTTTAATTCTTTCAGTAAACAAAAATTAGGTACTAAGTCCTATGGATCCCTTCTGCAATAGGTAAAATATTTGGCATGGTAAAGAAACAGTTAGGGTTGCCTATCCGACAGATCTCTGATTTCTAAAACGGCAAGTACTTAATTTTCTAACTAAAATATTTAATTTCAGGCGTCTGTTATAAAACAACTAGATCAGAAGGCATACCGTGTGTACTCGTAAGTCAAATAGTAATCTGTGTGTAATGCACATGAATCATATTTTAGATAACTTCTGCTGCAACAGGTATTACTGAATTTACCATCACCAAATATGGGCACTGTAAGGAGAGTACTAGGCCTCTTAAAAGAAAGAGAGCTAAGCCAGCTACTGAGGTCAGCAATTCTGCTGCATATGAGATTCGTCATGACATATATGACATGTAGGCCAAATGTGAGTATTGAACTGTTGCAGGTAATGTTTATTCCTAACTAAAATTTTATTTCTATAGCTTGTGATGAAGAGTTATGGTCGATGTTTCTACATAACACACATAGCAAGCCATGTATCAGGTTATACAGTTCTGCATAAGCATCAACTACTTCAAGTTTATATTTAAGTTAAAATTAAGTCAGTTCAACTAAAATAGTTTTAGGTGTGGATTATTTTCTTATTTGTGTACTTTTAGATAAGCTGGGAAGCTAACATGTCATGGTGCAGTAGCATTCTTGAATTTAGTTGCAGTAGCGGTTCTGTTAGGTGCGTCAACAGTTGAGGGCAGGGAAGGGGGCACTTAGCCTCCTACAAATTGGTTTAAATGCGAGAATTTGCTTTAAGTGTTAATGTTCCGTTACTAATTGAACATATTCTTAACACATATTTTCTGGGCAATTTATGTAATAATTTATAAGCATCTTATTCCTGTAATATTTTAAATTAATAATAAGAATCACTGTTTTTAGGAAACACGTTCTTTAAAATTGTGTTTTTATCCAAGACACCCTACGTGCCTAAGTATTATCCTACCGTGGGCGTCTGTGTGACCTCAATTTGGAAAAATGAAGGAAAAAATCGTCTAATATAATAACTGCCCTAGAGATTGGTTTCAATTTTTTATCAACGTAATTTAAAGTGAAGCAGAAACAAGATTATTAATTAGTTTTTGTGGCTTGACTGCAATAAGAACCAGCAGGGAACAGCGGAGCAAAAATATTGTAAAATTCAGATTAGGACACCAAGTAAGGATTGATATAGCGTTCACAAAACAAATAATATTACGAGAAACAAACATACTACATTTAAAACTGATAAAAAAGTTTTTTGTCGATAAAATTTAAATTTTAGGTCCATTACGATCCTGATTTTTTTATTGTGCCAACTTAATTAGAAAATCAGAAATCGCTAGTATTACGGGTTACTGGGAATGCAAAGACAAAAGTGCTGTATTAGACAGAGTTTACGTTCACTGTAATTCATATTCTAAATTTTTCCCTTGCAATTACTTTCACTTGTTGCAGTTAAATTCTTGCACTTCTATTTTCCAGATAACCATATCTGTTATGAGCAGTTTATCATTTATTCATAATAATATATTGTGATATTAATGTTCGTTAAGCCATGGTCATATTTTTTCTTTATTTCCTTACTAAGTTAAAGTTACATTTGGTTTTCAAATATAAAAATTGTGCAAAACAACAAATAATTCACTCATTTCAGTTTTCAGAACAATATGTATTCTTTGCACTCCGTAGCTAAAAAAAGGCTATTTTAGTCCTTATTTTTATTGACTTAAGTGTCACTTTTAATCTCTGAGGGATTAAAAATGCTTTAAATCCCTTTGAAAGGTATTTTTAATCCCTATAGTAACAACTATACGTATATTAGGGTTAGGATCACTTATATGAGTTCTAAATATACTTTAGATAGTTCACCAAGTACTTAACTAATTATTTGCCCACTAAAATTAATATCGGTGGTCGGTGGCACAAAGTGCAGAGGCGTATAACCATTTTGATCTTGTATGTTAACCATCTGATCCTTTCTGTTTACATCAAATATATCTATCTTAAGTCTTTTATGATTACTTTATTATTTATTGCTAAATACTTTACACCCTTGGCAAACTTCTTTATTTTTTATTTAATTTCTTAGGAAGTCAAAGTTAAAATATAGTTTTCAAATAAGAAAATTATGCGAAATTGTAACACAAATTTACTCATGTCAGTTTTCGAAAAACATATATGTATTTATACAGGTGTATAACTGTATAATGAATAAATGTCACACAGCCATATTAGTGTCACCTGGTTTAGTTATGTTTGTATATATAGGATTACTTATAAGAGTCTTACATATTTCTTAGATTACTTGCGTTTAGATCCATATTTTACCTACCACTTAACTAATTTTCATCCTCTTCTTGTTGCTCACTGTAGTTAATATCGGTGGTACCACATGGTGTTAGTACTTCAACAACGTCCTGATGTCCCCTTTGGTCTGCGAGATGCAGAGGCGTATAACCATTTTTATCTTGTATATTAACATCTGCTTCACAATTTACCAAAGTGTCAACTGCTTCCCGGTGTCCAAATTGTGCTGCATAATGCAAAGGCGAGTTTCCGTCCTGATCTTGTGAGTTAACATCTGCGCCGCTAATCACCAATATTTCTATTACATCCTTGTACCCATTCATTGCTGCCACATGTAGAGGTGAAGTATTATACTCATTTTTTGCGTTAGCATTCGTGCCTTGATTTATCAGAATGTTAACAATGTCTTTGTGGCCTTTAAGTGCAGCCCAATGTAAAGGTAAAATACAATGATCATCCTGTTCTTCGACATATGAACCTTGACTAATCAAAATTTCCACTATGTCTTTATTACCGTTTAATGCTGCCAAATGCAAGGACGAGCTGCCCATATAATTTCTGTGATTCACATCTGCACCAGATTTCACCAATGTTTCAACTATTTCTTTGTGTCCACACAGTGCTGCATAATGCAAAGGCGTATTGTAATAATTGTCTTTGACATTAACGTCGGCGCTATGAGTTACCAAAATATCAGCAATTTCTTTGTGTCCTCTACGAGCTGCCCAGTGTAAAGGGGAAGACTTGTCTTTAGCCGTAGAATTAACCTCAGCACCGTGACTTATCAAATATTCCACTACTTCCTTAAACCCATGGCATGCAGCCGAATGTAAGGGTGAAAACAATAAAAAATTATTTTTGTCACTAACATTTAAACCATGATGGACTAAAATTTCGCATATGCTTCTGTTTGCTGCCCAGTGTAAAAGCGAAGAATCATCATTAGCAAGAACGTTGACGTCTGCACCATAAAATATTAGTCTTTCAACAACTTCATTGTGTCCCCTTCCTGTTGCCATATGCAACGGTGTAATACCACTACTGGATAACATCCCAACATCGGCAAAGTTAAGTATTATACTTTTAACTATGGAAATGGACTCCGTCAGACCTGACGGCAAAGAACCTTCGTTCTTTATGGAGTTAAGTTCTGCACTAAAGGATAGAAACTTTGCAGTTATGTTTATGTTATTTGGATAGTCATTATTTTTAGTGCTGTCATAAGTGCCATTCGCAAAAGATTCGGTTAACTTTACGTAGTCAGTAACTGAACTCCATCTTACAAGATCCTCTAGACCGGCACGTGCAACGTAAAGGTATGCAGAATAATATATGAATGTTTCAATTATATCTTTGGGTCTCCTTTCGCTTTTACAGTGCAATGGTGACAAATCATGACTGTGTTTGGAACTAAAATCTGCATTGCATTTCATTAAAACCTCAGCGTTAATACGTTTTGTTACCTGATGCAAAAGCATAGTACACACAGATCCTTTAGCTTTAACATCTGCACCGCGATGTATTAATTTCTCAACTACGTTTTTGTGACCCCTTTCTGCAGCGTGGTGTAATGGTGAAAAGCCTATGTTATCTTGCGATCTGATATCTGCACCATTATTCAATAATATTTCAACTATGTCATTATAACCCTTTCTTGATGCACAGTGCAAGGGCGAACTGTTATCAACATTTTTGGAGTTGACATCAGCACCATGCTTTAACAAACATTCAGTTATTTCTGTATATCCTTTATTGGCAGTCCAATGCAAAAGTGACCAACCTATGGCATCTTGGACATTCACGTCGCCGCCGTGACTAAGAAAACTTTCTACAAAACCTCTGTTCCCTTCTAAGACAGCCCGTTGCAGGGGCGAGATACCGTTTTCACCTTTTATGTTAACATTCGCGCCGTGCTCCAACAAAATATCAACTACTTCTTTTTGTTCAGACTCTACTGCAAAATGTAAGGGTGATACACCATTATTATTTTTGTCGTTAATATCTGCACCATGAGTGACTAGGATTTTAACAGCGTCTTTGTATCCACATCCTGCTGCATATTGCAGAGATGAGCACGGACGATTAGTCTTAATGTTTAAATCAGCTTTAGAAGTTACTAAACTTCTGATTACATTTGTATGCCTTTCTCGTAAAGCACAGTCCAAAGGTAAGAACCCACTATTTTCAACAGCGTTTACATCTGCACCGCGGCTTACTAAAAGTTCCACTACTTTTTTCTGTCCAGATTCCGCTGCATGGTGTAAAAGTGAATAACCGTACTTATCTTTTGTGTTAACATCTGATGTGTAATTCATCAGGAATTCAACTATGTCATCTTCGGTCGACAGATGCACTGCTGGAAATGTATCTGACTTGTGAATTAACCGCATCTCCTTTACGTTTTCTTGCTTATCTGCCCCACCGTTTGCATTAATATCTGAGTAGTATTTAATTAAAATTTCAAATGGGTCTTTGTCTCCATCTTGTGTCGCCAAATGCAAAGGCAAAGAATCATTTCTATCTCTCATTATAACCTGTGCATCATCTGCAGCTGAAGAATCATTTTTATTTTCATCATAATTTTGATTTTCCGAGGTAATATCTGCATTTCTATTCACACAAATTTCAACTAAATTTTTATTATCGTCCTGTGTCGCTGGATTCAAAGGTATGTTAGTGTTTTGATTTTTCTTAATATCTACACTGTAGTTTATCAAATTTTTCCTTTCGCCTTGTGCTGCCGAAGTTGCAGAAGTATTTTTACCTTCTGTGCTAACACTTGCGCTATAATCCAACAAATTTACAGCTAAGTTGTTGTTCACTTTGTCACTTTCCATAACACCACTGCAATAATACACCTTCAAATAACACTAAAATAACGTTTTTATCAACAAAAACTTTATTGGCTTACTGACAGGAACTGATACACTTCACCTGGTCACCATTACAGTAGTTGTACGAACCGCGAAACAAATAATAATTTGCTTCGTCGCATATGTTTGACGACTATGACTCACAACGATATGAGATAAATATTTATCTATATAGTGTGTTCCGAAAGCATGAAACTGGTTGGTAAAAATAGAAATATATATTTTTATTTGTTTAGGGTTTAATATTTTTTGGTTAGCATGAAATTTTATATTAGTTTACAGTATTAAAATTAATAAAGGTAGACATGCCTAAATACATAAATAAACGTTTATTTTAAGCATTGCTGTCCGCACGCTATATATCCGCCTGCTGTAACAACATGTGCTGACAGCGTCCGCGTCCTTCAGCATCAAACAAGTACGACTCAATACTCAATGGTATTTATATAGTTCGGCAAGTGAGTCTGAAACAGGCAAAAGAATGCGGGCAAAAAATTAAAACTCTCTTATGGTCAAGCTGCTACGTTGTCAGATTTTTTAAATTACCATTTCATTTACGTTGCAGTTGTAATATAAACTTTTTTAGTGACTTCATGCGCACACAGTATTATATTACCATTAAAGCCACTATTAACATTATAGACACATTCTATTTAACTTAAATAGGTATATTTAAGGCGATAAAAATCTTTATTTTTGTTAATAAAATCCAAAATAAATGGATAAAGTTAATCGCCATAAATATTTAAGTTATGTAGAGAATACAGAAAGAAAATTCAGGTTAATTTGAATTATTATAGCACAGCTAGGATCGGCAGGATCTTTTTGTCATTTTTTAATGACATTTTCTATGCCAGTAGAGCTCATAATTGAAATTTAGAAAAACTATGTTTTCAAAAAATATATTTTCGGAAAATACAGGTACTCGTACTTCTGAAAGATTCTTTGAAAAAAAAAATTCGAGAAAATTTTATAGATCCGCTTCCGAAAAAGCATCTTTAAAAAAAAGATGTGTGTTGAAAAAAAAACAGAACAGTTGGTCATCTTAGCTTACATGAGATAGGACACATTGTTTTTAATATGAAGTAAATATTGAAGTTTCGATTGAAGCATTTTTTTATTTATGCATTCTCCTGCTCATTTAGGGGGATATACGAATACTGATCTAATTTTTCAAATTTTTTTAAAGCGCTTTTTAAAATTACATTTTTTTAGAGAACATCTTTTTCGAAATTATATTTTTCCTGATATTAATTTTTTCAAGCAACGGCTTTTTGACAAAGTAATTTACGAGAAAGTAACATACCAAACCTAAGGAAACCTGATCAAACCCAAAAAGGTGCGTTTAGGTTCGTTCAAGATCTTTTTTCGTCCTTTAATCATTAGCATTTTCCAAGTCCAAGCTACTAGAGTTCATAATTATATATCTCATACTTAAATACGGTTTTCGAAAAAATATATTTCCGGAAAATGTTCCCATTTTTTAAAAATTGTTTTTTGGAAACATTTTTAAAAAATGTACTTTCAAAATACGTGTTTTCGGAAAAATATTCAAAAATCCGTTGTCAAAAAAATCATCTTTGAAAAAGCTGCATTAAAATGAAAATGTACGTTCGAAATATGTGTATTCGAGAAAATGTTTTTAAAAAGTTTGTTAATCCGATTTCGAAAAAGCTGTTTTTCGAAAAAATTTACTTTTAAAAGACTATTTTTTGAAAAAAACTATTTGGTTATAGGTTTCCTTTAGAAGTCAAAGCGCCCGGCGCAAATTTTAATAAAATGTCAGTGAAATGTGTAGTTTAAGGAATGTTTTCAGAAACAATCAAAGAGCATTTAAATCAAAAATGCTAAAAAAAGGCTTGCATTTTTTATATAACATATTAGTATTGATCTATTTTCATATTTTTGTGGCATAATTCACTTCAAAGGCCTTACATAGAAGGCAATGGTTATGTTACAATATTTATTCTTATAAAATTCGCCATTGAAATCCTTTTTATACGATACTTCAGGGGGAAGCGCGCGCCCCCTGCGCCCCCCTACCCCTAAATCCGCCGCTGGTTGACACTTTAAAGAGAAATATTACTCATCAAAGATATTTATGCATATTCACATTCACTTAAGAGGTTTAAGGTTTAGTACTGGTTTAAATTAAGATCTAGTTGATCAGTTAGGTTTTGACAGGTTTATCCAGTCAAAAAAAGTACCTATTTCTAATATTTCAGCGATTTGCTTGCGTTCTAAATGATTTTTATCTTGAAACATGTTGCTAAAATAAATTTAGGTCTATTTTTGTGGAAAATACTTACTAAAATTATTGCATTTTTCTTTGTAAATTTGCAAAAAAACACAGAAACAAATTCATAGCATATAGTCTGCCCAGCGGTAATTGACACTCGAAAGGAATGAAAAATAAATCACTATGATGCCGTAGGGAATTTTTAAAAATTCGGAATACTAAAAAACTATGTAGTACGCGTACGCCTATAGTTTTTTAGCATTCCGAATTTTTAAAAGTTAACAACGGCGTCACAGGAATTTTTTGTCCTTTCGTTCCGAGTGTCAATTACCGCTGGGCGTACATTAACACTTGTCTAATTCTTATGAACACTTGTCAGTTTAAAACTTTTGGTTGCCAAATTAAACCAGTCTAGCGTTGGAGAATCTGGCCGTAAAATTTTATTTCGTGTTTTCCCACTAGAAGCAAAGGGAGTAAAAAATTTAATTTTGATTTCTTCATTTTCTTGGATAAATTATATGTCTCTTTTAGATATCTACACCGTAAAGTAATTGGTTTTAGTGTCAAATCATTCAGCAAAAACAATGTTAAAAACGAAATAGAATGGCAGTAGATTACTGCTCTTAACATTCTCATCTGAGGCGTATTCAATTGACAAAAATTGGATCGATCCCGATCAGTTTATGAACTTTAAGCTAAATTCGCAATTTAATCAAGAATGGTAGTAGAAAGAGGAAAAATAATATTTGAGTCTCGTAAAGCGATTCGAATCGATCCAATTTTTGTCAGTCAAATACGGCTCTGGTGTGGGTAAATTTATGGTTTGACTAAATTTAAAAACTCACCTTATATTTTCCCGATATTGTTGTTGAATAATAATTAACTGAAATTCCACTGCGTTTTCTGTACCAGAACTTGCACCATACGTCTGGTCGAAATTTATTCTTGGTATTTGCTACAGCAATTACGCGAACTAATGGATCCTTTGTTCGGTTATCAAGAAATGCGGAAAATGCCAAACATTTTTTCCTATAAAAATATTTTTTGGTTACTCTTCAATAGAAGAGATTTTGGTTATACTAAGTTTTACGTATTAAATACCGACGTTTACCAAAACAATCAATTAACGGACGTGATTGGTCGGCAACTAAGGACTTGACGTTGACTAACCTTTTTTTTATAACATGTCTATGCTACGATTCCCATTTTCGGCGTCGGCATCGGTTTACACATTCCTCTAATTTTGGTTGTATAACAATGAGATAACTGTAGGTTAAAATAGGGCTGATTGTGTCTGTTCCTACAACCTCTTTGTTAGAAACAGTTGTACTTGACACCTTCTTTAATTTTAATGCAATTGAAGATATTAACTACAGTATTACAGTGTTCGGGGTTTATTATTGGTTTAATTATTTTAGTATATACGTACATCTTAATCCACTCTTCAAAATTTTCTGCTTGTAATTTCTGTTACTTATTTCACTTTTATTTTCCGGCTAATCCAATTCGCAAATACGAGTATGTTGCCCTAAGAATTGTATGGCTACTTTATTATTTATTGCTAAATAATATATTGTGATTTTACTGTTCTTTAAACCATTCTCATATTTCTTTATTTTTTATTTACTTAATTTCTTAGGAAGGTACACTTAAAATTTAGTTTTAAAATATGAAAATTATTGAAAATAGTAACATATACATTCACTCATGTCAGTTTTAGAAAAACACATATGTATTTTAAACACAGGTGTATAACTGTATAATGAATAACACAGCCTATTAGTGTCACCTGGTATATGTTATTAAATATTATAGGATTACTTTTAAATCCATAGTTTACCAACCACTTAACTAATTCTTTGCATTGTTTTCTTGCTGCTCACTGGAGTTAATATCGGTGGTACCACGTTGTGTTAGTAGTTCAGCAACGTCCTTGCGTCCCTTTTGGTCTGCCAAATGCAAAGGTGTATAACCATTTTCTTCTTGTATGTTAATATCTGCCCCACAATTTAACAAAGTCTCAACTGCGTCTCTGTGTCCATGTCGTGCTGCCAAGTGCAAAGGCGACATTCTATTTTGATCTTGTGGGTCAATATTTGCGCCGCTTTCTACTAGTATCTCAATTATATCCTTTTTCCCATTTCTTGCTGCCAAATGTAGGGGTGAAGAACCATATTCATCTTGCGCGTTAACATTCGTGCCGTGATTTATCAATATTTCAACAATGTTTGTGTGACCATTTTGTGCAGCAAAGTGTAACGCTAAAGAACAATGATCATCCTTTTCTTTAACATCGGCACCATGACTAATCAAAATTTCTACTATATCTTTGTGACCGTTTACTGTTGCCCAATGCAAGGACGAACAACCCGCATAAGTTCTGTGATTCAAGTCTGCACCAGATTTCACCAAAGTTTCAACTATATCTGTGTACCCATACAGTGCTGCATAATGCAACGGCGTTGCATAATAATAATTATCTTTGAGGTTAACGTCGGCGCCGTTAGTTACCAAAATATCAACAATGTGTTTGTGCCCTTTTCTAACTGCGCAATGTAAAGGAGAATACTTGTCATTAGCTGTAACATTAACATCAACACCGTGAGTTATCAAATATTTAACTGCGCCCGTGAATCCCTGGTCTGCAGCCGAATGTAAAGGTGAATAAGAATAATAATGACTTTTAGCATTAACATCTAAACCGTGGCGAACTAAAATTTCACATACATCGCTAGTTGATGCCCAGTGTAAAAGCGAAGAATTGTCATCAGCAAGAACGTTGACATCCGCACCACAAAATATCAATCTTTCAACGACTTCTTTGTGTCCCCCTGCTACTGCTCTATGCAACGGAGTTATACCACCGACTTTTAAACACTTAACATCGGCGACGTTAACTATTATACTTTTAACTATGGAAATTGACTCCGTGAAACTCGGAAGTAAATAATCTTCATTACTGGCTGAGTTAAGCTCTGCATGGAAGGATAGCAAATTTGCAATTATGTTTTTACTATCTGGATAATCGTTGACGTAGGTGCCGTCATTTGACAAAGATTCAGTAAAGTCCACATAGTCAGTAACGGCACCCCATTCTAAAATTGAATTTAGATCGTCACCTTTAGCGAAAACGTCCACAGAATAATATATAAATGTTTCAATTATATCTTTGGGTCTCCTTTCGGTTTTACAGTGCAATGGTGCAGAATCATGACTGTGTTTGGAATTAAAATCTGCATTGCATTTCATTGAAACCTCAGCGTTAATACGTTTTGCTACCTCTTGCAAAAGCAGAGAACGAGCAGATCCTTTAACGTTAACATCTGCACCACCACGTATTAATTTTTCAAGTACGTTTTTGTGACCCCTTTCTGCAGCGTTATCTAATGGTGAATAACCTTGGTTATCTTGGGCTCTGACATCGGCACCATAATTTAATAAAATTTCAACTATGTCACTGTGGGCCTCTCCTGATGCCCAGTGTAATGGCGAACAGTCATCCAGATTTTTTGAGTTGACGTTCGCATCGTGCTTTAACAAACATTCAGCAACTTCCTTGTATCCTTTGTTGGCTGCCCAATGCAGGAGCGAGCAACCTCTGCTATTTTTGACATTCACATCGCCACCGTGATTAAGCAAATTTTCTACAAGTTCTTTGTTTCCATCTGCGACAGCCCGTTGCAGAGGCGAGAAATCGTTTTTATCTTTTATGTTCCCATCAGCACCGTGCTCCAATAAAATATCAACTACGTCTTTGTGTTCACATTCTACTCCAAAATGTAAAGGTGATAAACCATCATTATTTCTGATGTTAGTATCTGCACCATGACTGACTAGGATTTTAACTGCGTCTTGGTGTCCGCATCCTGCTGCATAATGCAGAGGTGAGCAACCACGATTATTTGTGATGTTGATATTAGCTTCAGGAGTTATTAAACTTCTGATTACGCTTGTATGTCCATTTAGTATCGCCCTGTGCAAAGGTAAGAAACCATTTTTGTCAACGGCGTTAACATCTGCACCGCGACTTACTAAAAGTTCAATTACGTCTTTCTGTCCAGATGCTGCAGCATGGTACAAAGGTGAATAACCATTCTTATCTTGTGTGTTAACATCTGAGGTGTAATTCATCAGAAATTCAACTAGGTGATCTTCCGTCGCCAGATGCGCCGCCGAAAGTATATCTGACTTGTGAATTATCCGAATAGTCTTTATGTTTTCTTGCTCATCTGATCCATCGTTTGCATTAACATCTGAGTCGTATTTAATAAAAATCTCAAATGGGTCTTTGTCTCCATCATGTAAAGGCAAAGAATCATTTTTATCCCTCATTATATCCTTTGCATCATCATCTGCATCTGAAGATTCATTTTTATCTTCATCATAATCAACATCTACTTCAGTATTCATTAAGCTTTGGTATTTCCTACTTTCTAACCATTGCAATAGCGAAATACCATTTTCATTTTCCGAGGTAATATCTGCATCTCTACTCAGCAAAATTTCAGCCAAGTTTTTATCACCATCCTGTGTCGCTGGATGCAAAGGTACTATGTAAGAATTTTCATTCTTCTTGTTAACATCTACACCGTAATTTATCAAATTCTTACCTTCGCCTTGTGCTGCCGAAGATGTAGAAGCACTTTCTGTGGCAACACTTGCACTGTTATCCACCACATTTTCACTTAAATTTTTGTCCACATCTTGTGGCGCTTGATATAAAGGCGTGGCCCCACACTCATCATTCACAAATAAATCGTTCGGTACTTTACATTGTGAAAATCCACGTAAAGTGTTTTCAGACGTGTCCACTTTGTTACTTTCCATAGCTTTTTATAACACCACTACAATAATAATACACCTTTAAATAACACTAACCGTTTTACGAACCGTTTGTATCTACAAAAACTTTATTTGTGTACTGAGGGGAATTGATAAACTTCAGCATTATCGAGGATGTACGAGACGTAAAGTAAAAATAATTATATGACTCACGTCCATATGGGATAAATATTTATCTATATAGTGTGTCCCAAAAGTATAGAACCGGTTGTTAAATATACAAGTATATTTTTATTTGTTCAGGGTTTAATATTTTTCGGTTGCCATGAAAGTTTCTATTAGTTCTACTTTATTAAAATTAATACAGGCAGACATGCCTAAATATACAGTATGTCTTACATTTCATGACTCCCATATTATAGCTCCCTTATTAACAATGCGATTTTTGTAAAATTTGCGTGGAAGGTACATACCCATCAGGAGATTGTGATACGGAAGAATATTTCAAATTCTACCAGTAACGTTCGTCGCTATGAAGAAAAATGTACCTAATTTTCCAAAAAAAGTTATTAGGCATAATTTTAACTGTAAAATAATCTCATAATCTTATTCGGCGTTACCAAGAACACCCCAATACCGAATTTTAAAAGTATAGTGTACAGGCTGTTCGCGATATCAGAAAAGTTGGTCATTACAAACAAACGCCTAATAACAATTCAAAATTATTTTGAAGTTTGAGTGACATTTCACATTATTTGGGTGTTTGCACAAATTTACGTAAGTAAAGTTTGTTTTTTAATAATGGCACGTTTAACAGTCTGAGTAAGTGGAGATAAGTCGTATATTAGGTAAAATACATCATTCGCGAAGGCTAAAAGAAATTTTAATGCACGGCATCCAGAACGACCAAATATCCACGTTAAAACAGTGGCATTTATTAATAATTTGTGCAATTTTACCGGAAACGTTCAAAAACCTAGGCCACGAAAATACTCTATAAACCGTAATGTCAGGTATGCCGATGACGAAGGAATAATTGCAGCGTTTAGAGAAGATCCTCATGCCAGTATCAGAAATATAACACGTCTTTTAAACACCGACAAAACTAAAGAATGGAAATGCCTAAAAAGAAACAGAATGCGTTCAAATCAAAGTATCTACATACTTTGTTCGAAGGCGATAATTTGAGAAGACTGGATTATTGTTACTGGGTGCAAGGACATTTTCTCAATGACAAAAATTTTCCAAGAAAATAATGTGGGTATACCGATGAAGCTACATTCACTACAAATGGTGTAGGTAGTCTCTAATCAACATTGCCAATGCGGGACTGGTGAAAATTCCCATTTGGATGAAAACTGTAAAAGTCAACGGCCCGAAAAAGTAAATGTTTGGTGCGGGATTTTCAATGAGCAGATTATAGGTCCTTTCTTTTTTGAAACATTAAACGCCGAAACATTTTTAAACTTTCGATTTCACTGATATTTTGGATAACATGCCTCTTCAAACAAAGCACCATTTAATTCTGCAATTGGACGAAGCACTAGCTCATAAAGAGAACGTTGTTCGTAACTGGCTTAATACACATTTTCCCCTGAAATGGATAGGTCCAAGAAGTCCCCTTGAAGAATGGCCACCTCGATCTCCAGGTCTCACACCCAAAGACTTCTGGAGGCGTATTAAAAATGTAGTGTACAAAGGAGACCTCAAAGCGCAGAACAACTTCGGAATAGAATAAGATGGGCTTGCCTACAAATAACACCGGCAGAATTACGGAAAGTCGTACGGCATAACAGAAAAGTTGTAGAAAAATGTATTCATATGGATGGAGGATATGTCGAGCAAACTGCGATTTAGTTATCTATGTAAGATTTATTGTTGAATGTTCATGAATTAAATTTGTCTAAAATTGATCTTTTTTGCCTTCCTCCTTCCTTATTTAATTCAGACTCTTAAGTAAATCTAAATAATGTCATGTCATTCATTTAAATGAAAAACCTATCTTCCACCAGCTTATTTCGTTCTTAATTAATGCCGGTAATAAAGTTATGACCGTAATAATTGGTAGATAGGTACGATAAAAAGTGAAAAGTTTATTTTCTTATAACTTGAACACTATACTTTTGAAATTCGGTATTGGGGTATTTTTGGTAACGCCGAATAAGATTTTGCAGTTAAAATTATGCCCAATATCTTTTTTCGGAAAATTAATTCCATTTGTCTTCATAACGACGAACACGACTGGTGGAATTTGAAATATTCTACCGTGCCACAATCGCCTGATAGGTAAGTACCTTCCACCCAAATTTTACAAAAATCGCATTGTTAATAAGGGAGCTATAATATTGGAGTCATGAAAAGTGGGACATACTGTATACATAAACGTTTATTTTAAACATGGATTTATTAGGACTGGATACAGGATGAGTTCACATTCTTTGAAGCCAAAACAAACCATTCGAAACGACACTGTAAACACAATTTGTAAACATTGGCCACATCTTATTTTACCTTGGATTTTTGTACAAAAATACGTTAGAAGCATCACAAGATTTACTAAAAGTAATAAACGCCCCAAAATATTTCATTTTTATGCTAAATAATAATAAATTTAAGTTAAAAAGGTTTTATTATTTATAGGTTATGTTATTTCTAAAGGTGTTTATTTAAAGTCGCTCCGAGTCATTTATAAATCTATATAAATCTATACGTCGCACTTTTTCTTTTCTAGTTCATTAGACAAAGACGTACGTGTAACCGAGCGTTCGCAGACGTTTTTGCTAAGCACCCAGCAGACAGCAACACTTCTGAGCTCCAACACTCCAATGCTATTTTATCTCTTTCTACTACCATTCTTGATTCAATTACGTAGTAATTCGTAGTCTTCTCCATGTTCGTAGTTCGTAAACTGCTCTCCCAAGAGAATAACAAAAACAAAAACAAACAACAAAATATAAGGCTTCACGTTCGATACGCTCACAGTATACGGATATCGAATCCTTTTATATACTAAATCCATGATTTTAAACATTGTTGTCCGCACGCTATATGGTCGCTGGCAATGAAACTATGCGCCAACGGCGTACGAGTTCTTCATAATTTAGGAAGTACGACTCAATGGTGTAGGGTCAATGTGGAGACAGTGGATCATCTAATTTTCAGTACCTTCCTTAAGGGATAAAATAAATTTTCTATAAAGAATAATATTGTTCACATAATACAACGTTGTAGGTATGATTCTTCTTTCCAATTATAAAGAATTAAAAGGTGGACATTTTTTAAAAAGAATACCTCTTTAGCCACTGTGTACACTGTACACCATGGTGGACACAATGGATCACATGCAAGTCTACTGTGAGCGTATCGAACGTGTAGCCTGTTTTTTTGTTGTTTGTTATGAAAACATCTTACCCTAGAGGTCCAGTTTACGATCTTTAGGAAATACGTAATTGAATCAAGAATGGTAGTAGAAAGAGAGAAAATTGCATTGGATTGTTGGAGCCCAGAAGTGGTGCTGTCTCTGTTGGTTGCTTAGGAAATACGTCTGAACACTCGGTTACACGTATGTCTTTGTCTCATGAACTAGAAAAGAAAAAGTACGGCTTATAGATTTATAAATGACTCGGAGCGACTTTAAATAAGCCTTCAGAAATAATGTATTTAAAAGCTTTCTAACCTAAATTTACTATTATTTAGCAGAAAATAAAATATTTTGGGGCTTTTATTACTTTTAGTAAATCCTGTGATGCTTCTAGCGTATTTTTTGTACAAAAATACAAGGTAAAATAAGATGTGGCCAATGTTAACAAATTGTGTTTACAGTGTTGCTTAGAATGGTTTGTTTTGGCTTCAAAGAATGTTAAATCATCCCGTATCCATTCTTAATTCATCCAAGGTTTAAATCAGACAGATATTATACATGCAAGTTACAGGATCTCTTTGAAAAGAACATTAAAGAGCATTCGCCATAGTGTCAAGAACTATACGTATATTAGATCAAAATAATTTAACTTTTTTGGTACTGTATGCCTTATTTAGACACAGAATTCTTAGCGATGGCTCAATGGGAAGAAGAGTCCTTTCTTTCAAAAAAAGAATCATCAAGCTATATTTTGTAGAAGCTTCAAAATAAGGGCGACAAAATATGATCTCTGCGTTTTAAATATGTGCATATAGGTAGATAATAATAGCAAATAATTAAGAAAAAAAAGTTTTATTTAAATAGTAAAATGATGGTTCATAAAATAAACATTTTAAAGAATATTCAGTAAAGATAAATCAAGAGAGAAACAGAAATATGACTTTTGCCTTAGTGTGGTACTACAAGCAATTAGGTTTGGCAATAAAAGCTTCACATCGCAGTCCTTAACTAAAGCAAGATCTGGACTATCTGACACGAAATTGGTGAGTAGTTCCTGTCTTTCTCAGAAAACTTATGTAGAAATATAGAGATTTATTTCGATTCTCCAGAACTTTTTCATGCGGCATTTTAATAATACACGTGAAAAATTAAGTTTTGAATAACAGTTTTGATTATAGAGGCAAACTACACAGTGAAACAAGATTCACTGTGTACCACAATAATTGAATGATCCACTGTGTACTGACCCGCCATTTTGAATTTAATGCTACTTGCACAAAAATCTATCTAAATTTAAGGCACATGGGCCGATTTCGAAGAAAGGGAACTTAGCACGGTTTTACTTGGAGACACATTAATACTTGTAACAATTAGATACACAAACGAAATAAATAAAAAAAGTATTACCTTACAAAATAAAATCGCGGCCGGTAAAAACACTACAAATAAGTCTTACGAGTTTACCCTTAAGACACTCAATACCAAGTGACTAAAGTGGACGAATCAATGCCAAATAAGAATTATTGAGTGATACATACAACAAATAGATATGTTTCTTTCAACCGAAAACTAACTCGGTTCACTGTAACCTCTTGGTCCACTGTTGCCACATTGACTCTACTTGACTTCCGCATGAAAATTTCCGCAAAAAATATTAATTATTAAAAACCGTTAAATTATAAATTAATAAAAAATGTGTTTTGCGTAAAGAAGTATAATATTTAATAGCTTTTGTAGGTACACCCCGTACATTCAGTTCATGTTTTAAAGATAAAGCTTTGATGACAACAGGTAGGCGATCATCCGCATTTAAAAACTAAACAAGTTAATATTATGCGCTTATCAAACTGACCCAATATGGCCGATTATTCACCAGCTGTCTTATTGTAGCGATTCCTAGGCATGGGCGTGTTTAGGGTTTTTTCGTGTGGGTACCGAGGTCGTACGCGAGCGCCTTCCTCTATAAATTTAGTCATTGATATCATGCGTCGATTAATCGAGTAATTTGTTATTTTAGACTTCTATGTCTTAATTCTCTCATTGCAAATGCGAGGTTTTGCATTTCAAACAGAGATATTTTCTTATAAATATTTTTAAATTAAAAAAAACGGATTTAAAAAATTAAGTTCAAAAATATCTTTGCTTTAAATGCATTCTGAAGCTTTATAGCGTTTGCGAGGAAAGAATTCGGACAAAAGAATTCTACAATAAAACTTGCTCCAATTGATCGACTAACAATATTGATATTACATGTATATACATTGTAGACCATTGTAGGCGAGTGTAACTTAAAAAGTGAGTGCAAATTAAAAATTCATATAAAATAAATTCATAAATGTATAAAAACTTTTATTATATTCATCAGTATTTTCAAATATGATAACAAACAAAATCAAAGCATTGAACAACAAAACTATAATGCCATTCTTCGGTTGAAAGGTACCCTTTTTTAAACTCATCTACAACCATATCGAGATCTAAATTAATAGCAAGATCTTGCTCTATGATCATTATATTTTCTAAATTGTCGAGCGAAGTTTCGTTTTTACTATGCTTAGTTTAGAGAAGCTTCGTTCGCAAGTACAGCTTGTAGACGGAATTGTGCTGAATTTTGTCATTAATTGTTTAAAATTAGCAAATATCGTGCTTCTGTTATGAACGGATAGCCATCTAACTATTCAAGAGCTTTTGAAGGGGTAAAATTTTTGCTTTTGTTCGTTTTTATTAGTCTAATTTCCGCCTCCAGCTCTAAAGAGTTTAGATTAAATTCCTTAGAAACACATTGAAAATCGTTTTGATTTAGTTTATATTCACCTAATCCTAACGTCATCAACTTGCCTGTAGCATAAATTGTGCTCTTTGTTTCCATGCTAAATTAAATTTAATGATTGAATCATCTTGTCTAGCACAGGATTGAATAACTTAATTTCGTCTTTTTTATCCTTAACAACAAAATGCCGTATTAGGATTATCATCTAACTTTCAGGGAACTTTAAGATTTCTTGTTCAGGAATTTCTCTACCGAGATGATCACATGTGTCTTTTACTTTAGATTATATGTATTATACGCACTTTCTTCTATTCTTAACTCTTCTAAAGCAAGAGCCAGACTTTCAACTTCTTTTATAGCTTGATATAGATCGATTTCTTGAGATTGAAGCGTTTTACTCACTGTTACGACGCGCTGAAGAATAGGATGCATAACCTCTAATGCTATAATAAAATCGACCTACATAATTTGGTGTAAAATTCATTTCCCTTTTGCTCTTGCTTTTGAATCAGATGCATCTTCAATTGAGTTTTCAATCGATTCTATAATAGCGTTAAGCTGTTCATGCACAACGGAGACTGCCTCCGAACGACACTCCCAACGTGTCCCTGATAATGATTTTAGAGTTTTCAGTTTGCTGTTCGTTGATTTAACAACTTCCTCAAATACAGCATGACTTTTCGGGCTTCCTTCGATGAAACTATATATTAACTGTATAACCCCAAAAAAAAATCGAATATTGCGGAATTCTCCTTGTGATTTGCGCACGGAAAGTATTGCACCTTACAAATTATTTCCTTAACTATTGTTGAAAGTAGAGTTTTGTTCAGATTTCTATCGCTTATTTTTATACTATTTAGAAGACGAATACCTAATTTCAGAGCCCCTTTGAGAATGCGTGTGGGTGCCACGGCACCTACGGCATCCACTATGCCCACTATCCACACGCCTATGTTTCTAAGTCATTCTTGGATAAAAATTAAGCTAGAAAGAAATTCTTACGTGTGATATGTCACTAAAACGGCAATTTTCAGTAGCATTTCAATATTGAATAAAAACCATAACTCCACTTAAAATAAAAAAGGTAATGTCCCTTACGGTTAAACCGAAAGCTGATTGTACTTAAAAATAGTAATTAATATACTTGCTGTAACCTGAACTTTTTATGCAGTATGCGCTTACTAATCCGCACTGATTCGCATGTGTCGTATTATTGGAATTAGCGGATTACTGGACTTCATACAAAATAGACAGCGCCGCATTGCCGTGCATAATCACTATATCCCGGCAAACTGGGAGCGTTGGACCGTTATTCCAGAGAGGGACTACACTTATTTACTAATATCAAGAATTTATAACTAGAGCGGTATAACGGTTCCCGCAACACAGAACCGCTGCCGCCGACTCGGAAATCGACTGGGGACATTATTGATGACGATAACGCTTATGGGCCATGAGCGGCATTACAGTACAGAGTGCAGTACCGTTGGAGATCCGGTGGTCTGCCCACTGGTGGATTAACCAAGTACAGTGGATGGCCTGCTCACGGCTAGGTGCAGTAATGCGTGATCTTAATACAAATTGAGGATGGTCCGCATTGACATTTTAGAAAGACTTTTGCAGCAAAATAGTCACTGGAAATTAAGAAAAATAATTTGCACTTGTCTTGCTGTTATATCAATTCTAGACAAGACATTTTAAATACGAATTTAAAATTTTTGTCCCTAAACTTGGGGTATGCCGTGCTAAAATACAATTATTTTTTCTGTAAAAATGTTTCTAGAATAACCAATGTTAACCCTCTTAAATTATATATCTACATTTGAATACACAGTTCATTTTGTTGGAAGAGATAGATATAATTAGTAAATTTATCTCGTCACTTTAAACTAGTTCATAACTTTTCTAGTTAGGAAAGTAGTAAAATGACAGAAGATAAGGAAAAATTATGACACTATAATAATTATTTTATTATAAAGTAGTGGACAAATTTATGTAAAAACATATTTATATACAAATCAAGGAACAATAAAAACGAGATCATCACTGAAAATGCTAAAATATACATTCCAAAAAAAATATAGGCAAACAACTGAACAATAAACAAAAAGCACCAAACACAAACACGTCTATATGCTTCCACAAAAAATGGCGATTCTTTGTTATCGAGTCGCACCGTCCTGTAAACTCGGAAATTTACTATCACGCATGTTCATTGCATTTTCCAACAAGAAGAAGAATCAACCGAAAGCTAATTTTCGCAACTGGGCTGTCAGAATCGTGACCGCATTCGATTCGAAACTTAAGTATCGTTTCTCGTGTGCCGAGTCTGTGACGCTTTAGGTTGAATGCTGGTACTTCCCACCAGTGCTGACAGGCGACCGACTTTTTCCCGACTTCTGTTGGTTTACTGGGAATTTTGAACCCCCTTAGAGGTCGACTTATTAAAAACTGTAAAACTCGTGTTTAAACATTTATTTTTTAGAGTACTTCTATGTAGTTTCGAGTTAATAGGACCATCTAATATTTTTTCTCCAAACAAAGTTTGAACCCCTGTTTCACCCCCTTAGGGGTTGAATTTTGAAAAACCCTTTCTTAGTGCACGCCTACGTTATATATATGAAACCTCTGTGCAAAATTTCAAGTTTCTAGACCCAGCGATGTGGGCTGCGGTTGATACGTCAGTCCTTCAGTCTTTTATATAATAGCGAATACATACCCCGCTTCCTCTGTGTTGGTTATATTTTGCCACGATCCTTCTGAAGCATTGAAAAAATTTGTCTTGATAAATTGGTAATCAATACAGCTTTCCTATAAACAAAAAAATCCTCTTTTAAAGACAGAACAAGAATTATAAAAGCAGCGACAATAAAAAAAAATTGGGTACAAAATGCCAAAATAAAACTTACATTTAATAAAACCAGATTAGAATTTCCATAATCAACTCCAACTACATCAAATGCTCTTCTGCTAATATGTACTGTCAGGTGCAAGAACAGTAAAATCAATGAGATTTGAATTACCAACTTCCATAAACGGGAATTTCTTTTGAAAAAAAGAACCATTGTATCTACAAAAGGAATATAGTTTGCTCTACGAGTATATAACTTATTATTATACATGCAGTTTTAAGGAACTTAGGTACGTCTCTTAAACCATACGGCTCGTATTTGAAACTGTATATATTGGCAACTTTTTATATAAAGGCTACAATTTCAATGGCATTGGAAGTTTTTTTTATAATAATTATTGTTGACATGTGCAATTTTTATTTTCTATACAAAATTAGACCTTATTTCGATTTAAATGCATTACACATATAACAGTTGTTAACATTAACATAAAACTGCATGCTTTAAAACTATGTATTTTTCGAATACTGATAATATAATAACAACTTTTAATATGTAAGTACAATATGATAACTATAACATGTACATGTTTTTATTTTATTTATTTAATCTCTATTTAGGGAACTAATCATGATGTTTGATGCCAAGCTAGAGCTGGATCTAGAGCATTTTAAAGGGGAGGGGAAGCGAAACTAAATCTTGTCACTTTTGCCTAGATTCGGGGTTGCCAGATAACTAACTAAATTCCGCCAAATGATTTTAAAAATACCCCAAAATTCACTGTTTTGCAACTAGAATCCCCCAAATAAAAATAGTTTTATTTTTTAGTGTTACTTGTTGAAAAATATATTATTCTTAAATCATCCTGAAATCTTATTTATTTTGAAGGAGGTTGAATATTTTCAAATAAAACTCCTACTTTTACTGCTTTTTTAATTTTTTTCAAAAAATTAACAGAAACATGACAATTGACAAATGAAATGACATGACCGATAAAGAAAAAATGATGGTGGCAAAACACAAGAAAGAAACGCAATGAAATTAATGACGAAATCAGAGATAAATAAATATAGAAGAATAGGTCGACGGAGACTACAGGGAGTCCCCGTTCTTCGTACAAAACAAAACAGAACAGATCGTTTGGTGTTTGCCGCATTGCCGCGTTTGCACGTTTGCTGCGTCAACCAGGCGCCAACCCGCGATAAAAATTAAACCAATTGTATTTTTGTTACTAGTACTTGGCTGAATAAAGTGATGTAGCGTAGTTTCAATATATTATATTGTTTTGGTTTTCAATATATTGTTTTATTCATAAAAAAATACTCTCTTTCCCCCAAAATAAAAATATTTCCTCCAAAAAATCCACCAGAGAAAAGTATCTCCCAGATTTTCCCCCGTCCACATAAAAATTCCCCAAATTTGGGGAGAAATCCCCCTCCCAACCTGGCAACCCTGCCTAGATTTTCCTTTATGCTGTGACCATAAATAAATTGCTCTTCTGCTCTTGCTATACACTATACAACTATACACTATCAGACAAAGTTTAGGCAACAAATGGATGTTATTTAAAATCTTAAAAGTATTCCACAGAATATTGGTAAAATTTAAACACTATTTCGGGAAATTTTTAAAATTAAAACAATATGACAAAAAAGGGCCAACAGAATAATGCTGTGCTCAATGTTATTTTACTAAATATAGGTATAATAAAGAAATATAAAGCAAAGTATTTAGACTTAGAAATATTACGTTCGTTTAATAGAACAACCAAAACAACATTTTTGGGGGGAATTTTACAAAATTAAATAATTTGATGCAACGGCTATTGTTTATTCGGAAATGTTTGTGCGTAAAAATCCAATGTTTTATTTTGTTCACCAGATATTCTGGGAATTGTGAGGGTCAAAGTTTAGAGCAAATCCAAAATGTTATTTTCCTATTTAAGAGTGTTTCGAAACTCTCGAATTGTGTTGAAAATTTAAACGCCATTGAATTAAACGCAATAAAATGCTCCACTTTGTATAGGGTACCTAATATGTATTGCATATTGCATAGTCCTAATAACGAAGTGTAAGACAATTAACGTCATATTTATCATGAGAGGCAGAAGCCGCCCCACTCGGAACGACTTCCTCGACTACGTTTAATTGTAGGTGTAGCGTACTTGATATTAACATCAAGCATTAGCTGGTCGCTTTATTCATTTCATTTTATTAGAATTGGTAATCCTGTAACGTCTTTCATCGCAAAGTAGGACGTTGGTTCAGTCATCTACCGTCCAGATTAAACGATGTTTTGATGTGATTGTTAATCGTTTTTATTTATTTATTAAAATTCATTTTGTTTACAGAACTAGGATATACTGTATCACAAAACGATAATATTAGTCTAAAGAAACATTACTGCACCTAGGTATGCAATTAATACCTGTGTGTGCTGTAATCTTGCGATCCTATCTCTTCCAGAAATATGCAACTTTAAGCCAGATATCTACTAAATAGCTTTGAATTATCCTTAGACTAATCATAGTTGCTGGAATTTCAGCAGATTTCTAGACGCACATTCCAAGGATCATATTGAGAAATTTTCTTAATTCGTCTGTCTACCTATGCTTTTTTCTGTCGCTTGAATTTTCATATATTTACTTCATTTCCTCTTTTTTTATGTGATACAGCCCACGTAGATTTCAAACCTAAGTGGTAACGTATTGTGGGCGTCTAAAGAGAAATGTAATCTATTGACACGGGATTTAAAGGACTGGAGGTCATGAGGGGAAAGGGGGATCTGCAGGCAATATGTTTCATATACTGGACCTAGGGTTAGGTATGAATGAGCGAGAGAATTGGGGTGTTCTAGGCTTTTGTATAACGTAAAGTTATTTTCGAGAAACTGTATTTGCGTAGAAGCACTATGCCTATAACGCCATACGCCATCTGCAATGATTCCTCTAACGACATCGCAGTCCTTTGTAACGTTTGTACATCAGCTAGTGCTCCAAACTTTGTATAAATCGTTTGTAAATCTGCTTCAACTTGACCGTCTTGAAATCAGAGCTGAGATAGTTACTTTTAAAATATAACTAGTTAGAAGTTACAAGTTACTTTTTAAAAAGTATCTAAGTTACTTGGAAAAGGTTACTTTTCTTAAAAAAGTATCTAAGTTCCTAAAGTAACTTACAGTTACTAAGTTACTTCTTATTTAAATTAGACCAAAAGGATTCAAAATAAAAAAATCAAAATTTTCGAATCGCCAAAATATGCTAAAATAAAAAAGCAAATGAGTATCATATAATAAAATATATAATAAAATATTAAAAAGTAACTTTAGTTACAAAATTTGTAACTTAAGAGTTGCATTTTGTACCTAAAGTTACTTTTTGTAACTGAAATTACGTTTTGTAACTTAAGTTAATTTTCTAAAATAACAGTTACAAGTTACTTCGTAGAAGTAACTAGGTACAAGACACTTTTAAGGAACTAAGTTACAGTAACTAAGTTACATTTAAGTAACTTAGATACTTTCAAGTATCTTAGTTACAGTTATTCCAAGCTCTGCTTGAAACGTTATTTGACTCTTACGAGAGAGCGGATTCTGTAGCATCGAAGTTTAAAATTACTGGTTGGACTTTCTGAAAATGTTTGAAATAATAAAAAGCTACTTCTAACCATGTTCCACAGCATGCAGTAATCGACTGTGGAGGTTCTGAAATGCCAGGACACTGCCAATGAATCCCTAATACGCTTCGGAGATTTGCAGAATACGGCTTTGGTCTGTGCTATTAATGTATCTTCATCTGGATAATAATTTCGAAATGTTTCTGCTCCAAGATGTAGCGCATGAAGTAATAGGGTTACCACCCCTGTTTTGTTCTTGTCACAAATCATGACCTAGATGAAGAATATGGTAGCGTGGATTAATTAATCCTGATCGTAACATAAAAAGGGTACATCGATCTACCTATCTTAATCGCAATTATGAAGGTAAGGCACTCTGGAAGCTTCTGGTGGTCTCGAAGGCGTATGCTGGGGTTAATAACGAGTGTTAGTAATTATATAACGCTTACCAAACCAAGCTTGATCAAATAGTGGAGTGTAGACTCGTCAGCTGGCTCTGGCAGAATTCGTCCGGAACTGGAACATGCGACCCACGATTCGTGACCCACGAGTTAGCCCGAGTTATCAGTTTCGCCTTTAATGAATCTTAGCTCTTAGATCTAATGCATGTTATGAATTCTAGCCTCTGTCGTTTAGCAAATAAAACATTTGTGTTTCAAAACACTTAAACTCTATTAACAAAAATAAATAAAAATTGACTTTACAAAGGTAAACTTAAAACTAATGTACAATAAAGTAATTAATTTGGTTTAAATTAGAACAGAAGAAGAGACAGACAGGCGTTTACTTGAATGAACATGGAACAATGAATTTTATTAATGGTAATGTAGATAAAATTATAGGTCAAAAGAGAAATAAAACTTTAAAGAAAAATCTAGGCTTTTTGATAATCCCACGAAATATAGAGATTGAAAAATCCCCCACTCGGGTTGGTGAGCCCCAACACAAATTAATGAATTGTCTTACCCAAAAATATTCACTACACTTCAAAACAGATTATATTAAATTTGGAAGAAAATAACTAAGAGCACAATCGTTGTAAGAGAAACTGATCAACCGTTAGAATACTAAGAAAAAAAGAGATATGTATTTATCAAACGAACGTCGATTCGGAACTGCCTTTGAATATCCCCGTTAACTTATAGGAACGTTCCTAGTACCATCCCATTCTTAATTCATCCCTCTATAATCTATTCTT
Source organism: Philopedon plagiatum (assembly GCA_963971165.1). Taxonomy (NCBI): domain Eukaryota; kingdom Metazoa; phylum Arthropoda; class Insecta; order Coleoptera; family Curculionidae; genus Philopedon; species Philopedon plagiatum. Next base: position 21,398,761 of record OZ020192.1, on the reverse strand, counting down.
TTTATCCTATGGCCAATGATAGCTCTCGTTATCCCTCTGAGAGTACCTCCCTTAAGTTTCTGACCAATTAAAAGAAGCGTCTTTAAATTGTAAGTTTCAGATATTTAGCACTAGATGTTGTGATAAGTTTCCAATTTTGATTAAAGTACAGAGATTCCCTAATTATAATATTTTGCGATCTCTCTCCGGTAATAGTATATATAAATGTATGAAATATCTATATTACTACCTTAACTAAACTTTCAAAGTGATAAAAAAACCTTTTCGTCGTTATTTAAGCTGCTTGTTTGTTTTCTTTATATGTGTATTTTGATATGTGTGAGATAGGAAAAAACCACTTTGATTACACTTATTTTTGAGCGTGTACATTACAATTTTCACAATATAATCGACATTCTCCATATTTTTCTAGCAATAGAAAATGAATCGGTAATTACATTTGTAAATGTGGCGGCATAATCGTCGTTGATGGCCTCTCACAGTTGTTGTTTTTTGTGCAATTTCGGGTCTAGCCATATAATTCCTAAGTCTTTGTTTGTTTCCCTTGTAGTAAAGTTTATGAGATATGGATTTTAAATTCTTAAAAGGTCTTAATTTTGTTTTTCTGTGGGTTTTGAAACCAAATATTTATATCTGTTATTTGGCCATATTATTGCCTTTTTCTGGTATTTTAGATCTCTCTTATCCCCGGATGCTGAACCACACGTTCGATTTCCGTGAGAAACTAAATATTGAAAATTATGGCTTTGAGAATATTCTTTGTTCAGAATTTTAGACTATTTATTTTTCGTAAAAATAACTAACTTTAATATATAATATTAATTAATTATATTATATTATCTTAATATTCATATGTAACTTTTAATAATCCATTTTATTACATTCTTTACCGGGAGACAAGCTTATGATGCCATTAAATCAGTAACAAAAAAACATTTGACAATGGTTTGACGCATTCGCCATTCCATAAAATATGTACTAGAAATCTAATAAAAGAAATAAAATATCAATGAAAATAACAACATTGTTTATTTAAACAAACTTATTTTAAAATAATACTCGTTAAAGTCTATGCAATACTTTTAAATTCAAAATTTATATTTTTCATTGGATCGAACAGCTTTTAAAATGTCCTGTCTTGAAAAAATAATCTTATTGAAATCCATTGAAAAACTTAAAAAAGTTTTAACTCCCGCTTTTACATGTTCTTCACTAGGCGGTTTCGTTCTTTGGTCCATATTTCAGTTACAACACTAAATTATACTCTTTCACAATTTGCATTCGATACCGGCACTGACAGACACAGCATACTATTTTTTTTAGTTCATATCCAGTTCCTCCATTAAGTTTAAAAAAAAACTTAACCCATTTTAAGTCCACCCTACCTAATTTCTCTAAAAGTAAAGGTTCAACTTCCCTTAAGACGCAATAATCATCATACAGTTTGTCCATATTTACCTCTATTGTTAAATAGGTTGCTAAGTATTTCAAAGCAGTCCATTCAATGGGGTTTTTTAATGAAGCTGAAATCGGAGTTTTCGAAATTGTACCTACAATTTTTTTGGGGTAAGACATCTTTCAAAAAAAATATCAGTCTCTGCAATAAATGTCGCATGATCAGCTTTACTTAATTTATGAATATGGCCAGTTGGCCATAAAATTGGTATCTTCTGTCTGTTCAGGTCAAAGTCAAACAGGACCACAACGGAGAAAAAATTATTAAAATCGGTGTTGCCATTCCAAAGTATTTTTTTAAAGTTTTTTTAGTTTTTCGCAGTTTTTTTAGGTTTCCGCTCACTTTAGCAAAAAACCCTTACTCGGGAGAACTCATCTACAAAACAAAACAATATTTATCTAAATCGGTTAATCCGTTCGAGAATTATACGTGAACATAAATAAAAAAAAGTGACACATCCGGGTTGAATTGATAACCTCCTCGTGGAGTCGGTTAAAAAATCTTTTTTATCAAGCCCTCAGACGTTTCTTCGTTGCACGAATTAACCAGCTTTAGAAAATCATTATAATATAGAGCCGTAGAACTTTCTTTTATTTTGGCTGGAATTGCTTGAGGCTCTTTTCTCTTGACATTTCTTGCCTCTCTGGCCGCTTTAAAGACGATATATTCAAATGTATTAATTTTTCTACCATATCCGTTAAAATATTTATCCCTTAGTATTTAAGAAGTTGTATTCCATCAATTTTCACCGTTTTCTCCTTGTAGTCTCTCCATTCATTTTTCGCATGTTGTAACCCCAATCTTTCAAATTTCTTACCAAATCTTCTTCTGAAGTGGTAGCGTTAAATTCATACTTTTATTTAGAACAAAGTGCCGTGAATTGTCCCCATACATTCGACTTCTTGGTATTTACTGGAACGCGTTTTTCAACATTTTTTCCTATATTTTCCAGTAATTAGGTATGTTCCAAAACGCTCCAGTCATGATAAATTTAAAATTGACGACAAAAAAATGACGCAAACTTTGTTTTGTTTGTATTGCATTGTTACTCTTAGCAACCAAAAAATGTATTAATAACTTTGCTATGATAAGCAGAAAATCGAAATATCTGCAAATAAGATGGTCACCTGCAGAGAAATGTTTGCGAACATTCGCCTGGCTAGCGGGCAAATAGTCGCTGACATTTTGACTATGTTCCTCCACTTTTTTATATGTAAGGCAAATAGTCCACTTTATTTCCTGATGTGCATCAAGATGACAGTTTGGCTACTTTCGGATGTCTTTAAGCGCTGGGCAGAGCTTGAGTGCTTTGTGCTTGCAAAAGTATTTCAAGCCCTTTGAGGGCTTAAAAGCCCTGGGCTTCAAGCTCTTTCCTATACACATACATATATTTGGGGCTTGCTAAGTCAATTACTTTACAAAAGTACTTTGTAATTTGTAATTGAAAAAAGGAATTCAAGCCCTTTGAATGGGCTTCAATTACTTTTATAGGGCTTGAAGCTTAAAAGGCTTGGGAGTTCCAAAAGGGCTTGCAAGCCCTTTTGATATGATCAAGCACTTCAGTTATTTTCATAAAGCTTCTGTCTTTGTTTAATATATGGCAGCAATCACACCACTGCACCGCGCTCGAGCCAATCGAAAATCTTCGATTGGCGATTGCCGAGGCGCTTTGTGTAGGCGGTTACGGTTAAGGTTACCATTTGACCAGATAAATCCGGTCTTGACCAGAATTTAAACGCGTTGACCGGACTATGCCCGGATTTCATTAAAAACTAGATTTTCTACCCCATCAGGCAACGATGCAATTTCCGGAAAAAAAGACTTTGTAAAAGCTATTTCAAGTCGCCAAAAATATAAATAATTTAAGGGGTTATAAAAATAAACTTATAAAACAAATAAAATGGTAATAAAAAATTTTGGTTTTATTTTCTACACCAAAAACCGGAGATTTTTTTTTATAAAATCAGGATTTTTTACCGGTCACGACCGGATTTACGAATTTAGCACTTGGTGACCCTAGTTACGATAAAGCTAGTTTGTTTACATCACGCATATACGGAACGTGCAAGTATTTACTAGTTGTTTGTTTTTGTGATACCGTTTTGTTTCCTTTTTAGTTCTTATTGGTAAATACAATACAGTCAAACAGTTTTATATTTTGCTATACTTTACTCTTTTCTATCGTGAGTTTAATTATGTTAAAAACAGTGGCTGTTTAGTCGTTTTTTTTTAAATTTGTTTCACCCGAAAATAAATGCGGTTTTGCTTTGTTGCAAAAAAGTCTGGTTGTTTCAAAAAATATGTTTTTTGTTCAATTTTGTACTTAGTATGCAGCTCATTGCTCAAATAAACTAATAGGTTATCTATTTGCAGAAAGCAGCTAATTAGATAATACAATCAAAATTTAAATAGGTAAATAACTAGATTGCATAGAGCGCCTAATCGCCCCCCGAGGGGGCTCTATAAGGTCGGTAGTATCATCATTGTCATGCCCTGAAAGTTTCGTGTTTCTAGGCCATGTATTAAGGAAGATATCACACTCCTACGGACTGATGATGCAGAATAGAGCGCCCTTCGTAACCGTATCGCTATATACATACAAACACATATTACATATAAATACAATATGTACGATTTCGCTGAAACCCTACTAAATTAAACTTGTCATCTTTCGATCGGCTTTGAACCATACATTAGATAACATCATCTTCCTGAAATGGTCGAGCTGGATGAAGATTGGTGGCGAGCCCTTCGGGCACGCCACTGATGTCTCTATGGAAAAAAATTGTGCATACATATTATGAACGTCGCTTCTTTCAATCTAATAAGCCGTTCGCGAGTTGTAAGTTGTTAACTTTACCCCTAATCGTTGCTATGGCAATCATTAAAATTGAAAATTGCAAAAATATTTTTCAATGATTGACCGAATTCTACTTAGATGCGAAATTTCTACTCTGCAACTCAATAAATAACGGATCAATCAAATTGATCGTCGTCATGACTACCAAAAATCGAAATTATTTTCAAATAAAAAAGTAGTTTACTTCCATCCCTTTCGATGGCCACCTCACTCGTTCCAATCGCAGAAGGCGTCCGCGAGTTATAAATTGTCAACTTTATCCTTAATCGTTGCTATGCCAGCCATGGGAATCGATTTTTCCAGATATATTTTTGAATGAGTGACCGAATTCTTCCGAGATATCAGTTTTCAACTTTCCAACTCAATAAATAACGAAAATAGCAAATTGTTCATCGTCCCGGCAACGAAATGTCAAAATTATTTTCACATAAAAAAGTAGTGTACTTTCTAACATTTCGATCGTCACTTTACTGGTTTCAATCAGATAAGCCGTTCGTGAGTTAAAAATGATCAACTTTATGCTCAATCGTTGCTATGGTAATCATCGGAATCAAAATTTATAAAAATATTTTTGAATGATTTAGCGAATTCTACGCAGATATCAAATTTCAACTCTAAAACTCAATAAATAATGGAAATAGCAAACTGTTCGTCGTCATGGCAACGAAATGTCAAAATTATTTTCACATAAAAAAGTAGCTTACTTCATTCCCTTTCGATTGCCACCTCACTCGTTTCAATCAGATCAGCCGTACGTTAGAAATTGTCAACTTTATCCTTAATCGTTGCTATACCTAGAAACCATGCGAATCAAAATTTACACATATAATTTTGAATGATTGACCGAATTCTTCCCATATATCAAATTTCAGCTCTCTAACTCAATAAATATCGGAAATAGCAAATTTTTCGTCGTCATGCCAACGAAATGTCGAAATTATTTTCAAATAAAATAGCTTACTTCCTCCCCTTTCGATTGCCACATCACCCTTTTCAATCGAATAATCCGTTCTCAATTAATAACAAATCTAAGCAAAATTTAAATCAGACCCGTCATTGTGATTTACCCCGTATACTACCTCATGGAATAGCCTTTCTATGATGCTTCGCCGCGTCATCGAAAAATTGTTAAAATTGGTATTTAATGACTAAAGTCTATTTGTTTGGACGATAGACCGATGTAAATATTAACCCTACACGTCATAGTCTGACGATCTCGTCCAGCCTCCACCAGCTTCCTATTCGTATTGGCCGACCGGACATTAAATTGAAAGAGGCGTGTCAGACAGCTATCGGCGGTATTTCGCAGGATTGTAATTAGGCTGTCTAGTGAAAAAGGCTATTCGACTTTCTTTCGAGTTTTGACTTGTTTTGTAGTTTTAATTTTTTGCGTTGATTTTTAATCGCTTTTTGTTTGTTCGGTTGTCAAGGCTGGCAATTATTTAAGTTTTTATTTAATTGTAAACATTTTTGCAGTTTAAAGTTTTCCTTCTCATTCTCAATGCGGCCCTGTTCAATTTCACCGTTTGAACCGATCACTTGAAGGCAGCGTGCATCTGTTTATATTCGGTCTATCGTCCAAACAAATAGACTTTAATTCTTCAAATTATATCTTCCGAAATCCACACGGGAAGGTCTATAGAGGCATTGCCCAGTATTTTTCAAGTCGAAAACGGTTCAGAAACCCTAAAATCTCGCAAGGAAAACTGACATTTTTGCGACATTTCGACCCTTCATATTTTAATACATTTCTCCGTATGAAACTGATTTTGACATGCATTTGCATGGTCTGAGAAAAATTTAAAAAATTCGTATTTAATGCTTAAATCGTCCAATAAAATGTATTGTAAATAAAAATATAAAGTCCGTTTTACCTTTGCCATGTATATTTCAAGCCGAAATCGGTCCAGGAAGCTTCCAATATCGCTACAAAAACTGTTATTTTCATGACATTTTGACAGGGCATATTTTAATTTCGATGTAAAGAGGGTCAGTTTCATTTGTTTTGTCAAGGCACGGCTTTTAATATATGCACTTTTTAAAATTTTTCCTGCACCGATGCAAAAAAAGGTATTTATTTATAACTTTAACGAAAAAATATGGAATTTTAATTAGTTAGAAGTGTTCTCAGATGGTAAGGGATGAAAATAAACCAAAAAGGAACTGTTAAATCGGAGAAATAATATATAATAATGCCTCTTAAAGATGAATTTTGATGGAAAAAAACAAAAAAAATGAGTTTTTACCCCCTAAATTCGGTCCAGGATCACCCATTCGGGATTTGTTTTAAAGCCTGATTATATCCCCACGGGATAGCGTTGAAAAAGTTGGAAGAAATTAGATAGGAAAAGATACAGAGTGATTCAAATGTAGAGATGTCATGAAAAAAAATCGTAAAAAATCTAAATTTAATTATCGATTGCTCCTTTCCTATTAAGAATGAAGGAACCAAAAAATACGTTTATAACGTAGTTCGGCGAGGTCTTTCCGATAAGGTACATGGGATTTCGATTTGAATCCATGTTGACCCCCAAAATAATTGAAAACCGTCAAAAATTTGCATGAAATATCGTAAATTTCCAGTTTTTCCCAAATTTTTCCAATTTCCAGTCGTTTTAGGTATAGGTAAATGTATAGCAAAAAGAAAGTATTTGAGATTCTTTAGTTTTAAGTTCAAATACGTTTTTCTGTCCGAGGTTCCGGCGACCGAGTTATTTGGTGCCAAAGAGGGGTCTGCAAACGGCATTTTTCGACATAAAAAAATTCAAAACAATTACTTCCCATTTTCCGAATACCGCCAGTTTCAATAGGGTTCTGAAGCTCCCGGTCCTCTACAACCTCTGAAAATTTAAATCGGTTTAATTAAGTTTTGCGACCTGTAATCGATCCCATAGGAATTCGCGGAAATTTCGACTTTGGCGTTTTATAACTCCGAAACGGAACACCCTGTATAGCTGAATTTTTTATCGAAGCTAGACGCACTATCCCTTTATTAACCCAGAAAATTTGAACGGTCCACCTGCATCCGTCTCGGAGAAAAAAAATTGAGATTGTCGAAAAACACGATTACTCAACCGGCGAACATTTTTCTGACCAAGAGCTAGGTATATAGAGCGGCCTGAAAGGCGCTCTATAAAAAATTCAGTCTGCTCTAGGCTCCTTCAGTATGTGCTTCAAGCCCTTTTCAATGTGCTTCAAGCTTCAAGCACATTCGTAATGTGCCATTTTGATATCCAAATCTAATTTGTGCTTGTGTATGCAAGCACTCTAAGCAAGGGCTTAGGGCTTAGTGCTGCAAGCCCTTTCACTGAGTGATTTGCCCAGCTCTGCCTTTAACTGGGCACCACTGAAAATTCTTTCAAGATTTAAGTGCGATATCAATTATTCATATAGTGTTAAGAATATTTCTAAATGATGAACATATTCCTTACTAAGATTTATTTTCTCTTTTAATACGGGACATCAAAAGAAACGCCTTTTAGTAAAACTAAAACAACTTTTATTACGATAAATTAATATGTCTTACTTACCTAATGTATAATAAATATATTATTAAATATTATAAATTCTAAAGATACACGACAGTCTCGTTAAACTTATTTTCTATCTTATTTTTCTCTGCTTATTTTCTGTTCGGTGCAATAACGTTATACCATTATCTTAGTATTAAACTATTGTTGCATATATGCATGATAAATAACATATACTGCGGTTTTATTTCACATGTGCTAATTATTTCACTACAAAAAATAGTAGAATGCTTCCAATTTATCATAATACTGTATTTAAAATAGTACTATCATCATTAGTTGTTTTCAACATTCGGATTGAGTTACCTCAGTCTTTAATAAAATTTAATGACGGTTGTAAACTTTATTTGAATAACTCAGGTCGACCGGAGAAAATGAAATTTTCGTTGTTTCAGGTTATTGGAAAAGCATGACGATAGACTGTCAAGATGCGTATGAGGAGAGGACGGCGCGGCGTATGAATGAAGGGAGAAACCAAGTAACACGCTTTTAGACCAAAAGGATATATCTACTTAAAATATATCTCTTGTCAAACAAGTACAGGAAAAGGAAAACAAACTAAAAATGAAAGTTCTCATCACAGGTGAGTAAAAGTAATTTGCGACCTAAAGCAAATTTTCAACAAAATAATTTTTTCCTACGACCACCTATGAAAGTGAGAAAAAAAGCACGGTTAACTTGGCGAGAAAGTGCCTTATATCACACGCGTGTTGAAAAGTACTTTACAACACACGTGTTGAAAAGTACTTGTCAACATGACATTGAAATAGATGGTGCCAATTTAATTTGTTTTATTTTCAGCACACTTGATGAAAATATTAGTGTTGAAAGTGAGGGTTTTAAAAGACAGAAATTGATTTTTTTTTGTAAATATTTTTGTGGTCGTAGGAAAAATATTGTACATTACTCGTGTGAAAGTAATTTTCGTACACTCGTGGGATTATCGCACTCAGCTGTCGCCTCGTGCGACAACATTCCCACTCGTGTGAAAAATGTCACTTTCAACACTTGTTATGTAGTATACTATTGCATGACTAAGGCTAGCCTCTTTTAGTCTGTGACCAGAGGCGTCGATGCCGGAAATAAGTACGTGCGTATACGATATTTGACAAAAAGAATTTAATTCATGGGCGTTGCTGTGAATATGTGAAAAAAAAAAGAAAAACGGTCAAGTGCGAGTTCGACTGGCGCATAAAGGGTTGCGTACCACATACAAAATTGTGAATTTCTTACAGAACGTAAAATTCTTAATAACTATCGCTAACCTTTGAATTACTAACCAGAGATGGCGGAAATAAGTAAGTGCGTATACATAATATACCTGATAAATAAGGCTGCCCACCATGAGTGCCGCTGCAGTGGCATTACATCGCGGGGAACTCGGCCGCAGCAGCAATTCAGCTTTGCTTTGCCATCGTATGTGGTGTATGCTCACTTCTTGATTCTCTTTTTTATCGCGTTGCTGTTCGTAATGCGCTGAAAGTGCGACGCAGAGGAGCGGCTAATACTGCAAACACTCCGACGTTGCCACATGAGCGATAGCTCGAAGATTTTAAAATAACGGTATTTTTTCTTATATCCATACTACTTTGAGTGACAAGAGTCTAGGGGATGGGTGCAACTTTTTATCCCGGGATTCCACATGCGCAGAGGAAGGAACAGAGGGGACAATGAGCATGCACCAACTTTCAAACTCGATTAGTTTTTTGCTCGGAACATTTAAAAAGAACTAAAAAAGATCCTGAGTAACCCTAGAACTGAGCAAACCTGTCCAAGAACGTATTTTATTTCTCAAACAAAACATAATTTTTAGGTTAAGGTACCTAGACACGGTTAATTTTTTGCTCGGGACCTTTAAAAAAAGACAAAACAGAATTTTTATCGAGGAAGGAGTGCTAACCCGTTTCCAATACACCTTTTAGAGCCGATTTCCTAATTTTTTATAATATTTTAAATGACAAAAATTAAAAATGATGCAGCCGAGCACGGATTCGAACCAACACATCTCGGTCAATAAGCGGATTCTTTACCACTGGACTACCTGGCTGATGCTACCAGCAAAGGAAATAAAAGTTTACCGGTGCAAGACAAGGAAAACCGGAATATGGCAACGTCGGAGTGTTTGCAGTATTAGTCGCTCCTGCGACGCAGTAACATGCGACTGATTGGGCACAGTGTTAGAATGTGAATTTCCTGATTTAAAATATAATGGGACTCAAATATGACATCTGTAGATGTCGAACGGTGGTTTTCTTTATATAAAACATTTTTTTTTGGCAACTCGCTCTAAAAGCGTCCTTTCCCCAGACGCGTATTTTTCTAGGGTCATCCGCTCCCCAGATGCGCATTTTTCCCAAGGTCGTCCGATCCCCAGACGCGTATTGTCCGCTCCTCAAACGCGTATTTCCCAAGGTCGTCCGCTCAGCAGACGCGTATTTTTTCCAAGGCAGTCCGCTCTCCAAATGCATATTTTTCCAAGATCGTCCGCTCCTTAGACGAGTAACACTCACCGAACGACTTTAGAGGCATACGCCATGCTGAAAATGTTTAGTCAATCACATCCAAATTTCTAATACTCACCGGGTAAGCATTTCACAATATTGCATCCCTTATCAGTTATATGTATGATCTATGCGCACTTACTTATCTCCGCCGTCTCTGGTTATTTATTCAAGGATTAGCCTTACCACAGTTATAGAGAATTTTGCGTTCTGTGAGCAATCTACAATATTGTATGTGCTGTCACACAATCACGGCAACGCCCATGAATTAAATTATTTTTGTCACGCATCGTATACGTACGTACTTATTTTCCAAATCGACGCCTCTGGTGACAGACCAAACTGGCCAGCCTTAGTCATTATATTGAATTTAAACTGTGTAAAAATGCCCTATAATCCGAGTTGCCAGAATCACCCATAAAAGTGCAATTTTTGGGTTTTTGACGATTTTTTCCAAACCTATTTATTTTACGTACAACATTACAGAAAATACCTTTCTAAATTCGTAATTGAACGGCGATAAAAAACTCGAGCAAAAATTGTATAGCGGCGAAAATAAGCCTTTGAACATAGACTTCATAGGATGAAGATGAAATTACCCGATACATTCAGTGATTCAGTCTGTTTTACTAGAAGTTACCTTGAAAAATATCATTATAAGTTACTATATCTTTCATTTCTGCGACTATTTTACTCTAAGTATAAAATTAGATTAGGTTGACTTACCTTTTCTGCCACCAGACAAAAAATGCATGTACATAAATATTTAGGCAGGGAATTTCAAGGAATGAAGATTTTGGGGGTTTAATCCCCTCGTTGGAAAGCATTTTTCTAGAAATGCAACGGTTTAAATAACACACATAGGAATATTTCCCGTAAAAATTTGGCAATAGGTCAGTTTTTAGCAGTTACACTTCCGCTCATAACTATTATTTTTTACGGAAGCCGAATAATTATAAAACATTGGATCGAACCTATTTTTTATTGAGGTAGCTGTGACGCGGGACGAGATCAGTCAAAAGGTAACAATTGCTAATGGCATGCGGTTCACTTCTTCCACTAACTACTATATTGCATACAATTTGCAAAGTGTTTTGTTAGTAAATGGTGTTGAATTGCTTATTATGAACTATTCGATGGGAAGTATGTATCATTTAATTTAGATAATTAAATTTCAAAAGTAATACTGTTTTGTAATAGATAATCAAAAACGGTTTTGGATATTTCGAGGCATTTTGTTATCGTTGTGGCAGTGGCGGCTCGCCATATGAATGATGTGAATCACTGATTCACTTAAAATTTCAGTTAAATAATTTAGTCAGTGCCTAATACATCATTCTCTAAATTAGTTAGATTTAATATAAATCTAACATTAATATCGTCTAATTTCCACCTACAACGTAAATGTAAAATCAAATCGAAATTAATAACTAAAGCCTTGCAAACGTAAGTAATTCCAGGACTGGAATTAAAAAGTTACGGACGATGTCGACGATAGGCCGGCAGGCGGCAGAGCAGCTATTGTCAGTTTCGCAATAGTATCACGGCGGGCTGCTTATCGGATACATTCGCGTTTAGCATGGCCATGGTGATGCTGAGACCTCGTCTCTCTTTGCCGTTTGGGTACAAAGTTCAAAGATTTCTATATCGCTTTCCTGACCTAAAGTACAGTGGAAAGGAAATAAAATGTTCTCTTTGTGACACTTGTATCGTGGGTCCAAGTTCCTTTAGTTGCAGATAACATATTCAGAGTAAAAAACATGTGTTAAACCGGCAGATGCCTTATTGGGGCTTTCTATATGATCTAATATTTGTATTAAGGTGTTTCAATATTCCTTTCTACGTACTTTAAAATGAACATTTGTGATGTTTTTGGAGAAAATATGTGCTTAAGTGGCCCCCACCGACCCAGTAGGAATTACGCAGGCGCGGCCCGTGAAATCTCTGTTGCTACTTACAGGACCCATGCCAAGTTCAGGGCTTTTGATAGTGAGCCTACTAGGAATGTTTTGGTAAAGAAAAAAATGTTTTAAAATTTGCGAAAAAAAGTTGAATTTTGCCCTGGCACACGCTGGGAAAAAAATGAACACGTTTAGGTATTTTATTTATTATTTTCTCTAAGCAAATTTTACATCATTTTGATGAATTTTTTTTAATTTCAAGAGAAAAAAATGTGTTAGTGGAAAGTTATAGTCATTTGAATTTTTTCACATCACAACTTGTGTTTCAATCAGGCGCTTTGTTTACTGTAGTTGTCATGGTAACGATCGTGCTGTATTGTCAAAACACATAATATAATTAATTGTAAACAGTAAAAAGAATAAATTAATTGTAGATGTAAAAATGAACACGTTTAGGTATTTTATTTATTATTTTTTTATCCATGCCTCTTATGGATTTTATGTCGTGCACGCATCAACTTGTTCCCTTGTTTGCGATACCGATGCACTTGCTCTGTAAACAAGTCATAGCAAGCTCACATATTTTTGACGAAACATGCTTTTTAAACCTAAAATATAATTAAAAAAAAATATTCAAATGACTATAACTTTCTGCTAACATATTTTTTTCTCTTTAAATTTAAAAATTTTCGACAAAATTTGATTAGAAAAATAATAAATAAAATACCTAAACGTGATCATTTTTTCCCGGGGGGATCCGCAAAAATTTAACTTTTTTCGCAAATTACAATTTGTTTAACCAAAACATTCCTAGTAGGATCACTATTAAAAAACCTGAATTTGGCATGGATCCCGTAAGTAGCAACAGAGATATACAACTTTAAAATTTCACCAGCCGCCACTGTTGGTACTCTCAGTTTCAGTGGCTATGTGACTACCTTAAAAAAAATTACTTTTTAAGTATTATTCTCGGCATTATTAAGAAAATATATAACGTCACTGCGTTGTGGATGTTATTGGATAATGTTGTTTACGTGATTAAAAATAATAAAGGCGCTATGCTATTTTTAGAACCGTTTAGAAAGGTGGTAAAGGAATTCTTCCTCGACTGAGGAGTTACCACACCACACACACTCTTAAAAGCTGGTGAAATCCTTGGTTTCCAACACTGGGTGTGTGAGTCGGTTGTGCGATATATAATTCACGGTACCTTAGTACTTAGGCTTGCTGCCTTTGTGGGTTGTAAGAAGATAAAAAAGTACAAAAGTACTGAAAAGAAAGCAACTACATGACGTCAGACGAACGCAAGAAGAAGCAGATATGAGAAAAAGATTGGATTACCTAGAAAAATATTTGCTCAATAGAGATCAATATTTGGAAGATCAATAAAAAAAAACTCGTGAAACTTAATAATCTTAAGCTTGAAATCAAACATAAGTGAGAGAAATCACAGAAAAAATTGCATTTTTCATATTGGGTTGTCAATTATTTTAACCAAGAGGCCTTGACGACTAATAAAATGTTTTGAAGAATCAAGCTCACGAAGCAGAATCCCTGATAAATTAGTTTTTGAAAATTTTTCCTAGATCCTATCATAAATATCCCAGTTGATATTTCTAGTAAGCCAAACTTTTTGGCGAATGCGCCTATAGAACCATAGTTTTAAGTTAAAGGTGTCCGTTAGTTTTGATTAAAAAATATGCCAACCCTAATTCATTCTGTTTTACTAGAAGTTATCTTAAAAAATATCATTATAAAGGTGCACGCTCACTTAGGCGAAGCGTCGCGAAGAGGTGAGAAGAGAATTTTATCCATCCAAGAACTTTACATGCAATCAAACGGAAGCGTCAAAAAAGCTTCGCGCCGCCTCAGTGTGCGGGCTTCCATTTGATTGTATGTAAAGTTCTTGGATGGATAAAATTAATAACGTCTGACCGGTCGGGTGCTACAAACGATCTTCTATGCGCGCGCCACAATAAAATCCGAGTCATTCAAATGCGTATTTTGTTAATAAGTTTACCGATTTCCTAGAATCAGCCACGTAGTGCAGTGGGTAAAGCATTTGGTATAATGTCAGGGAGTCAAAGTCATAAACCTGACAAATTTCGCTCCTAATTTAAAGCTAAATATCTTTGTTAATATTAGTTATAAATTCAATCGGGAAAGTGTAAATAGTTATCAAAATTACCAGTCTTCAGTGCCCATAGAAGTTTTTTGTGTACCAGTTGTCTGCCCGGGAGGGTAGACAAGGCGCTATCATGGACAGTTCCAGAGAACATGACACTGATTTTGATTCTGATTCTGATGTAAGTACAAGACCAAACCCTAATTCGCTTCACTTCTTACAATTGCTTCATCTCAATAAAGATTCTTGCGAAAAATGTGACATATTTGAAAAAAATCTACCCCTGTCAAAAGAAAACACCAGTCGTCTTTTACAACACCTCAAACTAAGGCATTCTGAGGTTAAGGCAGTCAATATGGGCCCCCCAAATGCAAGCGATAGCAAACCAAGCACCTCAGCAGGAACCAAGACCATCAGATTGTCCAACTATCTACGCATAAAAGACACCCCACCTGTCTCCAAGGAGGAGCAGCAGACGCAAAAAAGAAGTCACACCCCACCTTCGCCATCACCGCCACCAGCTCCCAAAAATACCAAGGTGTCTGACGGCAAAGTAACCAACTTCTTGAAACCAAGTCAAACTGCTACTGGAATACCAACCAGCAACCGTTTCGCCCCCCTCGCTGGTGCCGAGGAAGACACGGAAATGGACACACTGTCCGAAGATGCAAGCATCCTAAATAATGACCAAATCAACCAAGCAACCACCAGCAAAGCAGTGAAGGAAACAAAAACCAATGCCAAAAAGACCACACCACCACCTCCAATCATCCTAGAGGGGTTACCTCCGACGAATGAAGACTACAAAAATCTGAGAGCTACTCTAGACGGCCACATCAAACTGGGGTACAGGCTAAAATTTGCCAAAAAGACCACAATCTTAACCATCCTCGACATTGCTGAGTACAAGAATTACCTGGGTCACCTGCAGCAAGACCCGACCGCCAGGTATCATACATACGCAACCCCTGAAGACAAGACCCACGCCTTTGTAATAAAGGGACTTGACCACCGCCCAGACACGCAAGAGATCAAGGAAGAACTGGTGAATGATTACAAACTGAATGTCAAGGAGGTTTTCTTGATGAATACCAAGAGCAGACCGCTGTTCCTCATCACCACAACAGCAAAAGCCAAACTGTCAACGCTCCAAAACAACATAAAGTATGTTAACAACCTCCGCATCCAATGGGAAAGACGTAGGCAATCCCATGACGTTATCCAATGTAAGCGATGTCAAGCGTGGGGTCACGCCACCACCTACTGCCACCGGGCACCCAAGTGCCTGAAATGCGCAGAAGCCCACCTAACCCAGCAGTGTCCCGGTGGCAATGAAAAATGTGCCAACTGCAATGAAGGCCACAAAGCTAACAGCACGGCGTGCCCTGCATACAAGTTCAAAATAGAAAAGCTGCAAGCACAGCAAAGACCAGCGGCCAGGTACCAGCCAGCCCCCCTCCCATTGACGAATGCATGGCAGCAGCAGCACCCCGGCAGAGCAAGTGCCGCGACCAGCAGCAGCCAGCGTCAGCAGCAGAGACCATCCACGACCTTCAATGAAGAATTTCCCCCTCTGCGGGGAACCGGCGCAGCCCGAGGACCACTTGGGGGCGCAGGAGGTGAGCGGGGGCCGCAGGTGAGTGAGCTTCTGCACACTATGAAGGAACTGAAAACATTTGACTTAACAGAGCTGAATCGAATGCTCAAAGACCTAGTGAACATCCTACGAATCACAGACGCACAGTCTTTAGACAATTACCACATATAAACTTATGGACGAACCAACATGCATAACAACCATGCATAACACACCAAACACTAGTAACTAGACCTGACCACTAACCTTTCTTTAAAGCCACTTCCCCCCTGTATATATTGTAAATAGTAGTCTGTAAGTTCCAAGCATATCTTCGAAGTGGTTTTTTGACAAACTTTTTCCACTACTGAGACAGCACTAACAAACATCACTGCAACTAATTCTCACCGACAAGACATTTACTACTTCCAAGAGCATTCGCTCAGTTCTTAACCTTCGTGCCTTGTAGGAGCTCACTCGCTCGGACGATGGCCCGCTGATCACCTTCTGCGTCTACTTGTGGTGCCCCCAGAGCCGACATCAGCTCGCCGGCTGCGCCGGTTCTCTCTGCTGAAAGGTAAGCGCCGTCCATGGTCGCTGACTCCAGCGCGCCCTTTATACATTTTGTTTCTATATACTTATGCGCACCCTGTAGATAGTTTTATATTGTTAATTAATAAAAGTCTTTAAAAAGAAAAGAAGCTTATTGACCCAGACGTCTTGGTTCGAATCCGGGCTCGGCCGGATCTTTTTTTTAAAATTTTTGTCACTTAAAATCGGATCGGAGGGCACCCTAAGGTCGGAACAGGGTTAGCACCTGGTTAGGGGCCCTGGCCAGTCTCTTTCCTCGCAAGCGAAGAGGGATCGGTGCGAAATGGTGACTCGCGCATAAAAGATCGTTTGTTGTTCTCTTCGCGACGCTTCGCCTAAGTGAGCGTGCACCTTAATAGGTTTCACTATGCGCGAATATTTTACTCAGTTTACAATTAGATTAGGCGATGCTATTTGACTTACCCTTTCTGTCATCAGACAAAAATATATGCACAGGCAAGGATGTGTCCAAAAAAAACAAAGGTTTTGAGGTTTAATAGCCTCGTTAAGAGAGCATTTCTCCTAAAATTCAACCATTTAAACAACGCACATAGAAGGATTTACCCACGTATCGTGGATTTACCGTAAAAACTTGGCCATATGTCAGTGTCACTTTCACTCATAATTATTGTTTTTTACGGAAGCCGAATAGATGTAGAACATGGGACCACGTTCTTAATTTAATTTTAATTCTACTAACTTCTTATCGCACACAATTTGCAAAGCGTTTTTCCAGTAGATGTTGTTGAATTGTTTATTATGGATCATTCGATAAAAAGTACGAGGGCGAAGTTATAACTCTGGTACAGATAAAGCAAGAATTTTTTTTTATTTTTCAACGAAGTCCCCTTTTAGTTCAATATACTTAGTCCAACTTTTTTCCACCTTTTCAAATCGTTCCGAATAATACAATTTCTCCAACCCTGCAAAATATGCATTTGTTGCACTGATAATATTCTCAATAAAGTCTTTTTAAATTCGGAAACAGGAAATAGTCGCAGAGGGCTAAATCTGGCGAATATGGTGCGGTCGTTTTTCCTACAGAAAAATGTATATCTTCCGATTTATGATATTTATACATTTTCATAGTGTGGTTGTTCCTGTCACATTGTAAATTCATTATCTCTGGTTCCAATCATCGGATGGATACCATTCTCTCGCCGTTTTATTGTTGTTGTGTAGCCTTTGTGATTGCATGCTGAAAATAATTTTAGAAAATTATTGACTAAACATTATTTACAAATTAATTGTGTAAATATTTTTTTCATGCTCGCCCCCACAGCGTAAAAAATGGCAAAAAATACCATTATATGCGTTGTGTTTAACTCTAATAATCTATCAAAAAATAAAAGTTAAATCTCTATTAGGTCGAAAGATATTTTTTACTAATTTCGAGCGCGTGTCGCGCTCCGAACGCTGTGAGCTGCGCGCTGTGCGCCTCATGTCGCGCACGATGTACAATTTCAGAAGTCTTGAATAAATTGTAAACGCAGGCAGCGCCTTTTTTCGTGATATTCCACATCTAAATTAAGTTTAAAGTGTATAGTTTCGAAATGCCCAAATCATGAAAATCACTAACGTGATCAGATAGTCGAACTAATAGATGGTTTAATCCCTTCGAATTGATTCCTTATCCGACTGAAATACAGGAAGTTTAGGGAAAGTTTCAAAGCGGCATAGGCGTAGTAAGACAGTAATTTTCCGGGGTGCTTAAGCCCTAGACCCTATTCAGTATACGGCCAAAAATTTTGTTTGGGGGTGCTAATTACAGTTTTGGGGTGCTAAGCACCTCCAAGCTTCCCTTTGACCACGCCTAATAGGGTGGAGGGTTGTAAATTTTGAGGGTGCTAATTAGAGATTTGGGGGTGCTTAGCACCCCGAGCTTCCCCTTAACTACGCCTATACAAAGCAGCATGTATCGGCATTAAATATTTCTATACCAAGAGTCGCTTGAAAAAAAAATTGCAATTTGCCTTAGACTGGTCAAATTATTAAAAGAACAACGATAATCTCCAATTAAACAAGCCGCAGGTATAACAGCATGACTTACTGCACATTTTTTCTGATTACGTTGTTATCAAAAATGAATAAATTTTTTAGAATTGCTCAGCAGTACTAGTTTTTTAAATCATTAGTAGTTTATTGCACCGATTTTAGTTTTATTAATATACATATATGAAATTTAAAATGAATTTTATATTTATAATTATATAAATATATCGTCGGTCTCCGCATGTAGTGGCGTAACTAGCATTTTATAAACTATTCAGGAGAGCAGAAAAACAAAAATATCACCAAATTTATTAGCCGTCCAGTAAAATATATTCGAGTTGTGCTAATGATCTTTTTGTAGCTAATTTCTCAATAGGTAAGCTTTATATAGGCACTATCATGAATGTGTAATATTTTCACGTTTTTCATAAAAAAAATGTTTTATTCAGTTACGCCTCTATGTGATAATATTTTTTTGGAAATTAGTTTCCAGAAAAACACTTTTAAAAAACGCGGTTATGTGGTCAAAAACCATTCCTTTTATTTGGAAAGTGACAATTTACACAAAAAATAATGCAAAAATTAAATAAAAATGAACTAAATTTGAAAAAACGTCTTACAAACTAAAACACAAACCATAGTTAAAACTAATTTTCATGTGGTAAAAAAAGAACTCTTGCAATTCAGGCATGCGAACAACAGGCGCTTTTCCCTTACAAAAAGATGTTAAATCGTCATATTTCTTTTTAGAAATTGGTATTCGTCCAGCGTTTAAGGGTTTGAGAGTAACACTTGAATGAGCAATACGTTGTTTCAGAACGATTTTATTGTCATTATGACTGTATTTAAATAAAATTGCCATTGGTTCAGCTTTTCTAACCATCAAATCCATTATATCTATGCATTTAATAGGTCTATAATTGGACTCGACAGACAAGCTTCCTAAATCTCTGGAAAATGATTTAAAATCCAAAAAGTATCTAAAACTCATTGGTTCACATCATAAAGCTTTTTGGTTCTAGTGCATATCACCGGCCGGTGGCTGGGTGGGTAGCGACGGTGAGATGCGAAGCAGGCTCACTCGATCACGGTGCAGTACCTAGTTCGATTCCGGTGCTGTACCATAAAACAAAAAAGTAAAGGTCTGGGTGTTTGTGATTGTCAGTATCAATGAAGCGTGTGCATTGTGTGTCGAATGAAGGAAGGTGGTAGAGGAATTCTTTCTCGACCGGGTGGGTACCACCCCCACACCCTCTCAAGGGGCTGGTGAAAGCCTTAGGGATGTTTCCAGCACTGGATTTGTGGGTCGGTTGCGTGATATACAATGCACGGTACCTTAGTGCTTAGGCTGCCGCCTTTGTGGGTTGTAAGATAAAAAAAAATATCATTACAGCGTATAGTTGAGATGGAATGTAAAGATTTCCTGAATATTTTGAGGCACTATCAGCGCTGTCGCCCTCATTCTGGCTATGGATAGCTTCAAAAATATTTCAAGAAATGTCTTTAATATTTTTGTGTTTTTCCAAAGAGTACAACTACATATATATATATATATATATATATATATATATATATATATATATATATATATATATATATATACTATTAAATTTTTATTTTGGCCATAACAGTCATCAGCATATAGATGACCTCTTTTTATTCTTGTTGCAGCATACTCTGCAATGACTTTAAAAAGACAGGTTCAATATCAGCTGATTCACGTTTACTATTTCTTTCATCCCACGTCAAACGGAAGCACTCTTTACTCACAATATTGTAAACAGTAAATACGCCTCTACGTGAAAAACGTATTATGTTGCCTTGCAGATAAGCCATAATTTAATAATTCAATTTCAGCAAAACAGTTACGCCTATACGTGTGTTACTGCCTGAGGTTATAGAGTACGTTAAAATATGAAGTATTCTAGTGGCATAACTCACAATTTTCAATTTTGTCAGTTACACCACTACGTGCGGAGACCGACGATATGTTCATTCCTTTTATTTTAAACTCCTTTAACATTGGGGTTGCGATGGTATTTATTGTAAATAAAAACGTTATTAGAGTAAAAATTATAAATAATAATGCCTCAGTTTATTGGCAATTTAAAAACAAGTTTTTAGGGAAAAATGAAATTTTACCGTAAAATTTTAGAAGATTCCGTTTCTTATTTCTCGATTACAAGGAGAGAGAAATTAAATCACTATAGTAAATTATCATTCACTTTAGTAAATGTTCGATAAGGGCATCTGAATGGCACGATGTACTTTAAAATGAGACAAAAATTCTGTACGTTTTGTAATATTCACCATTTTTAAAGAAATTTTTACCAAACAGCATTTTTTCTACGTTTCAGAGTAAATCATGCCACATAGATGCCTTTATCAAGCGTTTACAACTATTTTGGTAATTTTTGCTGTTTTTCTCAGTGCAGTATAAAAAATAACAATATAGATTGTACATCGAGTAAAAAAAGCGTTCGATTCTGAATGAGTGCGAGGTTGCTTGCACAAAAAAAGCAAGTACGACTATCACACTCACTGAGGCTCAAACGCATTCTCACGAGTTGTAGGTAGTACTTTTTTTTAAATCATTGTCACTTCTCACAGGTCTTTTTTATGATGTATGTTTTATTTCCATTCGAAACACTTGCTGTACAAGAATCCATGTATGTTTAGAAGCAAGCAATGAGTGCAAGACTGCTGGTACTGTTCATCGTGCGCAACATGCGTCACACAGCGCGCTGGTCATAGCGGTTGGCGTTTGACACGCTCTCGATATTATTAAATATCTTTGGATCTAATAGAGACTCCACTTTTATTTTTTGATCGATGATTAGAGTAAAACACAACGCTTATAATGGTATTTTTTGCGATTTTAAATGCTGTGGGTGCGAGCATGAACAAATATTTAAACAATTAATTTGTTATGTTCATTAAATAATGTTATAAAATTCTTTGTAGCATGCAATTAGTAAGCTAATACAACGGTGAGACAACGGTATCAATTCAACGATTAGAAACGGAGATCATGAATTTACTATGGGACAGCAACAAGCAACCTACACTAGCGGAAACAATTAAAGGATCAAAAAAAAATCTCAATTTTGTGCGAGATTTTTCAAATGGCTGGATCTTTAATAAAAATGGTCATATTTGAGTGAAAAAAAAAGCAATTTGAAGCTTGAAGTATCTAGTTTAAGGAAAAAATTTCCAAGCAACAATTAGCGCAAAATCCTAATGAATATTATGGAAAGAAAATTTTTCGAAATTTTTTGAAACCTTATTTTTCGTGTACGGACTTGAAAATTTTTTTCAACCTAACCACTATATGGATTGGATAGGTTGTTCATTTAGCTTCACTTTCTTTTTGTGTCGGCCTCGATACGACCATTCCTCGCTGAGTTATCAGACTTTGAATGCAAATGCGTCATTTTCTCTTCTCTCAGCAATATCTCAGGAACCAATGGTCCCGCAGAAAATGGAAGGGGGGTTTCGGAAACTTGGATCCGTTCTCTACAATGCTCTGGCATGTTTTCTCAGAAAAAAATTTTTTTTTCATCCTTAACATGACTTTGAACAATTGTGAAAAACAGGACTTTTTCAGGTCTTTTAGAAAATCACGTGCAACATTGAGAATATTGGGAACATGACTAATGTTAAGTGTGCATCTTACAGGCCATTGTACCCCTAAAAGCCCTACAGAGTTTCAACCTGATCCATCAAGCCGTTTTATTGTTTAATTCGATTGAATTGTTGAAAAAATTGAAGGATCGCGTTCTTTTGCCTTGAGAGCTCATAATCTGTAAAAAAATGGAAAAAAATTTCTCGTAATTTTTTTCCACAGTGTTATTTCGTAAAGCGTTTGGAGTCATGAAAAAAAACAACAAATTTCAATTTGATCCATCAAGCCGTTTTTGTGTTTCATTCGATTGAATTTTTGAAAAAACTGAACGATCACGTTTTTTGCCTTTGGAAGCTCATAATCTGTAACAAACTGGGAAAACAATTTGTTCCAGATTGTTTTTCACACACTTATTGCGGGAAGCGTTTGAAGTCAAGAAGAGAGAAATTTGTTTTTTGATTTTTCGAAAAACAATTTCTTTCCAATTTTTCTAAACAATTTTTTTTTACGTTTTTAGAAAACAAACATTCTTTTCATGACTCCAAACGCTTTCCGCAATACAAATGTGGAAACAAATTAGGAGAAATGTGTTTTCCATTTTTTTACAGATTATGAGCTCTCAAGGCAAAAGAACGCGATCCTTCAATTTTTTCAAAAATTCAATCGAATGAAACAATAAAAAGGCTTTATGGATCAGGTTGAAACTCTGTAGGGCTTTTAGGGGTACAATGGCCTGTAAGATGCACACTTAACATTAGTCATTTTCCCAATATTCTCAATGTGGCACGTGATTTTCTCAAACACCTGAAAAAGTCCTGTTTTTCACAATTGTTCAAAGTCATGTTAAGGATGAAAAAAAAAATGTTTTCTGAAAAAACATGCCAGAGCTAGAATGGATCCAAGTTTCCGAAACCCCCCTTCCATTTTCTGCGGGACCATTGGTTCCTGAGATATTGCTGAGAGAAGAGAAAATGACGCATTTGCATTCAAAGTCTGATAACTCAGCGAGGAATGGTCGTATCGAGGCCAACACAAAAAGAAAGTGAAGCTAAATGAACAACCTATCCAATCCATATAGTGGTTAGGTTGACAAAAATTTTTCAAGTCCGTACACGCAAAATAAGTTTGCAAAAAGTTTCGAAAAATTTTCTTTCCATGATATTCATTAGGATTTTGCGCTAATTGTTGCTTGGAAAATTTTTTCCTTAAACTAGATACTTCAAGCTTCAAATTGCTTTATTTTTCACTCAAATATCACCATTTTTACCAAAGATCCAGCCATTTGAAAAATCGCACAAAATTGAGATTTTTTTTTGATCCTTTAATTGTTTCCGCTAGTGTATTAAAATTCATAAATAACATAACTCGGAAGAAACATTTAAAAAAAAATCCGGATACACGTCTTTGCTAATTTTATATATATTATTTATAAAAAAAAGTCCAACCAACTGGAAATTATGAAGATTTTTAGGCGTACGATTTGTAAAAGAATGACCCATGGCTCTCCCTACTAAACTAAATGATAAATATTATGTCTGAAATGTTTAATGTGGACTACTGAGATATGGTACTTGATAAATGTAATGTAGAATTTGCGATTGTGACACCCTTTATTAGAATTTTATCAGACTTTAGCACTTCGCCCTCGTATGTAGCATTTAAATAAATAAATCTCAAAATTAATACTGTTTTGTAATGGATAACAGAAAACATTTTTGCTTTTTAATTAATCCGTATCGAGTCATTTTGTTATCGTTGAGGATATTATTAAATAATGTTATTTACGTCATTAGAAACAACTGTATGACGTCATACGAAGGCAAAAAGGAGCAGATAATATGAGAAAAAAGTTGGATTAATTAGAAGAATATTTGCTTAGTAGAGATCAATACAAAAAATAAAAGGCGGAAATAAATAATCTTAAGCTTAAAACCAAACATAGACGAGAGAAATCGTAGAAAAATTTTGCATTTTTCTCGAAAATATTAAATTAGGCTGCCCACTTGAATGCCACACTAGTGGCGGCGTATATAAGCAACTATGTATAAGTGGTAATACTACTTTATATAACGTAATGCACACTTAGCATTAAAAATCCGGATTGGGTCGGCTAAACATTTACAGCATGGCGTATGCCTCCAAAGTCGCTTCCGTAGCGAATAGGTGTTTTTATATATAAGAAAAACGATCGCTCGACATCTACAGGTGTGATATTTGCGGAGTTGAAATGGTCTCTTAACTTATTTAATGGATCCGTATCGGCACTATTACTATAAATATAGTCTGGCAAAATCAGGATTACTTTGTAACAATTTTCTCTAACATAAATACCTGTCTCGTTATTTAAAGTTTGTAGCACTGTTTGCACGTCATCTACTATTTGCAAGGATTCACCAAAGGGAAATGAGGTCGTACGCGCACAGCCGGCAAATGTATTTGCAACGTACATCGACCGGGCAATTGCCATTTAGAATTATATTTCTTCCAAAACTGACGAAATGGTTCTTTATTTAACGTAAATAATGGCACATTACACGGCCACAGCATAATAGTAAATCGAAAAGAAATTATGTATACATAAGGGCTTTGGCCCCTTTTTTAATGGTTGTATTGCACCGTTAAAATGCCTTTTACATAAAGATTTCTTAAAGGCCAATAAGTTTCGCTGACAAACCACACATAATATTTGCGACCCATTATATTTTAAATCAGGAAACTTCTATATAAATCTTCTAATACTGTGCGCAAACTGTCGCGTGTTACTGCACACTTTCGGCAAATTACGAACTACCAAATTCACATCGACGCGATAGGAAAATAAAATCAATAAGTGGCAAAGCTAAACTGAATTGCTGCTGCAGCCGAGATCCCCGCGATGATGTAATGCTACTGGAGCGGCACTCACAGTGTTCAGCCTTAATAATGAAGATTGTTTGGGTTTTATTTTTGATCTTGTACAAAATGCACAAATAAATTCTTTTAATATGACTGATGATAGTAACAATTGTATATATTCTTCTTTTTAGCTATTTAATGATTTTCTTTAATTCTCAAGCTACTTTTGTGTTCCTTTAAAATCCTTTTCAGTTTTAACTTCTTTTTTCTGCCTTATAATAAATATTATTTAATTCTTGTCAATGATATCAACAAAAGTTCCGTTATGAGTTTTTGAAAAAAGAGCTTGAAATAATTCGAAATTTTAAATGTAATATAATAAATTTGAACCTTCCGCCACAATTGACCCTTACTTCGTCGACCTGCTACGTCAAAATCAAAATAACTTGGTGGCGTTAGTATTAAATAAAGTGAAGTAAAGTAAATCCCGTGTCAGCAGATTACATTTCCCTTCTCTTTAGACGCACACGGTACGTTAGTACTTAGACTTGAAGTGTACGTAAGTTGTCTCAGATAAAACAAATTAGAAACACCTCTTTGAAAACGTCACATTTCTTTTTACAAGAAGTCCAGGCTTCTCCTGGATTTGTATTCGGCGATTTTCAGCGCCAAATGTATGCTGCAGCTTCGTGATACCGATAATCCCGCGGATCCCGCTCACGTAATTCCATTTCAGCGGGACGGTGCGGGATCCCGATATTGCAATATCTAATTAAATCATATTTAGATAGCAAAATCCCCTATGTTTACTTAGCTTTATAATGTGTAAGTAGTTATTTCCACCTGTGTTTAGCAAATACATAAGATATTTTTTATCGTAGATAAAACACATTCCTTAAACATTCATTAAACACGAATAAGTTATTGTATAATAACATATCCCTTTTTAATACTGGTGTGGGTTATGAGTATAAGTTTACGAGTAAACCAATTTTTGCCAAAGATATAGAAGTCATTGCTTAAAATATTATACCGTTTATATTCCAACTGCCAAAAAATAAACGATAAGACTGCCTAGAACAATCTTAGCTACGAGAACCAACTTCAGAGTTAATATTATTTACTTTTGCTTAACTCACCCCTTTGTTCGATATTTTTATTTACATACCGCACCGGTCACCACATTATACTGCTTCACTGCTCGGCTTTTTAACCATAATTATATCAAAGTTGGATATCATACCAACTAATGATAAATCTATCGAATTTTTTCATGACCACTTATTTCTTATCTCATTGATTAATTAAAATCTTTTGGGTGGTTCTGCCGAATTGGGACTATTATGTGCAATTCATTTTTGTTTGTTGCTAGGTGTGCAAGTTTGTAATTTATAATTTTTTTTGGTGACTATGTCTTAACAATAGTAATTATGTAACATCTCTACCAGAGCTGGAACGATAATAACAAGAAACGACTCGATCCCTGATTACAATTACTTTATTAAAAAAGTAATCAATTACTTATTACTAATCGCAAGTAAGAATTATTGTAATCGAGTCACATCAGCAACTAAAAAGCTTGATTTTCTCCAGAACTTACTTCTGCCCTTTTAACTTACACACTCTCTATGATTCCCAAATAAGATCTCTAACCACATCTGGGAAGCGGGATTACCTTCGACACTTAACATTCTATTCTGATTCTATCCAAAAGAGAGCCATTCGACTCATCAGTGACCCAGTCCTCACAAGGAAAGTCCCTTCTCTCGCTCATTGATGCGCTGTTGGGGATTTGTCTCTTTTCTACCGATACTTCCACTGATACATCTGAAGAACTAGCCGCTATAATTCCTCCCTTGACTGTTCCTAACAGAACAATAAGAGACGCTTTACGTATGCATTTCTTTATTGCCCGGTTATAAAAGACTGGAACATCACACTTCTCTCGCTTATTCATACCTAGGGTCTTCAGATTATGGAGAAAATGGCCTGCTGATGTTTTTCCTGCCTGTAATTCTTATTTCCATACTCCCATGGCACGTAAGTTGTCTTTGTATAGAATAGTCAGTCAACCGGCGGTATTGACAGGTCCATATTTGGAAGCTCTATTTTGAATAAATAAGATTTAAAGGGAAATGTAACGAAATATTAGGGGGAAATCGAGGAGAAATTTTTAAATTTATTCCTAAAATGCTAGCATTTGCCTTAACCTTGAGGTATATAATATATATATATATATATATATATATATATATATATATATATATATATATATATATATATATATATATATATATATATATATATATATATATACAGTGACCGGCAAAAAGTTCGCAACATATGGGAAAAATTTTTATTAGGTGAGTATTGGAAAAACTTTTCCGGGGGATCGGTTCTGCATGTCCGATAACCTAAAAATCGATTTTGACATACGTCACGTGACCACTGGTATAGCGTCAAATTAAAAAAAAAAATTGTTAATTTACAAAAAGTAAGGTTAGTTGACGAGATATCAAAAAAAGTTATTTGAAAAAATTGCTTAGAATTAAATTCTAGGTCCCTGTGCAAAATTTTAAGATTTTATTTAAAAAAATTGGAAAACTCAATTTTTTTTAAATATTTTTTTATCGATTTACAAATTTCCAGTTTTTTTCGTTTAGATAGCTTGGCTAATGTAAAGCCCATGTATCTGGATGAAAATAAACGAATGTAGTAGTTTTCTCTACAATTGACAGGACAAAATTAAAAAAAACAGGGTTTCGCCGGACGATAGCTGTTGCAATGATTTGTATCTAGCAGCAGTGTCAAAATTTTAGAGACATTTCAATGAGATTACATTGAGAAAACCTTAATCGTCTTAAATATATCTGAAGTTCGACTTTTTGTAAAGTTAAGGGGAGTAAAATAGATAATAAACAAAAAATTACCTGTTTATTTAATCGAAATTTCATAAACGAAAACCAATGTAAGAAAAACTTAAAAGTAGTCAAATTCTGTACTAACAACATAAAAAATCATTGTTTTTCCTTGGGTGCACAAAATTTAAAACTCAGTATGACCACCATTTCTCTCCATACATACTATTGTTCTCGAGCGCAACTCTCGATTAACATTTCGGAGCATTTTACGATTTATTTGCAATACACAATTTCTAATGACATTCTCTAAATTTTGTATATTCCTAAAGGGTCGATGTTTGTACATAGAGTTCTTTAGGTATCCCCACATAAAGAAATCTAACGGAGTCAGATCTGGTGATCTCGCAGGCCACGGATTTTCAGAAAACCGTCCTATCCACTGGTTTCCAAATTCTTGATCCAGCCATCTCTTCACCTCATTTGTGGAATGAATGCTAGCTCCGTCTTGTTGAAAGTATAAATTTCTTCTTTCGGCTAATGACAAATTGTCTAAAAAGTCAGATATCTCAGTTTGTAGAAATTCTAAATATCGTTCTGAATTTAAATTGTCTCTAAAGAAAAAAGGTCCCACTATTCTGAGGTTGAAAATTCCGCACCACACATTAACCTTAAAACTATATTGGTCTTTACTCTGAATTACAAAGTCTGGGTTTTCGGTGGCCCACCATCTACAGTTTTGTGAACTGACGGTTCCGTTAGAGGTAAATGTAGCTTCATCCGAGAAAAGAACGTTCTTTGGGAAATTAAAATCTTCCTCAATCATACCCTGGAACCAGGCACAAAAATCGAAGCGGGCGTCATAATCCCTATCTTTTAATACTTGTACAAATTTAGGTTTGTACGGATGAAATTTGTTTCTTTTTAATATCCTCCGCACAGATCTTTCGTGAATGTTAGTGATCTCCGATATTTGACTAACTGCTAATTGGGGTGTTTCTGTGATCGACAAACACACATCCAGAGAACCTTCGTCACCTGTTACCGGTTTTTCATGGGAAACTTTATACTGATTTTCTACCGATCCCGTTTCTTTAAATTTATTGACTAGACGAGATACTGTGGAATAATGGAGGGATTTATCGGGGTGCCTCTCATTAAAAATTGCTGCTGTTTCTCTATGGCTTTTGTAATTATCTCCAGAAATTAAAATAATTTCTATCTTTTCCTGAAGAAGTAGTGTGGGTGCCATTTTAAGGAATAAAATATTAATAAACTTATGTAAAATATCAAACTTAGTAAGATGCGAGACATAAACCAATGACATAGGTTGAAATCAAACAAATTATAATTTGTTTGACATTTTTCTGTTGTTTTTAACCTACTAGATTATTTGGTTGTTTTAATTTCAGAGCCTGCTTTGGTAGTTTTAAGTACAACTAAATAGACCTGGTTGTTAAATTTATGTGCGAAAAATCTTAATAAAATCTTGATACAGTCATTTCATTAGATTCAAACCATTGCAACAGCGAGGGTCCGGCGAACACCTATTTTTTCGATTTTGTCCTGTCAATTGCAGAATTGTAGATCTGACTCCGTTAGATTTTTTTATGTGGGGATACCTAAAGAACCCTGTGTACAAACATCGACCCTTTAGGAATATACAAAATTTAGAGAATGTCATTATAAATTGTGTATTGCAAATAAATCGTAAAATGCTCCGAAATGTTAATCGAGAGTTGCGCTCGAGAACAACAGTATGTATGGAGAGAAATGGTGGTCATACTGAGTTTTAAATTTTGTGCACCCAAGGAAAAACAATGATTTTTTGTGTTGTTAGTACAGAATTTGACTACTTTTAAGTTTTTCTTACATTGGTTTTCGTTTATAAAATTTCGATTAAATAAACAGGTAATTTTCTGTTTATTATCTATTTTAATCCCCTTAACTTTACAAAAAGTCGAACTTCAGATATATTTAAGACGATTAAGGTTTTCTCAATGTAATCTCATTGAAATGTCTCTAAAATTTTGACACTGCTGCTAGATACAAATCATTGCAACAGCTAGCGTCCGGCGAAACCCTGTTTTTTTTAATTTTGTCCTGTCAATTGTAGAAAAAACTACTACATTCGTTTATTTTCATCCAGATACATGGGCTTTACATTAGCCAAGCTATCTAAACGAAAAAAAAACGGAAATTTGTAAATCGATAAAAAAATATTTAAAAAAAAATTGAGTTTTCCAATTTTTTTAAATAAAATCTTAAAATTTTGCACAAGGACCTAGAATTTAATTCTAAGCAATTTTTCAAATAACTTTTTTTGATATCTCGTCAACTACCTCACTTTTTGTAAATTAACAATTTTTTTTTTAATTTGACGCTATACCAGTGGTCACGTGACGTATGTCAAAATCGATTTTTACGTTATCGGACATGCAGAACCGATCCCCTGGGAAAGTTTTTCCGATACTCTCCTAATAAAAATTTTTCCCATATGTTGCGAACTTTTTGCCGGTCACTGTATATATATATATAGAGGGTAGTCGTTGCTGACTAGTTAGGCATACTTGCTACACAGAAAAATAACTCTAAAAGATCTTTTCTTGAAATGGCCTTTATTTCACAAGAACCTAATTGCATAAATAAAAAAACCGATATAAAACACCTAAGTGAAATATATTCATATCTATTATTTTTAGACAAGGATCATCGTTTGAACGACTCTGAGATTCAAGTATAATGACAATTGATTGTATAATAAAAATTATTTTTTTCCTTCACAACAAATTCAAGAATACTTACCCATTTCCTACATATAACAAAATCTCTTTATCAAATTACAAATAACTCTGATTGAAATTCATAGATGTCGCATAAATAAGCTTTTAAATGCAGCCGCTAGGGTGTACTTCCTGAGCGCAATATAAATCCAACAAGTTATCTCTACAAGGTATATAACACACCTAACTTTACAGACTTCTGTAATCATGTTTCGCATATAATTTAATATAATACACAGATGTCGCTAATAACTGACTTCTGACAGTCCATAGTGAGTTTCCCGCTCAATCAAATCAGTCTGTCATCTCGTGCCGCATGGCTAAAATGAATTTCAAAAAACGGAGAAAGAAATGATTTTCAATTGTCTTCCTTTTTTTTTTTTTAATTAATGACTTTCATGTAATTTTAATCTGTCTGTGCTATTGTGTAATAAATGTAAATTTAGAATAATTAAGTAATTAATGACGCTTGGTTTTCGATCCCACTCTGGAGAACTTCACTGATTCCCTAGATAATATTTTAACACCGTTAATGAACATCCTCAACTAAGTTGTAAGGAATAAATCTGCTTATAAGCTCACTTAAAACAATGGTTAATATAAGAACCATGTTTAATACTAGTAATTCTTTGTAGTCTCCCTGAAGATGAAAATAAATATTTTCGAAAGCTTGGAACAACTTTAAAGAGTATTCTTTCATTTGCTGCGCAACCCAATATTACTAGTTTACTATATATATATATATATATATATATATATATATATATATATATATATATATATATATATATATATATATATATATATATATATATATATATATATATATATACTGCGACACTTCGGCATCAACAAGTGTATGTACTTATGTAGTAAAAATGTAGCAAGGTGTTGGTATTTTAATTAACTTTATGAGCTGTTTTAATAATCCTCATATCATTATTTCGTGCATATTTACCTGTGTATTAATTTTAAAGTTGAATTTTTGAAATGACCCACCTGGGAAAATATTAACACGCTTAGATATTTTATTTAAGTATTATTATTTCTAAACAAATTTTACATCATTTTGTGTAGTAGAATTCGATAATAGGTAAAATGCCTTGTAATAATGATGCATTCTCAGAAATGCAAGATGTAACTAAAAATTTGAAAATAAAATATTATGTAAAAAATATCTTTTAAAACCAGCTTTATTATTTAGATGTACTAAAACGAACAAAAAAATAGTCTTTTATTGGGGCAACTAATATTTTTTAAACTGGAGCTGTCTGTTTTTTGTCCCAAAATAAGACAACAAAACTCATTACATGACAAAAAAACTGGTTTATTTTATAATAAACTTAAAAAAAAAGTCTATAGGGCGGCCAAACGAAAACGAAACATCGGTCTTTCTGGGGGTTTACTATTTGTTATGGAAAAAACGCTGGGACACGTTTATTTTGTTTTCCACGAAGAAAATTTTCGAGCTCATACTCAAACCCCTTGGCCAGAGTGGGCATTACCCCTAAATTCCTAAATGGAGAGGGGATCGAGCTGCACCTTGTTTGAAAGGTCTTTCGATTCTCTTTATCACCATACCTAGTTTATACCCTTTTACTTCAGCGATTTTCAGATTATTAATTTTCTTTTTGGGTAATTTATTTTTTATTCTGTAAATTAATCCAATTTTAATTTAAATCCTTAAGGGAATTTAATTAAAAGTTGGCCTAGAACAAAATCAGATTAAATTTTATTAATCTATTTCCAAGGATTTAAATTAAAATTGGCTTAATTTACAGAATAAAAAATAAATTACCCAAAAAGAAAATTAAAAAATTTGAAAATCGCTGAAGTAAAAGGGCATACGCTAGGTATGGTGATAAGGAGAATCGAAAGACCTTTCAAACGAGGTGCAACTCGACCACCTTTCCATTTAAGACTTTACAGATGAAGCCCACCCTGGCCAAGGTGTCGCAGGTAGGGGTTTGAGTACGTGCTCAAAAAGTTTCCCCCTCGAAAACAAAATTGACGTGTCCGAGCGTTTTTTTTTTTTCATAACAAATAGTAAACACCCAAAAAGGCCGACCTTTCGTTTTCGTTTGGCCACCCTGTATAAGTTTAAAACATCTCAACTTCTACGTCCTGGTCATAGCTAGCCAGGTTTTCCTGAGGTACAGCTTTGAACACAATATTGTAAAACCACTAATCGTTCTTAGGTACGTACTTTTCAGTCAGAGACCGAACGTTCTCAATTTTCTTCATTGATGGGTAGAGAATAGTTGTTATAAAATTTTTCCGTCAGTAATGAGTATGTAGTGATGATTTTTTAAAACAATATGCAGAAAACAATGTTATACCTGTTGTAATACTGCACTTTACTATACTAGTTTTTTTAAACATGAAAATACGATATTTCGAAATATAGATAACTCTTCTTTTTGTTTGTTTAACAGTCTTTTTGAAGTTTTTTTAAAAATTTGAGATGTTCAGAATAATATCCTGACTTCTACTACTGTGAATTTTTTAGGTGTATTTTTGACCAAATCTCCCCAACCTTTAGGCGTATATAAACCACTTCCTTTTTACGCTTTTCTATTTCGATTACGTAAGCCGAAAGATTGATCACACGGTAAAAAACTGTGCCCTGGTTCTGGAAATTGATGCACTAGAGTGAAGACAGCTCCATCCGTGATTTGTATCAAGAAACAGTCAGCTCCAAAGCTGGCTGGTTCTTGACCCAAAAGATTTTTGAGACAACTCCGTTTATAGTTAAATATTTCCTATTCTAAACCACGGAGCTGTCCGTTTTATATTCCAAACGATACGGCGTGCCAAGTAGACTAAAATCCAACTAAAAAGTAATTTTCAGAAAAAAATGGAGCTGACCGGTTTGTTGCACCAAACCCTTCAGTTGTAACTTTAGACAAATATGATATCATTATTCATGGGAAGGGCAATTTTCTCCCCTGCCTCCTCTAAAGACGTCATTCCATCATTTCTGGTAATAAAATCGCACCCTTTTATTCCTTTGAAATGCCATTTTTCTTCATAACTTGCGTACAATTCTCTGTTAACCTGGCATTCCTATTAATCTAAAAAATATTGATTGATGTGTGTACCTAAGAAATTACTTACGTTAGTGTATTATTCATTGACTTTATCAATTAAAACATTTATCAATTAAGTGAAAAAGACGTGTTGTTTTGCCGTTAAAAAATGTGACATTTCAAAACAGAGAAATACATCAGTCCAGTTGTGTGTTTCTTGTGTTAACGGAGTTGTGTCGATTTTGTATCTTCTAAATCGGTACCGGTTATCAGGTAATTTTTTACAAAAAATACTAAAATGTCGTTAATTCATTGCGTTTTAGGGAGAAAGAAATCATAAACTTTTTGAAAAATTGTCATTACACAAGGCGAGAGTTTTTTTCGAATTCTGAAACTTGTAATTTGTAGTCCCACGAGACTCTCGATGCTTCTCGATCTTGAAAAAACAATTGAATATCATTTCCGGTTTTTCCGGAAGTAGGCCCAAGACAATAATTTTTAATAGAACTCTGTATATTTTTTATACACTTGATAGAGCTTAAAACTCCCTTTTAATGAAATATCACAAGTTGTATTTTTTTCAAAATGGCGGCGTAGGAGGTATTTTTCTTAAATTCAATATGGCGACAATCTGACGTAACCGATTACACTTTTGTCAAACAACCAGTGAAAACAAAAAAATAAAATGAGTTTTCTTAAAGGTTTTACTGAGATTGTCAAAAGTTTTAATTTGTTACAAAATTGGCTACATTTTAAATTTTGTTTAATATGTCAAGTTTTAGGTATCTTAAATTTTCTCTAAATTTTAAATAGGAAGTGGTACTTATTAAATACTAGCATTAAAGTGTGTCTTATTACTTACAGAAAAATGCCTACACAATAAATAGGAATAGTAAAAATGTCGGCCACCGCCGCCTTGTTTTTGATATTGATATTTGCCAGCACATAGAACATTTAATTGAATGACATTTTTATTATTCCTATTTATTTATTGTGTTAGGTATTTTTCTGTAAGTAATAACACACACTTTAACCACACATTTTTAATCTTGAGCACCTTTTTCTACGACTAATAGATTCCTCAGTATTTAATAAATAAAAAACTGCTCAACAAGTACGCGCGCAGCGGATGCAGCGGTATATACGAATAAGCGTCGCGCGCTATAAACAAATGCTCATCTCATAACTTTTGTTGATCAAATAAAGATATTTGGATAAAACAAAATAACGCGTATAAATAATCGCCAAGACAATCAACTACCTAATCATATTTTAAAAGTATTTCGAATATTTGGGTTTTCGGTATCCTTGCTTAAGAGTGATATATGAAAAACCACGTTTTTTTGGAAAAACATTAAATATATGCAAAATCGATCATATGTATGATTAAATAATGGAAATAGAAGACATATTATTTATCTACAACTTTACCAAGCTTCAGATGATTATCTTTTTTCATTATCTTTTCATAACATTTTCCTTATAGCGATATTTTCATTTTTTTCCAGATAACTTCAACTTTATGCCACTAAAACTCACTGAAAAATTAAAGTTTTTGTAAAACCAATCACACCATCTGAGAGTAAATGTTTTATCTCACTAACAACTACTGTATTATTTTTAAAATTGAAAAGTTACAAAAAATAATGATTGGTTTTCCTAAGCGGCGAACACGCGAAAATTCATATTTCGTAAAACAGACAACTGAAAACTTGCCGTAACAAAAAACAAAAGAAACCTGTGGATACACCTCTCACAGAATTCGTAGATAGTGGTTTCTGGAAGAGATTACAATACTTACTTTTTAATTTTTTAAAATTTGTTTATAAATACAGAGCTCGAATTAAAAAAGTTAAAAATTTCACGCTTAAACAAGAATACCTCAAATTCAAACATTCGAAATACTTTCAAGATATGATTAATTGATTGTCTTGGCGATTATTTATACGTAAAATTTTGTTTTATTCAAATATCTTTAATTGATCAAAAGTTATAAGTATTTCTTTATAGCGCACGACGCTTTTGAGTATATACCGCTGCGCGCTCGCGTGCCTTCTTTTGGAGCGGTTTTCTATTTATTAAATACTGACGAATCTATTGGTCGTAGACAAAAGTGCTTAGTAGCAAAATTGTATAAAATTTTTCGCCACAGTAACAATGCAAAATAACATAAAACCGGTTTGCCCATTACACTACAGGATAATGGAAGTCTCAAAGAATTGTTTGCGCCCCAGCTGGGGTCTGTGACCTTGCCCAAAAAGTTGGAAAGAATTTTAAATATTGCCCCTCTGAAGCCTAAACCGAATGAACAAATAGAATAACTTTTGAACAAAAAATGCGATCGGGCTGAAACGGAAAGGGCACATTAATCACAGAAAAAGTTATCTCCTGATGTACCTTTAGAAGCTCAAAACTCCTTTTTTCCCACGGTTAAAGAAAATTGCCATTTTGAATGGTTTCTTGCAATTATCTCCTTAACTATTAAACGGATGGACGATCAAAGACTTAAATGAAAGTTTTTTCAATACCTACAACTTTCTTGTTGACTACTTTTACCTACAGTTTAAAGGAAAAGAGCTACGGAAACTAATTTTAGCATATTCAAAAAATAATTAAAAATCATAGCAGTTATTTAAGCCGTTACTGGGATAGCAGATATCCTTAGATATAGTCCCGCCCCCCATATAACGTAGAAAAATGCTTATACATTTTTTTTTACGTTTTAGACAGCGGAACTGGGCTGCTAAGGATTAATAAAATATATCGATATACCATTATTTTTCGTGAAAATAAATTTTTAGTCGGTTATTTCCATTGCATGATGACGAAATTTAGAGTGAAAGTGGCAACGTCGCTTTCTCGCCGTTGCCCCGCTCATTCGTGGATTAAACAATTGTTAAGGCATAGTATTTTGTGTGTAAGATTTTTGACAGGTCGCAATTTCCGTGTTGAAGTGAAATTTTAAGTAATTTTTCGATTTTCCTCAAAGGACCTTAAAGGACCTATAATAAGGAATAACTAGGTCTTTAGATCAAGATCTGATTTTCGTTTTTTACGAAATTTTTTTTCAGTAGAAACAAGAGTAATATTATGTTTATGCCACCATTTTTAATAGTAGACTTTACCGAAAAGCAAATAGTCCGTGGGATAGCGACATGTCTTAGGTTGAAATTTTTTTATCTGCCTTTTGTAGGACTGAAAAAGGTAATTTTGTTATAAGTGAGGTTTTGACCCCGGCCCGGGGGACGCCCAAATGAAAATTGGAATTTTCATTTCTACAAAAACAATATCCTTTGGGACGATTTTATATTATCTGCCATGTGTATTAAAAGAAAGTCATTGAAAAGTACTACATAGAAAAAAAAGGCAGACGGTTAGCAAGAGCCCAAAGGGTGTCCTGGTGATCTTAAAAGAAAAACGAATAATTTTCCGCGCTTTTTTTGGTGTCTGCCAGCCGTCTTTTTTTGTATCTATTAATTTTCAATATTTTTCTTTTACTCACATGGCAGACAATATAAAATCGTCCCAAAACACATAGTTTTTGAACAAATGAAAATTCAATTTTAATTTTTCAGTCTTTCAAAAGGCAGACAAAAAAAAATGGCAACCTAAATCATGTCGCTATCCCACGGTCTAAAAGTGCAAAGTTATTAATTTGTAAATAGATCCATTTTGCTTCTGGAAAGACTCAAAATGAGTGCTACTTTTTCTTCCCTTACTTTTTCTTCTAAACAGCTTTCCTCGGCAAAAGGGCATGTTTGGTGTTCGAGCGAGGAGTATTACCAGCCTTGGTAAATATGATATTTTAAACAAATTTATCGGACCTGCGAAGCAATACATTTTATAATTTTTTTATCTTAATATACCTACTTACATGTTATAGTACTCGTAATGCTGTAATAATTACATAAAACCCAGCCATGATGAATGACGCTGTATTATCTTCTTAAACAGAAGAAAAAAATGAGTTAGATTTTACCTACATATTTTATATTGATTTTATACATTCAGACAGTTATGCTTTTACTGTAAAGACGTGATATTGGTTTACTGCTTAAAAGTAATTTCAAAAGTGTGAAATTAAGTGTATATTGATTGTTAGGTATGAATTAAGTTTAAATATTTTTTCTTCTATTGACTAATGACCGATTTAATACTTCTATTATTGGTTTCTTAAAGCATTTAACCAAGCAATAAATTTTATTCGAAGTTTGTCACCTTTGGCAGCAAAATTAATTGTGCTGTGACTAATTGTTATTGTAATCAAGTGTCTAGTATAGTTATTGATTACATTTTATTGTGTTGTTTAAAATATTTTAATGATATTATGTCAATGGAAATGTTGATTTCTGTACTTTTTTTATACGGTTGACTTTAAAGAATGGCATATTGATTGCACTTTGAACAGGCTGTAGACTGAAAGTAGCATAACTGAGTGTAAAATAAGTTACATATTTTTAGGTTTGTTCTTTTGTGTTGCCCCAAACTGCATTTTTTTTATTCGTGGAAGATACCCATAAGCAAAAAATCTGTGCAGATTAGTGCAGTTGTGCAGTTTCGTGCAACACAAAAGAACAAACCTTTTATCTTAACCACACCACACGCAACTCAAAAATGCTAAATTTAGGATTAAGAGGGCGGGACCTCAAACGATAATAAAAACTTAAAATAGAGAAGTATTAACATAGATTTTATAATTTTCCTGTCGTATTTTTCTCGTGCTGGTTTTGATCTCGCGAGACTAAGACAAAGCAAAAACCTCGCTAATATGAACTCTTATAGCCACAATTCGGATTTTGGTTTCGGAGGGGCTAAACTATGCTAGCTGAAAAATTATCCACAGGATTTAGCCTCGAGGGTGCGCCTTAAATAACTCTTTCATTTAACTTAATGCTACAGAAAACATTAATATCAAATTAATTAATTAAATTTTTGTCCCTGTAAATGAGAATCCGTTTGATTCTTCTTCACAAGGTCTGCTTTTTGACTTATTGCCAAACACGGTTGTCTTTATTAATCTTAACACGGTAAGGAGATCCAAGGGCTTCCTAATTTATAGTGCCAACATTTTTTATGTACCCGTATAATTTTATGTAGGTACCCGTATAATTCATAGCGTTAGCTATGCCTTTTTTGGTACTGGGTATGAAATAAAATTCGGCCAAGTGCAAGCTACCCTTGCATAATTAGTGTTCCGTGCCATCAGCCCCCACTTAACCTGAGCAAACTTCAGCCGCCACATCTGCTCCCAACGGCCGCGCTACCGGCCGCCGGCGCCGACGCGACGGCACCAACACTATCACATCGCGTATGCGTGGAGCCAAATTAAAAATTTTAAAAAATGTGTAAGGACAAAAGTTGTTTCTCTCTCGTGAGAAATATTTTTTGTTAAAAAACTTTTTCTCTAAAACCAATGGTTTAGCAATTATAAAAGATTAAACAATTAAATTGTTTATAACAATTAATCGCGCTAGAATTTCTCAATGCTGATAATTTTTGATCAATCTACACCTAATTCTTAATGTTTATGATTTTTTCAGATTTTTCAGAGCGATCCTTCTGGTCATAAGGGTATGGGACAGGGGACAGGGGACAGGGGACAGCAATTTTTAAGCGTTTTCCCCAAAAAAATCATTAAAAAATGCATAAAAAATTCATCATATATATGAATTCGTCCTTCAGCTTTCATTTGATATCTTACACGACGCCCTTGAAATTTCATTTGATATCTTACACGACGCCCTTGAAATTTTTTTTTCCATATCACACCTTACCTCCTGAAAATAACTCCCAGAATCAAAATTCAACTTTTTATACATCATGTTTATAATTGGGCCACCACGGTCTAACTCTGTGCTAAATTTCAAATTTTTACGTTGAATAGTTTCAGAGAAAATCGCCTGTGACAGACGGGCGGACGGACGGATGGACGGAAACCGAAGTGTTCCGTTTCACGGAAGACTAATAACCTTAAAAATCTTGGGTAACTTTAAGATAAACATTGCGAAAGCGTTGTTTCTAATAATCTTTACTTTAATTGCAATAAAAGAGCATTCTTGTTTTTTCTTTAATACGGAGGTAGTTTAAGAGTAAATATTTCTTGTTGGCCTAGGCTACAAAAACTGTTAAACCTTAATTTTAAAGTAACATTTAATAACTTAATTTAGAAAATAACAATATTCAAATTGCAATTAAATAAATTGTATAGAGATGTATCTCTATTAGATGCCTGTATACAGGCATCTAATCTTCATCGCATAGAATGTCGGACATGCGCGAGAATTGCTGGTTTCTTATTGTTTGACAGCCGCCAATTATTCGGTTTCACTGTCTTCTTCATTTTCTGCTGGCGTCCTATAAACCAGTGGATTTAGGTGTCCCAGAAATAAGAATCAAGGGGGTTTAAGTCTGGGGACGTTGTTAGACATGGCTGATTAGGTTATTTAGCCCCCCTACCGATCGATTTTGATAAGTTTTATTAGGGAAATCTCTAGCCATATCGTTTTGTGGCCTAGACCAACAAAAATTATTAACTCCTAAACTATCTCCCTATCTCCCGTATCAAAAAATACAATAAATCTTTTTTATTGGGGTTGAAGTAAAGATTCTTAAAACAAATAAATATTTTTAAAAAATCAGTAGCGTAGCATAGTTTTCATAAAAAATATTAAACATAATTTCGTAACGTGATTTCGTTAAGTGATTTTATTGAAAATTGTCTTGTCTATTTATCTTAAAGCGAAAGAATCAATTTTTTTTAAGACTTTTCTGGTCTTGTTTTGACCAGAAATCTCGTCTGAAGCTAAAATAATCCTGTTAAAGGTATTTTAGTTTTTAGTTCGTGCAATCATTTTTTCATGTGTGAAATAGCTATTTTACGCACGGTGATAAAAGGACCTACTTCACACATCAAAATCAATGTCAGAAAGTCAACTTTTTTTGACAGTTTTTGGCAAAAAATATACTTTTTCTACAACCGAGCGAAAAGTACAAATTTGCGCTTTCAAAAGAAAGCGCAAAGTTGGACATTTTCGAGGAACAAGCGTTTGTTTTACTTTGTCGCTCGCCTAGCGACAAAGTTACTTTGTCGCTCGCTTAGTTACCATGGACACCTTAATAATAATAAAGAAACGTCCAGCGTATCTGCGACTTTTGACACAAAATATAAACTGTCAAATTTGATATCAATAATTATTAATTACATTACAAATACTATTTTAACAAACATTTTTATCTAGACACATAATATGTAACGTAAAGTAATGCTCACTTTTTGAAATATGAAGTGTCAAGTTTGAGATTATCAAAGTTTATCAATTTTTACCAAACATTTTTATAAAAACACCGGTTGTAGAAAAAATCATGTGTGTAATTCGAGCGTTCTTTAAAAATGCATCTCAAGTACTAGTTGCATAAATAACTATTGTCTACAACTGTCAAAAAAAGTTGACTTTTTGATATTGATTTTGACGTGTGAAATAGGCTGTTTTATCACAGTGCGTGAAATAGCTATTTCACGCATGTAAAAATGATTTCACGCACTGCAAACTGAAATACCTTTAAAACGATTATTTTAGCCTAGCGGGATTTCTGTCAAAACAAGACGAGAAAAGTCTTAAAAATAATTGATTCTTTTACTTTGACATAAATATACAAGACAATTTTCAAAAAAATCACTTAATTTATGCACGTCTCTTCAACAACTTTGGAAAATGGACAGAAACAAAAAATAATAATATACGCGTACAAGTGGTTTCCATAGTAACAATAAAAGCAACGACTACTAAGTTTCAAGAAACAAATTTTTTAAGAAGCGATTTTTAAAATTTTATATTTTCTTTTTTTATTTTTAACAGTTGTAGAATAGTTATTTGTTTTACTAGGCATAAAAGCACAAGATTTAATGCCGCGGCTGGTGTTTCATAGCCGAGCGTAGCGAGGCTATGAAACCAGCCAAGGCATTAAATCTGCTTTTCTGCCGTGTGAAACATATAATTTTTTCTTCAAATTTGTTCCAATTCCACGCAAAATCGACTTTTCCATATTTAAATTGCGTTTCATTATCAATATCCAAATAACTAAATTATTTTATCAAAGGTAACCGGGCCCTGCGTTACTATGTTTACCGCTGATGATGTTTGTTGAATATGTTTGTTTACTGTTTACTTTGTCATTGTCAATTTTGAAAAGTTGTCATGTTAGAAATGGATTTACTGCAAAGTGAGGATGAATTGATGCAATTAACACCACCTGAGATAAGAGACCAGGCGCGAGATGTGGAATTTAACCTTTTACCAAAAAAATCAAGAACTGTATATGAACTCACATATTACAGCAGATTCATGGAATATAGACAGAAGAAAAATATAGGATCTTTCTCTGAAGATGTGCTGATTGTCTAGCAACGAACTTTTTCTGCCTAGGCAGTAAAATTGGACTTTTTCTGCCTAGGCATTAAAAGTACAACTTCTAAGCCTGCCAAGTGTCATTAAAAGGCCGCTTTTAATGTCATTTGGAGAAAAAAAATATTGTGTGTAACTCGTGCGTGAAGCATCTTCAAAAAACTCGATCGTTTATTGATCTCGGCTGTAGATGTCGCCTCGATTAATAAAGTGCGATCTCGTTCTTTAAAGATGGGTTTCACGCACTAGTTGCATAAATATCAATTACCTATGACTATGACAGGTGGCATATTATCCATTAACAATGACTTTTTGTACCAGATTACTAGAACATAATAAATACTATTGTTAGTAGTTTTTTTCACAAGCGTGTTTTTTACATCAAAATGAAGTTACATTTAATTACACATTAGTTAATCAGTAATAATAGTTCATTATTGCATTTCTATGACCTTCCATGTTATTATGGTCGTAAAAATTTCTGTAGTTTAACACATTAAAACAAGTGATCTTTAGACATTTAAAATATTTATTTCATTTTCCGTTTCAAATGGTTTTATTGTTTCTTCTGAGAATCTAAGGTTAATGGTTTCTACAAGTGTTATTACTTCAGCAAGGAAAGTCAGTCTGAGGAAGCTGCCCCCACATAATAACTAAAAATAAAGGTAACTCATATGAAGTAAATAGTTTTACACACAACCAGATATACACACAACTTGCGAAGGTTTAACACTGAGGGTGACAACAAGTATTATAGTTGGCATTTTAGATCATGATACAAATAAAAGAAGATATGGTACCGCGCAGGTAGACGTGGCCCTGTACGTCACGCTGTGAGTAATTCCGCCATATTTTAGATCGCACTGTGTTTAAAGTTATTTTTTGGTGTTTTTATATCACTTTTAAGATTTTAAAAGTGAAAATGAGGTGTGTTGTGTATGGTTGTGATGTGGACAATCAATGCAAGGGCTTTATGCCCGATATTAAAGTTTTTAGCTTCCCTAAAATCAAATAAACACAAAGTGTTTGGAACCGTCTGTGCAAACGGGAAGATACGTTTAATGTGAAAAATGCTAGAATCTGTTCCAGACGTTTTGTCGAAAGTGATTATGAAGGTAATTTAAAGCATTAGTTGTGTCATGTCATGAATATAAAATGTGTTTAATGTTTTTACAAACTCGCTTCAATAAGGAAGTTTATGACAGACAATTGCTAAAAATCTCCACGGTAACGAATCACCAGACTTTAATCGAGAAAATACGACAAACAAAGAGACTGAAAAAAGGCTATTTTCTTAAAAAATAATTTATTGTTTTACCTAATTTCATAAATTTACATATTTTTGTCTTGTTTAGAATAATTTTTGGCATTTTAAGACTTTTTAAATTTGAAAAATCAAAGAATACAAAAATACAATAAGTTTTAATAATTCATTATTTAAAGTGTAAAAAACCCAAAAAAACTATCCTAAAAAGCATGTTTCCGTCGCAAACATGCAGATGTTATTCACCACAAAAAATATTTGCGAAATTATAGGAACTTACAAAATTCTTATTTATAACATATTTTCGGAAGACTCTGTAGGTATATACATATTTTAATAAGAACATGCCTCTAAATAAAAATTATCCTAATTATTATGCATAGTTTTATTTTATAAAATTATTTACCTTTTCTATTCACGTAAATAGATGCGTAGAACGCAATTGGCAATTTCTATTATTTTAAATTAATTTATCCCTTTATTAACATGATTATTTTAAATCATATACTTTAAAATTTGTATTATAAACAGGAGTCCAAGTATATTGCCAGTAGCATTTATATAACTCTATATTGCCCGTTATAAATTTCAAAAATGACTCAGCGTGACGTCATGCGCGAACCCGAACGAATTTGACACGGTTTGGTATCATATCTTCTTTTTATTGTACCATGTTTTAGATGAAGAGATGTCAGTGACTGAAAAAAAACATATTATTATAAATGCAGTGTTGCCA
Source organism: Philopedon plagiatum (assembly GCA_963971165.1). Lineage (NCBI taxonomy): Eukaryota > Metazoa > Arthropoda > Insecta > Coleoptera > Curculionidae > Philopedon > Philopedon plagiatum. Next base: position 21,354,697 of record OZ020192.1, on the reverse strand, counting down.
TGTGTACCGATTTATCGGTATATCTATCGATTTCTCCTATAACTACAGAACTGCCGATTTAATTATAGAATCGAGCAATTAGTGAGAAAAGCAGTTTATTTTGTTGAATTTAACTTGGTAGTTTTATCTTACAAATAAAATGTAACATACATATGTATTTATAATATAGTCATCTGTAATCTACTTTCATAGTTTAAGGTTTTAATTGTTTTAACCCTTGTGAGAACTTTTTCCCTAATGCGTTTTTAAAAAACCTGCGGTCGGCCATGTCGATGTTTTGGGATTCCATAAAAATCCAATAAAGTCCCCACCGCCGTTGCTCGACACTTACGAGGCCCTTAAACGTGTAAGCTCGTAAAATCGTCAAAAACTATTTTCTAAACAACCGACATATGTGATAAAAGCTTTAGTTTGTTTTCTTACAGATAGAGTGTACAGTGTCTATGAGTTTATGTACCTAACACTTTATAATGTTTTACAAATTATGGCTTATCTTGGAGATAGCTTATACGAACCAGGAAGTAACGAAAGCTGTAGTTTTAAGTTAAGTGGTTTACTGTGCGGTGATATATTCTCATTTTTAAGAAACAGTGTCGAAACCTTCCGATATGTTTATGGATAACCTTTGGTGACTGATTTGGATATGACTAAGTTATACGTTTATTTAATTTTTAATACGGTGTTTAAAAAGAGATGGTGATTCTTCTGTAAGTATTGTAGGCGTGAGACAATTTTAAAATTTTTGATTGTGGTCATGTATTTGATGTCTATGTGATGTCTTGTGTGTCTATATGTGATATCAATGTGAAAAAAGTTATCAGATAACTTTAAATGTACAAAAGAAATTATTACCTTACGTGTAATACATTTTTTAAGAGTACGAGAAGTAGATTTAAGATTGGCGAGACCTGTGGCGGATTTAGAGGGTGCAGGGGGCGCGCGCTCCCCTGAAGCCTTGTACAAAAAGAAGTTCAATAGCGAATTTTATTAAAATAAATATTGTAACATAAACATTCCTACATATTCTACAAAATATTATACACAAAAACAAACATGTAAGGTCTTTGAAATGAACTATACCACAAAAATATAAATATGGATCAATACTAATATTACTAATATGTATATAAAAATGCACGCCTTTTTTGGCATTTTTGATTTACATGCTCTTTGATTGTTTCTGAAAACATTCCTTACATATCTCACAGCGATTTTATCATTTGCGCCCGATCGTTTTGCCTTCTAAAGGAAATAACAAATAACCAAATGGGTTTTTTTTAAACATTCTAAAAAGTATTTTTTTTTTCGGAAAACGGATTAACGAAACTTTTCAAAAATATTTTCTCGAATACGCATATTTCGAACGTACGTTTTTTCAAAAATGTCTCCTGACAGCTTTTTCAAAGATGCTTTTTTTGAAAACGGATTTATTTTCTCGAAAACACGTATTTTGAAAGTCCAATTTTCCAAAAAGTCTTACCAAATAATTTTTTAAAAATAGGTACATTTTCCGAAAATATGTTTTTTCGAAAACAGCATTTAAAAAATTAAATTGTGAATTCTAGCAGCTTGGAAAATGTTAATCAAGAAAAGACGAAAAAAGATCCTGAACAAACCTACACGCACCTTTTTTGGGTTTGATCAGGTTTCCTTAGGTTTGGTATGTTACTGTTTCAAAAAGCCGTTGCTTGAAAAAATTAATATCCGAAAAAATTTAATTTCGAAAAAGAAAAATACAAAAAGAACATGTTTTTAATTTCTTACCGCAGTGTCCCATGTGAAAGTTCTGGTTGACTGTTTTAAAAGATTAGCAATCGCAATTTCCCTTTTCCTGATAAAATACTCAAAGAATCCGACCCGAGGTACGTTTCTTGTTTTTAAATGGCAAGCCTTTAAAAATTAAAAATCGTGGAAAAAAAGTAAAAATTTAAATACCCTTATTTTTCTTATTACTTTAAAAGTTGTTCGAATTGACCACCATGAACGTCTTGGCAGTAATAAAGTCGATTTTGGAACTCTCACATTTGTGAGAAGTGAGTTCCAAAATTGAATTTATTCTTTAATTCAGAAATTTTATTTAACAAACAAAATCATAGAAAGACAAAAATGAAAATAAATCTCTTGTTAAAGTATATTCAAAAAATTAGTAATTTCAATTTTTCAAGCTGGCCTACCCACCCGGGAACACTATTTCCTTAACAGAAAGTCGATTTCATTAACCTCTGTATTTTTACCTCCTTGTTGCCTTTTACAAACTTTGACACAAACCAATATTTTGTAAATACGATAGAGACCACCTTGTAGAACAGGTTCCTGAAATTATGTCTAAATGGCAACATACTTGGGCAGGTTGAGAAATATAAGCGCTGAACGTCAGCAACATGCAGTATGCACAACGTGATCGTTTATTTCTTTCCTCAGAACGGACCGTCAACGGCTTTTTGCCAAAAAAGGTAGACAAAATTAAAACATATCCATAATAGATTTTAGGAAGTGAGTCCGCAGCCGGCGCCGGCAGTCAATATGAGTGCCGGCGCCGGCTTCCGAGTCGCAAGTGACTCCGCTGCCGGCGCCGCGCGCCGGTTCCCAAAATGTTGCTGCATGGATACCGGCCCCGGCATCCGTACAAAATTTCTCGGGTGCCGGCAGTTCTAACCTAAAATAAAAATAGTTACGCCTTTTAACTGATATGTAAACATTGCGTTGTTTTAATTTTGCGTAAAAACTATAAAACATGAAAGTAGGTGGTCAATTTTCTTCATATGAAAATTTTAATTGCGTTTTGGTGGACTATAAGAAGCCACAAACATTCAATTTTTAATTATATTGGCTACCAGCGCCAGCATTCATACTAAATGCGATGATAGGGAGAGGTAACCAAATAAGAAACCATCTGAATTCATGCTAAAGTAGTACAAGCAGCACACATTTATTTAAAAATTTAAATAAAACCCCATAAGCAATGGCAACAAAAAATGATAAATATATCAGGAAACATGTTAAGCTGATATGAATATTTTTAAAATTGCGTAATATTATTTTGACATTCTCTTCTTAAACTTTTTACGCTTTAAGCCAATCATTGTGTTTCCAAGTCCCTTTGGTCTTCCGAGTTTTTTTTTTATTTTATGTGGCATCTTGATGTCCTGGAGTCGTATTGCCATTGGTTCAATCCGTGACTTGGTTTCTCCTGCTACGGAAAAGAAAATCATGTTATACAGTGCGGTCCTAAAGCCCCCCCCCCTCCATTCTAACTTTTGCTACGAAAGAGATATTGAAATGAAATTTTGTGAGATTAAATATGAGGAACAAAATAATTTTCTTGACTAAAAAATTTTAAATTATCTTTCAAAATGGCGACCAGCCGCCATCTTGTATAACTTTTTAAATGGCGATAGGTGTCATGTGACACATACTTTGAAAGGTCTTTGAAAGTTCTATTCAACGTCCAAATTTGAGAAAGTAATTTTAACTTGGCAATGGCGGCAAGTTAAGTTTTAAATTTGGAAATGTTCAAATGTTCGCTGTTTGGAAAATAAATGATATATTCGTTTCCAACTCCGAATAAAAAAGAAGTTTTAAAGACTTCAAGTACCTAATGCAGCAATAATACTATCCTTATCAAGTAACATTTTCTGGAGTCTTAACTTTTAAATTTTTGGGTATATTTAACCTTTGTTTAGCAAGGGAATTAAAGTAAGATTTTGAAGCAGCATGGTTATGATCCGCTCTAATTTCCAGAATAATAAGAAACTGTTTGAATGTACTTAGGTACTTTTAAAAAAATAGTTGCAGGGCACTCTTGCCTATAAGTTGAGCATGTTCTATTGGTTTATTCATTTCTTGTCTTAAAGGGTCTTCCTCCCTTAATACAAGCGAGGCGAACATAGTAATACTTCAGTGATTCATTAATATTTTCGACAGTGTTTAGGTTTCGACGCCTTTGATTTTCGATTGTCCTGCTATCACGCAACCAATATTCATTGTTTGTGTTTCTTTTATAAACAGTCAAAGAATCCTCGAACACCTTATAGGAATTAAATTTATCACCCACTTGCATTTTAAATCTTCACCCACAAAACGCAATGGAAACACAACAACCTGTTCCTCAACGAATACTAATACAGGAAGAAGACCAACTAGCGTTGTTATTTGTCGCAGCACGGATCGAGTCGTAGGTCATATGAAATGTCAATCAAACGTCAAATTACAGCGACAATTAGTCTGGACGTTGGGGGGATTGGGAACTAAAGGTGGCGCAGGCGCAATTTAAAACTTCATATTTTTGGTTATTTTAAAGTAGCAAATAAAACTTACAAAATTATTTGGAATCAAAACCAAATAGTTTTGATGCCAAATAAATCCATAAGTTTTAAATCCACTTTAAAATATAACGTCTAGCATGAATATGAAAAGGAAAATCAAACGTAATGAAGTTGAGATCGTAACTTTATTATCAAAAAGAAACACAAATATAAACATTTCATAAATATCTTAAAACGATGCAACACTTTATAGACACTCACCCATACCTAAATTTTAAAACAACAAAATTTATAGAAATCAAAAACAATATACATTATATTCTGGTCATTTTTTTTATATATGTATAACATAACCAAGAACACGATTTTCTCAAAATTAATTTAAGGCATACAGAAGAAATAAGACATGTACACTGAGTATACCTAAGAAAAAGTCCTTAATCACAATCCTGTCAAAAAATAGATGTAACTTGTCTTGATAATGTCAAACCAAATAAGTTAGCCTTCGATTGCTTTTGGAGTCCTCGTATGACATGAAAAAGAAAAAAGGATTTCAGGTTTTTATAATACAATACATTACAACATTTGTCTCGTTTGCTCAGTCTGATATTCTTCTATGAAACTATAATTGGAATTTTTGTCAAAAGAATATTTGCAATAATTTTTTAGAGTATTGAAAGCTGTAAAACCTAAACGTGATAAAGCACTAGAACTAAAACACAAACACTGAATACTTAGACACTGTAAAATATACCACTGAGAAACTTAGATATGAAATAAAGCTACATTACAACAAAATCTATAATAGTCTCTGCTGCAATATACTTGTTTGCCTGTTGTGATCCTACCCACAATTCAACCAGAAACCTAAAATTAATGAGTACATGACTATTAAACACTGTAAGTACCTAAATTATAACACGCAACTTATTTAGGAAATATACTGGAAGGTTACTTTTACAACAATTTTATCTGTATAATAAAATAAAAATTCACTAAATACATGATGGCTACAATTGATCTATTACTACTATTGCCAAGAAAAAAGTTATGTTCATTGCACAGTTTTCGTACAAGGCTGATCAATTGTATATCAACTTTTTTTCACGTAATATGAAGGTACAAAAGAAAATTGCTGCCGGTATATACCCACCAAACCTTTTAGTAATTTACCTTATTTTTGGTTTAAAGAAAACAAGTTATATGCCATCATAATAATACAAGATAGGTATTTTAACAACGATGATTGTGAGTATTTTATTTAAAAGATTTCACTGAAACACTACTTTAAAAATTCTACTGGCAGCCTTGTCCAGCACTCAATGCAACACACGAAATCATTGGTGCAATAGGTATTCGAATTGTGTTTTTGAAGCTTAATAGCAAAGAGTTGTCCTAACTAGTATTTGCTTATAAATGAAAAATTTCATCACTTCCTTTCCTTCTAAAGTTAGGTCATCATACATTCCACAGCATTTCTCTTGAAAAACAATGGTATTGTAATAAAAGTAACCCATACTACAGACAAAATAATTTAGTTACTTACCTGGAAGAGAAAAATAATCCATCTTCTTGTTAGAATGCTATAATTAAATAAAAAGCTACAGCAAAGTCAAAAATGACCAGCAGCCATTTTTATTTACATCTAAAAGAAATTATGGGCGAGTCGGCGAGTCCACTTTAGCTTCCAGACTTCCAGTCGGCCAGACCGGGAAGTAGGGTGGTAAAATAATGAAATTGTTGATTGTTGGATTGGTCGCCTAACGCACCCATCTCTTTCTGTAGTATCGTTGGTTGGACATTTAAAAAGAGACAAAGAAAAATTTGTATGTCCGAACTTTATTCGATAAAAGTCTGGCCGGTACGTATGTCGTAACTAAGCGTGTTGCGATACTTGCCATAAGAAGTTTCATGGGGCTGCTGTTCCTGTCAGACCAACAGTACAATACGTTAGTAAAGTGAGGTTAGGTTCGTCGGCATCCGAGGCAATCCAAAGAGGGAAGACTTGGCTGCCGGCGCCGGTTCTTTTAAACTATTTTATGTCAACCAGCACCGGCACCTGTAGTATAATTATTTGGAAACCAGCGCCGGCTGCCGAGTCACTTCCTAAATTTTATTAGTACCTAATTTTAACGAACAATGCACGACATGCAAATATCTGTTATTTGTGTAGTGTTATTTTTTTCTGGGAAACAAATTTTCTTTATTATAAGTATCAGGTGATGATTTTAAGTAAGTATGAAATTCTTGGCACGTTTTATCAATATTTCACAATTATTTCACCAGGCGCGGCCCGCCCATAAGGCCATTTGGTCAATGACTCACCTAAATTTGTTTTCAATGATCCACCTATTAATTTATTTTTTAAAATCAAACTTTTCTTTTAAAAAAGTGAAAGTTCCATGCGAAAACTCCCCAAGTCAAGCCATCGTCGAAAGATATCCAAGCTTGCTCCGGGCTGGGTCGTATTTTAAATTGGCCTCATAGGTTTAAATGGGCGATATAAATTCATTAAAACTAAGAGAGAAACAGACATACGCGCTTTAGGGAGTTAAAAAGAGACACAATTTGTCGACGGCCAATCAAAACTATCGCGCCACTCTCACTATGGACATACACTCAAACCGCCCCGTAAAATATATTCCTTCAAAACATTGGGTTTGGAAAAAGAAAAACTAATTAGGTAGCTAATATGCGCGTTGTATTTGCATTGTATTAATGTATTATTAATTAGCGGTTAAACATAAAAACTTATAAATACGATATGAGCCGCGCCAGTAGTCATCAACTATAATGGCATCGGACCGGTTTTCTTACAATATCAGCGTAGTCCAGAGGTAGAATCTCAGCGAGTTAACGAAGAGGTCGTCAGTTCGAGGCTGTGTTAGGGTAGACTTTTTTTTAAATTTTTGTTATTTAAAAAATTAGATTTTCTCTAAAAGGTGTATAGGCAACAAGTTAGCACTTGTTCCTCGATAAAATATTTTTAAAATTATTGGCAATCTCATATCTTCTACAGCTGGCAGCCTGCACGTGCGTAGATCGTATTACTATGTCTAGTCGCCAGTATTGTATTTATTAAAGAAAACGGAGTTTCGGCAGCGTTCCTAATTTTATTTTACGAATAATCATACTTTTAGCTCAGAATAAACACCATCCATTTATACTGGGCTTTTAGTACAAGGCGCGACCTCTATTGAGGAGACGCTAAACTAATCAAAACCGGAAGCCGCTAACAATCTTGAGTACTAAAACACATACAAAAAGTCATAAATATCTAGACTAGCAATGTTCAATATACAACAGCACCTATTTTATGATTATTGCGATGTTTATTTGTAGGTAAATAATGTCTTGGCAAAACTAGGCACATTATTAAAAAACCGTCCTTAATTAAAAAAGTGTATTTTGTTTGTTGCGTTGATATAACTAGTTTCTCTCAAAATTTTGACCCACCTGTAAAAAAACTCACGGGCTTTTGCTTCCAAGTTGATGACGCATTTTGGCGTCCCGAACCTTTCCTTCTACCGGAAAACGAAACAGTCCCGTTCAAAACGGGACGTATGCATTAGATATTTATGTAAACTTTGCAAACTAGAAAATACAATTATTAATTTTATGCGCTAGACTTTGTAACGTTTTGGTAGGTTTAAAAAATAAAAATGAAATATGTAGGTGTGTCTTTAATTTAGACAACAATAAGTTAATTTAAATAAATTGCTTTCTTCCGAAGACTTGCTCGCTTATTTAAATTATAATAGGGGGTTATTATATTGTTAAAGCAGTTTGTAAGGTAATTGTATATAAAGTCTATTTAAAACTAAGAAAAATATAAAAAATTTAAGTATGAAAAGTTCACTGTTTTCATAGAAATGCATAAGTACACATGTGTTAATATTTGATTTATGATAACTGTCTTACTTTATGATAACTGCTTAAAGAGACACAAATTTCTATAGGTTGCATTTTTTAACAACTAATAAACTAATTTAGAGTAAGTAAAACTTACTGGTGACCGTAGTCCCATTGCCATATATTTATTATTATTGTATCATAGTTGTCCCTCTTCAGAGCAGTAGTCAGCGCTCATTTTGTTGACTTCCCTCAATGGCGGAAGTATTGTATTCGTAATCAACTGATTTTATCATATTTTGACGTGTTAGGGTCCCTAGATCACGAAAATCAAGGTTTGCTATTCCCGGTTATCTGTCGGTCGGTCTACTTGTCAGTCTGTATGTCGGGCTGTTTGTTGGCGCGAAAACCAAAATATCAAATTTTGCATGTAGATCAGGCTTACCGCGGTTCGAATCCGGCTACACTTTCGATAAAATATATTTAGGTTGAGCACCTTAAAAGATTAAATTGTATTTTTGATTGCTTTAACTCAAATTCGATTCACTTTATGAAAGACATATTTTGTACAAGCTTTCGCCCGCGACTTCGTTCGCAGTATAACTATTTCACTCTATTACAAATTTTGAGCCCCCATTTCACCCCCTTAATGATTGATTTATTAAAAACTGTAAAACGCGTGTTTAAACATTTATTTTTTTAGAGTACTTTTATGGAGTTTTGAGTTAATAGGACCATCTAATATTTTTTCTTCATACAAAGTTTGAACCCCTGTTTCACCTCCTTAGGGGTTGAGTTTTGAAAAATCCCTCCTTAGTAGATGCCTATGTTATTATAAGAAACCTGTGTTCAAAACTTTAACGTTCAGATTCACTAAGAAGGTTTAAGATTTAGTACTGGTTTAAATTAAGATCTTATAGTTGATCAGTTATGTTTCACAGTTTTTTGTCCTGTCATTGTTAATATGTCGCCATTTAAAACTTATGAGTTATTATGTTATTTCTGCGATTTGCTTGGTTTCCAAATGATTTTTATCTTGAAACGAGTTGCTGTAATGAATTTAGTTGCGTACTAAAATTGCCCCTTTCTTTATAAATTTGCGAAAAAGCTCAGAAACAGATTCATAGTATAAAACTTAGTTGCTTTATTCTTATACTTGTCAGTTTAAAATTTTTGGTTGTCAAATTAGACCGGACTAGCGTTGGATAATCTGGCTGTAAGTTTTTAGACCCAGCGGTGTGGGCTTGATATGTCAGCGAGTCAGTTTCTTCTTTTATATACAGGGTATCCCAGAATTTTCTTAATAAGCAATATCTCAGTGATTATAAAATCTAAAAAAGTGATCTAAGCGGGGTTGGTTAGGATATCGAATGGACTTCCACAAAATACCCTCGAAACCATTTTTCATTATGTTAATCCTCAAAAAGCCACCCCCACCCCTAACATTTCAAATTAGACGCCCAATTTTTTTCACACTAGGTAATAGATATGTCACTTTGTTTTATAACTGGTAATAAACTTATTTGGGACATTTATTTCCATCTTTTATGGAAATTTCATGGAAATATCAGAAAACGAATGAGAAAATATTTTTTGCAAGTATTGTTTCACCGTTTTAATTTTTAATTTTATGACAAATAATGTGAGCAATTTTCTTTCATACTAACTAGAAATTAATTTAATTAACAGTGGTAAACCTGTTTTACAAAATTTAATTTTATAAATTTACCATTTGGAAAGGAAGGAGTTGGGGTAGATTTTTGGGGGTTGACATAATGAAAAATGGTTTCGAGGATATTTTGTGGAAATTCATTCGATATCCTTACCAACCCCGCTGTGATATTATGTTTAGCTTTTATAATAGCTGAGATATTGCTTGTTAAGAAAATTTTGGGACACCCTATATTAAGATATAGATAAGGATTTTTTGATATAAATAAAGGCACTTCTGGTCGGCCAAATACAGGGTGGACAACCTAAAAATTTAAATTTGGTTTATTTTTGCTACAATTGAAATATTATTTATCTGAGACAAATATTGCTATTTTTGCATGCGTAGATTCTTATTATTTATTAAATAAGAGAGTGCTATTTTAAATAGTAATAATTTTTTTTCAAACCCGAGAATGCATTTATCACAAACATCCCATTCACGCCAATATATCTGTCTGCCTGTCAGTCTGTCTGTTGGTATGAAAACTTTAAAAATTAATTGGTTAAAAAAGAAATTTTAACCGTGGGCCGAAACCGGTTACGCTAATATATACAGGGTGAGCCCCCTAAAAATCTAATTTATATGTTTGTTTTTTGAACTTGAAGGCGATTCATTTTATAAATGTTATACTCTGTCTATGTCACTAAGACTGTGACAGTTGATAGAAACAAAGGCACTCGGTGCACTAATCTCTCAGATACAGGGTGGGAAAATTAAATGTTAGCTATTTTTGCTCTATTTGCAGTAAGTTGTTATTATTTTTGAGATTAGGTGTACTCTCGTAAGTGTATTTCCTAATTCTATTATATCTTATTTCATTTTGTACAAGAAGTTCCATGGAAAGATGTTTGCAGATTTTTTTTACTATAGTGGTGTTGCTCAATTATTTGCTAGAAAAACAGTGTAGATACGTAAAAAAGACATACAGTGCACTTTTTTAACGCGGGCCATGTTAAATTTATAATCCTATGTTAGAGATGAAACTTGACATACATAGGTAAATTTTAGTCTTAAGATCATGTTAATTTGCCAATAATTATGCCAAGAACGCTTCAAAATGCTTAAAAAACTAATTTATTTTTTAAAGAACATTAATTTTTCACACCCCTTGTATTATTGTTTTTTTTGCCTTTTCATCCCAAGTGAAGCGGATGCACGTTTTCTGACGTTTAAAACATTATTTTCACAATTTTAAATGCATTTTTAGGTATTTTTTGAAGTTTTGTTTGGCATATTTGGCAAATTAACATGCTCCTCTGAAGGGCGATTATACAATATGCTGATTGAGGAAACCAAAAAGGATTCTCTATACCAGCGGTTCCCAACCTTTTTTAATGGCGTATCACCAAAAACGTTTCGTAATTTTAGGTTCCACCTAATTAGAATACTTACCTAGGTCATTCTAGGTAATTCTGAATAATTGCAAATTAAGTTCAATTTAAATTTTTACCAGGGAATAAAATAAAATTTTAACAATAAGTATTAAAAATATTTTATATTATATCTAGTTTTCACAATCAGTGTTGCCAGTGTTGCCATCTTTCCTTTTTTCTTCAATAGATTTATTAGATTTGTCGCGTTTTTTTTTTGGATGATTTTAGTTTGTCTGTTTTTGGTTGGTGTTTATTTTATGTCTTGTTTAGCGTACCACCGGGAATAATTGCATGTACCACAGGTTAGGAGCCGCTGCTCTATACCAACACTTTTCTTTTTATGTGAGATAGCATTAAGATAGGCTGCAGAGTGAGCAAATCTGTTAAATAATGGACTCATTACTACACATTACAAAGTAACTAAAAAAGCCGTACGTATCGAAAAACACCTCGGTAATGAAATGAAATATATTATTACATATTATGTAGGCCAAGCAACAGAGCAAAATATTAGCGATTTTTTGACATTAATCTTATTAGAAAACCGCCAGTGCCATCATCTGAAAGACGATCCGTAGATGATTCCTGTTATATTTCCAACTCTGAAATTTTTTCCTTTAATTTGTTATAAACATTTTTAAGCAAAAAAACGCGATTTCTTTAGTTTTTTGCTTATAAAATGGAAAGCAATGAAGCAATCTTAATGATGTGAACGGACGATTTGTAGAGAATAAAAATATAAACAAAATGAGAGGTCGAACGTCCCGCTAGGATAAGTAGCAACGGAGAAAATCCGGAAAAACCGGAAAATTAAGAGTTTTTTTTAATTCATAAATCGGCCATTTTTAAACGTAGAGGGCTCAAACTTTGGGAAAAAGTAGTAATTTATAGCTACTTTATGTGTGCAAAACCCCGACGCTGTCCGACGATTAGTTTTGCCACAATCGTCATTTAAATTTTTAAACACACTATTTTGCAACAGGTCTATATGCTCTATGGATCCTCCGATTGTAACTATTGAAACGGATTTGAAAAGTACAAGTTTAATTGAACAATATGTATATTTTAATTTTTCCATAAAGTGCTACGAAACCGGTTGAAAATGCACGTAAAGATGCGTGAAAATGGCCGAGCGCGCGAAGGATGTCGCGCAGCGGGAGAGCAGCGGAGCGAAGGGGAGCCAATATTCGCGCGCTCGGCCATTTTCACGCATCTTTACGTGCATTTTCAACCGGTTTCGTAGCACTTTATGGAAAAATTAAAATATACGTATTGTTCAATTAAACTTGTACTTTTCAAATCCGTTTCAAGAGTTACAATGGGAGGATCCATAGAGCATCCAGACCTGTTGCAAAATAGTGTATTGAAAAATTAAAATGACGATTGTGGCAAAACTAATCGTCGGACAGCGTCGGGGTTTTGCACACATAAAGTAACTATAAATTACTATCTTTTTCCAAGGTTTGAGCCCTCTACGTTTAAAAATGGCCGATTTATGAATTAAAAAAAACTCTTAATTTTCCGGTTTTTTCGGATTTTCTCCGTTGCTACTTATCCTATCGGGACGTTCGACCTCTCATTTTGTTCGTATTTTTATTCTCTACAAATCGTCCATATACACCATTAAGATTGCTTCATTACTTTCCATTTTATAAGCAAGAAACTAAAAAAAATCGTGCTTTTTTGCTTAAAAATGTTTATAACAAATTAAAGGAAACAATTTCAGAGTTGGAAATATAATAGGAATCATCTACGGATCGACTTTCAGATGATGGCACAGGCGGTTTTCTAATAAGATTAGTGTCACGACAAATCGCTCTATTGCTTGACCTAATGTAGTTGTAGAAAAACATCGGAAAAATATTATGCTTTATTGGCCATCAGCACTCTTATATCACGCATAATAAATGCTCGTTTACCTAACACGACGCCACTACTTGTTTAATTAAATAATCACATTAATCTACTATGGATGTAAAAAATTTACATGTGGTAATGATAGACCTAATTGTTTATTGTCAATATTTCAATTGTAAAAATGAACCTTGAACCTGGGTTCCTATTAATCTAAAGGTACTTTCAACACTATTTCTATAACTTTTGCGTAAGTACGTCGCTGGTCACAATGTGGATACCATATTATTGATAAGCAAATACCACGGGACGCGTTTTCTATAAATGTTGATTATTATTCATTTTATTATCAATTTTCACGAAAGTATGATAACTTGATGTCATAACTTTACCATTACTTTATTAGTAGACAATAAAACTTAATTTCCTGCTTCTCTACTAGATCCTTATATTAACCCACCAACAACTACTCAATATATTTTTCTTAACTATATGGACACTGAAAAATTAATTGTTTATTATCCGTTACCCGCTGCTTCGTTCACGCATAATGAGTTGTTTGACCAAATTTTGATTTTGAAGCTATTGTATTTCGATGAAGGAAAAATAGACGTTTTACTTTTTGATACTGTTAAGTAGGTATTACAAAATAAGTATTCGTATAAAAAATTGCAAAAGTTTAACCTACATCGCAATACCGTGTTTTTGTATGCTTCCCTTAAGACAAGGACTTTGGGAAAGGCGGCATGACAATGAGATTGCCATTTTTAAAATGTAAATCTATAGTTCTTTAATTTGCCGATTAATACAATCATTGTGTTCTATTGCTTATTTACATACTTATTACAACAAAGACACAGCGCATTTGATGCCATTTATAATGAATAAATAAAATATAAGGACTAGCCATTATCAGTCTAAATGATGCATTTTTAGATAACATGCATTCATAATAATTCAAACGGTTTGCACTTATCTTTATTTATATAAAATTAAAAATTGTCAAAAATGTCTAAAATATAATTAAGTTTTTAAACTTTTTATATGCAACGATCTTGTTCTCCTTACTGCTTTGTAATTTTTTTTTCATATTCGTTTATCGCATCGGTGGGTATGGCAATGCATTTATCTGATTTCTCGTCGTTTCTGTATTAATAATAATAAAATACATATAAAATCAAAAACACAGTTTTAATCAAACAAAAACAAAGTTATAACATAACTAACATCGGGTTGCAGATAGGAAATTTATTTTGGGATTAGCCAACATTGCGTTAAATTTTAACACAGTGTTAAATTTTTGTCAAGTGACCCATGATGTAACTGAAGCTGGTATGACTAAAGCATACATGTAAAAAAGCAGGCCAAGTTCTCATCAGGACTATGTGTTTTGTTATCTGAAAAAAATAACTGAAATGTAAAAATTATGCCAAGTTCCTTGCCTACACGTTATTAGCAGTAGGCCAAGCAACAGAGCAAAATATTAGCGATTTTTTGACATTAATCCTATCAGAAAACCGCCTGTGCCATCATCTGAAAGACGATCCGTAGATGATCCCTGTTATATTTCCAACTCTGAAATTTTTTCCTTTAATTTGTTATAAACATTTTTAAGCAAACAAACGCGATTTTTTTAGTTTTTTGCTTCTAAAATGAAAAGTAATGAAGCAATCTTAATGGTGTAAATGGACGATTTGCAGAGAATAAAAATACGAACAAAATGAGAGGTCGAATGTCCCGATAGGATAAGTAGCAACGGAGAAAATCCGGAAAAACCGGAAAATTAAAAATTTTTTAAACGATTCATAAATGGGTCATTTTTAAACGTATATAGAGGGCTCAAACTTTGGGAAAAAAGTAGTAGTTTATACTTTATGTGTGCTTTATGTGTGCAAAACCCCGACGCTGTCCGATGATTAGTTTTGCCACAATCGTCATTTCAATTTTTCAATACACTATTTTGCAACAGGTTGGATGCTCTATGGATCGTCCGATTTTAATTATTGAAGCGGATTTGAAAAGTACAAGTTTAATTGAACAAAATGTATGTTTTAATTTTTCCATAAAATGTTACGAAACCGGTTGAAAATGCACGTAAAGATGTGTGAAAATTGATGAGAGCGCGAAATCGATCGAGTAGCGGGAGAGAAGCGGAGCGAACGGGAGCCAATATTCGCTCGCTCGGCCATTTTCACGCATCTTTACGTGTATTTTCAACCGGATTCGTAGCATTTTATGGAAAAACGAAGATATACATATTGTTCAATTAAACTTGTACTTTTCAAATTCGTTTCTATAATTAAAATCGAACGATCCATAGAGCATCCAGACCTGTTGCAAAATAGCGTGTTGAAAAATTAAAATGACGATTTTGACAAAACTAATCGTCGGACAGCGTCGGGGTTTTGCACACATAAAGTAGCTATAAATTACTACTTTTTCCCAAAGTTTGAGCCCTCTGCGTTTAAAAATGGCCGATTTATGAATTTAAAAAAAACTCTTAATTTTCCGCTTTTTCCGGATTTTCTCCTCTCTTTGCTGCTTATCCTATCGGGACGTTCGACCTCTCATTTTGTTTGTATTTTTATTCTCTACAAATCGTCCATTTACACCATTAAGATTGCTTCATTACTTTCCATTTTATAAGCAACAAACTAAAAAAAACGCGTTTTTTTGCTTAAAAATGTTTATAACAAATTAAAGGAAAAAATTTCAGAGCAATCATCTATCGTCTTTTAGATGATGGCACAGACGATTTTCTGATAGTATTAATGTCACGACAAATCGCTCTATTGGTTGGCCTACAGTGTTTTGATAAGCACAGAAAAATATTGTGTGAATTAATAAATTTACAGACCAAACGTGGCAAGTTTTCATTAAAGAACTGAGCAATATTGCCAAGTTTGGTCTGTAAATTTATCAATTCACACAATCTTTTTCTGTGCTTATAAAAACCATAGTAGTAAAAACACTGCTAATAACGTGTAGGCAAGTAACTTGGCATAATTTTTACATTTCAGTTATTTTTTTCAGAGTGCAAAACACATAGTCCTGACGAGAACTTGGCCTGTTTTTTACATGTATGTTCTTGGTGGGATCAGAAACTAACAGATAGGTATCGAGGTTGGATTTGATTCTCTGAAAATATATTGCATTTTTACCCCTTTAGGGGCGTCTCTCTTTTGTATTCTTGTAATATAGGGTGCTGAACTGATTCGCGGTGCCAATACAAATCGAATACCTATGCACAATATTATATTTCTGGATTTTTGAAAATTTCAAAAATAATTTTTCGTAAACCGATTTTTTTTAAAGAACACTTAAAAACATGTCGTTTGCGAAAGCACATTTTTCAAAAAACTTTTCTTTCGAGAATACAGTTTTTATTTTTGTTTTAATATACAGTGTCGCCAGAAAGTATAATACATATGGATTTTTTTATTATAAGGTTTAGAAAAAATCGATTGAGCAGATCAACTCAGCTTCACTTCAAACCTTATAAACAATTTCGCTACCCCGATTTGTTATATTTATCATCTGGCGGAGAATTTGAATTTTCCGGGATCGGTTGACCGAAAGTCAAAATATAGAAAAATTTTATGAGTTGTTCCAAATTTAATTTTATGGTAACACATTTTTGAATTCTTTAGACAGAAACAGAAATTTGACGTATTTTTCTATGAAAATATTTTTATTTGAAACAGTTATTTTTCCAACTCAGAAATATGTTTTACAGACCAAAGCAAATATTTAGTCTATTTTTTTTTTATTTCGGTAAATAATTAGTCATTGATTCTCAAGGGCGATTTTGAAAATATTATTTGGAAAACCGAGTTAAGCACGGTTCAAATACCGTAGCTCGGAATTTCCAATATTTAATTTTACCTTTTAAAAGACGCACAAGACTAATTATTTACTGAATTTAATCAGAAGAAAAATCACTAAATAACTATTTATTCACATTTTTCGAAAACTGTACTTTCGAATGTGGTTTTGAAGAATGGTGTATTCGAAAAAAAAATTTTGCAGAATTGTATTTTCGAATAAATATGCTTTGAAAAATTCGTCTTTCAAAAAATATTTTTGAGAAATGGTTTATCAAAAATTTTTCGCTTATCCACTACTCATTTTCCATTTTTTTGGCATTTTGTAAATCAATATAATATAAACATTGTAAAAATTCCCATAGAATATTGTTAACCCTTTCTACAGGAATACAAGAAACGCCACTGGCAAAAACCTTGACGTACATTAATCCACAAAACCGTATTACCGTATACATAATTTTAAAAACCCAGAATTTACCCATGCTATTACACCGCTATTTTTCCAATTAAACCGTGATTAATAACAAGATGACTAACTCGTCATTTAGCAACAAACGCATGGTACTCGGGTACACAATAGAAAATACAATGACAATTTACGGTGCTGTGGTTCATTCATTCCGCCTTAAACCGACTACTTTTGTAGTTTTGACTTAACAGCTTTTTAAAGCCATTCCGAACGATGTTTTTTATTAGCTTCAATTAGTGTTAATTTTCGACCATCCTGTGGGTGATTAGTTCAAAGGGAGCACCCTCTCAGTTTAGGCCTAGTTTTGTGAGTGCATTGCGTGAATAGCGTGCGTGTAATTTTGGTGAAAAATTTGAACTAAATTATTGGCGGGAAAAATTATTCTGGAAATATGGAAGATGAGACTTTTAACAGATCACAATTTTCTGAGCTAGTAAGGTAAGATAATTTGTTTTTTGCTAAGGAGTGCTTGAGCAAAAATTTTAACGATGCGCTGAACATCACTGTCAAGGTGCGCATCATTGGCGTACTGTTTACAGGTGTATAATTTTTATTTTATTCATTAAAAATAGTATTGCAAATTATCTAAATCAAAAATAATAAATCTGTTTATACGGTGATACAAAATAATTTATATTTGAGTGTTTGTTACACATATTAAATTTATTTTTAATAAGAATATGTTTATTTGACAAAGTTTCATATATAGCAAAAATTATTTTGGTACTTTTACCCTAAGCCTTTTTGGAGCAACCATTTCTTTTTAGTTTCAATTAAGTAATGTTAATTTTTAACCATCGTTGTTTGATTATTCTAAAGGGGCACCCTAGCTCCCTAGCTTCTATAGTGTATAGAAAATTTTGGTGGATTTTTTTCGGTGATTAAACTAAATTATTGGCGGGAAGATACTTATATACTAAATCAAGAATATTCAACCTATTTATTCTGTGATAAGGAAAGTAATTCGAGCTTACTTGGGCTTGTTATAAATATATTAATCAGATTTAATCAGTTGCCTCCCCTGGGGTCGGGTTCCATGGTGCTTTTTAACAACTACGCAACTTCGTAATTTTGCAACATACGATTTTTGTCTTTTTGCCACCCCCCCCCCCCCCCGAAATTTACTCTATGGGCACCCAGGTGTGTATATTCGGCACAGCTTATTTTGTTGCTATAATTTTCTAGATATTCTTTCCTAACTAATACTTTTTCTAGCAATAATGTATTTTCAATTTTTTAGAAGCTATTCCCTGCAGCAATTTTTTTACTTAGTGTAATGTTCGACCACTCTGCGGGCGAATAATTAAATATAAGCACCCTCTTTTATTCACATTTATCTGTACTGCAGTGCGATATACTTGATCATTTTAATGATGCGCTAAATACTAGTGTGATATCTGACCCGTGCCATTGGTGTACTGTTAACAGGAGTATTACTCGGTTTTAGGGATTGCTTTTAGGGTAAGAAATTCCCTTTCTTAGAAAAAAAATATTAAATTTATATAATGTGTACAATAATATAATTAAATTGAAAAATATGTTTAAATAAATTATGAATACTCTGATTTGTTGATAATTGAGAAAATTTATTTTTACTCTCTTTCGATATTTCCATAATTCTGTAAATTCATTCCGAGGATTTAGGTTATACGCATGCTTTTGTTTATTAATTAGTTTTAATTACTATTAATTTTTGGCCATCCTGTTTGTGATTACTCTCTTCTAGTCATTGTTTAGGCCTCGGTTTATCAAGTGCGTTTTATTAATAGTGTGTTTGTGCGTATGTTAGGGTTTTTGTTTTATTTTATAAATTTGAAATAAGGATTTCAAAAATTAACAAGCTAAGATGGGAAATGGAAGTGTTAACACCTCAGAAGTTTACGAGCTAGTGAGGTTTGATAATTTAGTTTTCTTAACATAATTTTATGATCAGCGTTACGGCGAATAGAAAGTTCGGCACTCCTATTTAAAAATTTTAATTTTTAATAAACCATTTTCAGAATTTCAAAGATTCACATTCAAAAGTTCGCTGAATATTTAGAAAACTAAAAATTACATTCTTTAATCAAAATTAAAAAAATCTCTTATATTCACATGTTTTTCTATTCCCAAAGATGCGTACTTACAGAGTTAGATGAAATAATTTTAGCAGAACTTTTTTATAACATCCGATATATTATGTTTTAGTCAAGTGATTGCGAAAGAGTATTGAAACTAACTATTGTTTAATACGGAACGTTTGACTAACTATTTTTAAAGTGGTTGTATGAATATTAATATTTTGTTATTAATAATAACACATTGCATATCGAGAACGAAGTCTATAAGAATAAGAACATTGCTATTTTTATAAAAGGAAACCCCAGTATGTTCTTTCATACATTAGTTAGTAGGTACCTACCCTTTCTATCGATTGTCAACATTTTAAAGGAGAGCAAGACCTAAAAAAATTTTCTTGTATCTAAAAATATGAATTTACGTAATCAATTTTTTTAAAACTGAAACATTTCTTAAACAGATAAGACTAAAGCTAGAATATACAGAGTGTCCGAAAAGTGTTAATATGGGCAAATATCTTTGCCCTTATAAACATAGACACCGTGTATCTTATTGGTTAATACCTAAAAATCAAATTTTTTGTGCACTTTAACTTATTCAATCCTCTTGAGGGGTGACGCTAAGGAGTTGAGTTCAAAAATTTTAAATGCAAACCTATGCCGTGTGGTGCCTCATTTTAAAGGTCTTTAAAAAAGAAACATTTTACCGCAAAACCGAGATCCAAAACTAAATTCGTTTTTAAATGGCAAGCCTTTAAAAATTAAAAATCGTGTCTGGTCTAATTTGACAACCAAAAGTTTTAAACTGACAAGTGTAAGTGTAAAACAACTAATTTTTATACTCTAAAATTGTTTCTGGTTTTCGCAAATTTATAAAGAAAAGGGCAATTTTAGTAGGTAGGTACGTAGTTTCGACAATAATAGAACTAAATACATTCTAGCAAACAGTTTCAAACTGAAAAGCATTTAGAAACCAAGCAAATCGCTGAAATATCAGAATAATTCATAAGTTTTTATTGACGAATTATTAACAATGATAGGACAAAAGCCTGTCAAAACATAACTGATCAACTAGAAGATCTTAATTTAAACCAGTACTAAATCTTAAAGCTTCTTAGTGAATCTGAACATGAAAATTTAAGTACCTGTATTCCAAAATCGACTTTATTACTGCCAAGAAAATAAAGTAGGATTATTCTTTTTGATTCTGGTCTGGGTGTCCTCCTGATACTGCGATTTCTGGGTGCTTACTGCTGACGAACAGACCACCCCAGTGGTCTGTTCGTCAGCCACTCTGGATGTGAGCCTGACCAAACCCAGAAAGGCGAATATATTATGCAGGTTTGCCAACGCTTGCCTGGATTTACTTAAGATCCTTTTTCGGTCTATGTTATTAACACTAACGAAAAACTGTAGGTAATTTCCAAATTTTTCTTTCGTAACATGAATTTTTGGTGGTGTAATTCTAAAATATATTTAGTATATATTTGCATTTTTTGGGTTCACTCAGGTTTGCTTAAGTTTGCCTAAGTTTGCTTAGGCTTTGTTCTTTATTAATCAAATTATTACTCTATCCTGTAAGATCAAAGCAGTATTCATATTGACCCAAATATTGACCAGTCAGTTATTAAATTATGAGTAATGGAGTTTAATAAATTGTCCATTTGTGTTAAGCCATTATTCATACTTATTATAAAGGCCAGTGTCCGTTATAATCACGTGGTCCGTGACATATACATCTTAAACTAGATAGTCTTATTTAACGTTTTTCTATTTAGTATTCTTATAATGTTCAATGTTATTAGTTCAGATTTTTAATCCTATATCAAAAATAGGTTTGGGTCATAAACCTGCTTCCGTTATTTTGATAGGTAATCCGCAATTCTTCGTCAGTTATATTTTTAAATTAGTACAAGGTTTCCTGTTTGTCCGTCAGCCTTTTATGTAGAGTTCCTTTTTTGAAGACACTTTGAGATATACCGCTCACTGGATATGATAAATAATGCGGTTGTAGTTTCTTTTTTAACAATCAATGATACTGTTTTACGGCCCTATTTGTTTTCTTTTATTTCTTCATCTAAGTATTATTGTCTACACATGCGACACATATGCCGACGGGACACTCTACTAAAATGCACCCCAGTGGCGGAGTACAAGGAAAAAAAAAAATTAAATACTGATGGATGTACCTTATTAAAAGTTCCTCATTCGATTTGTGCTTTTTAAATTACCTATTTTCCGTCGTTTTATCCATAACATACTCGTATACGAGTCTACTACTTATATATATATATATATATATATATATATATATATATATATATATATATATATATATATATATATATATATATATATATATATATGTACATATATACAGTGTCCGCTGCTATAAAGTTGGCTGCATATGGGAAAATTTTTTATTATTGATATTTTCAAAAAAAAATCTATTGGCTGTTCTTTTCTGCATGGCCGACAACCAAAAAATCTATTCTAACACATGCCATCTGATCACTGGTTTTATCATTCTGTTATTAAAAATATCAACTGTCAATATATGACAGATACGGCGATATTTTGGATTTTTTTGTGACAGTACTCTTATCTTAGCACATCTCTTGTATTGGACATTGCTTTAATTTCAAAAATACTTATAACATCTAAAATTAATGTTCGGCCGTTCCCGAGATACGGGGCTTGTGTTCTGTTGAACGAAATCGCTGCACGATTTACAGCTGGGCACGTTCCATTAAAAAATCAACTATTTTCTGTGCGCTCTCAGATTGCTCGCGGTTGATCTGTACTCAGGAGGTAGATCAACAAGATGAGCACATGAAAATGGCAGAAGCAATGATTTTTTTTACGATAATTGTGACAGAAGTCGTAGCCTTTCCGATATTCTTTCGTCCTCTTTATAAGAAAAGAATGCAGTTATTGAAATAATTACAAACAGAACACTTTCAATTAAAAATCCTAAGGTTACAAATTTTGTTCAGTTATAAATTAATAAATACGACGATCACGAAATAAGATTTGTCTTTATTTTTTATTAGCAATATTTGTTATTAATTCATACATGTACGCACACGTTTTTAATACCTAAGTATCTCTTCAATAAACCACAAAACTAAACGACTATTCAACGGAGTGACTGACAGATAACAGCTGGTAGGCTAGTATTAAAGCGATGTTCCAATGCTTGCAAGAGAGCATGAACGCAATTCGAGCGCGTGACATATTAGAGCGATTTGAGAGCACAAGAGCACATTAATAAAAGTAAATGGAAGATGCTGTTAAAGAATAGTACTTTTGAGTTTTTAAAGCCGATTTTTGTGAGATGTGTGCAATTTTCTACGCCGGGTCTGATTATGCTATTGTTATTATCAGCTGTCAAACTGTGACAGATACAACGCCATTTTGAATTGTTTATTGTTTAAGTGGGAAAAACACCTACGACCAAATTATCCATCGCTAGACCGGACTAAGCTGAAACCCAAAAGTTTTAAACTGACAAGTGTTAAAATAACTCAACTAAGTTTTATAGTATAAATTTGTTTGTGAGTTTTACGTACATTTAGAAATAAAAGAGTAACTTTATTACGTATTTTCCACAAGAACTAAATTCATTCTAGCAACACCTCTCAAGATAAAAATCATTATATAAATCATAAATTTTTAATGACGACTTATTAACAGGCGTGAGGTCAATTTAAAATACGACCCAGCCCGGAGCAAGCTTGGATAATCTTTCGACGGTGGCTTGGCTTGATTCTTTCTTGAGGAGTTTTCGCATAGAACTAGCTCTTTTTTGAAACAAAAGATTCTTTTTTGGTTTTAAAAAATTAAAAAATAAATTGTTAGGTAGATCATTAAAAATTTTAGGTGGGTCATTGACCAAATGACCTTATGGACGGGCCGCGCCTGCTTATTAACAATGACAGGACCAAAACCTGTCAAAACCTAACTGATCAACTAGAAAATCTTAATATAAGCCAGTACTAAATCTCAAACCTTTTTAGTGAATCTTAAATAAAACAAACTGTAATATAAATGATAAAAATACAATGGTCTTTAAATGAAATAATTTTACTATAGATTTTATTTATTTTTTTATTTGGTTACTGGTATGACATAACTAAGGAAGTTCGGGGGTCCAACTTCCTTGGACGTGATCAGTTTAAAAGATGTTACTAGTTACTGTTTTAGAAGCATTGTATGCAAATAGTAAAGTGTACGGACGTTGAAGATTTACGTTCTTGTTTGTGATGGAATTTTTTTTAATGTTTAGTTTTGAAAATGTAGCTACCCAGCCAAAATTTATATTGATTTTCTCTGCAAGCCACTCTTCTTTTGTACAAAATTAGTATTCCTAATATGATTCTTGCTAAAAGTGTTTATAACTTTATAGATCAAGAATATTAATGAGTTTTCTAATTTGTTGTGTGTAAGTAGAAGCTTCTAGTAGGCATTATCTTTAAAAACATAATTTTCAAAATTTTTAATTAAATACGGTGTTAATATTCGAATTAGGGATATTCGTTCGGTTTACAGGTAATATATGTAGTAAGAATGCAAAATAAATTATTTTCTAGAGCAATAAAAACTGTCAAGATAAAATCAAAAGAAATGGGACTATTTTTAATTCTGGTCCCTGAATTTTCCTATCTTTGGGAACAAAGGTGCACTTGTACTGTCAAAGGAATTCGACATATTATGGTGTATTAGCAGCCAAATGCAATTTCGGAATAATCAAGAAGACAGCTGGACGCGGTCTTGGAAAAAAATTTAAATGGATAGAGGGGTCTTCCGATACATCATTTTCAAGATCTCATTGATTACCTTATGATCCTAGAATATTGCGTACTTTTTCGCCCTAAGAACAAAATGGCGGCTTGTTAAATCACATATTTTAAAAATAAAATGTAAGTAATGAATATCGGTGAAATTTTTAACTCGGCGGTTTGAAAATACGCCTCTAATGATAGCAAGAGGGTAAAAAAATATTATCAAGCCCTCCCCCACCCCACTAATTGAAATAAAATTTAAATTGTGTTAAAAATTAGATCTGAAATTATTAAAATGACATTGAGGAAATACCAATTTTTTGGAGGTACAATTTAAATTTTATTTTAATTAGTGGGGGTGGGGGAGGGCTTAATAACATTTTTTTAATTTCTTGCTATCATCAGAAGCTTATTTCCAAAGTGCCGATTAAAAAACTTCAGCAATATTCATTACATTTATTTGACTTTTAAAATATTTGTTTCAACAAGCCGCCATTTTGTTCTCAGGGTGAATATTGATGTAATATTCTAGGATCATAAAGTACTTCATAAAACCTTTAAAATGATGTATTGCAAGACCCCTCTTTCTATTTAAATTTTTCTTTGCAAGATGGCGTCCAGCAGCCATCTTGATTTTTCCGAGAGTCACCGAGAGTGCACCAAAACATTTTTTAGTAATAATCATATGCCAACTTTTATTTTTCTAAATGTAACGGTTCAAAAGTTAAGAGGAGGGGCATCAAAGAGTCGCACTATATATATATATATATATATATATATATATATATATATATATATATATATATATATACAGTGTCTGCTTAAGTTCGCAGCATATGGGAAACTTTTTTATTATTAATTTTACGAGAAAAGGTTATTCTTCATAAAAAGTTCAGCATGGTCCAAAACCTGAAATGCATCCAATCATCAGATACCGAAATTCCCCAATCATATACTAGGTCTGTCAGAAAATATGAATTTTACCCTACAGTAAAATACTTTTATTTTTGACAATATCGAAAACTTTTATGAAGAAAACTTATTATATCTCTGTTATAAACAAAAATAATATAAGCGCAAAACTTAGTAATTATTAAGATATTAAAAATACATGACCTAAGTGTAATGCACATAATTTAGTAGCTATATTTAGGCCATGTACATGTTAACATCTTAACAATTAGTAAGTTTTTCGGGATTAAATTGCATTGCTACACAAAATGGGATGTTTCTTTTCGCAAGATCTCAACCTTAAGCCCTTACAGTTGTTGCATTGTTGTTTCTATCAAAACGGTAAAGACAAGTTACTCCAAGGCAAGAAGAGAATCCTGAAGAGAATAGCCTTAATAAACCCCACTTTGTAAGGCTTGCACAAGTTTTGCTATAATAAAACCATTTTCACAATTTATTTATTTTACAAGATCCTATTGGTCTTAGTATAAATATTAAAGTATCAACTGTAATATTGATATTACGTGTTAAAAAAAACTTTCTTTTACGTCAATCACCTATTTAGGAAGTGACGTAATATAAAATCACCAATTTTTAGAAATTCCACCATCAAAATATTTTACAGAATTCAATAACGTAAGTGAATATTATTTATATTTTTGTTTTCTTTTCTACGCCTCTGAATTATTAATAGTCTTCAGCTGCAGTGTGTTCTAAAATTGGGTGTAAATTGTATATGTCTTAACTAAACATGTTAGTGGTCTAATTAAGAGTAATAAAACCAAACAAATGTTAACAATTTACTATAAAAAAATCATAATAATAAGTATCTACATATGAGAGTATGTGGATATTTATAAATATTGTGCTATAAAAAGTTTTATAATTAATTTAATTGCTGATCATTTTGTAATAATATATTCATAGATGTATTGTTATTTATTTTATTTTAATCCTGAGTTAAGGCGGAATTCTCCACGTGGCGTGGAGTTGTCCTACCAAACTTCATTTTGACATGGTTTTTCGGCTTTAAAATTTTTAACAATAATATTATACTTAACTATATAGATATATATTCATATTCTATAGGTATTTTTTAACGTATTAATAAGATATTTTGATTTATTTTAGGAAAATTGTATTTACAAAAGATACTGGTCCTAGTGACATAACAAATGTCACCATAGATCTTTTAAAATAGAAATCTTCTGAATGAAATCATTATATACGTTGAAACTTTAAATAATTGTCTGAAGGTTACTTGCAGAATATAAATCTACACTTAATACGCCCATAATGTCATTGTTGCTTGGAGAATGCCGCCTTAAAAGCAGTGATGGGCGATGTCGACAATGTCATGTAAACAATTGAATTGTCGACGCGTCGACTATGGTCTCGATGTCGACAACTTAAACGGTGTCGACAACTTAAGCGATGTCGACAACGTCGACAATCACTTCAAAATTTATAATGCCCATTAAAATAATATTAAAAGATACAAAAAATACATGTAGAACACATTTCAATAAAAAGTTACATTCTTACAATAATAATACTGAAATTAAGAAAACAATATTAATTAAGGTCGTCCTCGAAATCGCTTTCATAGTGATCACAATTTAGCGTGTTTCTTACTGTTTCGAGTTTAAGTGTGAAAAAAACATTTATCAACATTTTAGAATGCGGGAAAGACACTTTGTTTTTTATTTGTGAATGTATCCCCAATTGGAGAACAACCTTTCAAGTGTTGCTGAAGATGCTGAAATTTTAAGTAACTTAACCTCACATTTTTAGTATTCTTGACATTGTCGACGTTAATTTCATTGTTGACGCATTGTCGACGCGTCAACGTCGACAATTAAAGTCGACGCGTCGACGCCCATCCCTGCTTAAAAGCAATATTCAATATCAATTACTATAGTTTCGTTTTTCCACGTTGTTGTTATGATTTAAGTGTTATTCCATCGACAAGCGGAACATTTTATAATGAATAACTTTTTTCCGTAAAGTCAGAAATAAGAAAGTTTCCCATTGTTAAGATGATTTCTGGACACGCTATTACAAATTGAAAGTCTGATGTTTTTTAAATTTTTAATTTAGTACCTAAAAATATTTTAAAAAAATATACCCCAAGGTTTCTGTATGCAGGTGGGAGATAAGCCTTAAATATATGAAAACTTGATAAGAGTGTTTGCTAGTTTACTTGCAAAACATAAAAAAGTAATGAACAAAAAATAAACAAAACCGTTTATCAATCATATTTCACAGTTATGTGGTGACAGGAAACCACTTTATCTCTAGGGAAAATAATGTTTACATATTGTGTCAATAGTAAAACCTTCATTTTTAATGATTGCATTTTTTTAGCATGTTAAGTGCACTGAAAATGATCGAAAATTCTGCTGTAAAATACAGGCCTGCGCTGTTCATAAAGGCAAGTGGAGTAGTGCCCAGGGCGCCAGCACCCTAGGGGCGCCGCAAGGGACATAGTAACAAAAAAATCTACAGTTTCGTTCCGGGAAAATTTGCAAAAAAGACGATAGTTTAATTCTGGGGAGCGTTTCTAAAATAAGATTGACAACTGGGAACGTTGGAAGGCGCCTAGCTGCAATTTTGCCTAAGGGCGCTATACAAATTTTTGCTTTAAAAAAATACGATTTGTGGAAGGAAAATTTACATTTTGTATACAGGGAGTTCAGAAACTTCAAAAATATGAATTTTACCTACGAGTAGACTACAGTTATTTTTTGTTTTTAAGAAAAATGCTATAAGGAAATATTGCTTAGAATTACTTTCTTAGTCGTAGTCCTAGATTTAAAAAAGGCTTGTTTAAATTGATTTTTTTCCGTGCCTCAGTTTTTTTTCCGAATGTAAGGAATACTATAAGCAAAATACCTGTCTGGTACCACAAAAGTGTGTAGAAGTTGGCTGCTTTCATATTGGATAAAAACTTTGTAAATAAAACGTTTAGTTTAATTAACACTTAGAATTTTCCATTTTACAAAAATAAAAAGTTTTTCTGAAATTTTTGGAATATCACTAAAAAAGTAACTCTAAGTAACCTTTCAAAGTGCCATTTTTCTTTAAAATGAAAAATAAAGGTAATGTAATCTAAGATCGAGTTTATACTTTTGATGTTTTTGACCTCCCTGTATACAGAAAAATATTTTTTTTGCATAAATCATTTTTTTAACAAGCAAAAATTGTAATAAAGAAAAACTTTTTGTTGAAAATTTAAAAATTAAGTCTATTTGTGGTATAGGTAACTCCGTCCAGGGACACCCATATATATATATATATATATATATATATATATATATATATATATATATATATATATATATATATATATATATATATATATATACTATATATATATATATATATATATATATATATATATATATATATAATATAATCTTTTGACAAAAAGTCTATAAAATAACCATAAAAATAAATGAATCCGGTTTTTAAAGACAGCATAAGTTTTATTCCAATTCAAATCCGATGGAACCAAGCGGATGCAATTTCATCCTGTGTTTACTTACTTGAGCACGCACGCACGGATCCACCGCGAATGCTCAAGTGTAAACGGCTATACGCGAATGCTCACTCTGTGTGTAGTTATGCGCGAATGTCCGCGACGCGATCCGGCTGGTGTCGGTCTCGGGTACATGCTCAAAAAGAATTAATGGGTTCGCGAATGCTCAGTTTGAACGAGAGTAAAGTCATGCGAGGGTGCGTTTAGACTTGAGCGTTCACGTGTGTAGGATTACAATTTCTTTAGCCATGGAATGGAGTAATGATACAGTTTTACTGCCTTTACAACAATATGAAAATGTGCCCATTTTATGGAATGTTAAGCACCCAGAATATGATTCAAAAACGAAAAAAAATTATGCATGGCAAGAACTGATAAATAAATTAAATATTGAGTATTTAGACAGTGCAGAAGCACAAAAAAAATAAAAAGCCTTATGGGATCATTTCGACGGGAAAAGGGCAAAATTAAAGCAAGCATGGGAACTGGAAAAGCTATGTTAGATTTACAAAAATGTCCAGCCGCTGCGATATTCACGTTCGTGGTTGACACACTGCGAACAACTGGATACTGGATCAGCCCATGCGTCAGAAACTAAATTTTAATTTAAACGCTGCTTGCGAGCGCGAACGAATGCCGTGCGCGTATGCTCAGTGCGTGCGTGCTCAAGTCTAAACGCACCTTTAGAACCGACTCAGTAATCCTGTTGTCAATTCCATAAAATTGAAGGAAGTAAGCATGACAAAACTACACTGTGCTTATAGAAAAATGTACTTTTTGGACGACAACATTTTTTCTTGAATAGCATTTTAGTGCAATTTTTTATATAAGTTATGTGTACCTGTATCTTGCTCAAAGCTTCTAAGTTTTTTAAAAAGTTTGGAAAATATAACTTTTACAGAAACAACAGAAAATGACAGAAACAACTATGTTAAAACAAAAGAAAAAAGCAGTATTGGGTGCTGCGCTGAATAATGATGCTTCTTTAATTATATATTTAATTCGAATTATTACCCTACTTCCTCTAAACAATATATGTATGTGTGACTTATTAAACTGACAGAATAGAAAGACATGCACACAAATACCATAACCACAATTCCTCTGAGAAAATTTATCATGTGTGGTTTCAAACAGCTATTATATCTTATAAACCTCAAAATAATTTTTTTATTCTCATTGTTTCAGATATTCCCGGCCAATGATGTCAGCGGCCGGGACATTTACAGTGATAATTATGGTGGTCGGGGTCATGGGTAATTTGCTTACCCTTGTAGCCCTGCTGAGACATACAAAGATCAGGACAGTGGCGGCGGCGTTTATTGCAAGGTAGGTTACTTTTGGTTTGACACAAGGGTCTAAATCTTAAACTATTTTCATAAATCTTGGAATTAAGTGCAGAAAAAATTGTCAAAGTTATGCCTAGATTAGATTATTTTTTGTTTCATAATCCTGAAAATACTGTAAGAGCTAAACAGTTTATTGTCCATTTGTTAGTGCACTTTTCGTAAAACACTGTTTTTTGGTTATGTCTTGAAAAAAAATGATTGTCATAAAAACGGTGCAAATACTATATGATTTTGGTAATATAATGCTTCTCCCCTTTCAACTTACACACAAGACCTTATCTAGAGTACTGTTCCCATATCTGAGGATTCTGCTTAGAAGAACTAGCCGCTATGCCCGCTAGCCCCCTTAACTATTTCTAAGATAACAACAAGAGGCGCGCTACGTATGCATCACTTTACTGTCCAGCTACTGAAGCATAGAACATCCCACTTCTCTCGCTCATTTATACCTAGGGTCTCCAGATTATAGAACAAATTGCCTGCAGATATTTTCTCTTCCCCTCCCAACCTCAAATTCTTTAAATCCCGTGTCAATAGATTACATTTCCCTTTTCTTCAGACGCCCACGGTACGTATGCTTGAAGTCTACGTGGGCTGTCTTAAATAAAATAAAGTACAACATTTAAATGACACTATATGAGGCTAACACTAGAGCTGAAGAATTCTAAGATTTCTATAGTTTTAATTTCGATAGAAAAAAATTCCTTGTTGATTAGTTAGATTAGAGTCATTTAAAACTTACTTCAGTTTCTAATCTGTTAAACCAATGTTATCATTTCCTACTTAGAGCCCACCAACTAACTTTGAGCAACTTGCGACAGTTTTCGGGGAGCATATTCGCTCCTTTTAATATTTATTCAGTCATTTTAAACTAAGTACAGTTTCTAATCTGTTCAACTGATATTAACAGTTCCCATTAGAAACTTATTGCCTTAATTTAGAGAAACCTGCAACAGTATTTGATGAGCGGATCGGCTTCTTATAGTAGTTATTGAGTCATTTAAAACTTAGTTCGGTTTTTAATCTGTTGAACTGACGTCTTTTAAAACTTAGTATGGTTATTATTATGTTGAACTAACAGTAACATTTCCCGTTTAGGACCTGCGATAATGTTCGAGAAACAGGCTTTACCATTTTTGTATTTATTGAGTTATTTGAAACTTAGTTCAGTTTGTAAGCTGTTAAACTTATACAGTGTGTAACAAAAATATGGAAACCTCGAAATATATTGCCAACCGTTCATCTGATTTCTATGAAATTTTATTACGTACGAAATTACGTCCGATTCAATGGTGAGTTCCGCATTGTTGTCAAGTTTACCGATTTCCTGAAATCGACAGGAACCTTTTTTTTTGATGGGACGCTCTATATTTTATTCGATTTTCGAATTCGGGTTAAAATTCTGAATCCTTCTTGTTGAGTACATTACATTTAATCAAAAAGTTAACAGTTCTTGAGAAGATGGTGGTCAAAAATCGTTATTTTATTGTATTTTACCTTAAAATACCTATATACGAAAGTTTACCTGAAATATCTAGCATTGTGAGTTTCGTTTATTTACAAAAAATGGATCATTTAACAGAAACCCAAAGAATTGACATTTTAATAATACTGGATTATGGGGACCGAATGCGAACGCAACAAGAAGTTTGTAATATTTTTAATGACAAATATCCTGACAGAAATCCATTAATTTAATCTATTGTTGTTTCGTCTTTAACGAAATATAATGTTTAGAATTTATTGTATTTTTTCGTGGGTAATTTATTAGTAATCTCTATGCAAACTGAAAGTAATTTCTTTTTATTTTATTTTTCGCGTTATATATTGTCTCGCGTTATTTGTGACAATCTGTATAATTTTGGCCAAGAAGAGTCAGGCGCGAAGGCACAGACGCGCAGGAGAAGTTGGTTAAGAGAGTCGTGCTCGAGATAGATAAGTAAAAAGTACACACGTGCGAGTGCAATTCCCAATAAATTAAAATAATTTAATCACAATGCCGGCTAATCATTAAAACCTCACCTAAACTCAAAAGTGATATAATCATGCATGAGCTGGGAACATTCAGTATTTAAATCTCCAAGACTGGAATCAAGATCAACTTTGGAACCAAGTCAGCACAGCGGACACCAGGTAGGCCATTTTCAATTCGCAGATTGTCATACGATCGTCGTCGTAAAAACTGAATAATTTACTGAAATTAAATTTAGAACCAACAAAAATACAGTCCACTCTCTTATTCGTTAAGATTTTGGTCCATTCGACCGCGAATTTTCATTCATTTTTTGATTACGAAATTTGATTTCAGTTTGCATAAAGTAAAATATTTTTGGTAATCCATTTAAATTCAATACGCCATTTTCGTTGGACCTATCGTCCTGCTGAAGGAAGGGACCAAAGGTCAAAATTTAGGGTACCGAATGCGCACCAGGTTCGCGATTCCTTCACGCGGCCACCGTGACACGGCCTGTGCATTGTTGATCTCAATTTGGCAAATAATACTGCATCGGTGCATTCTCAAATTTAAATTTGTTTTTAGCTTATGCATTACCCTTTAATAATTTTTTCGCCGGTATAATATACAGTACATCCCCGTAAAGTTAATTTACATTTCATATTATGAATCATGGTGCCAAGCAATATTAAATAATTAATATTATTGCTTTCTCTACAAGCTAAAGATAATAAGATTTAATTTATATTCGTAAAGCCCTACTTTAGCTTGGATAATAATACCTTTGGTACCTACCCATTCTCTCGCTCTCGCTCTCTATCGCTCTCTCTCTCATTTCTTTCAGTTTAATGATTTAATAATGCACTAATTTCTTTAATAATTTACCCCAATTAGTGTACTCTCTGATTTTCTCAACTGAAAGAAATTTTGCTTGCTCATAGCATTTCGCTCTCTCTCATTTCTTTCAGTTTAATAATTTAATAATGCACTAATTTCTTTAATAATTTACCCCAATTAGTGTACTCTCTGATTTTCTCAACTGAAAGAAAATTTGCTTGCTCATAGCATTCTTATCTTACTTTGCAAAGTTATTTCTCACATCACATTGTAATATTTTGAATGTGATTGTTTATAATTAATTAATCTCGTGATAGTTAATCACTAATCTTAATTGCTGCAAAGTTATTTCTCACATCACATTGTAATATTTTGAATGTGATTGTTTATAATTAATTAATCTCGTGATAGTTAATCACTAATCTTAATTGCTGCAAAGTTATTTCTCACATCACATTGTAATATTTTGAATGTGATTGTTTATAATTAATTAATCTCGTGATAGTTAATCACTAATCATAATTGCTGCAAATTTATTTCTCACCCCAGAAGCAAGTTTTACTTATAATTTCGTTGTAAAATGGCTGATAAAAAACTTAAGGGCTATATAGCTCAAAGGGAGACCGCCATTGCTCGATTAGGGGAAATTAAGGTCGTGGCTGATGAGGCATTGACCAATAATAAAGTTCACACTAACTTTAAAATGCGTTATAAGCATCTTCCTGCAATTGTTGTTGACTTTAATAATCAACATACTGCAATACTAAATACTCTAGTTACACTTGAAAATCCTGATATGGAGTCGCACCAAAAGACGCGAAAGGCTTTTGATAATGAATATTATGCAATAGAGGCCATTTATGCTGACCTATTTGATGACAATAAAAATACTGCTTCAGTTGCTACTCCAAATCATGTTAAGTTGCCAAAACTAGAACAAAAAAAATTTAACGGTTCTATTAAAAATTGGAAAACGTTTATTGATCTTTTCAATTCAATGATTCACAATAACTCAAGTTTATCAAATATTGAAAAATTTACTTATCTACTTAATTCCTTAGAAGGTCCACCACTTAGTATTGTTCAATGTAACCCTTTAACCAACAGTAACTATTTAATTGCTTATAACGCTTTAAGTCGTTACGAAAATTCCCGCTTAATCTCTGTTAGCCACTGGCGCGCAATAGAAAAGACTAAAAAACTTACAAATGAAAGTGATGTAAATTCTCTTCAATTTTTATTAGATACATTTGCCGAGCATTTGTCAGCTCTGGAGCACGCTGGTCACCCCGTTCGCCAATGGGACTTTATTGTCTTTTATATGTTGTTTGACCGCCTTGACTCCAGCACAGCCACTCGATTTGAACTTGAATGCGGACAATCTCTGGACGATCTTAATAATAAAAACAAACACTTTGACATTTTAATGAATTTTTTGAAGAGACAATGTGTGGCTTTAGACACTGTTTCCAATTCCTCGTTTTCGAAGTCACACGAAAAGGATAAATCAACAAATAAAGGACAAAGGAGAACTTTCCTTATAAATTCCGAGAAGTTATGTCATGCTTGCAATAAACAAGGCCATTTAATTTATGGCTGTCCTGAATTTCTGGGAAAAAATCCTGATGACAGATACAATTTCATTAAATTTAATAAATGGTGCACAAACTGTCTTGGTACCAAACACACTTCCTTTAAATGTTCATCTCGAGTGCACTGCGCTAAGTGCTCAAAATGGCATCACACTCTTTTACATCATAATCATCAGTCTCAGTCACCCTCTCATCATAATTTACCTGTTAATAGTGCTTCTACTCCCAAAATCGGCGATGCGGAGACTCAGCCCGTCGCTTTAACTAATTTAAAGCCAAAAGGTAGTCCAAAGGAGGACATGGTTCTATTGGCCACTGCACAAATTCGTGTTCTTGACTCACGAGGTGCCTATCAATCAGCCCGCGTCTTACTTGACAGTGCAAGTCAAGTGAACTTTATCACGACCAAATGTTGCAATCGTTTGGGTCTTTACAGACGCCCCCTCTCCCTTTCAGTAAAAGGCCTGGGAGATACCACTTCGAATATTTCTCAAGAAGTAACATGTACTTTCGTTCCGAGAGTTTCGGAGCAACCCCAGATAAGCCTTGAATTTGCAGTAATTCCTCAAATTTGTGGGAACATGCCTCCCGCGCATCTACCCGCAAATAATTTTAGTAAATTCTCTCACTTACAATTAGCTGATAATAAGTTTAATATCTCGAGTCCAGTTGACATGCTTCTTGGCGGCGATGTTTTTGGTTTTCTTTTCAAAGAAGGTCATATTTCCAATTCTGTTGAAGAACCTGTAGGTCTTAATACTTGTTTAGGTTGGATTATAATGGGTCGCGTTCCGGTGACGCCATTAGTTTCCTCTAAGAATGCATTGTGTTCTACACTATCTCTATCTCTTGATGACACTGTCAAGAGGTTTTGGCAACTCGAACAAGTTCCTCAAGTTATCGCTCTTGCTCCTGAAGACATCGCTGCCGAAAAATTATTCGTCGATACTTTCACCCGAGACAATAATGGTCATTATACAGTTCAACTTCCCTTCAAGGACTCTTATTTACCTGTATTTGCAAATTCCCGAGATATTGCCTTACGCAGGTTCTACTCCCTGGAGCGCCGTCTGATAGCCCATCCAGGAATTTACGATGAATACAAGCAATTCATGCGTGACTATTTTGAGTCTGGACATATGGATCTTGCTTTGCCCATGCCCCATTCTCAACATCAATATTACATTCCTCATCATTGCATTATTCGACCTGAAAGTTCCACTACTAAACTCCGCGTTGTCTTTGATGCTTCAGCCAAGGCAGCAAATAATATATCTTTAAATGATACTTTGTTAGTGGGTCCAAAACTTCAGCAAGATATATTCAGTCTGCTTCTACGTTTTCGCACGTATTCCATTGTTTTCACTGCTGATATAAAACAGATGTTTAGACAGATCATCGTGTCTGAATGCCATAGAGATTATCAGCGTATTGTCTGGAGATTCTCGAAGTCTGAGCCTATACAGGATTATAAATTAAACACAGTTACGTATGGAGTCTCGTCTTCTCCATTTCAAGCTATTAGAACGCTTATCCAATTGGCTCGCGATCATCAATCCCAATTTCCGCGTGCTGCTGCAGTCTTGGAAAACGAAATTTATGTAGAAGATATACTGTCGGGAGCAGATACTGTCGATTCTGCACTCACACTACAAAAGGAATTAATTGACCTTCTTACCCTTGGAGGTTTTGAGCTCAGAAAGTGGGCAAGTAACAATCCTCTTCTTCTCTCTCATTTAGATGATTCCAGACTGCAGCTTAACCCCCTCTCTCTTGATAAAGAAACTGAATCGAATATAAAAATTCTGGGCTTGCAGTGGAATCCATCTGGTGATGCTTTTACCTACAAAATAGAATCACATCATATAGAGTGCACCAAGCGCAATGTTCTTTCTGATCTAGCGCGAATATTCGATCCCTTAGGATTCTTAACTCCAAGCACGGTTTGGATTAAATTACTTATACAAGAATTGTGGTCTTTGGGTCTCGACTGGGATGAACACGCTCCAAAATCTGTAAGTGCCCGTTGGCTATTATTTAAAGATGGTCTGTCTTTGCTTTCATCACTCGCCTTGCCTCGAAAGGTTATTCCTCCCGATATGCACTTTTGCGAGCTACATGGCTTCTGCGATAGTTCGGAAGGTGCTTATGCGGCAGTTGTCTATCTAAGGACCATTTCATACCGCCATAAAGCTGACATATTTTTTCTTTGTGCTAAGTCTCGGATTGCACCTTTAAAGAAGATATCTATTCCCAGACTTGAGCTATGTGCAGCTGTTCTACTGTCAGACCTCATTTATGCAGTTAATCATACCTATAAAAATGTTATAAATATCACTTCGATATTCGCCTGGACAGATTCAACTGTGGTTCTATCGTGGATACGCTCCTCTCCTCATAAATGGGCTACGTTTGTAAGCAATCGAGTGACCTATATACAAGAGAAGCTGGCTCCAAGCCAGTGGTCTCATGTATGTTCCGAAGAAAACCCGGCGGATTGCGCCACTAGAGGCATTCTTCCTCCGGAACTAGTCCCGTTGAAAAAATGGTGGGCGGGGCCTTCCTTTTTAACTGACCATGGTGAACCTTGGTGCAATAAGCCTTTTAAAATTAATGAAAATCTAACCCTGGAAAAACGGAAAACGGCCCTTATTCTCACCTCAGCCCCCAATTGTTGGGAGGCCCTTATTGAACGGTTTTCCTCTCTCTCAAAAATAAATCGCATCTTCGCTTATTTATTGAGATTTATTGCAAGCATTAAAGTCCCTAAAGATGCTCAGAAAGGTCCTCTCTCGCTTAGAGAACTTGATAGAGCACTCTTAGTTTTAATTAAACAAATTCAAGCTGTCTCCTTCTCGACAGAAATAAATGAACTCGCTAAAACTAAAACCGCTAATTTAAAATTACTTCCAAAATATTTAAAAAAATTAAGTCCATTCCTTGATCAGGATGGTCTTCTCAGGGTGGGCGGACGCCTAACCCATTCTGCCCTATCATATGACCATAAGCATCCCTGCTTACTGCCAAACGATCACCGATTGACTCGTCTTATAATAGAGAACACCCACAATAAATACTTACACCCTGGATGTCAGACAACCCAGTATTTACTTAGCCAAAGATATTGGATCCCTTCATTCAAGAGGACTGTAAAAAGGGTCCTTTCCTCCTGCGTTCGATGCTTTAAGTGTAACCCTTCTTCTCAAGTTCCCCCCATGGGTGACTTACCGGCCGTGCGTGTTAACCAGGTTAAGTGTTTTACGAAAAGTGGAGTTGATTTTGGAGGCCCGTTTCTTGTCACAATGGGAAGACTTCGAGGTGCCAAAACCTATAAGGCATATATTTGCCTCTTCGTGTGTTTGGCTACCAAGGCTCTTCATTTAGAGCTCGCTACTGAGCTTTCTACTGACTGCTTTTTAGCCGCTTTGCGGCGCTTCCTTTCACGTCGAGGTCTCATGACAGATATTTATAGTGATTGTGGAACCAACTTCGTTGGAGCTTCGAGGCAGATCTTGCAAAACATGCAAAGCGCCTGTATTAAAGAAGGTATAAGATGGCATTTCAACCCCCCTGCTTCTCCAAATTTCGGTGGAATTTGGGAGGCTGGCATTAAGTCAGTTAAAACCCACATCGCGAGTGTGGTGGGTACTCATATTCTGACTTATGAAGAATTTTCAACAGTTTTAGTCTCTATTGAAGCTGTTTTAAACTCGCGGCCCTTGTGTTCTCTGAGCACTGACCCCAATGACTTAACTGTTTTGACCCCCAGTCATTTCCTCAGTTTACAGCCTCTTAATTCCTTTATTGAGCCAGATTTAACAGAGATTAAACTGGGAAGACTATCACGTTGGCAGCTCTTACAACGCATGCACCAAGACTTTTGGAAGAGGTGGCATGCAGAATATTTGCATACCCTGAACCAAAGAGCAAAATGGTATGACCCCTCGATTGGCATAAAACTAGATGCGTTAGTATTACTTAAGGATGAATCTTCTCCTCCGTTAACTTGGCATCTCGGACGTGTTGTAGAGTCGCATCCGGGCGCAGACGGTATTACTCGGGTAGTTACTGTCAAAACCCAGAAGGGCGTTGTTAAACGTTCTGTTTCAAAGGTATGTCCTTTGCCAGAATATTAAGTTTTTTTTTTTGTATATAAATTTCTTTACTTA
Source organism: Philopedon plagiatum (assembly GCA_963971165.1). Classification (NCBI taxonomy): domain Eukaryota; kingdom Metazoa; phylum Arthropoda; class Insecta; order Coleoptera; family Curculionidae; genus Philopedon; species Philopedon plagiatum. The sequence continues at coordinate 21,316,109 of OZ020192.1, read as the reverse complement.
GAATTTATTTTTTTTCTCTCCCCTTTATCTCGGTAAAATGTATACCATTTTAGGTGAGCGGTATGTTTCGTCTTTAACGAAATATAATGTTTAGAATTTATTGTATTTTTTCGTGGGTAATTTATTAGTAATCTCTATGCAAACTGAAAGTAATTTCTTTTTATTTTATTTTTCGCGTTATATATTGTCTCGCGTTATTTGTGACAATCTGTATAATTTTGGCCAAGAAGAGTCAGGCGCGAAGGCACAGACGCGCAGGAGAAGTTGGTTAAGAGAGTCGTGCTCGAGATAGATAAGTAAAAAGTACACACGTGCGAGTGCAATTCCCAATAAATTAAAATAATTTAATCACAATGCCGGCTAATCATTAAAACCTCACCTAAACTCAAAAGTGATATAATCATGCATGAGCTGGGAACATTCAGTATTTAAATCTCCAAGACTGGAATCAAGATCAACTTTGGAACCAAGTCAGCACAGCGGACACCAGGTAGGCCATTTTCAATTCGCAGATTGTCATACGATCGTCGTCGTAAAAACTGAATAATTTACTGAAATTAAATTTAGAACCAACAAAAATACAGTCCACTCTCTTATTCGTTAATAAGTAAAAAAAATTTCGTCAAACTGGAAACGTAAAAAACGCTATACGCTCTGGCCAACCTAAAAGTGCAACAGATGGTGATAAGGCTCAGAATGTTTTACTCAGTTTAGAGGAAAGTCCCCATCTTTCTACCTGAACTTTGGGAAAAGAAAACAACATTTAACACCCTGTGTGTCCTTAGACCGCCTTCTGAAAACCGAAAAGTTTCATCCGTACAAAATAAAACTTGTTCAAGAGCTCTCAGAAGATGGTTACAACAGGCGCTTGGAATTTTGCGAAACCATGATGGAAGGTTGCAACGCCAATCCAGATTTTGTCCACCGAACAATTTTCTCTGACGAATAAACTTTTTTTTTAAATGGAAAAGTTAATAGGCATAATTGTCGATATTGGACTTGGGAAAATCCTCACTGGATATGCGAAAATCATACCAAGTTCCCCCAAAAGGTAAATGCCTGGGCTGGTATAATGTCGAAGAATAATTGGCCCCTTCCTCATACAAGAGACATTAAAATGGAGAAAAGTATTTGAATCTTCTCAGAAATGAAATTGTCCCGGCTCTTGCACAACTATTTCCATATAATCGTAAGTAAGTGTTGTTACTTTATTTTACCTGTGGTTTTATTGATTCTTTGAATATGATTTTTTAGGCAATAATCAAGCACCAAATAATGAAATATGGTTTCAGCAGGATAATGCCCCACCGAACCATGTCCATAATGTTCGGCAATATCTCGATGGTATTCTTTTTAGAAGATGGATTGAACGTAGAGGGGTATACAATCGAGTGGCCAGCTCGGTCTCCGGACTTGACACCCCTCGATTACTTCTTGTGGGACCACCTCAAAAGAGTTGTTTTCAAAAGTAAGCCAAATGACCTCGATGGTTTAAAGTTCAGAATGGAAACACAATGTAAAAGAATCGAGGAAACTGACATTCTCCTAAACGTTTTGCATGTTTTTCCGCAATATTTGACTTACTGCAAAGAAGTAAATGCACAACATCTTAAACATTCGATTTACTTTTCTTCATCAAATTTTAAATTATTTCCTCCTGTATTGTCTATTCTTGTACTAAATATCCAAATAGTATAGCGTGTTTACTTTTCCAGTGTGACGAAATTTTTCCGGTTTTACGAAAATTTTTAAAATCTTTCATACCGTAGATCTAGTCAATTAATTTCCCTTAAGATATTTGTCATTAAAAATATTACAAACTTCTTGTTGCGTTTGCATTCTATCCCTATAACCCAGTATTATTAAAATTTCAGTTATTTGGGTTAAATGATCCCTTTTTTGTAAATAAACGAAACTGACAATGTGAGACATTTCAGGTAAACTTTCGTGCACAGGTAGGTATTTTAAGGTAAAATAAATAAACTAATGGTTTTTAACACCATTTTTTCAAAAACCGTTAACTTTAGAATAAAATGTTTTCAATAAGAAGTATTCAGAATTTTAAACTGAATTCGAAAATCGAATAAAATAGAGCGTTCCATTAAAGAAAAAGTTTTTGTCGTTTTCACGAAAATGCTAAACTTGACAACAATGCGGAACTCACCATTAGATTGGACGTAATTTCGTACCTAAGCGTACAACAGTTCATAAAAATCGGATGAACGGTTTGAAAGATATTTCGAGATTTCCATATTTTTGTTACACACTGTATAAACAGTTCCTATTTAGAACCCATTACCTCAATTTAGAGAAACCTGGGACAGTATTTAAGGAGCTGACATGCTCCTTGTGATATTTACTGATACATTTAGAGGTTCGTTCAGTTTTTAATCTGTTGAACTGATGTCATTTAAAACTTAGTTCAGTTTTTGGTATGTTGAACTAACATTATCCTTTCTTATTTGAACCATTAACAACTTCAATAATTTAGACCACGCTACGTATTCGGAGAGCAGATCCGCTCGTTTTACTATTTATTAAATAATTTAAAATGTAATTTAGTTTTTAATTAGCTAAATTGATATTAACATTTCTTATTAAAACCCATTAACATCAATTCCGAGCAACCTACTGCGATATTCGCGGAGTGGATGCATTTGTTTTATTGAGTCGTTTAAATCTTAGTTCAGTTTTTAATCAGCTGAGCTGACATTAACATTTCTGATTTAAACCCACCAATGTCAATTTAGAGCAACGTACGTCAGTATTCGGGGAGCAAACCCGCTAGTTTTAGTATTTATTGAGTTACTGAAACTTGAACTTGAACTTGGAGCGATATTATTATCTCATTTTGAATCCGTTAACTTCTATTTAAAGCAACCTTCGGCAGTACTCGTGAAGCGGATCCACTCATTTTATTAGCCAATGAGGCATTTGGAATGAAAACTCGCCAGAAAAGGTGCTTAGATGCCATTTTCTGGGCCTAAACATTTTGTAGTATAACACAGGCACTTCATCTATAGGAAAAATGCCAAAATGAGTCTGAAGGGACACGTCAGAAGAGACAGGTGGAAAGATTTATTTCACATTTAAGAATGTGATGACTTTACCCACCAAAGCCTTGCTTATCTTGGAGTATTTCTGATGTTTGACGTTACAAAACTTGCCCTTCTCCTCCGAAATACTTCAAACTTGGCAAAAAGTTTAGAGAGCCTACGGAGAAGTTATAGAGGAAGTTATAGAGAATAACTGAACAACCCAACCCTAATTAATTTAACAAGGGGTGGGTCTCCGGTGGCCAAGTTGGTACGGCGCCAGCTTTGCAATTGTGAGGCACGGGTTCGAATCCCGCTTCGACCATGGATATTTTGTGATTGCCATTGGAAGGTGGTAGAGGAATTCCTCGACCGAGGTGGTACCACCCCACACATCCTCTTAAAGGGCTGGTGAAATCCCAAGGGATGTTTCCAGCTCTGGATGTGTGAGTCGATCCCCCAGTACACCCACGGTACATAGTACTTAGACTTCGGTCTTCGTAGGCTGTCAGAAGATAAAAAAAAGTCCAGAGATTGAGACTGAATTAATGTCAGAGAATTTTTTAAATAACTCATTTCTTGGTAAGTTATTGGGAGTAATTAACAAATTAGTTAAATGCATTAAGTATTTAGCATATACATTTGGCAATTGATCTATGTTCATAATATACCTATGTATATCCAAAGATGCGAACAAAGTAAAAACAATTCGTATTTCTCAAATGCAATAATTTATTTATAGCACATAAATTAATTTGTAATGAGATTCAGTGGCGGTGACGTCACCTATTTCCTCAACAGGTGTTATAGTCATCAGGTAGAAATCTTGTAGTATTTGTTAAATCATTTAACCAGTTTCTTACTAATACTTGTGCGATTCTGATAGTTGTAATGAATGGCAAATGAATCAGCACATCTAGTGAATCAAAGTTAAAACTATTGACAAGACACGGAAGAATTTGTATTAAAACTTGTTATGCGAGTATTAAAATTATTGTTTCTAAAAGCGTCTAAATTTACGTAATCAGTCCGGAAGTTGAAATTTCTTAGGAGTATTACGTCTGACAGTTTTCGCATAACAATTAGAAGCTTTGTTTTGATTTTTTGTCAGAACTGTTGTTCTTAAAAGGTTCGTACTTGTGCCATTAGAATGGGTATGTTGGACTTCATGAAATTATATTGGAAACATAAATGGGCATCATGCAATTTACAAAACTTAAGTCAAACTTTCTCGAAAACCATTCTATGACTCTATATTGCACGAATAAATTGTTCAAGAAATTAGAAAACTCGCCATATTTTACACCAATGAGCTTATAATTTGTGCTGTTTCCAAATTTTCCGAAGCACTTACCTACGTTACAATCGAGAAAGTTTTATCACACTAAATCGCGGCGTATTCGCTCTAATCTGATACTACATACCGCAAAAAAGATGTAAAGATTGGACGGCGAGGCGAGAAATTCACAACAATTTTTTCTTAAAATACAATAATTGGTTTTTATAGACTTAACCAAGGACAGGTACTTACTTACTTACTTACTTATTCCTAAGTCTTTTACCATGGTGGTGTAAAACTATAAAGTTGTTATTAGTCTTTTCCATTCCTTCCTTACTTGTGCTAAGTTTCTGACTTCATTCCATTGGATCCTTCTCTCGTGCACCACTTCCCACACTCCGTCTTGCCATGTTTTTCTAGGTCTTCCTCTTCGATTGACTCCTTGAGTTCTTGCTTGGTATACCCTTTTTGTAAGTCTTTCGTCTGGCATTCTGTGAATGTGCCTAAGCCATCCTAGTTATCTGTTCTCGATTTTTGTCAGTACTGGTTTTATTTTCAGTTCATTTCTAAATACCTCGTTTCTAATTCCATCTCTTCTAGTTTTTCCCTCTAATTTTCTCAAAAATCGCATTTTCGTTGCATTTATCTTGCTCTTGTCCCTACTTGTGAGAGTTCATGTTTTGCCATCATAGTAATAATACCCTTTTGACAACCTTTACGTCCTTTGTTATTTCCTCTCTTCCAAAGAATGTTGTTCTTAGTCCATTATACAAGTTTTCCTATTTTTGCTGTTCTATCATTTATTTCTTTTCCCTGTTTACCATTTACTTACTTCTATTACAGTTTCAAGATACTTGAATTCTTCAACCTCTTGAATGTTCCTTTCCTCTATTCTAATATCTTGTCTTGTGTTGTTTTGTCCAATATAATCATTGATTTCGTTTTTTGGATAATATCCAAATTTTCATAAATATTATTTAGGTTCATATTAATTATTATTAGTTTTTTATTAAGTTATTCTGTATTATGCTGTAAGGATTTGTTTTGCTTTCTTTATTGCCTCGACTATCACTATTGTGAAAACCAGAGGGCTCAGCATGTATCCCTGTTTCAGGCCGTCCATTGTTTCAAATTCTGCCGATTGTTCATTGTTTGTTCTCACCATATTTTTTGTCATGTCATACATGGCTTTTATTACCTCTGTCATTTCACTCTTTTATATAAACTTTCCGATACATCCTTTCGTCTTATTCTGTCGAATGCTTTTTCCAAGTCAATAAATATTGCATAAGTGTGTTTATTTTTACTTATGCATTTTTCTGTACTTTGTTTTAATATGAATATTGTCCTGTATGCTCCATTTTCTGAAACCATATTGTGTTTCTTCCAACGTGCTTTCTAGTTGTTCTTTTATTCAGTTTTTCTGGTAGGCCCATTAGCGAAATTCCTCGGTAATCTGAACTCTAAGTATTTCAGCATTTCAGGTGTAATTTCATCTATTCCTGCAGCTTTTCCTATTTTTAACTTTTTGATAGCTCCGTTAACTTCTTCTTCCGTGATTGTGGTTATTTCTGTTCTTCTTTCTACTCTTTTCTCTTTCGTATGCCCGGCTGAGCGTTCTGTGTCTATTATTTCTTTTAAATGTTCCCTTCATCTCTGCATTATTTCATATTCTTTCATTATTGTTTCCATCATTGTCCTTCATATTTCTCATACTGTATACTTTTTTCTGTCTTAGTTATTTCATCGTACCATAAAACAGTTTTTGGTTTTCTCTAAACTTTTCATTCATCTGTTGCCCGAATTTTCTCCACGCTTCTATTTTTGTTCCCTTTGCTCTGATTTATTTTCTTTTCTCCTTATATTTTGCATAATCTTCTAAAGTTTTGGTACTGAGGTATTTTTTTCATAGTTTTTTCTTCGCTTTAATGATTTTTTGTATCTCTGTTGACCACCATTCCGTTCTTTTTATATTTTTGTTCCCTGTTTTTGATACTCCACTTCTGCCGCCATTAGTATTGCCTCCTGGAATTTTTTCTAGTGCTATTCTATATATGTTTCTTTTTCCTCTTGAATTACTAGGTTTCTCTTAACGTTTTCCTAGTATTGTGTTCTTTGCGTCGCTTCTTTGAGTTTATAGCTTTTTATTTTCTTCTTTATCTTATTTCTTCTTGTATCTTCCCTTTATTTTCATTGTGTTCCTATTTTCACATTTATTTTGTAGTAGTGGTCGCTGCCGATTTCGCCTCTTCTTGATACTTTTATATCTTTTACATTACATATGTATACCTTTCAAATAAGGTCAGTAGATCGGATAGGTACATATAAAATTACCTTGTACACTTGCTGTTATTTGTTGTAGTAGATTTTTGAATACATGTTTCTTTATTTTTTATTTATACAACTGTACACTGTTTGTTATAATTATCTGTACAGGCGTTAACCAATGGATTATTATTATCATATGTACTTTGATCTAGGTATTTCAAAATTGCCAAATTGCCAATTATGCCAAAAAATTGATTTTTTGACATAAAGTAAATACGCTCCATTTTACATCACCCTGTATACATTTATAATTCCGTATTTTTGTAATGAAAAATGGAGGTTTGGGTTTAACCTACTAACTTAGCGTAAAATTTCATCAATATCACAAAAAATCCATGAATTTTTGTCCTGAATCTCCATTTATTCGACGTACTGTGCGCCCGTAAAGAATTATCTTATTTGGCCCTAAATAATATTGAAGACAAATAATCTTTAATGTATATATTACGATTCCTGATAATAAAACTCAGCAACGCAGAAGCCGTTAAACGAAATTTAAACTTAATTAAGAAATATGCATTACTGCGACCACAAAGTATGCCCCATAGAAGATTTTTCTTAAATTACCAAAATGGAAAATGTTCTGTCCAGTGTGTTGGCATTAATAAAATGGGCAAGATGCCCATGGACTTGGCTACTGGCTGGATACCTGAAACTGCCCAATCGACTCGACTGCTGACCGAACGACGCAAAGCCCACCCAAGCAAACCAAACTGCAGTCGCGTGCGGAAAATTATCACTTTCCGCACTTGTTAGATAAATAGCGAGTATGGCATTTCTAGCGCTAAAGAAAATTTAAAAAAATTAATGCTTTTTCTTATGTGACATGAAACTTTATTTTGGCCAAGACTGTACACTGTACATAACTTGACCACACTTTTTAATCTATATACCTATATAAAATAACATGACCTGACTGACTGACTAGTTTATCATGGCCGAGCCGAAACCACTGCAGCTATAAATACCTATATAAAATTTGGTCAGTATTTTTATTTTATAATGTAGAGACTCACTAAGAACGAATTTTCCAAAATTCAATCCCTAAAGGGGTCATAAGGGGGTTGAAAATTTATACGGAGAAAAAATTTTAGTTGGTCTTATTAACTTAAAACTTCATAGAAGTAGGTGCTCTAAAAAATAAATGATTAAAAACGTGTTTTGCAGTTTTTAATAAATCAACCCCTAAGAGGGTAAAATGGGGGTTCAATGTTTGTAATGGAGTAAAATTGTTAAACCGCGGACGAAGTCGCGGGCGCAAGCTAGTAAGGAAATAAAAAAAAAGGTTAAACACACACACCCATTCTGTCGTATTGTCGATATAAATTTATGGAACAATTTTGTAATTCGATATGGTTGCACTTTTCATAAAAAAATAAAACTTCCTTTTTACCGATTAAATTTTGTTCGCGTCATAATTCCTATGTGTCATTCAGGATCTAATACTTTTGATACTTTTTGTTTTGCCAATCACTATCTAGCGGAAATGTTTCAATTATATCAACCAAACAATACATACTCGACATTTCTCCACTTCTGACTTAATAGAATATCTAAGAAAGAACCATTATCGGTTCGAAACGTAGGCTGTATTTATTAGTAAACATGAAAAAACTTTTTGTTAAAGTTCGGATATTTCCAACACTATTCCGTTTATCCGACTACCTAACTGATTACTAATCAGGTGGATAAACTAAATAGTGTTTAAAAAAAATAATGGGATTTTAACCAAAAGTTCTTTAAGTTTTGATACGTGCAAAGACTGTGGTCATTTCCAACGGCCTGATTTTTCTGAATTCTTTCGCAAAATTATTAATAGATAAGGCTCTACGAATAACATGTATTTTCCACACTATCAAGTTCCAAGAAAAAATTCATTTATAAACCAAGCAAATCGCAGAAGTAGAACCTAACTGATTCACTAAAATATTCTAGAATTAAAACAGTACTAAACCTTAAACCTTTTTAGTGAATCTCAAGGAAATATTTTGAATACAAAACGCGAGAAGGTTGTATTAATTCGCAGAAAGATCAGCAGTTTATTAGTTAACTGTGATTTAAATTCATTAACTAGGTATTTAAGTATTTACACATATCGCAACGTATTATTCTTTTCCTTACTTCAGTCAACTTAAAACTTTTGATTAACAAATGTTAGAAAAGTAAAATTTTGGTACGTTATAACAACCAGGCGCGGCCCGTGAGTTTTTTTACAGGTGGGTCAAAATTTTATGGGCAACTAGTGATATCAACGCAACAAGCAAAATACACTTTTTTAATTAAGGGAGGTTTTCTAATAATGTGCCTAGTTTTGCCAAGAAATTATTTACCTACAAATAAACACCGCCAAAATCATAGAATAGGTACTGCAGAATATTGAACATTACTACTCTTGATGTTTATGACTTTCAGTATCACTCTTCTGTTTATGGCTTTTTTCTATGTGTTTTAATACTCTAAATTAGTAGATTTTAGCGGTTTTCGTTGTGATAAGTTTAGCTTCTCCTCAATAGGTGTCGCGCGTTGTACTAAAAGCCCAGAATATAAACAGAAAAAAATTCTGAGCTAAAAGTATGACTATTCGTAAAATAAAATTAGGAACGCTGCCGAAACTCCGTTTTCTTTAATACATACAATGCTGGCGACTAGACATAGTAATACGATATTTGTCTACGCACGTGTAGGATGTAAGCTGTAGTAAATATGAGATTGCCAACAATTTTAAAAATATTTTATCGAGGAAGAACTTGTTGCCAATACACCTTTTAGAGCCGATCTAATTTTTTAAATATCAAAAAATTTAAAAAAAAGTTCTTGCCCCAACACAGGTTCGAACCCGCGAGCGTCGGATTACCTCGCTGCGGTTATAACTAGGGATGGGAATTTTTTTCGATATATCGATAGTTATCGATAACTATCGATATATCGACAATCGATAAATGTTTTTAAAAATATCGATATATCGATAACTATCGATATATCGATAACTATCGATATATCGATAACTATCGATATATCGATAACTATCGATATATCGATAACTATCGATATATCGATATCTATCGATATATCGATAACTATCGATATATCGATAACTATCGATATATCGATAACTATCGATATATCGATAACTATCGATATATCGATAACTATCGATATATCGATAACTATCGATATATCGATAACTATCGATATATCGATAACTATCGATATATCGATAGTTATCGATATATCGATAACTATCGATATATCGATAACTATCGATATATCGATAACTATCGATATATCGATAACTATCGATATATCGATAACTATCGATATATCGATAACTATCGATATATCGATAACTATCGATATATCGATAACTATCGATATATCGATAACTATCGATATATCGATAACTATCGATATATCGATAACTATCGATATATCGATAACTATCGATAACTATCGATATATTGATAACTATCGATATATCGATAGTTATCGATAACTGCCGATATATCGATAACTATCGATATATCGATAGTTATCGATAACTATCGGTATATCGATAACCATCGATATATCGATATTACTCGATATATGGATAGTTATCGATATATCGATAGGTTATACTTGCTGATAGTACGTGGTGAAACTCTTTAAATATACCTACGCAAATTTTATTCATTTTCGCTGGCTTAGGAAGAGTCCATGGTATCTAAATTTTAGTTAGGTACCTCCTTGTCCAAAGGAAAAAGATTATTTTTTAAATAAAAGTTATCTTTAAGAATTAAGCCTCTTACTACAGCGCAAGCGCGGAAACAACAATGTTTTCATTGGAATTAAAAGCGATTTTTATTCCATGGATAAGACTTTTTTCTACAGATGCGCAAATATAACTTACCCTCCCAATCAACAAGTTATCTTGGAACCATCTCATTAACACAGGATCTGATGGGCAAGGCGCCGTATTGAAATAGAAGGTATTTGGGAAAAAAGCCTTATTAATCAGGCAGGTGGAAACACCTTTTGGCTAAATTTTCTTAGCGATTTATGAAACTGCTTCATCCTGTCGTTGACTGACCCGCTATATATTAATCTATAATTGCAATATAATTGGAATGTACTTTAGTTTTGTGGCTGGAGTATTTAGTTTGTTGCAAAGTGTCTTTTCATTATCAATATAAATATTTAATCGGCTTCGCTTAATACGATCCTGTACTACCTAAAGCTTCGTTCACACGAATCGGAATTTTTTCGAATCGTTTTTTTTTCACCGAGAGCGCCAGTGGCGCATATAATTGAGAAAATAATTATATTTCAATAAAAAATAGTCCCACTGCCCATGCCCATCTAATATAAATAACTCAGTTTTAAATCCAAGCTATTGTTGATTGTTTTTCAAAATGGTTAGATGGTAGCGCATTAGTCAGCGGTAGATTGAAGAGGTTTTGTGATTCACAGAGAAAATTTATCCAAAAATCAATTTTACTGCATTGTGTGGTAAGTAAACATCCACACTTTAAAAATACTAGAAATATACAGGGTGCTTCAGAAAAGTAAGGCGACATGGAGACATATTTTCCTTAATGGAACTTCCTGTATACGTTTTTGTTACAGGATTTTAAGGTCAGTTCTTAATACATCTCAAATGCTCAATACGTAGCGGAAATAATGTCCGAGATATTGACATCTGGAAAGTCGCATTTTCGACTGTTTGATTGCCTTTAGCAGCCAAATGGTGCATCTTACAGTGAAACGACTTGCATGTTCCTGAAAATTGACCGTAAATTACTTAAAACCGGAAGTTTTGATATCCAGTCGTTAGCTATTCTTGATTAAATGATAAAAAACTAAGTAACAAGCAAATTACTTGCTCAAAAATACACCATTTGGCTGCTCCAGACTGTCAAACAGCCAAAAATGCCACTTTTCAGAAGTAAATATCTAGGAAATTATTTGAGCTAAGTATTGAGCATCTGAGGTATATTAAGGATTGACGTTAATATTATATAACAAGATAGTATACAGGATGTTCCTTTAAGGAAAATATATTTCCGTGTCGTCTTACTTTTCTGGAGTACTGTATATTTCTAATATATTTAAAATGTGAATCTTTACTTACCAGACAATATCGTAAAATTGATTTTTGGATTTTTTTTAAAGCCACTTCAATCTATCGCTGACTAATACGGTACAATCTAACGACCATTTTGAAAAACAATCAAAAATAGCTTGAATTTACAATTGAATTGTTTATATTAGATGTATGGGCACTTCGTTAGTGGGCACTATTTTTTATTGAAATATAAATTTTCTCTCGATTGGAGGATTTAAATATTAAACATCCATACATCCAGGGGAACAGCCTTAGGGCCGCTGTAACTTTATACAGTGGCGTAGCCAGGTGGGGGCCAGGGGGGCGAATGCCCTCCCCGCCCCCCTGGCTTGGCGCCCCTTGCCGCTCGGGCGAATTCACACAATAAACTGTTATTACCGTAATACCGTATTTTTATTAAGGTTCTAAAAAATTATGAAGCGCCCCCTTATATGTTTGCCCACCCCGCCTCGCAAGGCTGGCTACGCCTCTGACTTTGTAGTTCAACGACTTATTTAAAAAATTAAAAAAAAACTTCCGGAGATTTTTTTCGTAAAACATGCAAACAATTAACTCAAAATTTTAAAAGAGCAATTGTTTCACAAAACATGTCACTAATATTGACTCTGGGATGATCTATTTTCTTATTTTTTTTAGAATTACTATAAATTTCACAATATTTCTCCACCCCACACAAAGTTTTTCTAGAAAATAATTAAAAGATCAGTGTTTCTTGAAAATTATTTAAAGATCAGTTGTTCTCTAAAATTATTAGCTGAAGTGATAATTACTAGTGGAAAAAGAGGTAAGATACAGGGTGAAAAGAACATCCCTTTTTCTATATAAAAAAATATATATCTATAAACTTAGGGAAGGTATTAAAAAATCCTTAAAATTGTTTTTCGCAAATTGCCCACTGAATGTCCCAAAGGCGCAGAAAATAGATAAGTTTAACCACCCTGTATTTAAAAGTCTTAGAACACATGAAAATCAGCATGGCCTTGAAGGCATAGCGAAAAAAATTTCAAGAAAATGTTAAAAGTCGCATTCGATTACCTTTATGCAGTTCGAACAGCCAGCAGTTTAGTTTTTGTCAGAGCCTATAAGTGAAATAAAATTATGGTATTAAATAATTTGCTTAAGTTACACAAATCGCTTTCCCATGTGTAATGAAGAAAAATGCTTTCCACATAGTGTAAAACGAAACAGGTAATTGTGCCTATTAAAAAAATCTTCGCAAAGCTCTGCATGATACTATTCTCTTGATAAGAATTCTTCTAACGTAGGTAGTAAAACTTCAAAGCAACAAAAACCATCAGATGATAAAAATCAGGACAAAGCGGGTTCATTAGGTGTATTAAATTTTAGAATGTGATTTCTTACATAACTGTGGGAAAAAGATATATAAATCCGGGCCTTCAGCTTTGTTCTCAAGATACAGAAGTAATTTGAGCTGCCTATCTGAAAGAATTGCCCAGCTTTTGCATCACTGTTGAATTAGTTTTACTCAAAACTGTGCATTCTAAACCAGTACATTAAAAAAAATGGTAATTTTTTTACCCACAACTTCCTTTACTCAAAAACAGAAGTTCGCTTACTTATTACTAGTTTTAAATGTGTTTCCGATTTTGAGTTAATGCCTTATTATTAGTTTTTCAAAGGATGTTTTTAATGAACTTACAGTATATTTTTAATTAACTGCCTTAGAATTATTGTACGTTAATTTCGGAACACCTAGTGCATTATCAGTAATTAATTTTTTAATTATTATAATATACTGCTAAAGCACTTCTCGTAAACCTCCAGAAAGCAGAAATTTGGTAAATATCGGCTCCAGCGAACACTTACGATTACGAACTACCTTTTAAATGTATATTAATGTATCTATAAGTATTATTATATATAATTTATAGTTATCGATAAATCGATAGTTATCGATATATCGATAGTTATCGATAGTTATCGATATATCGATAGTTATCGATATATCGATAGTTAGCGATAGTTATCGATATATCGATAGTTATCGATATATCGATAGTTATCGATATATCGATAGTTATCGATATATCGATAGTTATCGATATATCGATAGTTATCGATATATCGATAGTTATCGATATATCGATAGTTATCGATATATCGATAGTTATCGATATATCGATAGTTATCGATATATCGATAGTCATCGATATATCGATAGTTATCGATATATCGATAGTTATCGATATATCGATAGTTATCGATATATCGATAGTTATCGATATATCGATAGTTATCGATATATCGATAGTTATCGATATATCGATAGTTATCGATATATCGATAGTTATCGATATATCGATAGTTATCGATATATCGATAGTTATCGATATATCGATAGTTATCGATATATCGATAGTTATCGATATATCGATAGTTATCGATATATCGATAGTTATCGATAAATCGATAAGTATCGGCATATCGATAACTAAAACTTATCGATAGGTACCTTGCCGATGGTTATCGATAGGTAAAACCCATTATCGCCCATCCCTAGTTATAACCCTTGAGCTACGCTACGGTCCGATACCGTTAAATTCGATGGCTAGCGCTGGCCTGACAGAAATCGTATTTATAATTTTTGATGTTTAACCACTAATTAATATTGTTATTACAATGCGCATATTTGCATAACCCCCTTCGTTTCGGAGATACAGGGCGATTTTCAAAATGTGACATTTTCAAACACCCCTTGTATCTCATTTGCCTTTTAACTTATCGGTAAGATAAAAACTGACCATAATATAGTTTCCTGCGCAGAATCCAGTGGTGTACTCAATTTTTTCTAGAAGAAACGAGTTTGAAGATAAAAACAAAAGTTATATTTTCAAAATCGCCCTGTATCCTCGAAACGAAGGGGGCTATGAAAATTATATTTATAGCTTCATACATTTCACAAAAAGTAGCTAGGGTTGCGAAAACCGTAGCTCTCTATCTTTAAAGATAACCGAGATACCCTGCAAGTGTGTCGAAAACTGAACACCCTGTACAAAAGTGGCCGGCATTTTAAACTTAATGAATAAAATGTTCTACAACGTTGGAATCATTTGCAGATTAAAAAGGACTTTCTAACGAGGTATTACTCGACCCCACCTTCCATTTAAAAATTGCAATCAAAACGGCACCCTGCCGCCATCTTTGAAAACTGACTCACGCTGACTTACTTTAGACGCGCACTGTATATTAGACCAGCACAGCGTATTCCCTACACCAGCTGCAGGATCGGATAGGGGCCAAACCAGAACATTGCCCATGTCTACGGTACGGGACATTGCACTAATACAATATTATTTATTAGACGTCATAACGTCAACTTTTAGACAAATTTTTGTTTCAATTTATTGGAAACTACTTTTCAGGAGTTTCCAAAACGCTTTTACTTTTGTGTTATTGTTAATTGCCTTCTTTTGTACCGGTTGACCACTACCAACTACTATCTAGGTCGCGATTTCAAAATGGCTTTAAATAAAAATTAACGTTCAAATTCACTAAGAAGGTTTAAGATTTAGTACTGGTTTAAATTAAGATCTTATAGTTGATCAGTTATGTTTTGACGGGTTTTTGTGCTGTCATTGTTTATGAGTAGTCATTAAAAACTTATGAATTATTCTAACATTTCAGTGATTTGCTGGGTTTTCAAATGATTTTCATCTTGGGACGAGTTGCTGTAATGATATTAGTTCTATTATTACCGTAAGTACGTACTAGCATTGCCCTTTTCTTTATAAATTTCTCAGCTCAGAAATAAATTCACAGTATAAAACTTAGTTGTCTTATTCTTACACTTGTCAGTTTAAAACTTTTGGCTGTCAAATTAGACCGGACTAGCGTTGGAGAATCTGGCTGTTAAATTTTAGTCATCGATAGGGTTGAGTGACATGCATATTTTAGGCAAAAAACAATGACAGACACTTCCGGTTACACCGGAAACATCTCAAATTTTGTTATTTTAAGTAGCAACACCAATATATTATTAGTGTTATAAGTTTATAAGTATTGTTGCCGTAGAAGTCGCGAGAGAGTATTGTGGTAAAATGTTACAACTTTTTTTGATGCAGCGAAATATAGAGAAAACCGGCACAACTCAAATGGTACTCTGTGATTGTAGCATGAAAACGCGCGCGTTGTGAGAAAGAGTGTCACATATCAAAATAAACCAGTCGTGAATTAATGTGATCAAAAAATAATATAAGTAAATGAACAATAGTGTCATAACTCCAAATGGGGAGCAGAAAAATATATATTGGGGCTGCTTGGGGAAAATTCTTATGTTTAGTGATAAGGCAGTACCTAAAGATACCTAGAGTTAGATCCGATTGTATTCTGATTCTTTACGAATGATATTATTGACATTATTAGTTGAACAAATTTTTAATCGGCTCTCCTGAAATTTGTGTTTTTTTTTTAGTTGTGACGCTCTTCTTCCGCATTGACGTTTCGTTAAAATTAGCTTTTATTACTCGATAAAATAACACGTCATGTAGTGAGTGTATATTAAATACCTAAATTTTAAAGTACGGTCCTGTCTATCACAAGACAAGCGTTATGCAGTGCGCAACCCCGTAGGGCAGCTCCTTTGGTTACGGAATCATCTCGGTAAATTTACCACCTTCGCAAATGCTGATTATTATTTGTCAATATATTATTATGTCTGTGGTTGGATCGCATTGAAAAGTCATATTAGAAACGTGTTATATTATGCAGACATGAATACATAAGTAACAAATTTGTACTTTTTATATGTTAGGGATGGTGATGATTAATAGGCCTAAAATCATCAAGTAGTATAATCTATTTGTGTATTATTTATTCCAAGTATTTATTCAAATAAAGGTATCCTTATCTGTTACAAAATTTATTTTAAAATAAATTATATTCACCTTCCAAACAACAGTGTTTCTTAACTGTTCTCAGGCGCCATCTTAATTTTTATATCCTGTTTATGACTAAAGCAAGATGTGAGTGAGCAATTTGTACCTCGTTAAACTGGGCTAATTTTAAAATAAATAAGACTTTTACTAACTGAAAATTGTAACTGTTAGACATGACAGTAAAACTTTCTAAGATAGTAATTACAGCTCAATGACCCTCCAGTAATTATTGTTTTATTCTATTTATTTGTCATGTTACAGTGTTGACTGGTAGGCTTTAATTTGTTGCTTGCATATCCTCGGATAAAGAACTTTTAGTTTAAAATATTTCTGCAAATCACCTCCCATCAGTCTATGAGGCTTTCAATCTTTAATCGTTTTACATAAAGTTTATAAGAATTTTAAGTTCTTATAATTATAATAATAAATTCTAAATTTATTATATTTAAATTTAAATAAAATTCAAATTTTTTTAAAAAATTTTCTGGATGGTCTGAATATTTTTAGGGACTTTTTAAAATAAAAAAACACATTGATTCTTAATTGTAAGTATAAGATAATTGTATGTCCAAGAAATCAGAAAAAGTATTTTCACGAAAAAAAGTTCAATATAATAAAATTTTTAAATGCAAACTATTTTGTTTTTCGTCAACAGTAACATGTAAATTACATTACTTAGTTCTATTAACAAATCACTACTACCTTAAGTTTCTACAATAGTTACAATTTACAATAGTCAAACATTTTAATAGTAATAATAAATAGAATTTATTATTTATAATTCTAATTTCCCACCCTGTATTAAAATTAAAATATTAAGTTTTAACCCAATATTCACAGCTCTGTATAAAACATTATTTTTATTAAGCTAATGTTTTAGAGTTATAGCAAAATTAAAGAGATTTTTGTATGTTTCATCGAGTATTGTATAAAAAATTTAAATTTAAAGGTTGAAAGGTTGAGGTATATCCAAATACTTTTTCTTAAATTTGCGTTTTCCAGCTAAGGCAACAATAAAAAATATTTTTTAAAACTGCATATATACCCTGTAAGAAATGGAACCTAATTTTATAAATATTAACAACCTACTTATGCAAAACATAACTAGTGAATAAATGATATTTGCCTTAATTAATAGTACCTACAACTTTAGTTAGAGCAAAAACGGACAAAATTAATTTTTTTATGTTTTCCACCCTGTATTTGTGGAATGAAAATTGTTTTTATTTAAGTCAACTGTATAAAAGCCTTAGCTATATATGTATATAAAACATATTTTTTGTAAAATTAATCTTTTTTGAATAACAGAAACAAAAATAGAAATTAATTATTTAGGGTGTTCGCCCTGTATACATTTCACTGAAAGTGTAGCCGGTTTCGAACCAGGGTGAAGCCTAATCTACATAGGTATAAAATTTCCTATTCTTTTGGTCCAATAGTTTTTAAGTTTTCTCGGTACAAATAGGCCAACACACTGACAAATAGACCGACGGAAATGTATAACCATATTCTTCGTTATCTAGAGACCCCACTTGGGTTAGGATTAAATCTGTCTATATCCATTTCATTGATTTTGTACCTTCTATATCGTCTTAGAGAACATTTCAATCGAATTGATATAATGCGATGTACCGATGGTCGGAAATTATGCCTAAAGGCCCCCAGGCGACTCGTCTTCAGATTACTCTTTCGATTTAGACATCGTCATACAATGATCAGATCTTTGAAGACTTTTAGGATTAGATCGATCATTGAAATTTCGTAGAAATATCTGGTGAGATTCAAAGGTCGAATGCCAAATTACTTCGTGTGTTTAACATTGCTTCCTCAGATGTCCTTTTGTTCGATGCAAGCTTCCGTGAATGTGGAATGTATTGATAAGCATCATGGCAAAGTTGACCAAACGACTTTTTATTAAAAAAAAACAATTGTTTGAAGAACAAGAAAATAAAAAGCAAGGACTATTTCAATGGAGAAAAACGAGAGGAAGCCAGCAAGTCCTTCAAACCCACCAAAATACACCATTATGCACGTTTCTGGTTTTCCCGGTTGCCAGAAAATGAAGTGTGACTATGAGTTTGTTCATGGATGGGGGGATTGGGGGGGGGGGGGGATAGAATAGAACGACTCGAACTAAGGCATCGTACGATTTTTTAAACCGTGTAAGTGCGAGTCGGATCGTCAGATATTTTCCAACGATCCATCTGACGATATAGCTGATGATCAATCGGCAGGTGTCTGGCTTGCTTTAGAAGGGAAATAAACAGTAGAATTTATGATTTAGCTCTAAATTGTTCTACTTTATAGCAATAAAACTGCTAATTCGTGTTGCACCAGCTCTAAATGTCATTTTTATTATTTTTAAATGTATATGTTTTATGAACGTTTATTACCAAAATAAAAATCTTAATTTAGAAATTATTTTCTCAGCTTATGCCTGTCCGACCTGCTGTTCTGCTTTCTAGTCCTTCCATTTTCCGCTAGTCAGTTTTTTCATGGAACATGGATTCACGGAGAAGTACTTTGCATGATGATCCCAACCCTTCGATATGGTACCATTGGCGTATCATTACTTAGCATAGCTAGTATATCAATAAATAGGTAAGAAATAATATATTGTATAGTATATAGTATATTATGCAACGATTATGTAATGATGCGAGTATATTAATGGTCATTACACTATTTCTTTGCGACCATTTATTAATAAATATTAAACAGATTTATTTAATTCAGGAACAGTTAAACTAGTTAAATTCTTCACTAGCACTAATACTATAATTTGATATAATTTCTAATTTAAATAAGATTCTTAATAGTTTTAATGAATATCTAAATTTTAGTAAAAGAACTGTCAAAGTCAAACCTTTGTAATAAAAAGAGGCCACTTAATTAAAAAAGTATCTATGGGTTTCAAATTGGCTAATAACGCGGTTTCATAATGAAAATTTGTATCATAATGAACATTATTATGAAACGTATCGAAGACATTTAATTTGAATATTGGAATAGTAGAGTACGGGAGTAGAAAATATACTATTATACAGGGCTTCCGAAAAGTCTTAGTATGGGCAAATATCTGTGTTATCAGTGGAGATAGACAGTAAATTTTAGGTGTATCTTATTGGTTAATAAATCTACTTTTTATGTAATTTAACTTTTTCAAGCCCCTTGAGGTGACGTTAGAGGGAGTTGAGGTCAAAAATTTTAAATGCCACCCTATGCCATGTGGTACTTCATTTCAAAAGTCTTCAAAAAAGAAACATTTTACCGCATACCCGAGGTCCGTACCTTAATTCGTTTTTAAATGGCAAGCTTTTAAAAATTAAAAATCTATTCTATACAGGGTGATTCACGGTCGATGGTAGGTTAGACGTTTATGGAGAACGGAACGCGGGATTTTTTTGAAAATTTGGCAACGTGGGTAATTAGCTATGCTCTGTCCATCTAAAATATTTTCAGCATTGCGACGTTGCCGCTTCTATCAAAAAGTCCTAGCAACTTTATTTTTTTAAATGGAACACCCCATATATTAATAAATTTTTAGAATCGCTCTTTTATTACAATACTTTTTTGTTAATATTACCCTATACCTATCTCTATCGGTTTTCGAGATAAAAATTAGTTTGTGTTAAATATGGTCCAAAACATGGCCCTAATTACACGTAAGTAAATTAGTGCTCTCAATTCATGGAAAGTTGATATTTTGGCGGTAGTTTAGACAGACCCGATGTATTTATTTTTCACCATGAAATCGACTCCATATCATACAGGGCGTGCTAAGATTACTATTATTTCCGTTGTTCATAAAAGGGGTCAAATGTTCGTTTTTTTAAATGAAACCCCCTGTATATTAATCAATAAATTGAAAGACGAAGAAAAACGCTTTAAGATGGTACATCATATTCCTATACCTAAATCATCAAGTTTTCTTAATAAAAGCGCTTTTTTGTGAAAAAAAAAATAAAGACTTTAATTTTAAGTAACCATGGATATCAAACATCAAAATATCAAACTTACGACATTTTGACGACTGTGTTTAAAAAAATCTCCCAAAATGAACGCAGATAATCATTATTCAAACGAAGTTCTTATGAAATTATTTATTTTACCCTTTTAATACGTATACAAGAGGATCCGGAGTTTTTGTCAAAAATCATTTGGAGCGACGAAGCAAAATTTACAAGGGATGGGATTTTTAATAGAAGAAATAAGCATTTTTGGGCTGATCATAATCCTCACGTGACAAAAGAAATGGGATTTCAAGAAAAATTTGACCTAAATGTTTTTTGTATTTTAAAAAAGCACAAAATTAGCTTTTTTATTTATGATGCCACTTTAAATGCTGAGAGATATCTCGAAATACTAAGGACGACTGTTACCGATTTCGTCGAAAATTTATCTTTAGAGGATTATAGGAATTCGTGGTTTCAACTGGACGGAGCGCCAGCTCATTGCACCCAGGAAGTTTCCAGGGTACTTTATGAAATATTTGACGATCGTTGGTTTAGGCGCTTAGGGCCGTGGGATTGGCCACCGAGATCCCCCGATCTCACGCCGCTTGACTTTTATTTATGGGGTGTTTTAAAAGAAAGAGTGTACAGTACTCCAGTGCCTACCAAAGAAGAACTGCGACGGCGAATAGTTCGGTGTATTGAAGATCTGGATCCCCATGAAATTGAAAAAGCAACTACGAGTCGCGTACAAAAGCACATACTAAAATGTTTAGAATGTAATGGACAACATTTCCAGCATTTATTGTAAAAATTTCTTATTTTGTTTACAGTTTTGTTTTTTGAACCTTCCTAATTTTGTTATTTAATTTATTTTCACATGTTAATGAAATTATTTTGTAATCTTACAAACTTCCTTTCGTTCATTTGTGTCAATTCAGGATACATTTGGTTAAATTTTCTGCAAGTTCTGGCAATGATTTGATCACATTGTCCGTGTAAAATAAATAATTTCATAAGAACTTCGTTTGAATAATGATTATCTGCGTTCATTTTGGGAGATTTTTTTAAACACAGTCGTCAAAATGTCGTAAGTTTGATATTTTGATGTTTGATATCCATGGTTACTTAAAATTAAAGTCTTTATTTTTTTTTTCACAAAAAAGCGCTTTTATTAAGAAAACTTGATGATTTAGGTATAGGAATATGATGTACCATCTTAAAGCGTTTTTCTTCGTCTTTCAATTTATTGATTAATATACAGGGGGTTTCATTTAAAAAAACGAACATTTGACCCCTTTTATGAACAACGGAAATAATAGTAATCTTAGCACGCCCTGTATGATATGGAGTCGATTTCATGGTGAAAAATAAATACATCGGGTCTGTCTAAACTACCGCCAAAATATCAACTTTCCATGAATTGAGAGCACTAATTTACTTACGTGTAATTAGGGCCATGTTTTGGACCATATTTAACACAAACTAATTTTTATCTCGAAAACCGATAGAGATAGGTATAGGGTAATATTAACAAAAAAGTATTGTAATAAAAGAGCGATTCTAAAAATTTATTAATATATGGGGTGTTCCATTTAAAAAAATAAAGTTGCTAGGACTTTTTGATAGAAGCGGCAACGTCGCAATGCTGAAAATATTTTAGATGGACAGAGCATAGCTAATTACCCACGTTGCCAAATTTTCAAAAAAATCCCGCGTTCCGTTCTCCATAAACGTCTAACCTACCATCGACCGTGAATCACCCTGTATAGTTCTAAAAATATAAGTACCTTTATTTCTCTTATTACTTTAAAAGTTGTTCAAAATGACCACCATGAACTTCTTGGCAGTAATAAATCCGATTTTGGAACTCTGCCAAGAAGTAACACCTGCCACTCTCGAAAATGTGAGAAGTGAGTTCCAAAATCGACTTTATTACTACCAAGAAGTTTATGGTGGTCAATTTGAACAACTTTTAAAGTAATAAGAGAAATAAAGGTATTTCAATTTTTAATTTTTTTTTAAGTTTTTTAATTTTTAAAGGCTTGCGGTTTAAAAACGAATTAAGATACGGACCTCGGGTTGGCGTAAAATGATTCTTTTTTGAAGACCTTTAAAATGAGGTACCACACGTCATAGGATTGCATTTAAAATTTTGACCTCAACTACCTTGCAAGGGGGTTGAAAAAGTTAAATTACATAAAAAGTACATTTATTAACCAATAAGATACACCTCAAATTTGATGTCTATCTTTACTAATAGCAAAGACTTTTCGGTCATTCTGTATATGAGGGAGCTGATTACTAAACTTTGTTAAATGCCAAATATATTTTAAACTGCATTTAAGTGATAATGTGTAATTATTTTCTCACGTTTTTGCTAAAAATAAGAGGGAAAAATGATTATACAATATTTTTTTTCTGACAATGATTTTAAAGAAGTAAAAATATTGGTTTTGAAGATATTTGGTTGCTATTTGTTAGGTTACAAATAAGCTTTCTTATTGCGTTTTACTTAGTCTTTGCTTTTCTAGGTATATATTGATTGCTTGGCCACAACTTTACAGTCAAATCTATACCAAAACAAAAGTATTCTTATACATCTCGTTAATTTGGATATTTAGTTATGGTTTGCAGATACCCACGCTACTTGGAAAATGGGGTGTGTACGGTATGGATGAAAGACTGGGAACGTGTTCAATTAAGAGGGATGAACATGGTACGTTTCTTGATTAATTCAAATTTTTTTAACCCTCTGCAAAGCTGATCATATTTTCAAGATACACATCCAGAACATTCAAGTTCCAATGCAGAACACCGTGGTCTGCTGGAATAGATTACGAAAAATGTTCGAAAACCAGTTTTTCGAAAAACTTAGTTTTGAGCTCTAATTTTGAATTCTAAACATATTGACACTATATATCTAAACTCAAACTCTTCTAGCTGTTTCTTTTTTCAACAATTATCTTTTTTGATGTTAAATTAATTACATTTTTTCGAAAAACAGCTTCTTCGAAAATATATATTTTTAAAAATATCCTTTTAAAAACACATTTCCCGGAAATAAATTTTTTAGAAAACATAGTTTCTCTAAATTTAAATTATGAACTCTACTGACTTAGAAAATGTCACTGAAAAAATTACAAAAAATTCTAAACTAATTAAACGAACTTTTTTGGGTTTGGTCAAGTTTACGTTTCCTTGTATTTGCTATGTTACTCATAGTAAATTACTTTCAAAAAAGTGTTGTATTTTGTTTCCGAGATTTTCTAATAGGCTACTTAGTGTTAGTAACACTGCATAAAAAATAGTTACCACTATGATCCCAAGAATACGTATATTCTGAATTAATTGAATGACTTGGCCAATAGTTTTTCTATAATGCAAAAATTCCAAAAAGATTTTTTTTGAAAAAGCGGTATTTCTAAAAGTAATGTTCGAAAAAATATTATAGAAAAAATTGTATTTATCGCAAAGAATCACGTGAGTTGGTGCTCTATTTGCTGTGCCTATCTATTGTTTTTATTAAAAGTAGTTTAAAAGCTTTCCAGGTTAAAGGAGTCCTAATTGTATCAATATGTGATGTTAGTTAAATTAAAAATTGTCTATTTTGCCTTGTTATACAATGTGCTTCTATTAATAAATAGGAAATTGATAATAAAGCGTTACGTTAATGCTGATTTTTTTATTTAATGCTATTTTGTCTAAGTTCTGCTCCAACAATCATTCGTTACAAAAACCTTTAATTGTTTTATTTTTTTTTAGGACACTCATCAAAGACAGCTCTCTTTGTCATAGGATTTGCTTTACCATCAATTATCATTGTACTTTGTTACTCCAATATATATTGGGTAGTTAGAAAATCGCATAAACGACTGGCGCAGCACAGTACAAATGGCAACAAATTCAAACGAAGCGAAATGAAAATTACTAAGATGGTTCTGGTGATTTTTATATGTTTTGTCGTATGCTATTTACCAATCACTATTGTGAAGATTTTTGATAACGAAGTTCGGCACGCTCCTCTCCATGTGTTGGGATACCTTTTGATTTACTTAGCTAGCTGTGTTAATCCTGTGGTTTATGTTACTATGAATAAACAGTACAGGTAAGATTAAAATATATTTTTAAAAAACCAAACAATTTTTACTCTCAAATTCAATTTCTTATCTAATAATAAAACTTTGCAAAAATTGTGTAGTAGGTGCCTATTCTTTATGTTCTTAAAACATAATGAAAGTACTGGTTTTACCACAATTTATTAGCCTGTAATTGTTATTTCTATAAAATAGTATCCCCAGGCGCGGCCGTGAAATTTTAAAGTTGTATATCTCTGTTGCTACTTATGGGACCCAAGCGAAGTCCAGGTTTTTTAATAGTGAGCCTACTAGGAATGTTTTGGTAGAGAAAAAAAATGTTTTGTATATTTTTAAAAAATCCAAACAATTTTGACTATCCATTTCTTACCTAATAATATTTGCAAAAATTGTGTAGTAGGTGTCTATTCTTTATGCTTTTAAAATATAATGAAAGTACTGGTTTTACCCCTATTTATTAGCCTGTAATTGTTATTTCTATAAAATAGTATCCATAGGCGCGGCCGTAAAATTTTAAAGTTGTATATCTCTGTTGCTACTTATGGGACCCAAGCGAAGTCCAGGTTTTTTAATAGTGAGCCTACTAGGAATGTTTTGGTAGAGAAAAAAAATGTTTTGTATTTTGCGAAAAAATGTTGAATTTTTGAATTGGCCCCCCTGGGAAAAAATTAACACTCTTAGGTATTTTATAATTTTTTAAAAACAAATTTTGTCGACAATTCTTAAATTTTAAAAGAAAAAAATGTGTTGGTAGAAAGTTATAGTCATTTGAATTTTTTTAAACCTAAAATATAATTTAAAAAAAAATTTAAATGACTATAATTTTCTACTAAAACATTTTTTTCTCTTCAGATTTAAAAATTTTGGACAAGATGATGTAAAATTTAAAATTAGGAAAATCAAAGTTGATCGTTGTGTAGCTTTTGCGAGTCACCCTGTACAATTTAAAATGATTTTAGAAACGTGTCCAAGGGTTTTTAAGCTAATTTTTTAATTTTTGAGATATTAAATTTAATTTTAATTTATCACAGCCCTTTGTATCGTATAGGTACATTTTATTTTTTTAAATTTGTCCAAAAATGTATGTTATTCAGTTTGTCCTATTTTTACTGTTGCTGATAGAAACCCTTAATTGCCTAATTAGACTAGTTTAAGGAAAAGTGAATCTGGCCGTATAAGTTTTTAAAAAAATTTCTTTAAAAGGGGAATCTAAGGGACAAGCTGGATTTAAATTTTAAATCATACTATAACTAATATTGTTCCTAAAATATCTGCTTTACACCATTCCCATTTATAACTTTAATATAAAAAATGACGATGGGAATCAAAATTTCCTGTTTTAAAACCACCAAAAATGTCTGCTTTCATGCATATAGTTTTGTCAGAATTTAAATTCTATAAACAATTAATTTTTGTGTAAACTTCTTTTTTAATAGATTAATCAGTTTCAAATAAATAATATTAACTTTTGTGTTCTTATAGAAAGGACAAGTTAATGTTTGTGGTTTGTTGTTTTGCTGTTTTGGTTAAGAGTTCTTTATATAAATATCATTTTTTCTTAATCATTTCCTCCAACGTCACAACAAAAGCATTTTGACTTCCTCGGACGTAAGCAAATCAGATCATAAACCGCAATTGGTGGGAATATGTTGTTCTGGAATAGTGCATCACGACTTTTTATGTTAAGTCATATTATTTCGCATAGTAGAAATTTTGAACGAAAAACACAGCATGCAAAATTTACTCTGGATGTGCAAGGCAACTTATCTAACATCCAGAGGTTGTTTAAAAATGCTTAACAGTAATAAATTTAAGTAGTGTTATAAAATTCACTGCATAATTGGAATGGGTGACTCCTGGAATAGTCTAGAGACACATTCAATGCTTTTTTGGCTTAATAAAATTTTCTTTAACACCCAAAAACCTGACCATACTCGCGCCCAGTGCTGCGACGTTGCCAAACTTTTATGTTTTAAATTTGTCCTACCAAAAAATAAATAAATTACGCTAGAACTGCCCAGCAATATCCTACTAATAATTTATAATTACAAAAACGCGTTATACTTTCAAAAATTGCTTACATGAATTACGAAATACGATATAACTTTTCTAAAAATTCCCGCGTTTTTAAAAATGTACCTATTAGGTACAGAAAGTATTTTTGCAAAACATAATTTCTGGATGGGTTCCTTTTTTAATATCCTACACCTGCTAACATTTTTGAGAAAACTGTATGCGAAAATCTGTTCAAAACCTAATCTTCGCGAAATTTTTGCAATCAGCGACGCAATAAAATTTGACCGCATCACATTAAAAACTCTAAAAGTAGCCGGCACTCTTTTTATTACTTATGAAATAAAAAAATTGCATATAGGCCAAGCAATAGAGCGATTTGTCGTGACATTAATACTATTAGATAACCGTCTGTGCCGTCATCTAAAAGACGATCCGTAGATGATTGCTGTTGTATTTCTAACTGAAATTTTTTCCTTTAATTTGTTATAAACATGTTTAAGCAAAAAACGCGATTTTTTTTAATTTTTTGCTTATAAATGGAAAGTAATGAAGCAATCTTAATGATGTAAATAGACGATTTGTAGAGTATAAAAGTACGAAAAAAATGAAAGGTCGAACGTCCCGATAGGATTAATAGCAACGGAGAAAATCCGAAGAAAACAGAAAATTAAGAGTTTTTTTTAAATTCATAAATCGGCCATTTTTAAACGTAGAGGGCTCAAACTTTGGAAAAAGATAGTAATTTATAGCTACTTTATGTGTGCAAAACCGCGACGCTGTCCGACGATTAGTTTTGCCACAATCGTCATTTTAATTTTTCAATACACTATTTTGCAACAGGTCTGGATGCTCTATGGATCGTCCGATTTTAATTATTGAAACATATTTGAAAAGTACAAGTTTAATTGAACAAAATGTATATTTTAATTTTTCCATAAAATGCCACAAACCGGTTGAAAAGGCAGGTAAAGATGCGTGGAAATTGCCGAACGCGCGAAAGCGGTCGAGTAGCGGTAGGGCAGCGGAGCGAAGGGGAGCCAATATTCGCGCGCTCGGCCATTTTCACGCATCTTTACGTGCATTTTCAACCGGTTTTGTAGCATTTGATGGAAAAATTATAATATACATTTTGTTCAATTAAACTTGCACTTTTCAAATACGTTTCAATAATTAAAATCCGACGATCCATAGAGCATCCAGACCTGTTGCAATATAGTGTATTGAAAAATTAAAATGACGATTGTGGCAAACTAATTGTCGGACAGCGTCGGGGTTGTGCACACATAAAGTAGCTATAAATGACTTCTTTTTCCCAAAGTTTGAGCCTTCTACGTTTAAAAATGGATCATTTATGGATTTTTTTAAAAAACGCTTAATTTTCCGGATTTTCTCCGTTGCTACTTATCCTATCGGGACGTTAGACTTGTCATTTTGTTCATATTTTTATTCTCTACAAATCGTCCATTTACACCATTAAGATTGCTTAATGACTTTTCATTTTATAAGCAAAAAACTAAAAAAATCGCGTTTTTTGCTTAAAAATGTTTATAACTAATTAAAGGAAAAAATTTCAGAGTTGGAAATATAACAGGAATCGTCTACCGATCGTCTTTCAGATGATGGCACAGGCGGTTTTCTAATAGGATTAATGTCAAAAAATCGCTAATATTTTGCTCTGTTGCTTAGCCTTATACTATGGTAGGTACCGCTGGTTGAAGAAAATTGAATGGGCGATTACCAGTTTATTATTGCGAAGCGCTATTTATGATTATTTTTCTTCAATCTGAATTCATACCAGGATCTACCGGTTTCAATATATGCAGCGAATTTTATAACACCCTGTATACAAAATAAATGATGGTTGAATTACTTTTTAATCGCATAATGATGAATAATTTTTCTCTCTTTCAGATGTGCTTATTTGGAAACATTGAAATGCAAATACAACAGCAACCTGGATTCCCTTACTCCAGGCAATACGCCAACCAAAACGCATGGTATGTCAGTGGCGTATCTCAAAAACATGGTAAACCAATCACCGAAATAGTATTAAAAGTATTTCAACGATTTAAATTATTCGATCTTATGATCCTAAAAGACGATCGAAGTGGAAGTTATGAAAATTAGAGCTCAGAGCATCTATCTCAAGAAGAGAGATAATTGTTAATGTTATTTATTATTATTTTCAGAAATACTATATAGATATGTTATGGTAATTATCTAGTTTTGGGGCCAAAGACGTGTAATGACTGATATATTCCTAATATATTTTCCATAGATGTTATATATACATACAAAGTATACAATTTAAAACTGACAATGCCATAAATATGTGATAATATTGATTTCAAAGCGTTTAGGGTTAAGTATGTAAATATGTTTTCGTTTGTTAGAAAATTAACTCCCAACTTCACAAAAAAAGTTAGAGATTTGAGAGAAATCTAGTTGTGGTTCTTACCTATAAATCCAGTTATTGATAGGTCGATTTTTATGACTTTGTATAGACTACGGAAAACTGAATAATGTAACGAGGAGGAATATCTATCCATCTTCAAAGATGTACTCTACAATACCGGTAGATTTCAATTGTCCTTCTACACTGGGTTGGAAAAGCAGCTACTGGCCAGTACTCACGGTTAAGAAAATATGGCTTTTGCAACTGGTTTCAAATTTAGACTTTCTTGAAACTCTGAGACTTAAATTTCCAGTTAATTAAAAACGTGTAGTATATTAAAATTTGTCTCATTAAATTATATTAAATTAGAGTAATTGTTTCAAATCATGGATTTTGCTTATCGATATTTTTTGTTAGAGATCAACAAAATATAACTACCTAATTTTAATGTAGGCTTACCATCTGAACTTTTATCATATACAGTATTACCATGTAATAACAAAACGAAAGCCTCCATGCACTTTTGTGGTTATATTAAGGGCTGTTTCACACTAGAACGTTCGAAACGCTTCCCGGAATTAGATCTAAACAAAGATGAAATTGTGGAAAATACGAAGCATGTCCGCGGATAGGGTTTAGAAGAGGACAAATGGACCAAATTTTGCAAGAAGTGTCAATCCTAATAAAAGTTGTTTCTTGTAAAATAAATAAGATTCACGTTATGAGAAATGGAATTATTTATACAGGGTGGCATCAAAAATACGAAAACGGTATTTTGCCTAAGAGTAAATATACCTTGTTTATCATTTTCTACCAAAAGAACAAATATAAAATTTATTTTAAATCCTAAGCCCAAGTACAATATTTCTTAAAAAAATTAAATATTAAAAGTAACGAGTTTTATCACATTATATTTTTAAAGTCCCAACTATTCCCTCACACCTTTAACCAGAGTACTAGTTTCTACATATTTAACAATAATGATATTTATGGACGTATGTAAAAAATGAGAATTAGTTCTCTAAACCACCTGAAGTGAACAAATTATGTTAAAACAGCTATTCTCCGGGCTATGTGCCCTCCGAGCACTGGATTACATACCAAAATTTGCCGTATTTTGAATAACACTGTTAGACAACAAAATACTTAGTTTGACTGCAAGAAACTACCAGGAAGAAGGAAGCTTTTTCTTTAGTTAGGATGTCGTTACCGGCAGACCGGTTTCGAACTCTTTAGTTCTCGTCAGTACAGGATAAACGAACATACCTACACCTACCTTCCGAAAAAACAAATCCTTAAAGCTAACCATGTCGAACTGCATAAGCAGTATGACACACTGCTTGAAACTACTAATTGATGGCGGATTTTTATGCATTTTTCATAACTTGAATCTTATTTATTTTACAAGCAAGAACTTTTATTATTTGTCCTCTTCTAAACGTCATTCGCAAACATACTGTATATTTGTAAATTGAACCTAGTACTGGGCAAGTCCATTTCACCTCAAGAGTTCTTAAGTTATATAAAACTTCAAAATATCATGCTCTGGAGTCTGCACCATTAACAATCCGATTCAAGAATCTCGTATATATGTTATGAAACTTTTAAAATTCTAGAATCTAATTCCAGAATGCAACTCAAAAATCATAGCTCTAGGAGGTAATTAAAAAATAAGCTGATAATTTTGAAAGTTTAAATTTGTTAAAACACAAAAAAGTTGTTAAATTACCAAAAAAATTAAGAGAAAGTAGAAATAAATTGCATTAATAGAGAAATGTTTAATTTTAGTGAATTTCAGAAAAAGACGGGTTTGATTTAATGATGATTATGTGATAAACCATAAAAGATCATGATGCTTCAAGTCCTTGTTTCATTATTTAAGCATATCGTTACTATTATACCTACAGTTCATTAGCCATATTCTATACGTGTGTCATTATGTATTGTACAAAAATAAGCGTTGTAAGATATACGTTTAGCAAAAAGCCTTACATTAAGGCATACTGGTTGTAAATAGTGTACATATTCCTAGAAAGTAGTTAGTCTTAGTTTGTTTTTCATACCAAATAAATAGTAAGATTTTTAAAAATGTTTGTTGAGTTTTTGTTGGGACCGTTAAGAAAAAAAATAATATTGAAAAGAAAATCACTAATGACACTAGGTTCAACTAACCAAAAACGTTTTAGTCAATTTTATTATACAGAATTTTATTTAACGCGGGCCATAGGATTTTATATGGTAAAACTTCGACCCCGTGTTAGGCCTTGTTCTATTAAAGATCTGAAGCTAAAATTTTAATAGAAGATGGTTCAGGGCATTGTGTACAAGCTACGATAGGTATCGCTTGTGTTGATAACTGAGCAAAGTATTTCAATAAATGGGTTTATTTTATAATAAAACAAAGTTTTGTCTATTCCTGTATTAACGTATTATTAATAGTTACTGGAAAATGGCATTATCAAAAGGTTTGACAGGTTGTAAATTAAAAATACCGATCCTTTTTCTTAATTTCGTCAAATTTTATCGCTTTTATGCTTAACTAACCTTACGCGTACTTAAAACAATCATTTTTCGTGAGTTACATGCCATGGGCTGCGTTGAACTGTACTCACAAATACTAATTTAATTTCAACTTACAGAAGTGATTGTTTAAAGTTATAAAATTAAAAAAAATATATTGCTAAAGGAAAATAAATTTAATGATTTAAACAATAGCAAAATAACAGGTACTCGATGCAATAACCAGATGAATTATTGAAATAAATTGTTTAAAGTGTCCTCCGTTAACAGCTAAGCAGTACCCTAAGGAGTGATAAAAATGTATTCTGACATTGCACAACTGGCGTACCGTAATATTACGTGAAGCCTCGATAATTCTTTTTTTCAGCTGGTCTACATCATTAGGTCTCCTTCTCACATATTTAAAAAGCTTGGATGATAGATATTATTCCCAATGAAAGAAATCTAAAGGTGATATATCTGGATTTCGTGCAGGCCATTTAAAAGGGCCGAATTGTCCAAGCCAGCGACCAGGAAACATGGTGAAATTCAGTCACGACTGCTGCGCTATGAGCTGGCGCTCCATCGTGTTGGAAAATTATCTCATCATTTCTGTTTGCTAACGCAGGACCCACTTCCGTTTCCGAAAGTTCCAGATATTTTTCTGCTGTTAATACGACGCGTCTAAACATATTATGGTCCGATAATCCTATTTTCTAGAATTTCTCAAACCCAACCAAACGGTTGTGCCCAAAGCATGCCACGTCTTATGGCCTACGTAATTAGGGAAGGAGGGGGCAACACAAGATATTAATAAAAATAATTAATGAGTTACGTGGTATTTTGGGTTTATTTAAGCTAGACTATAGAAAATCAGTTTCATATTTGTACTTTTAATAAATGTGTATAATTACAAAGCTTTCCTTTTCAATTTGTATTTCTTCTAGGACTAGTCATATCGAAGTAAATGAAAAACATATCGCTCAAAAGAGATATGGCTTTAAAATAAGACACGCCAGTACATTATCCCATTGCCCAATTCCTTGACAGGGTGTTTAAAACTTGGAACTGGGAACATACTTTCTGTTTCTCCGCGTATATTCACAAAATGACGAGTATTTTGGGAAAACTGGAATTCAACTAGGGTCCTTTATAAATCGTTTTTCAAGTTGACGAAAATTGTATGGAAATCGGTCTAAGAGTTAAAAAGCTATGGATAAATAAACTTAACCCATATTTTTCCTGTTCGGTTTTTTTTTTGATCGGGATTTTTTAAGAAAGTATTCAGAGGTAATTTAAAAACTGTTCTATTTTAAACGTAAGATTTAAATGTTCTAGAAGAAAATCCCTTTTGGGCTCGTTACTTCGTCGTCGCAAAATATGGCGAATTTTTTAAAATTTCTTATTTTATAATATTAACAAAAGGTGACCGATGATTGGTGTACAAGTTAATCTAAAAAAAGTTGAAACATCTTAAAATTATATTTATTGTATTTACCAGTCTTATATTACAGAAAAGAACTTAAAAACAATAGTTTATATTAAAAACAATTAATTATGTACAGGCATGGCAACAGATGGTGTTGCGCTTGCGGGAACTGCTCCCTTCCTCCACAACGACGTTATCGTTTTCGTTTCCGTATAGAAGTTCAGCCCTTGTTTACCGTAAAAGTGCAGATCTCCATGGAAACTACCTCTGGATCCTGTAAAACTAAACATTGGCAAGGGAACTGGAATAGGAACATTGACACCAACTTGGCCTACGTCAACTTCATGTATAAACTGTCTGGCATGATTTCCGCTTGTAGTGAAAATAGCGGTACCGTTGCCGTAAGGATTAGCATTGATTATATTTGTCGCTTCTTCGAGAGTATCTGCAGACATCACAGATAATACTGGGCCGAAGATTTCTTCTGTGTAACAGTCGTAGGAAGGTTGAACGTCTGTGAGAATGGTGGGCCCGACAAAGTTGCCGTTGGGGTATTTTTCGACTTTGACGTTTCTTCCGTCTAATGGACACTTTGCACCCTATTAAAAATAAATAAGTAAAGATATAATATTACATAAAAGGAACAGACCCTAATATGCTCTGGACAGTGGTTAGGGTCTCGTATCGTGTATCGATTTACTGTCTCACTTTAAGTTTCTTTTAGGGTTACGCTTGAATAATTTATGTCTAATTCTACATCTTAAAACATTTTGAGTGTTTCTAGGTTTAAATATAGATCTATAAGAACAAGAATAATGTTTTTTTCTTAAGTAAACCTAAAATTAAAAATGAGAAACCTTATTATTTGCTGTTTTCGGAAAATAAACCTAACTAATCCGCGCGTTAATTGGGTCGAATTTTAGGGGTCCAGACCTTTAGGGTTTCAGAAACCACTGCCCTACACAATAACTTTCTCCATTATCCTGTTTTCTACTTGTGTTATATTTTACCTGTTTTATACCGGCTTCGATCAACTGTAAAACTCTTTGTTTAGCTTGAGGTGAAATAACTGGTCCTACATCCGTTCCTGGTTCATGACCTGCATTTACTTTTAGTTTCGTTGCCTTTTCTACCAACTCAGGTATCCATTTCTGAGCTTCTCCAACTAGAATTGCCACGCTTAGTGCCATACATCTAAAATTTAATTTTTCCGTTATATTCCATATTTTTGCCATTCACTGATTTCTAAAATATTCTTAATACGCTTTCTCTAAAAGTCCACCTTAAAAGATGCATAATATATTTCGTAACAAAACATCAAAGTTTTCTTTTATATACTATACAGATATGAGTTGCTTCCACCCTTGTAGTTTTCTATGTGATAAATATCTTAATATTGGATAAATTATACATCGACGTAGTATACGGAACAGATTTTGTAACGTTTGGTATTTAATACTACATGTACGTTGCCTCCGCTTTACTATTTTGTTGATTAAATGCTAGTCTTTAATTATTCAAATACATAAAATAATATCTTATGTATCACTATTAAAGGTAAAAGAAGTTAGCCATTACTATGATATTTTTGTTTTTATTAAAATAAAAAAAAATATATCTTTAATAATTGCTTCTAAATACG
Source organism: Philopedon plagiatum (assembly GCA_963971165.1). NCBI lineage: Eukaryota > Metazoa > Arthropoda > Insecta > Coleoptera > Curculionidae > Philopedon > Philopedon plagiatum. The sequence goes on along the minus strand of OZ020192.1, from coordinate 21,281,437 downwards.
CTTCTTAAATAGTTTAAATTACTCATATAGGTAAAACAAAATGCTTATTAGGTTGCAATTAAAAACATCTTTGTTACAAAATGGGGAATAACAAACAAAGGATAAACTAGAAAACTGGTAAAGCAAACTCTTTTTTGTGTTAATGATTTTAGTCATAACTTATTATTCAATGAAATCTTCAATTGGTTGAACAAAGTGGTTTGGGCCTATTTTTACATAAGATGGTACATTCCAATATCAAGGAAGTTCACTCTGTTGTTCTACATTGCCTTCGCTTTTCAAGATTAAAAATTACGGTGAACATGGTGGTAAAATCATTAATTTTCCTTTCGAATTGAGTAATTTTCATTAATAACAACTACTATACCGTTGTCCAGCAGCACCAAATGCAGCACCAACTAATGAATCTAATGCAGCATTTTTATCAGCATCAGGTAATACAATGGCATGATTTTTGGCACCCATATTAGATTGTACCCGTTTTCCACTGGCAGCACCCCTCTGGTATATGTGTTTTCCAGCTTTGTCGCCACCAACAAAACTTATGGCTTTGATGTCTGGATGATCGCAAATAAAGTTGACGGCGTCATGACATCCATGAATAACCTGCAAAAATGCTTAAGTAATGGGTTCCTAAAAACGAGTTGTAGCTCAGTAATGGATGAAGTAAATTCAATGATGGAGCAATATCTTTGCAGATCTAAGAGGAAACCCCGATTAAGAATTAAAAATTAAATTTGCTAAATTCCACGATAAAATCTGACAATTAAGAAGAATGAGTGAGGAAGAATGAAGATGAAGATCAAAATATCTAGTTACATCTAAAGACTCTTAGGTTCATAACGAGAATATTATAAAATTAATGTGTGCTATCCTTTTTCACAATCTTAATCGCCGTAAGTCCGCAATAAAAAGTAACATAGCAAGACATGTTCTTTAACTATTTATATACAATGCCAAAGTTAATGCTACATTTTGTCTACTTTTAAGCTTGATATTTGCTAGCCTGGGTTTTGATATTTGACAGATGACAAGTGGCATTGATCTTCAAGATTTCCCCAATTGTGCAGTGAACTGTAATAATGATCAGCCGATAGGGCTTTATGATCTTGCTGTTTTAATAGTATTTCAACTTGTCATTAGTTGTCTGTTCGTTTGTGTTGCACGAAACTGCACTAACCTACACTTTTTTCTAATTGTAGCAGATATCCATTTGAAAGAAATCGGTGCAGTTTCATAAAACACAAATGGGAAAACCTTTTACCGTTTGTGTGGTGTTTTATAAAATTATTTTAGGGTATTTAAATTTTGAATTTTAATAGTGTCAGTAATACTAATAGTGATTTTGTTGTAACGTTATAAAAAAACATTCAAAAAAATGCAGTAATTTTATGGTAGGTTTCTAAAACTGCTACCAACTTCTTAAAGGTATATAAGCGAATCAGAAGTAGAGAGGCTTGACAAAAATGGCATGTTCATCAGCAGCATTAGATTGTGAATTGATTAGAAAATCCTGTTTTTATAACCAAAGCATTTTGTTGTCCTAATTCTTAGAGTTTCAGTATTGAACCTCCTGAGTCTTCACTGTACACCCCATTTGAGAAATAACAGATAAACAAAGAGAGCCGACGAATAAAGAAAAAAATAAATACCAAGCCGTTAGTTGGGTCAGAAGGGGTAGAAGAAATCTCAGAAAAATAGATTAACAAGCAAATAGCAAAAGAGAAAAATTAGGAATTATATGTAACACAAACTGAATACAAAAATAATAAAATCTTGTAAAAATACTTTTTAAAAACAAGCTTTTATTATTTAGATGTACTAAAACGAAAAAAAAAAATAAGTATAGTTTTTTCATTATGGAAAGGCTAAATGCTATTTATAAGTGGACGTAGTTCGCGTGGGTGGATCCTAATAAAAGTAGCATCAAAGCTATCCCTGAAACAGATATAATGTTAAATTTATTGTCTTAAAAGCTCGTCGCCCGCGAAAAGTTCATACAGGCATTAATTTTACTTATTGTATTCTGCTCGTCAAACCCTTTCATTTGATATCAATATCAAGGGGATTGTAAAGAAACAGGTAATCCGCTATCTCGGGGCGTCCGCCATATTGGATTGCAATATTTGACCGAAACATACTAACAAACGTACATACATACATACATGCAAGCACACTAACAGGTGACGTTAAATAGAAGCTTGTAAAAATTAGGTATATCCACAGAAAACATAGTCATATAAAAAAATATTCTACTTGTAGATTTCACGTTGAATAAGAAATAAAAAAAAATGCGCATGCAAAGGAAAAGAAAAAAAATAATGTGCTTGTGGTTGTAGATTTCATACAGAATCAATAAGAAATATCTTTAGAAATAAGAAAATTATATTAAATTCCATACTCACATTTACTACGCCTGGTGGACATCCTACTTCATTTAGCAGTTCCATAAGTAACATTGTTGCACCAGGGTCTCTTTCTGATGGTTTCACTAGCATAGTATTACCAGAAATCAATGCTAAGGGAAACATCCAGAGGGGCACCATAGCAGGAAAGTTAAACGGACATATGCCTACAAAGAGAATAATACAGGTTTCGGCAAATTGCAACAATTTTCTGCGTTTTTGTTTTCCGAAGTTTCCGGTTAAATAATTTTTAAAAAATTGTTTATTAATTTGAATGTATTTGGACTACGACCTACCTGTATGATTTGTTAATAATCAGTTTATATGTATCAACTTGATGACACAATATTTAACAATAACACTTTAAATCATTTACCTGCCGTAACTCCTAAAGGAACTTTATAAGAGGTAATATCCATATCTTTGGAGATACTTTGTAGCGATTCGCCTTGAAGTAGGGAACCAGCTGCACATGCATGCTCTACAACCTCTATCAAATATAAAAAATTTAATTAAAAACTTTAAAAAAGCATTTGTTAGTTTAGTTAAAATTATTTAATAGATAGATACTTACGAATTCCTCTAATGACGTCACCATCGGCATCTGCTAATGTCTTTCCTTGCTCCAGGGTGATGTTTGCAGCAATTTTTTTCATATCCCGTCTGATTACTGCCTGTAACTTTAACATTAACTGTTGTCTGGTTAATACTGATGTATTCTTCCATGAGGCATATGCTTTCTTGCAAGATTCTACAGCTGCATCCATTTCTAATAACAGATTTTATTAGATATTTAGCTATATTTGGTTTTTAAGTTATTAAAATAGCGAAGCTATAACCTACATTTGTATGTATTTACAGTCTTAACAGTGAAATCGTAAAACTAGATTCCACTGTCGCCTCAATAATGCCTCTTTATTTAATACATGATATTAATACAAGAAGGCTTTATAACTTGACGATTGTATGTCTTTACAGCCTTAACAGTAGGATCATAAAACTCGATTCCCACTGTCGTCTCAATAATGCCTCTTTATTTAATACATGATATTAATAAAAGAAGGCTATGTAACATGACGATTAAATCGAATCTCGTAACCTAAGGTTATACTTTCTTCTCTTTGGCGTCCAGTTGCACAATTGGCGATTCAGCCGATTTGCTAACTACTATAAACGAGAAATGTTTTCGTTTCGTCTTTGTCTTCATTATTGTGTTACTTGGCATCTTTTTCAATTTTGTCGTCTAGGAAGCCCTTCTTCTCCGTTAAAAACCAGCTGATTGCAACTGGCTTCCTTAATTTAAGTCGCCAATTGGACAGTGGTACCGTAACAGTACTAATGTTAATGTCATTGTTTTACTTCACCTGCTTGTGTACTTTGTGGTACTCTGGTCACCAAGTTGTTGGTAGCTGGATCGTGTAGGTCCACCCATTGTGTTGCCTTCGAGTCTACAAACTGGCCATCGATGAAGAGTTTTGTTGTAGGTGCTACATTTGAATAGCTGCGTTTAAGAGCGGTAAATACTGGGGAAGCCTAAAAGGAAATTAAGTGAAAGTGTGTTTCCGGATTTTTTTTTAAATATTTGCGTTTTTTTTATTGTATTAACAATAAACTTCAAAAAAAAAATGTATATGCTACGCGCCCCTTTTGTCGAGAATAGCAGGTATGATGGACGCTAATTTTTTTCAGTAGAATAAAAATTTCTGCAGAAGGGAGATAGATCACCGACAGCTCGGCTTTAAGAGAAAGAAAGCAATGTGAGTAGGTATACAAGTTGGAAGAAGAGAAATACTTTCTTGCTCCAAAAATAAAACCAGTAGTTGCTGATGTGCCTATTGAAGGTATGTGTTTGTGTGAATTAAGATGGCCGTGTTAGTACCTACTTGAATGGGTGACCGCTTGGGAACACCGAGTTTAAAGTAAGATGGTAGAGGAGCTCTTCCTCGGCGGAGATGGTACCACCCCACACGCCCATTTAGAAGGCTGGTGAAATCCCTACGGATGTCTCTAGCTCCGAATCTAAATTAAATCGGACTTTCCCAGTACACCCACGGTAAGTACAGCTTAGCTTAGGGATTCACGATCTAAATCGATTTTTGGAAAGATTTATTTTTCCAAATGAAAATCGATTTTTAAGTATCGATCTTTTACCCCTCGATCCTGCAAGGAGATCGGCGATTTTACACAGAATCGATTCTTCTGGTATTTCCATGTTTGTGAACTTTAAGACCTAATAATTGGAAATTAATATTTATATGTAATTCTTTACAAACGATGCGCTGCGCCATGATCAAAACGATCATAGTAAGAATTAGGAAAGGAATAAGGAAGTTAAACTGCGCCATATAACATTTTCTAGAAAAAAACTCAAATCTGAAATCGTACAAAACAGCGATGCCGGTCATCTATGGACAGTTTGATATTTTATGGTTGTCATTTTTTCGTTCAAATGTTTTCTATTTTATTAGTTTTCAATAAATTAGTATGTTTTTCATAATAGCAATTTAAATATTTTTCTTTTTGCTGACCACAACTGAACAACTTATACTTTAATCGTTTTAAATAGCATTGGTTTGGAATGGACACTGTTTACTCTCCCGGCTCCCCTCTCCTATTCCCAAATTTTTCCAAAGATCGATCTTTTAAAAGATCGATCTCTTTAGGCGATCTAAATACTGAATCGATCTCCATGATCACGATCTAAGATCGATTCGAAATATCGATTTTCTTGAGATTTGGTGAATCCCTAGCTTAGCTTGAACTTAGTAGATTATCACAAAACATTTTTATGAAGTCTCATCGTACGCCAATGTAAAAACAAAATGTTTAAACGACGTGGAAATATGTAACTAACCAAACTAAAAATGTATTTTAACCCAATTCACCCAAAAATTCTTTGCACCTATTCAATGCAAAACTGGCTGTTGATGTAGATTATGAACTTTGGCGACCCCAAAACTAGTTCATGAATATAATGCTACCTTTGCAGTTATTTGGTAAAATGTGTACCATACAAAGTAAATTAGAGTAGGTATATAAGTTATGCTTTCTTTTTTTATTAGAACCAGATACAAATATCATCATGTAATGTGGCCCCAAACATGACTGTGGTATTGAGGTCTCTTTCGTTCTTTCAGTCCGAGGTATCTGCCCTAAACTAACTAAAAGATTTCTTGATATGTATTATCAAAAGTATACACCCAAAGATCCGAAATACATGGCCGATTTAAAGAAAAGATAGAAGCAGATAGAAACGATACAAGTGAAGATACATAAAAACAGGGCCGGATGTGCAACAAGTGCTATAGCACAAGGGCCTCCACCACTTAATGGCCTCCATCAAAACGTAAACAAAAAAAAAAACAAATTTAAAAAATAGCAAAGTAGCCTATGAGGTTATTAATAATCATTTTGGATTTCTAGGCGAATTTGTCGGATAAACAGATCAAAGCGCGTGCTGAAAATTTAAGAGCGGCATATTTAAAATTGCAACAATTCGCTGAAATTGTACAGAAACACATTGGCGAATATGATGAAAGCTGTTCCAAAGAATTGTTTCTGATGGAAATCAACCTTCAGTGCACTTTTCCAAATACAGAAATTGCACTACGAATGTACACTTAGTCCTCATGGTAACCAATTGTTCAAAGGAAAGATCATTTTCAAAGCTAAAAATTATTAAAGATCGCTTCAGAGGGGAGGCAAGTCACATCTGGAGAGTCGAAATAAGCAAAAAAATTATGCAATGGATGAAACCAGTTGGCATGGGTCCCTAAAGGTATCCAGATGAATGTATAAAACTATAAAAATATCTTGTTGCTATTTTTTTTTATTAACAATTTATTGCAAAAAAGTCGTTTTTTTTTCATGACTTTATTCGGTTTTTCCGTCATACCTCAGTTATTTATTAAAATAGAGGAAAGCCGTTGGCACTGTCGGAAAGGTGAGAAAATGTTACATAATTTTGCAATTAAGCACTTTTGTCTACGACCAATAGATTCGTCAATATTTAATAAATAAAAAACCGCTCAAAAAGTAAGCGGATGCATCGCGGTATACTCATAAGCCTAGCACGCTATAAACAAATACTTATAACTTTTGATCAGTTAAAGACATTTGAGTGAAACAAAAAAAATTAAACACATTTTGAAAGTATTTCGCGTGTTTGAATTTTTGGTATTATATCTGTTTCAGTGATAACTTTGATACTAATTTTATTAGGATCCACCCACGCGAACTACGTTCACTTATAAATAGCATTTAGCATTGCCACAATGAAAAAACCATACTTATTTTTTTCGTTTTAGTACTTACATCTAAATAATAAACGTTTGTGTTTAAAAAGTATTTTTACAAGATTTTATTTTTAAATTGTTAATTACGACTTAACCAATGCATTTCTGATAATGCATCACTATTACAAGAAATTTTACCTGTTTTTCTATTCTACTCGTCAAACCCTTTCATTTAATACCCATATCAAAGGGATTGTTAAGAAAACAGTAATCCGCCATCTTGTGGCGTCCGCCATAGTGAGTTTAGAATGACGTCACATAACTTATCGTATTACCCTTTCATTTGATACCCACATCAGTTTATCGTATTCTACTCGTCAAACCCTTTCATTTGATACCCATGTCAAGGTGGTTGTGAAAAAAAGGTAATCCGCCATCTTGTGGCGTCCGCCATATTGGGTTTAGAATGATGTCACGTAACTTATCGTATTCTGCTCGCCAAACCCCTTCATTTGATATCCATATCAAGGGGATTATAAAGGAAAAGGTTATCCGCCATCTCGGGGCGTCCACCATATTGGATTGAGAACAATATTAAATATACTATATTGCATTGTCACCGGACTTATACACGTGTACAAAATTTCAAAGCTCCAGCTTAATTGGAACTAGTCGAAATTTTGATTGCAATATTTGACCTAAACATACTAACATGCATACAAACATACATACATACTCACAGGTGAAGTTAAATAAACGCTTGTAAAACAAGGCGGAAATGTCTCTAAATACTAAACGCAGACACTGCAGACAGGTTAAGAAGAGAAAATGTAAAAAACACCGAGAGGATATTGAGGAAAATTTTAAAAAAAGGAAAGTTAAAGTAACAAATAAAACTATTTTGATAAAAAAGAAACAAAAACGGTGAAGGAAAGGAGATACCAACAGCAAAAAGTATGAAATATGCAGTTTTGATAGAGAAGTTGGAAAAAAAGTTGACAAAGAGAAGAATGACGATACCATTCTTAGAAAAGAAGAAATACCTATTAAAAATGAAAGAAGTACTGGAAATCACTAAACGATAGGTAATGAATGATGTCTATTGTCTACAGTCCTCACAGAAGTCCTATTAAAATAGGGTATTATGATTTTGAGATACTTTTTATACGCATAATACGGATTAATACGCAATAAAGATTTTAATAAATATGCAATTTATTTTTCATTTAAAGCAATAACAACACGGAATACGCATGTGAGTTTATTAATTAAAAATCACGATTTCACCTCTAAAAGACCAAAATTAATTCTGCAAATATTTTAAACTTTTAGTTAATTAATTTTAATAATAATCTGTTTTTATTGTAAAGTTATAATATGAAGAAGCTAGGTTTTTCATTTCCAAAAAAATATATTAAAATGTTTTTGAAACTCTAACAAAAACACATAAATTTGTGGAGGCGTGCCGGTTAAAATTTAAAAAAAAGTATTTCTACTTACAGCTGATCGGATCATTTTAAATTTATTCTTGACCCTGACAGTAAAACAAGTCGTACCAAATAAAACTGATTAAAACACAAACACGTCGATAACAAGCGGTGTTTGGCCCCCTCTTTAAAAAAAGCCACGTTTACATCGTTATATTAAGAGGATATAAACAGGAAAACAAGGTACTTAAATATAACGTGTCGCATATTTAGCACGAAATACAGACTAAAAATTGCAGATTGATGACAATTTTAAGTGAAAATTAATTATACGTCAAGGGCTACGAAATAATACACAGGGCACAAGATTTAATAAAATATGCCGCCAGTTTTTATTTCTATGAAATGTTGAATGAATAAAATCGATTTGACGTTATGGTGTAAACGCATGTATCCCAGAAAACATGTCCGAGGTTATCTTTTATTTAAAAAGTATTAAGATTAATATTACGTAAATTTTATTCTAATCTTCACAAGTACTTTGTAATAAATAACAGATAAGATAAAAAAGACCCCGTGGTAAGAAATGACTTTTATGTGGTACCATCCATAAACATACCTGTTTTTACTAAATTTCTTACCTATTAGAATAACAGAACTAGTCAGGTCGGTCGGAAGCGGCGACTGATATAAATTATGAATTAATGCCGCTCATTGGCGTAGATCAGGTTTTTAAAGCGTAGAAATTAGATTCGAACAAATAAATACAGTCAACTTCGGATATAACGAACCACCAAGGGGATCTTTAAACAGTTCGTTATAGCAGGGCGTTCGTTATATCCGAAATGCAGACAATAAAACAAATATGTACTATGTACATACATATGTATAGGTACTTTTTGTGAGTCGTTTATTATAATCAATACATAATAGTATTTTTAAATTATGTACTTATTAAACATACATATTTGTATAATTTATACAAAATCAGTAATTTGAAATTTTTTCTTTTTTCTAGTACATGTTTTTCAATTTTAATTTGTAAGTAATCACCAGACTCAATCAACACTCTTGTTGTCAAAATTATTATTATTAAAATTTACGAATATTAATAGTCTTTGACTTTTGTAACTGATAGTCCCTACAGATTTAGGCATTTACAACCCCATTTTGCAGTTTTGTAATTATGTCAACTTTTTCTGCAAGTGTTTATAAACTTTCGCTTGCTGAATTTTGGCGCGCTCTGCTCCATGCTAGAACAATATTCACTCGCCTATTGCCGAAATTAAACTACAAATTGAAATGGCGCCTGACAGGTCGCTTCTCGACCCGTTATCCGAGAATACCAACCATAGAGAAGCGACAAAACGTGTCGGTGCCTTTGATATTTAGGGTAACCAGTTTTGCTGACCTTGGGCAGACACGTATCCACAATATTGAACGGAGAAAGATATTTCGTCACACTAATGATGCGGTATAGACAGAAGTCCACATTATCGTCGCACATGCCCTGTGAAATCTTCTATTGTCTTTGTCGCTTTTCTATGGTTGCTATTCTCGGCCGTTACTGTACGAATATGGAAGTGATACGTACGTGAAATTTCGACAGTTCGTTATAACCGAACTTCCACAAGCAAAAACTAATCAAAATAGGGTTCGCTATAGCCGATCGTTCGTTATAGCCGGGTTCGTTATAAACGAACAAAAAATACATACATTCTTATGGCGTTTTGGCCGGACCACAATTTTTGTTCGTAATAACCGGTGGTTCGTTATATGCGGAGGTCGTTATATCCGAAGTTCACTGTACTCTAAATGCTATGGACAGAACATAAGATGCTGGAGATAGGGACAAGAGCACTCTGATTTTCAGTTCCTAAAAGAATCTCAACTTATTAGGTTTGTCACTTCTCTGGGTTTGACCCATAGACATAGACAAATAATCAGCATTTGCAATGTGGCAAATTTACTGAGCTGAATCCGTAAACAAAGTCGCTGTCCTATGGACTTGCGCATTGTAGAACGCTTGACTTGTGATAGACAGGACCGTACTTTAAAATTTAAGTATTAAATATACACTCACTACATGACGCGAATATTTTATCGAGTAATAAATGCTAATTTTTATTACATGTAATTATCATTTTTATTTATGATAAAAATGTAACCCATTAGTGGGATTTTAATAAAAATGGAAAATTTTGTTGTCTTAAAACTGGGATTTTTCTTGCTACACAAAACTGTCGTTAATATCGTCAAAATTTTTTAGTTACAGACTTACTTATTAAAAGTGTGAGGAATGGAAAAAGAAACAGCTTTTATTTTTATTAAAACATGGCCTGAGTCAATTCGACGACCAATTTTGTTAATAATTAAGTTTCGACTACCGGTAATTTAATTTTTCGAAAAATAGTAAGGGTTACTAATAAAAAAACTTCCAATAAATACATACTTTTTTCAAAGCCTTTTTACTGCTATTGGATTTTTAAACAAAGAAATTACCAGTTACCTCCACTTTTTCTGTAAGGAAATGAAAGTGTGGATTACTAACTAAACCGGATTTAGAAACTTGAAATTTTGCACCGAGGTTTCTTATATATCGTAGGCATCCACTAGATAAGGGTTTTTCAAAATTCAACCCCTAACGGGGTGAAATAGCGGTTTTATTTCTATAGAGAAAGAATATTAGATGGTCCTATGAAGTCGAAGTTTCATAGAAGTACTCTAAAAAATAAATGTAACACGTGTTTTACAGATTTTAATAAATCGACCCCTAAGGGGGTGAAATGGGGGTTTAAAGTTTGTAATGGAATACAATTGTTATACCGCGAACGATGTCACGGGCGAAAGCTAGTTTATATATAAATGAAGTTGTTTCGGCCTATTTTTATATAACATGAAATAAACCAATACTAGTAAACACAAAGTTTCAGTATGGTTTTGTTAAATGATGTATAAGAAAAATATTTTCAAATGATTAGCTTGATACTACTACCAGAAATTAAACTTGGTGTTAAAACATTTTTAACATACTTCAATAATATAAAGCAAAGTAATTTAAAAAGTGCCAACTTAGAAGAAAATGGGAAAAAACAAATTTTGGCAAAACAGAATCATACACTTTACTTTGATCGGCCATTGTTCACAAAAATAACTAAACACCAACACAAAAAAATTGTCACTCAAATGAATCTCTAAATAATATCAAAAGCTCACAAATAAACACAACCAAACACTGCTTCATTTCCACCCAGAAGTGTAAAATCCAAATTGCGTCTTATAGGCTAGTCAATCTAGTGGGTCGGGGTGAAAAAAATTAGTAACAAGCTGATCTTAGAGGGAATGTTTAGATAATAAAATAATAAACTCCTATTTAATCGCCCAAAAGTCCCATTTGGTCCCAGTGGAGAAGGTCGAAAAAAATGGACGCCATCTTGGATTTTTTTTTTCAAATATCTTCATTTGCATTGATTTTATCAAAAAATCCGAAGAGGCATTTTTTGTAGAGAATAAAAATATATTATAAACATTTTATTTTTTAATTATCTCAGATAGAAACCTGTTGACGAAATTTTATCAAATCCTCTGGACGTAGAATATCCATACCAAGAAATGAAAACTTGATTCTGCAGTTGTTTACAAAAATTATCTCGTACTGTGCATTTTATTCTAAAGTCCTGGATACCCATTTAGTTAATTTAAATCCATTCAGAGATATTAAAATATAATCGAAAAAATATTTTTGGATACCCTATATATCTCGAAAACGAACGATTTGCAGAGATAACATTTTCTTTTAAATCTTTTATAATCTCTTCTGTACGACAAACAAGTGCTATAACCACAAATGACCAACGGTGGAAAGCTGGTCAAGATTTTAGTGACAAAAAAAACCGCTAAAATACTTCAAGTCAATGTTGAGTTTAAATGGGTTTCTTGACATTGTTCATGCCAATTTTAATAAGCGGTAAATAGAAGAAAATATAAATAAACAAGACAATTATGCGACCCAGTTTCTTTCTGAATAACTTTGCCAACAATTTTCTTCTATTTTTTCTGTTGTTTTCACTTTTTAGTGATTATCAGCACCGTGAAATTGGATTTAATTTCACTTGGCTTTTTGCGATTTAGGTTTATATTTTTTTTAAATTCTAAAATTGTATTTCTACTTAAAGTGTATTTTTATTTAAATATTCTCAATACTATTGCACTAGTTTATCTTAAACAATTCGAAAAATCGAAGAAATAAGGGTATTGTATTATATAAGTTACTGCGAATTATGTTGTCCAGCACGAGCTTTAAGTGGTTCAGGAATTGATTTATGTAAGTATCCAGTATTACAAAAAAAATTGATATAAAGTAAGGTCCAGAAAAGGTTAATTAGGGACGACTGGACATTAAAGTTAAAGAAAAGAAAATTATGATCAGTTGTCTCTTAAATCGCTGATTATGTCAAGAGTATATCCAGGAAGAAGAATTTTTGCTATGGTGGTAGAGATCTCGTAGAGCTAATGTACAAAAACATGATATTCTAGGGAGACACCTGGTGAATCCCAAAAAATTGTATACCTTCTTTTTCTTCTTCTTTATAAAGTACTCAATGCTGAGATTGGTTGGTCGCAACTCTCCATCATTGGCGATTCTGTGCTAAATCCTTCGTTTCCCTATAGCTAACCTTACCTACACCTTTGACTTTATGATTGTGTTTATGATCCAAGTAGAGTCTGGGCTAATCTGTGCCTTGTCTACCCTCTGCTATTCCCTAAACCATCAATTTTGTGGTGTTAGAGCGCCATATCTCAGAATGTATCCGATCATTTTGTCTATTTTCTCAATAATGTTCTGTAGTAATATGTTAGAGGCATATGAACTTGTCGAACATTTTGCCTAAAGGTTTATTGCATTAGAAACAAATTGAATCCATTTTTATTGTTATTTGACAAAAAGTGCGCGAATTGAAGTTGAGGGAACTTTATTAGTCAAATAACAAATAACAATAAAAATGAATGAAAGCTGTTTCTTTAAGGCAACAAATCTAAATGCAAAATGTTCTACATAGTTCATATGCCCGAAACATTATTTGATGGACTATTCCCCGAAACAACAAAACTGCAAAAAACACAAATATAACTAGGTTTATTTACTGACCGTTACTTGGATATAAATTTATATATGTCGCAGTCTTATCGTGAAATTCGTCTTTTCATAAAGATCCTAGTCACATCACGAAGCGTCGGCATATTGTGTAAAAACATTGCTAGATATAGAGTGGACCACGATATTTTTATAGTAAATTTTAGAGTACAGATCCGAATTTTAAATAATTTCAAAATGTTTCTACTATTTTTTATTGAAATAAATGTCTTTGTTCCTACGTAGATACGTGAATTCCTTTATTGAGAGTGATACACTCTGTATAATATGCCTCAAGAGCAAGCTGGCACTTGTTATTTAAACACACTGTAAGATGCCTTGTCTTGTTGGCATTTCACAAAACCGTAACATTTAAAGTTAGGTAATGGAAATGGTACGGTCTTTTCATGTAAAACCTAGGCATATTGTGTAGCCTCATGTGTTTACACAATATGCCGACGCTTCATGATGTGAGTAGGATCTTTATGAAAAGGCGGATTTTACTATAAGACTACGACATATATGTATAGTTATTTCCTGGTGTTGCGGTCATTAATTGTGACGTTTAGTTTAAATGACGATACTTCTTTTACGTTTCGGTTTATTCTTAATTAAACCATCATCAGAAATTGAAGCTACAACAAATTTTTTGAACATTGAAATATTGATAAATTTTAAATATACAAGAGACGTACCTTACTTTTACTTGTAGAAATAACACTTATACTCTACATTTTAACATTTGTTGTTGAAATTCTAAACCCAATCAAAACTATTGCAGAGGTAGCGTTGAACTGTTGGAAGTGGTATAATAAAATTTTTATTTTTGGGTAAAGGTAAGTTTGGAAAATCCCATTCAGGTATACATTTTTAATTTTGGCCTAGTAATGCGAAAATTTGCATTTTATTACGAAATTAGGTTATTGTAAATGACGCTTACATTTTCTGTATCAGTTCTAAAATTTATAGGGATTTTTTTTTTGTTTTTTTATTAGAAAAAAAACACCCAAGCAAACCCACAGGAACATCAACATCAAAATCGCGAAACACCAAAATCAAACGAAAATAAAACGACGCGACCTGTAGTGTTTGCAACAAACCGTAGTTGCCAGCTCGATCTACATTTTTCTATTTAGTAATAAAATATGGAAAAACAAGTTGTTCTAAAACTAGAAAAAATAACAAGCAGATCTTTGCACTTGTCTATAAAAAAATTTGAGAACCACAATTTTTTTAAGAACTGCCCCATATCGTTACTTACCACCATCATTGATTTTGCTGTAATGTTCATTTTATCAACTTTCAGAGTCTAAATAGCTTAAATTGTCAACTTAAATTTTTTATTGTCGACAGTTTTAAATGTTACATTACATCTTACAATACGATTTACACATAAACTAAGTTGGGATTCTGGAATTTCTGGCATAGTAACATTACACATTTTATCACCAAAGAATAAAATACAATTTTTCCTCTTGACGCTCGTCTCGCGTTTTCCTAACCGTGTTAGTATAATTTTGGTAAGCAGTTAAGAAAGGCGCGTCGAATGCACAAATCTCATTTTGGTGTGGTGAAAAACCCGACGCAGTATTTTTACCTATGATTTACTTTCTTTGAGTGTAGACCAGACCGTAAAAGGGCTCTTGGCGGTATTTCAGAGTTTTCTCTGATGGTCTATTAAAAAATCTGCAAGCAACCTTTATTTCGCTTTGCGATTGCCGGATCCATAGAGTTGACTTACATACAGTTTTAATTTATCCATATCTTTATGAAAAATATTTTCAGCTTTTAAGTTTTCAACCGATTAAGATTTTTACATGGACATTGGCTCATTAAACTAAAAATTTACTAAAACTTCAATAAGCATGTACTCTATGTAAACTAATATAACACCATACACAAATATTGAGACCGGTCCTGTTCAGTAGTACAAAATGTTTAACCTTTCAACTGCACATGCGTTCCTGTGGCACTGCGCGCGGTCAGAGAAGGACCATGGTTCAAGCTATATTAGTCCAATTTAATTGACGTCATTGAGTTTAGCAAGTTACGTACCAAGACAATGAACTTTTAATGTCCATATTTGTTATACTGTTGATATTCCGTATAAGCAAGTTTAACCTAATCTTACGGATTAAGTCGTGAAATTGAAGTATTTAACTAAGACTTTCCTTTTCATGTTAACATTCTATTGTAATGTCAAGGATATACTCATCATACATTATGAGAAATTAATTTAACCCAAACTATTTTCCATATTCTGGGTCAGTTTCTATGCATTGTTAATCTTGGACAGTCACGCAAAAAGCATCACTACCGCAATTAATTTTATGCTTCAAATCGTGGTGATGGTGGATTAATAAGTAATTTCTCTAATAAGTTTTGTATGACATTTTTTATTTATACTTTCTTTTTAATTTATTTTTTGGTTAATGTTAAATTGAATATAAAACAGAAAGTTATATTACTAATATTATATAGAATACCATAGATATATTATTTTAACA
Source organism: Philopedon plagiatum (assembly GCA_963971165.1). NCBI lineage: Eukaryota > Metazoa > Arthropoda > Insecta > Coleoptera > Curculionidae > Philopedon > Philopedon plagiatum. The sequence continues at coordinate 21,265,729 of OZ020192.1, read as the reverse complement.
GCCCATACTGCTGGGTGTAGAAAATTCATGGATTTATTATAATAAGGATTCGATGTCCGTATACTGTGAGCGTATCGAACGTGAAGCCTTATATTTTGTTGTTTGTTTTTGTTTTTGTTATTCTCTTGGGGGAGCGGTTTACGAACTACGAACATAGACACGACTACGAATTACTACGTAATTGAATCAAGAATGGTAGTAGAAAGAGATAAAATAGCATTGGAGTGTTGGAGCTCCGAAGTATTGTTGTCTGTGCTGGTTGTTTAGGAAAATGGCTGAACCTCGGTCTGAACACTCGGTTACACGTACGTCTTTGTCTAATGAACTAGAAAAGAAAAAGTGCGACGTATAGATTTATATAGATTTATAAATGACTCGGAGCGACTTTAAATAAACACCTTTAGAAATAACATAACGTATAAATAATAAAACCTTTTTAACTTAAATTTATTGTTATTTAGCAGAAAAATAAAATATTTTAGGGCTTTTATTACTTTTAGTAAATCTTGTGATGCTTCTAACGTATTTTTTGTACAAAAATACAAGGTAAAATAAGATGTGGCCAATGTTTACAAATTGTGTTTACAGTGTCGTTTAGAATGGTTTATTTTGGCTTCAAAGAATGTGAAATCATCCCGTATCCAGTCCTAATAAATCCATGAGAAAATTGAAATTTGCACAGATGGTTCTTACATAACGTAGGCACCTACTAAGGAAGGATTTTTCAAAATTCAACCCCTAAGGAAGTGAAACAGGGGTTCAACCTTTGTATGGGGCAAAATATTAGATGGTCTATTAACTCGAAACTTCGTAAAACTACTCTAAAAAATAATTGTTTAAACACTTGTTTTACAGTTTTTAATAAATCAGCTCCAAAGGTGGGTAATGGGGGTTCAAAATTTGAAATGGGCTAAAATTGTTATACCGCGGACGAAATTGCGAGCGAAAGCTAGTACATTGCCAACATGCTGGTTGAAATTCTTTCTTTCTCTTTTGAATTTACTCGGAATCGGATTTTTCGATTATAATTTGAATTGTGATTTTCGTAATCGAATATTAACGTTTCATAAAAAAATAAATTTATCGAATATTTTTAATCCGAATTATCATCTCATTGCTAATTACTAAAAGTAACTTTGACAGAAAAAGCAAATTCATTAAAGGCATTCTCAAAAAACGACTATTAGATGAATTTTCTGGGAGAACCCAGTAAGCAGTTTATTCCTAGCAGGGAAATGCATCATTATCCCTGTTAGGTCGCATTTCCTTTATTCAGGGTCAAAATGAACACAAAATATTAAGTGACGTCACAACCCGTTTGCAGTTTTGCACTAAAAAGGAATTGTGTGTTCTTTTACACCATGTAGGAATTGCATTAACACATAAGGCATTGTTACATAAGTTAAATTGAGGTGTAACGTGCTATAGGAATTGTGTTAAAAAAATGTCGGCACTGTGTCTGTGCCTACCAAAGACACAAATACCTACCTTTGGCATGTGTGGTGTGACACATTGTAGGTACTGTGTTCTTGAAATTTTATAGTGGATTTGTTTATGACACAAAGTAGAAATTTTACCCAAGGTTTTTCTAAAGGCACACATGTGAGCTGTTGGTGGCAAAATAAAGAAATGGTTACCATGATTTTCCCATATTAACACAACAAGCTTATTAGCATTGACCATTATCTCGGCGATTTATATTAAATACGGAATAGTGTTACCAGATTCCTTATTTGTATTACTAAAAAACAAAACTAGGAATTGTGTGCCACCGAGAACGAAGTGTGTTACACATTGCCCAAGTTGCGTCTTGTTACACATATAAGGCAGAATTAGGGAGCTTTGCGTGGTGCGGCCATACTTTCCTTTATTTTTTTTTGTTAATTTTTTTAATCAAAGTTTAAATTGTCTATTTCTGTAAAATGAAACAAAAATTTAATTAATCTTTAATGAATCAAATGTAAATATTACTCATTAAACCATTGTTATTATTCATAACCTAAAAATATGATTTTTTTTTCGAAACCCATATTTTTGAAAAATGTTTTCATTATACATTAATTCTTTGAAGGCCCCTGTTACTATTGTTATTATACGGAAAAACTGTAAGAAAAATTCTTCATCGCAAGAGAAAAGTGACTTTTGGTGTAAATGGTATTATCAATCAGAATTTTGACATATTTGTTTTAGCTTACTCGTCGTTAATAATTTTCCGAGAATGCTCAGCTGGAAGAAATATTAAATATAAAAAAATCAATAATTATTCCTAACTTGTGTATAGCAGTTCACATTTTCCCTCTTAAACTAATAGTGGGATTTGTGTCAGACATAATAACTGATCTGAAGCAGACATTACTACTCAATTGTGTCGGCAATGTGTTGTTAAAAAATTGACAAGTGAAGGCACAAGTACGGAAACAATTCCTGAATTTCTTCTTAAATGTGTCGTGTCATGATGTTTCACTTCCCACATATAAAAGACACATAAAGGCTACAGTTTCGACACATGTATTTTTGGTTAGGGACATAGATCCAAAACAATTACGTATTTGTTCCTTAAATGAGACCAAATTTTGCTCACTGGGAAAGGGAGTACCGACCCTAGTACATTTATACAAAATATCTTATATATTTTTATAACTGTTGTAAAAACTAGATGTAAAAATAATTAACTTGAAAGTTGGAAAAAACTGCATTTGTTAATTTGAAATTATCTATGCCTTTCAAGTATTAGTATTTGCAACGGCGGATAATAAATTTTACTAGCTATTTAATCTAGAGATAGCCATCAGCATGTTAAATCGCATTCACAAATCGTGAAAAGTCTAACTGTACAATAATTGGAAATAATTTTTATGTAATTATGGGAAATAGTTTGAATTTATTGATGTCCATCTACGGGGAAGTAACGCTTATTACCTCTGTGTATGTTGAGATATGGCATCCGCTTCATTCTAATAAAGACTTGTTAAAATTAATTTATATACAGGTCTCGGATAATGGGTAATCAGAAAAATAAATTCCGTTACATATTACAATCGTCAAGTGTAAGTCGAGTCTCGTATTAGAAAACTTGATAATTCTACAGGGTACAGGACCTTTTGCACCTGTAGATGGATAGACTAATGGATTTCATCACCCAAAATCCACAGTAGATCCTTTCATCTTTGTCACAAACAACTGAAACAAATCTTTTAAATTTCACGTCGAACCCCTTGACATATTCTCAAGGGCTTTCACCAGGTAAGTGTGGCACGCAGCACTTTTTAACAAACATTCTTCTTATAGTCTTCCTCCTAAACCAGTGCCTTGATCACTAGCTATGTTTCCAGTTTATAATAATTATGGTATTCCTCAAAGCCTAGTACTAGAACTAACCCTATTTCTCCTTCAAATTATTACTCTATTTTCTCATTCTTCTAATCTCATCTTTAGTTATAGTTACTTCCTATTTATGATCTTCCTCCTCAACCATGTGCCTTGATTGCTAGATTCCTTTCCAGTTTATGAACATCTATAGGTAGACCATCACTTATCTAACTTCCAACCAAATAATGCTGGCATATCGTAAAATTTAGCACTAGTACTAACTCCCTTCTCCTTAGCAATATTACTCTACTTTCTTCTATTTTCAATCTTATCTCTAGTTATGGTAGGTAGCTTCAATTTCCATTTTCCAAAACCAGTCCAGATGTCTGAGCTGGATATACTAAGCGTAGGTCTATGCAAATGTTCTTGTCACAATATCTGTCATGAATTTTAAAATGTGATGCCAAAGAGGCTGTCCTCGTTACGACATCTAAAACCTAGTCTTGTCCACTTTCGCGCAAGAATCTATCAATATATGTTCACATGAATGGTATACCTACTTATAAAGTGAAAGATCATTCTATCTATTTAGTTAGCATTGCTTTCGAAAATGATCTCAGCTGGCACAAACATATTAGCACCACAACAACTACATTAGCCGCTAAAAAGCTTGTATTCTTTTTCCAAGCTTGAAAATACACTCACGTTCAAAAATCTTGCACCCCTCAATTATTAAAAATATTATAAAATCTTTAAAAAAATGAAACTCCAGTATTAAACACTAAAGAAGAATTTGCCCAAAAATGAGATAAATTAATTTTATTCAAATCAATTATATTATGTAAAAATAAAAAAATAAAAATTTGGATACAAAAATTAAAATATTAAATTCTAAAAAGATACTAAAAGAACAAGTAGTAACTATAATAAATTAATATTCAGTATTTGAGCCTCTACTTCTTGGTAATGCTTTCATGCATCCCAATAATCAAATTATTGATAGTTTCCTGGGGGATATTCATCCTTATTCAGTAGCTGCAGCAATAAGTTCTTGGACATTGCTTAGTGGACTATTCAGATTGATTAATGGCTCTGGATACATAATTCCATACATATTCTATGGGATTCATGTCGGGCGAGTTCGGCGGCCAGCTTAGTCTGATGTTTTGTTTTTCCAGAACTTTTTGATTAGCTCTAACGCCATGTGACCCCCCCCCCCCCTAAATCCGCGCCTGAGTGTAAGTCGCGGAGCCTATAATGGACCTGTGCATCCGCATCATGGTGTTGCGGAGGCGTTAGGGCCTCCATTGCATACACACCCACAAAGTTTTAATTATCATATTAATAAAACTACCAAAACTTGTCAAAAGTTAACTACCCAATTACAACGTTCAAGTTAAAAACATTGTTTTGTGAATTAATTGCTTATTTTTTTATTACTCTGAAAAACAAAGACGGTAACGTCTCTGACAAAATTAAAAGCATTAAATTTCAGATTTTGCTGCGAGGCCGAGGGTTAAAGTTAAAAATGAATACTACTCAAAAAAGTTATCAAAGGTAATTTTTCCCTTAATTATTATTACAAATTTACTTTCTTCTTTTTCTGTCGTATTAGCAATTTTAATAGTTTTACCCAATTTCAGTAACATGTAAATTTTTTTTAAATACATGTTATTTTGTATTTCATTGTTTTTGTCATTAATGGCCGGAGAAAGCCTCCTATGATATTCCCAGCTAATTTTTATTTATTTTGCAATTATTGTAAGTTTCAACTTTCTACAAGCAAAAAGTGTAACAAACCATAGGATAAAACCATATGATACAATGATAGAATCCCAAACAATTAAAGCAACAAAGACCAAATCTCAAGTTCATTTTTATTGTCACAGTATGCAATTAAAGACCACAAACCTCACCGAAGAACGACAACGCGGTAGGAAGGGAGAGAGCGCTATACATTTATAATAACAATCTTCATTCTCTTTGAACCCATTTCACCGCTAAACTTAACTTTCTTTGGCTCTTCTTATGCATATCTTTACCAAGTTCAAACTGGTGTCTTCAAGATTCATTTAGGGTCCATGTAAAGGGGTCAGGGTTTTCTAAATGGTTTTCGTAGGGGTTTATTTTTAGTGGTTTATTTAGAACAGTTAAGAATGGGTGGTACGGTGGTGTTTTTGTTGACTATTAGTGTTTTTAGTAAGACAGTTAGTGAAGTGTGGGCTTTCGAAGATTCGGAAGATTTAATAAGAAACTCCAAAGAAACTGCTAATAATGCAAATGATGATTTGTTGAATTTAGAGAAAGGTGGACCGTTTTGGAGAAAATCTAGCGATACAAGGTTAAAATTATGATTATTTTTTAAAATAAGATAATCCGCGATGGTAAAAACCGAGAAGGTATGCTTCATCTTTTACTAAGCTTGTATCTATCATAGCAATAGAGAGACCTGCCAACCTTCTAAAATAGTTTATTTAGTGTAAACGGTTTTAATAAAAAAAAAACATTAATACTGTTTTAATTGATTGGTTCTCTTTTTAACTATAAAATAGATGAAGCGATTAAAACAGTATTATTATCAACAAGGCAACTTTTATTCACGTTTATATTATGCGTTTAAAGAAACAATGTGCACTGAAAAATCTGTAGTTTCTGAATGATTTCACATGAATCGATGGATTATTTCTTTAAACACATATAACATTTTTTAAAATTAATTTATTTTTACACAGATAGTTTTATTCAAATTTATTTTATAGCCCCTAGATATTTTAATTTAATTTATTTATATAAGTAAATAGTAAAAATGAAATATTGTTATTACTTCAAATATTTTCAATAGATCATAAATGATTTTACAACAATTATACCCATATATTTTTACCAAATATTCGGACAAAGGCAGGTATTAAATTTCTGCTGAAAAATAAAACATTAATTGTTCCTAATTTTGAGACATGAGCTCTATTAAGAACAAATAAAAGAAATATATAGTTTCACGCCAAAAGTTAAATTAAGAATATTGCTTTCGCTGACATTTGTTAGCCGGTTTTCCACAAGGAAATAATAACATTGATATCGAAAAATAAGCAATTAGAAATGAAAGTAACAAAGCATCCAGAAATAAAAAAAAATAGTACATGAAGAAAATGTTAGTGTCTCGAACGGTGGTGAACAAACCACAATCATATTAAGTATAACATATCTTTTTCGTGTTTATTTTTATTTATCCAAAATGACTCGTATGCAAGAGTGATGTCTATGAAGTGGCCCTCAAACTTAAAGATTTAATAAAAATAAATGAAGTTCCTAGTTCCATAGAAAATGGAGGACATACTTCACGCACTTCTGGCCATTAATGGCAAAACCAAAAGTTTTGCTGCAGTGCTTAATAGTTCCGGAGGAGTTCTACAGTTCTTTGTAACTTTCAAGGCCCGAACTTTTATTACAAAAAATGTATTATATTTTATGTCTTACGCTTTTTGGGAACTAAAAAAGTCAACAACAAAATATCATTATAATTGTATAGAACTGTAGAACCATTTTATCAATAATAGTAGTGCTCGAATTTCACCTTAGAATATTTTCGTTGAAACACTTTTTTTATATAAATTTTGCGCTGGCCTTACAGTTGAAACTTGAAACAGATGAAAATTGTATTGGTTATAATTAAAAAACATATAGGAACCTTAGGCAGTACATGCTTACAATAAAACCATGTATTGTGTATTTTATTGAATTCTTACGCCTCCAGTGCAAGTAGGGTGATAGAAAATATTCTCAAAAATATTACTAAACATTTTCGCTTGTAATTTGTATATTGAAATTTTCAAATCTTCCATGAATTTTTTTAATTGCCTTACGTAAAATATTTCGCTGTTGGAAGATTAAAACAAAACAGTTTTATTAAATTATGAAGCATTACTTTTAACTGACTTCAAAAGAAGGAGGTTCCCTTTTCAACTAAAAATGTCATGAACGTCTTGAGTGCTAACTAAGAACTAAAATCAGATTATTTAAAATGTTCGAGAATACCGATATTATTTAAATTTTTATTCGTCTAATTCAGAATTAACGACTTTCTCTGTACTTCTATAGTTAGCAAAATGCTATTCATTGGGCTGTAGTTAAAAATTATTTGTATCCAGTACTGCCTAAGTACCAAACAAATATTAAACTTTCCCTACAAAAAAATACCATAAAAATAATTATTAAAAATAATATTTTAACACGATTTAAATGTCTTCAGAACCGGACACGAGCTAGCCTTTTTTAATTACCATTACTTTTTTAATTAGTTGATTTTATTTTTTGTTAGCTAGTTAGTTAGAATTATTTGGGTTTCCTGAAAGTTAGGTCTCGAAATATCAGATTATTATGTCAGAAATATCAAATTAGGTTTTAGATAGAATAAATACAACAATTTCAATAAATTATGGACAGGAAATATTTTATTATTAAAAATCACTGGCTAATTTCTTGATAATAATTGTTCTTTAATATTAGAATGGTGCAGTACTCAATTAATAGATCTTGTCATTAAATTTCATTTAAGAATATGCCCTGGCGTAGTATCTTAAGAACCTCAACTACTTTGATAAGTTTGCAACATAGAACAAGAAAAAAGTGATACCATTGTTTAAATTTTGAAGCGATTAGAGATTCCAGGGATTCTCCTTATCTGGTCAACTACATGGTCCCCCACTCACTTGTTAAGAATCGCTGTTGCCAAGCTTTCAGTTATGTGGTATATTTGCAGAATACTGAACTTATATACTAAAATTACTGTATGTAAATATTGGCAATCGCAAATACCACAGACTAAAATACTTTATTTTTAGTAATTTATTTTCATTTCATTGGCGAACTTTAGACTGATTGGGGCAATGCCGCTTTCTTTTCCTAGTCCTGTTCGTTCATGGATTAAGCAGATATAGAGGTGCACTACGTTTTTGTTAGGATTGACTAACAGTGGAAATATTTGTTGTCATGAAATTTCCAATGGTTTTTTAAAGAACTTAATCCACAAATTTTAGAAAATTTTGCGTCAGTTTTAAGCGTGCACTCTTTCTATTCGTAACTAGTTCTTTACAGATTTGCTCGATTGGATAGAGACGGCTCGTAAAGCAATAGCGAGGGCGCGCGAACTCGGATATTTAGCGTCTTCTCTCTCTTCTGTCCCTGTTCTATGCACGCGCATTTTATAAAACAAAACAGAAGAACGGTTTTATCTCCCCTGCTAATAAGTCCATGGTTTGAAACAAAAAATTAATAATCTTAATCTGCTTTGAATAATTTAAGTTACAAAGTATTTACTTATTAGCTGATTTCTATATTTCAATAAGGAATATGCACATATTTTTTTATTGCATAAATCGTTTAAGGAAGTCATTACAAAACCAAAAAAATTATTTTGAGGAAAATTACTAGGATAATTCAGCTACAAAAATGTTTGCTTTTCGGTATAATTTATTACAATTTAAAAAGCAGATAATTTTCATTAATGAATAATTACGTCAGGAGATCAGCAAAAATAAGTGTCAATCTGAATATTAACGTAAAGCTTAACCTAAAGTCGAACAGGTTTGTTTTTCTGGGAAACAGTCAAAGGGGGAGCAATTGAATTTTCTGAGGTAATAGAGGAATTGTTCAACTAACTTCGGTAAAAAATTCAGTTATATAGGATGTTTCATTTCGGAGCTATTAAACGTCAAATTCGAAATTTCCGCGATTTCCCTTGAAATCGGGTGATTTCCCTTGAAATCGGGTACAGGTCGCAAAAGTGAATTAAATCGATGTAAATTTTCGGGGACTGTAGAGGACCCGGAGCTTCAGAACACTATTAAAACTGGTAAGGATCGGGAAATGGCAAGTAATTCTTTTGAGTTTTCTTGGGTAGAAAAATGCCATTTGCAGACCCCTCTTTGGTACCTAATAACTCGAAAACAAAACATCGGATCGAAAAACGGATTCATATATGAAACTTTAAAATTTCAAATACTTTCTTCTTGCAATACATTTACCTAAACCTAAAATCACTGAAAAAAGATATATTTGTAAAATACTGGAAATTTCGATTTTGACCTAAATATTCCATGGTTTTTGATTTTTGGTGGGGTCAAAATGGTTCAGATTAAAATCGCATATACGTCATCGGAAAGAGCTCGTCGAAGTTCGTGTTGTCCATATTTTTAGTTTCTTCATTCTTTATAGGAAGGGAGCAATGGCCGATTAAATTTCGATTTTTTGCCCTCGATATCGGTACATTCGAATCACTCTGTATTTTTTTCTATCTAATTTTTTCCCAACTATTCAACATTATCTAAGAGATAATTACACTTTAAAATAAATGCTGAATGGTTCATCCAGGAGCGTATTTAAATGTATAAACCGAATTTTCTTGATTTTTCCCGACAAGTCCTATTTTTAACCGACATTATTCCCCCACTATTTTCCTTATTTAGTGATCCTTTTTGAGTTTATTTTATGCGTTAATTATCTAAAAATACCTCCCACTAATTTAAATCGCTTATTGTTTCGCTAAAGTTATAAATAAATAGGTTTATTTGCATCTGGACATGCAAAACTAGAAAAATTTTGGATTTTCCAAGATTGCCATGAAACCAAAGAATTGCAGTTTATTCACTCGAAATTAGTGATGTGTCAAAATTTCGCAAAAATGCCAGTTTTTGTTGCAAGATTGGAAGGTTCCTGGACCGATTTCTAGTTGAGATATGATATACATGAATAAGGTTTTAGGAACCTTCCACTTTAAGTGCAGGGATATTTCATTGGATGAGTTGCGCATTAAATGTCATTTTAATTGATTTTTTGATGACTCTACAACACTGGAATTCGCCACGTACTCATTATGAGTCACGTTTTACAAGTTTCGAAATTCGCGCGAAACTTTGCAGTAGAAAATAAATTTTTTTTGTTAATAGGGACCAAAATAAATGGATAACAGCAACAATCATAAACATTTAATTTATGTAGGGAATATAAAAAAAATATTTCAGATTTATTTGGGTTATATGCATATTCCCTATTTGCAGGTCTGAATCAGATCACCGCAGCTTTCACTCCGATCCTTCCGAGTTAAATCTTTCCAATAAGCAAGAAGATCTAACCAAACTAACTCTGAGGGATTTCTTGCAGCTATATGCCAAAAAACAAAGTAAAAAACCCGTTTCTAGTGATGATAATGATGATCCCAGACCTCAGTATTTGGATACAATTATTCAAGATGAACAAGACAGAGTAAATTCTAAGGATAAGTCTAAAAGCTGGACATTAGTGGACGTCCAAAAACACAAGCATCCGTTTGAAGATAAAAAAGGGTGTGTATTAGAAAAGAGTTTATAAGAGTTTTACTTTGAATGAACTTTAATATTAACTGTATTGTAACTATCCAGTATTTAAACTAAAAAAGGACTGCATGTATCTGTCGCTTAGAATTGTGCTGCAATGGTGAACTAGTAGGGGAATGAGTCCCCCAAAAGCCGTGGCAAGCCAGGCTTTCAGCCAACTTGCTTCTGTTGCGCGTAGTGAGTTTGCCTTCAGCTTTCTTACCACTTTGTCTTGCTATCATCGTCTTGGTTAGTCTTATAGTATGATTTATCTTTAACATATATTTAGTTTTCTTTGCTTTTTGTGGGATTTAGTAACGTTAATTTAGTTTATTTTTGCTATGCCGGTATCGTGCAGACACCCATCCTGGCGCGAAATGGGATGGGGTAGACTCGTCACAAGGGCGTTAGTTGTTAGAGGGGACGATTTATTTTATTAATTAGCTTAAAACTATCTGAAAGTTATCATGACTTTCTTTTCATTCGAGTTATTTATCGATATATCTTAGTAACATCGTCTTGGTTAGTCTTAAAGTATGATTTATCTTTAACATATATTTAGTTTCCTTTGCTTTTTGTGGGATTTAGTAACGTTAATTTAGTTTGTTTTTGCTATGCCGGTGTCGTGCAGACACCCATCCTGGCGCGAAATGGGATGGGGTAGACTCGTCACAAGGGCATTAGTTGTTAGAGGGGACGATTTATTTTATTAATTACCTTAAAACTATCTGAAAGTTATCATGACTTTCTTTTCATTTGAGTTATTTATCGATATATCTTAGTAACTGTAAATTTAGCTTATCCGAACTTACTTTAAATTTACCTTACCTGTACTTACCTTTAATTTACCTTATTTAAACTTACCTTGAATTTTTAAACTTACTTTAAATTTACCTATTTTTGAATTTCGTAAAACACTGATTGTTATGCTTGACCAACTTGTTTTGGAAACTACCTTAACTTCTGTCTTATGATGTTGAGTCATGTCTTTCTGAATGATTTCTCTATCCTGGCTGGATTTGATTTAATGTCCTTATTTTGATTTTCTTACCTTACCTTACGTAATCTTGATTACCTTACGTCAATTTGCCTTATCTTACGTTGATTTACCTAACTTTACCTTAGGTTTAATTATTCAGTTTTTTTATCTTGATATCTTTTAAGTCTTATTTACGTATTTGACTTGTTATATGCGTGTCCGGAACTTGTCTTTGTTAGACAGTTTGGGAAAATATCTTATTATGCCTTTGGGCTGGCCCAAGCAAGCCCACGGTACGTTAGTACTAGGCATCTGAAGAAAAGGCAAATGCAATATACTGACTCAGGATTTAAAAGACTATATGTTGAGAGCGGAAGGGAAAATATCTGCAGGCAGGCAATTTTTCCATAATTCAGATACCCTGGGTATAAATGAGCGAAAGAAGTGTTCCAGGTTTTTGTAGCTGGACGGTAAAGGGATGCATATGTAACGCGCTTATTGTTGTCCTGTTAGGAATAGTCAGGGGGGGGGGGGGTTCGATTAGTTCTTCTCAGCAAAATCCGTGGAAATATCGGTAGAAAAGGGACAGATCCCCAATAGCGCGGCGATGTGCAAGAGAAGGGTGTTTTCTTGTGAGGACCGGGTCATGTGGTCGGTGGATGTTAAGTGTCACAGGTGATGCTGCTCCCCATATGTGGGAACGGTATTCGAGGTTAGGTCTCATTTGGTGGACATAATTCAGTTGTAGTAATATTATTGTTTATGATTATGATTTATTTTAGTTGGGTAAGCCTGGACCCAATACCCTGGTCAATTTCAAAAATTTCAAAATGGCAAAGCAAATACAAACCTGTTAATGATCGACCCTGGGATGAACATGGGCCTATAAGTAGCGAGAGACCTTATCCTGATACCGAAGATGAGTTTAACATTAAAAGGTAAATTTGAAAATAAATTTTTCATTGCAAGCACGAAGATGAGACTTTTTTTTAATTGAGAGTTCACTGTATAGTAGTTTAGTAAAAGTAACTTCATTACTTATAAAATAAAGGTCAAAAACTTTTTATCATTACGATTCTTTTATACCGATCAAACCAAAAGTGACTAATTTTCTGGCATTTAAATTAGCTAGCTAAAGCTCATTTCAAGCTCTTTCGTTGACCAATTACCTGCAATAATCTATTATCGACACCAGAAATAGTACCAATATACACTATTTTTAAAACATTTTTCCAATCCAGTGTTTAGTCAGTTCCGTATACGGAATTAAAACCACTTTACAAATTGAGGCAGTCAGTGTATTCTAGACTTAGCCCAAAAAGTGTTTCTGAAAAAAAAATCTATGCTATTACTTAAACTTCTAGTGGCATGATAAATGATCCCTATTAAAGCGATTTAAAAAAATCAGCCTATTGTTTTTTTCCTTAAGCTCCAACTATAGGGTAGGTAGCCGTGTAAAAAGGATTTTATTCACGGGCAGATTGCTCTTAATAACTGCTCGCTCTTAACGATAGTTTGTCGTAATTGTTGCCATAAGTTAACATTATACCTTTACAATTTCTTTTGACATGCATAAATAATCATAAAGTGTACACAGGTATTGCTTTTTGATCGCCCTCTTTTCACTGATACTGTCTTAGTTTAAAACTCCTGAAGATAAATCTGTTACAAGGGATTTCTCTGCCAAACTAATTTTAAATTTGCATCCATATGTATATTTGGTCTAAAACCGGTCATAATTAATTTATGGCCCTTTGAAAGTCAATATTTAATAATGCTACTTTCAGCAGTTTAACTATTGATTACTTGGCACATACCTAGTTTTTTTGAAATTATTTCTCGACAATTTTGACATCGATGCAAAGCAAACAAATTAAAACATTTAAATGGTGCTTCTTATCAATCTGTATAAATAACTCATATATGTTGAATTATAGGCATTTGTCTTCTCCAGATTTAAACACAAAACTTGTTTCCAATAAGCAGCTAATATACAAAGTGACAATTTAAACAAGTCGCAATTTACACTGGAAAAATAGATCTCCAAAAACGAGACAGATATCGAAAAACAGCAACGCTTGATTTTTTATTTTTATTGATCAACTGATCTTAACAATATACTTAAAAATAAAGCATTTTGTAGATTTAGTTACTAAACAAGAAATTGGTAAACATGCACTGTGTTTTTACGATTTTGTATATTAAAACTACACCAATACGGCTATTATAAATCCACCAGGTTACTGGGTCGATAAAGCATGCTTCAAAATGCTAAAAACTCCATTTCAATATATATTTATTGTCCAGCAGTTTATAAAAATAATGCCTTATTTCATTTTTAGACCAGTTTCTATTACACCGCCTAGCCCCTACATGTACCATCCAAAACCAACAGAATCATCTGATAGATACGATAATTTTTATGATCACTTAGATCGACCGAAGCCTACTCCTGCGCCTAACAGTTATCCGAAACCGGCAGCCTTTTATGGACATAAAGTACACGTTGAGGCTCATTACCCATCTAATTCCTATAGTAGTACCGGGAAACCGTATCCATATCACAATCGTAAGTAACAAAACTATCATAAATTAAAAAAAGAAACGTAAAATGGGGATTTATGGAAAAGAGTTGGAATAAAAGGCACAGAATTCAAGAAAGATAGGTATATTATAATATTATATGATATAATATATCATAATGCGGACAGCACACAACCTGCGCAAACTTCAGCAAAAATCCGAGATCATCTTTTCCCTTTCCAGGAACTTTTGTACCGAATTATAAGGATGGCAACATAATTTTTATAATAGGAATAATATCTTAATTGATGTAATTTTTTAGAAAAAGATTGCCGTCATCCTAACCATCCCCACGATGAAATAATGACGGATGGAATGACCCCAAATTTTCCAGAACCAAATCCTTATGAGACTTTAAGGCGACGAGGAACAGAGATGGAAATACATCCGGAAAGCCATCCTTTACAAGGAGAAGGTGAATGGGTGCTGCTGTCCACTACCAAAGGCTACAAACCACCACGCAACAGACCCAGATCGCTTGACACTGGAACTGCTAACGATGCTACTCAATCCTTACGCACAATGAGGTACCTAAGGTTAAATTATACTTGACTCTCTGTTTTGGCCTTCCTGTATCTCTTTCCCCATATAGTTCCATTGTTATCACCATTTTGCCATGATATCTTCTCATCAGATACCTAGATTTCTTCTCCTTTGTTACCTAATTTTAGTAATAATTTTCCCGAAAGTGCAAAAAATAGTATTATACAGCGGAACTAAAGTGACATAATCCCTTGAGTGGATGTATCAAACTCCTCTCGCGGGATTAAATGGGGCACTTTAGTCCCATGATATATGTATAATATACTATAATTATTGACGTTTAGAGTCACCTTTGGCAATGAGAACACCATGAATGCTGTCACATCACAAGTGTCCAATTATTTTAATTCCTTATTAAATTGTTTATGCAACTGCACTTCCTTGTTTAAAACTTTTAGGGGAATCCGCTTAACAGTTCTTCCACCCTTGAAAGGATCTAAAATAAATATGACTACGTCCCATGGTGGCCTGCTCCAAGTAGAATCTACTTTTGAAAGTGTTGAACAAGCAAAGCGAAAATTTGATAAAAGACAAACTACATTGAAAATTAAAGGAAAGAGGAAACGGAGAAAACATGTAAAAAAGGCAAATAATAATAAACCGGATAATGATAAAGTTCAGAATAGACCATTTGCAGAAACTCAACAGGCTGTGGCAACAGTGCCTAATAGGAATACTGATCCTGGAGCAGTAATGGCGGCTGTAGGTAATAAAACAAAAAGTATAGAAAAACATTATCCAAAAAGGTCATATTGTTAAAAGATTTTGTGTGAAATGAAATGATTTTATTTCCTTTTAAGTCAATAATAAAGCAGTGGTCAAACTCCCTGCCACTTAAAATGTTTTGAGGTATATACGAGAGAAACATAAAAATGTTAACCAATTTTAATGAAAGATTTGGGAGATTGTAGGAGCATTAATCTAGATTTAGTCTGTACTTTTTATTTCTACTTAAAAACGCAAAAATGCAAGGTAGAGGAGGCAAGTTAGATCTGCAGTGGTACTCTATAAGAAAAATAGCGATAGCGACCGGCGCACAGTGGGCCCAAATTGGACTTTGTCGATCGAAATTCTGAAACTTCTTATATTTGCTTATGGTATTAAAATACTCACGAAAAAATTGTCATAAAAAATTGGCACCCCCTGGGGGTGCGGTTAGGGGGTGGGAAATATAAACACAGCCTGATTTTTGGTAGTGAGCTTTTATGGCATTAAAGTAATAAAGGGGAAAATTATGAACAAATATGACACCCCTTGGGGCTCGACTAATGAAATAAAATGCGGAACAACGCAATTTACCGTTTACTTGCCACCCCAACCGGCGCCGCCGTGCGGGCTGGTATTGTACAAGTCTGCACGTGTCTGCAGCATTTCTTGGTATAATTCCTTAGACACTAAACGAGCTGACCATAAGCAATTGATAAAATCCTGGTGGGGGGGGGGGGGGGGGGGGGTGGGCGCAACGTCACCTCGAGCTAGACAAAGGTACAGACCAAAAAAAGGGGGAAGCTCGAGTGCGACATAACTTTTTTATTGTTTGGGGTTCTAAGAAATGTACACTAACTCATAGTGGACGAAATATCTAAACCTGTTCTTAGCGTTCTTGCGAAACCAGAACGGTTTTTCATCCTAACTTACCAATATTCTAGCATTTTTTTAATTACTTATACCTTCTGTCCATTTGGACTAATATATGAAAATTTTTCGAAAACACTTTCTCGAAAATATATTTTCTCGAAAACAGAACTTTTTCAATAATACAGATATTCGAAAACTAGGGATGTTTTCAATTTTTTTCTCTGAAACCAACTTTGAATTTTTTAACTACTTTTTGAAACTAAATTTTTTAAAGAATTTTTTAGAAAGAACATTTTTTAAACATTGCTTCGAAAAAGACTTTGAGTATTCATATTTAAAAACGACGCTTTTTTGAAAGTAGTTTACCACAGAGTAACATAGCAAATACAAGGAAACGTAAACCTTACCAAACACAAAAAAGGTTCGTTTAGGTTAGTTTAGGATCAGTGGCGGCTGGTGAAATTTCAAAGTTGTATATCTCTGTTCCTACTTACAGGACCCGTACCAAATTTAGGGGTTTTAATAGTGAGCCCACTGGAAATGTTTTGGTAAAGAAGAAAAACATTTTGTAATTTGCGAAAAAAAGTTAAATTTTTGGTGTGCCCCTCCTAAGAAAAAAATGAACGCGTCTCGATATTTTACTTATTATTTTTTCTAAAAAAATTTTACATCTTTTTGTCGACAGTTTTTAAATTTTGAGAGAAGAAGATGCATTAGTAGAAAGTTATAGTCATTTGAATTTTCTTAAGCCTAAAATATAATTTAAGAAAAAATTCAAATGACTATAACTTTCTACTAACACATTCTTTTCTCTCAAAATTTAAAAACTGTCGACAAAATAATGTAGAATTTGTTTAGAAAAAATAATAAATAAAATACCTAGACTTGTTCATTTTTTTCTTAGGAGGGGCACACTAAAAATTTAACTTTTCGCAAATTACAAAATGTTTTTTTTCTTTACCAAAACATTCCCAGTGGGCTCACTATTAAAACCCCTAAACTTGGTACGGGTCCTGTAAGTAGGAACAGAGATATAAAACTTTGAAATTTCACCAGCCGCCACTGTTTAGGATATTTTTGAAATTTTTTCATTGACATTTCATTCATTCATTAATTCATAATTTGAATGTAGAAAAACTATGTTTTCTACAAAATATATTTTCGTGAAATGTATTTTTAAAGGCTTTTTTTAAATATTTTTTCGAAGAAGCTGTTTTTCAAGAAAATTTACTTAACATCAAGAAAGATATCTGTTGAAAAAAGAAAGTGCTAAAAGAGTTGATCATCTTAACTTACACGCGACAGGACAAGTTGTTTGATTAATATGGATGTGTAAATATTGAAGCATTTTTTTTATTTATGCCTTCTGCTCATTTGGGGGGATATACGAGTACTTACGAAAGTACAATTTGTCTAAAACCAATTTTTCAATTTTTGTTAAAGCACTTTTCAAAAGTACATTTTTCAGAGAACATCTTTTTCGAAATTTAATTTTTTCGGATAATATTAATTTTTTCAAGCAACGGCTTTTTGAAAAACTAATTTTCGAGAAAATAACGTACCAAACCTAAGAAAACCTGATCAAACCCAAAAAAGTTCGTTTGGGTTTGTACAGGATCTTTTTTCGTCTTTCATAATTTAATTTTCTAAATGTTGTTTACAAAAAATATATTTTCGAAAAATGTACCTCTTTTAAAAATTATCTCTTCGGATACATTTTTGTAAAAATGTACTTTCGAAATACGGGCTTTTGGAGCAAATATTTTCAAAATATTTCATAAATCCGTTTTCTATAAAGCATCTTTGAAAAAGCGGTCTGGAAATTTTTGAAAAAATGTAGGCCCAAAATATGTTTTCGAGAAAATATTTTTGAAAAATGCCGTTAATCTATTTTCGAAAAAGCTGTTTTTGGAAAAAATTTACTGCCCAAAGGGGCGTTTTTTAAAAAAAAAATAGGGTTATTTGTTTCGTTTAGAAGCCAAAATTATCCGGCGCAAATTTTGATAAAATCACAGTGAGATGTATAAGGACTGTTTTCAGAAACAATCCAAGAGCATGTAAATCAAAAATGCCAAAAAAGGCTTGCATTTTTTATATTACATATTAGTATTGCTCAATTATTCATATTTTTTTGGTTCAATTCATTTCAAAGACCTTATATAGACGACACAATGTTTGTTTCCGTTTATAATATTTTGTAGAATATGTAGAAATGGTTAATGTTTATGTTACAATATTTACTATTATAAAATTCGCTATTGAAATCCTTTTTGTACAAGGCTCTAGGGGGGCGCCCCCTGCACCCCCTAAATTCGCCACTGCAGCCTTCTCATCTAGGGCAAGGCGCTAAGATAAAATCTGCCGCAGGCGCCAGTAAGTGTAGCTACGGCACTGATAATTACTATTAATTATTTATAACAAAAAACAGTATTTTTACCGCAACTCACGCCGCCGCGCCGTGTCGTAAACGATTGCCGTTAAACGAAAACAAACTAAGAAACAATTTACTGTAAACACCCGCCAAGCAGGGCTTGGCGAAACTTTTTATAATTATGGCGTTTATTGGCATTGTTTTTCTGCAATTACTGGCACTTTTGTTAGGTTAAATGAAAGCATATTCTAATTCAATAAGCGTTTTCGGAAAATGATTAATCCGATCAACCCTTAGGTAAATAAATAAATAAATAAATAAAGCCTTTATTCAGTTGAACAAAGTTTTGTCTACAATTTTGCAAAATGGACGGCGAGATCTAGCATTGCTATTCATCTAACCGCCCGTTCCAAATAATTTGTGAAACTAACAGGAAGAAAAAAAAACTATTATTATCAGATTATCTTAATATACATATAAGTTAATTAGTTTATTAGTGTCGCGAAATGTCAAAAAACAAATATTAAAAGAAACCAGGAAGAGGGATTGTACCGAAGAGAAGAGGAAAGTCTTAGACTAGAGTTTTTTTGATGGCCTTTTTAAAGGCCACCACATCGGTAAGCGATTTCACATTCGGCTGCAGAGAATTATAAATTTTAATAGCATTATAAGTAAAGGAACGCTGAAATTGTGTAGTTTTATGTCTTGGTAGACTAAACATTTGGCAGTGACGTGTGCTTCTGTCATGTATGCTACTTCCCCTAACCAGCTTCACAGAAAGATATTTTGGACTACTAGTCAAAGCAACTTTGTGAACTAATGTAGCCATATGTAGAAAGAACCTTTTTTCCAAATTAAGCCACCCTGACGCCTCAAACAATGGAGTCACATGGTTAAACTTCCGAGCATTATAGCAGAACTTTAAGCACCAGTTTTGCAATTTTTGAAGTGTATTTTTTCCCGAGAAGTCAAAGCGGGCCAAAAAACAACATCGCAATAGGAAAGATGTGACAAAATAAGGGAATCGCACAGTCTCAACTTAATTTCAGTTGTAAGTATATCCCTATGCATATAAAGGACTTTTAATTTGTAATAAGATTTCTGCACTAATTCTGAAACATGAGTTTCAAATCTCAAGCTTGTATCTATAATAAGGCCCAGATTTCTGCCATTTTCTGAAGGTAATAATGGCACAGAATTGATATTCAATTTAAAATCTGCTCGTGTTACTAATTGTTGATTATCTTTTCCAAAAACCAAGAGCTTGGATTTTGAACCATTTAGTAGAAGTGAGTGTGAATTGGAAATGTTAAAAATAATATCAAGATCACTATTTATGTCAGCCAGTGACTGTAAAAGATTTGAAGAATCAAAGGAGTGGTATATTTGGAGGTCATCGGCATACTGATGACTTGAACACGTTTTTAAGTAATTCCTAAAATCGGATGTGTACAATGAAAATAAAAGTGGGCCCAGTATGCTACCCTGAGGCACGCCTCTGTTGACTGGCAAATACTCTGAGAAGTTGGAGCCAACGCAAACACGTTGCTGTCTACCAGAAAGATAATCATGGAAAAACGTAACTGTTTCATTACTAAATCCGAATTATTTTAATTTTATACACAGGGTTGAATGGTCCAGAGTATCGAAAGCATTGCTGTAATCCAAAAGTACAAGAGCAGTGTTCTTTCCAATATCGCAAGTTCTATAAATATCATCACATACGTGCAATAAAGCAGTTGAAGTACTATGTTGGGCACGAAAGCCAAGACTGTGTTGATGGCAAAATTTGGTTAATTGTGACATACTCATTTACCTGGTTATAGATAACTCTTTCAACTATTTTAGACATCGTGGGTAAAATGCTAATAGGACGATACTGGGAAATATTTTCTGGATTAGCAACCTTGGGAACCGGAATGACATCTGCAATTTTCCAAGATGTTGGAAAAGCAGAAGTTTTTAGGCAACAATTGATAATATAGGTTATATATTTTGTTAAATATGGAGTAATGTAGGATAACAGTTTTAGGTCTATGCCATCACAACCCTTAGCATTAGTTTTTATGTTTGGAATATTTTTTTCTACAACATCGTCCGTTACTTGTTTAAATTTGAACTCTTCCCTAAAATCATTGCGATGTTTGTTGACATATGTATCAAAAATGAAAGTGCTATTTGTTGCATTTACTCGTGGAACGCCGTTTATAAAATGGTTATTGACGGACTCCCTATATCATCACAACATGAAGTGGTAGCTGTATTATTTATATTGAGACGATTTATAACACTCCAAAACCCCTCGGAGCAATCCCAAACTTATAACGCAGATAGGCTCTCTTCTCGTTCCTTACTGCGGCAGTAACAAAATTTGTTAAATCCTTATACTCTGCCCAGGCAGCATCTGTTTTTGTCTTTTTGTATTTTGAAAGAGCCTTGCTACGTAACTTCATCATGAGCCTGAGATTATCCGTTAACCAAGGGGCAGGAGCCTTTGTAAACCGAGAGGTTTTTAATGGTGCATGGCTATCAAACAGTAATGTTGGCTTATTGTTAAAAAATTCCAACATTACGTCAACGCTTTCAGGTTCATGTAGGAAATTCCAGTTAATATTAAATAAGTCGTTAATAAAATCCATAAAATTAAAACTCCTGTAATCCCGATAGGTACGATATTTTACCTGCTTAGGAGGTTTTTTAATTTTTAAGTGAGTATATATTAAGGCATGATCGGATATGTTATCCATTCCTATCATGCCAGTGTCTCCCGACAACTCTGGACACGAAGTCACCAAAATATCGATAAGTGAACTCGTATTATGTGTCACTCGAGTGGCAGTCTTTATCAATTGGCATAAATTGTATTTATTAAGGAGACGATTAATCAATGCATACCCATTACTATTTGATCTTGACATATCAATATTTAAGTCACCGCCAAACAGAATGGAATCAAAGGAAGGCAAAAGGTTCACGATAGCATTTTCAAGGTCATCCAAGCATGGAACCAGATTAATGTTGGGCGGTCTATATAATGACCCAAAACAGAAAACCTTTCCAGAAATTGGGACACCAATCCAGATCTGTTCCATTGCGCTGGTCTGGGGATGCGTAGCTAAAACTTTAAATTTAAGATCAGACTTAACATAAAAGGCCACACCGCCACCACGGCCATTCCTATCCAATCTAATCAATTTGTAATTTTCAATGTTTAAGCAGTTGTCAGAAATACCACTGTAGAGCCATGTCTCTGAAAACCCAATGACATCATACCGCTCCGCAGTTACAAACTCAGAGAATTCGTCAAAATTAGACGTAATTGAACGTACATTAAAATGGGCAAAACCCATCCTATCCTTTTTATTTGACCCTATTAAAAAGAGGCAAAAGATGACAGCTAATGATCTGATTAACCGGATCAATGTTCCGCGAAAATCCCAAATATAAAGCATAAAAATAAAAATATAAAAATCTGGGGATATGGAAGCCACCAACCACCAAACCACTAATATCATCCTTGGATTTGAGCTATTGAGTTGGTTAGAAAAAATGAAAAAAAGAGATGGTAATATAAATCGACAGAATTTGGATCGATAATGAACAATTTTTATTTAACATTTAAATAGCTACTAAATAATTTCATCAGATAATGAATGTATTTTTATGAAAAAAAATAGATTACTGGAAAATTACTGGCATTATCTTAATACTGGCAGTTTTACTGACAGATTCCTAAATTACTGGCAATAGTAATTACTGGCAAATCGAACACGCTGGAGCCGGAAACGTGGGACCGCTCTAGTCATAAGAATTTGTTTATAGCGCGCGACGCCGACGCTCATGCGTATATAGCGATGCATCCGCTGCGTGCTTGCGCGCGTACTTTTTGAGCGGTTTTTTATTTATTAAATACTGAGGTCGTAGAAAAAAATGCTTGGTGAAAAAACTATATAAAATTTTCTCACTTTTCCGATGGTACCAATGGCGTTCTGCTATTTTAATAAATATCTGAGATATGACGGAAAACCCGAAAAAAGACATGAAAAAACCTACTTTTTTGCATTAAATCGGTAATAAAGAAATTAGCAACAAAATATTTTATAGAGTTTCGTACGTAATTTGGACACCTTTGGGGACCCATTCCAATTGATTTTATCCAGTGCATAATGTTTTTGCTTATTTCGACTCTCCAGATCTAACTTGCCTCCTCTAAAGTAATATACCTAACCGAATAGAGGTAGTTTTTTAGGTTAGGCTTTAAATACCCTGTGAAACAATAACTGGAAGCTAAGACGATGCATCCATGTATCAGAGTATTAAGCATAAGTGCTCTTAATATTACCATTTTTTAAATAGTCCGCAATTTGTCTTTCTAGCGGAAACACAGTTCTCCACATCACATTTTTTCTATATCAGTTCCAGAAAGGGCTATATGATGCATTTTCTTTAAACTTCGAAGTCTTAAGCTGATGTATATTTTGCCTGTTGCTAAAACTAGTCCTCTGGATAATTAAACAGGAAACCAATAGTTGTTTTAAGCACTTGGTAGCTAGAGCCCCCAGACTTCTGGTGTAAAAGAATGTTACGCCTATCTGTAATATTTTAAAAAGCGAGAGCTTTAACATTAACTACATTAACCAGTACTGTTCAGTACTGGTCGGAAAAAGATTTAAATTGAATTGAATTCCATAAGTGTTATTAAGTTTTTTATGCTAGGAATCGAAAACAAGATTACATAATGTGAAGGTTAATGGCAAACACGGGATTGACGAAAATGATCTTGTATCTATCTGCTCCAACCGATTGGGATTGGCAATATATGTACCTGTGCTCAGTGACAATTGAAATGTCCGTTATCATCATTTGATTAATTAATTATTACCAAATATACTAGTTTTTGTTGTAATGCTATATCTATTAATATACGGGGTGTTTCATTCATTAATAACAGAACAAAACGAAATTCTTCAAATATGGGGAGAGTACTTTAAGAAGCTATTAAACAATGGGGAATCAGAAGAACAGGTGGATCAATATTTGCAGGACGAAGAAAACATGAATATAGAAGAGCCATCATATGAAGAAATAAAAGAAATAATAAAAACACTGAAATATAATAAAAAACCAGGAGAAAGTAATATAGCATCTGAAATGCTTAAAGTAGGGGGAGAAAAATTACAGGAGGAACTTACCGATATGCTAAAACAGGTATGGAGGAGGAAACAAATGCCGATGGAACGGTCAAACGTCCTAATATGCCCAGTGAAGAAAAAGGAGACACATCACTATGCGAAAACTATAGGGGTATTGCGCTGCTATATAGATACCTGCTATAAAGCATTAGGACACTTAATAAGAAGAAGGCTTAATGAGTACACTGAAAACATACTAGGGAAGTAGGAAGAGGGGTTTAAGAAATAATAGGACCAAGACAGACCTAATATTTGCACTAAAAGAGGCTAAAAATTACCAGTTATTAATACAAAATTAAACTGCATACATTGTTAAGAGGAGTGAAATATATAGAGAAATGTCACAACTAAAGATCCCAAGAAAACTAGTAAGAATGGTGAAAATGACTCTAGACAATAAAATGAACAAAATAGCATGAAATGGAGGATGGATAGATGAAGAATTCGAAGTAAGAAGGGGACTTAGACAAGGGGATCCCCTATCAACGATACTCTCTAACCTGACATTAGAAGCAATAATAAGAAATAATAAGATAAAGATAAAAGGAACTATTTTTAAAAATCAACATCAAATTATGACCTTCGCAAATGATTTAACAATAATGGGAAGGACAAAAAATGAACTAAAGAGAATCACAAAAAGATTAGAACAGGAAGCAAGGATATTTGGTCTAGAGATAAATCAAAATAAAACGAAATATATGATAATGGGTCAACCACAAGGACCTTTGGA
Source organism: Philopedon plagiatum (assembly GCA_963971165.1). Taxonomy (NCBI): domain Eukaryota; kingdom Metazoa; phylum Arthropoda; class Insecta; order Coleoptera; family Curculionidae; genus Philopedon; species Philopedon plagiatum. The sequence continues at coordinate 21,241,092 of OZ020192.1, read as the reverse complement.
AGAAGAAGATGACCTGGTGCTGTTCGCAAAAAACAATACAGTTCCAGAGAGCAAACCCAAGTAAATTTGTCTACCTAGGAGTAACCATTGAAGAAAATGGACACGAGGAACAAGAAATACAGGCAGTAATTGCAAAACGGAGCCGGAAGTGTGGAAGCTTAAAGAAGCTCAAGAAATCCAAATACATGTCGAAAAAGACAAAGGAGAAAATTTACAGAACAGTTATGACATATCGCCACAAATGCCTGCGAGACGTGGGTACTGAATAGAGTTGAAGAAGAAAATATGAAAAAATGGGAAGAAAGAATATTACGGGGAGTAATATTCTTCTTGGAGGAGTAAGAACTTCGGAAGGGTAGAGAAGGCGAACAAACCTAGAAGTAGACGATACATACGCCTCAATATCGTAGCACTTGCCAGTGTTCATAGATTAAGATGGCTGGGACATGTGGAAAGATTAAATAGCGAAAGATTACCAGCCCTTATCAGAAAATCAATAGGGAAAAGAAGATAGGGGACGCCAAGGAAAAAATGGACGAATAATGTGGAAGAAGATCTAAAAAGAATGAAAATAAGAAATTGGAGGGAGGTGACAAGGAACAGAAGAGAATGGAGAAAAAGGGTCCAAAGGGCACTGCAAGAAAACTGATTGGGATTAGATGAATTGTATTGTAAAATGCAAACCCTAGGTCTTCACGGCCTGTAGAGCAAAATAAAAATAAAATAAAGGTATTTCAAAAAACATGTGGCATCGCTTAAAAGAAGATTCTTTGAAAGAAACTAGGGTAAAAAGTACACATGAACATGGATCTGCAGATGATTCGTTTCAAAGATACAGGGTGTTAAATTTCTTCAGTTTTTGCAAAATATTTTCAAAATGGCGTCAGCAAATTTTGATGAAATTTACGTTGTGTAAACTACTTAAAGCATAATTCTAATTATGAAAAGACTTTAAGAGGTCCTCCAGGGGCATGCATATGAGCAGACGGTAAAATATTTTTTTAATAACACAATGTACGCTACTCATTTTCGCATCTCAAACAGTTACTTTTCACTTTGTTTAGGAGATAAATGCAATTTTTTTAAGCGAATTACTGGTTTTGTTTTCCCAAACAGAGAATTTCACATCGGTTTTAACAAGTATAGCGCATTTAAAAATTTTACAAAAAACACCCTGTTAAAACAGCAAAACAAGCATCTACGGACCCATGTTCATATGAACTTTTTGCCTTTCGGCACAGATTACTCCTACCTGTGCTTTTGGTATATGTCAAAAGCATCAAAAACGGTTACAGTACAAAAGCTTGTCAAAACCGTTCAACTAAATAATCTTAATTTAAACCTCGTTAGTGAATCCCGGTGTTATTATTTTAGTTTAAAAGCTCCCAAGAAAATATTAAAATTAATTTATTCGGGTCTTTACGAGCTAATACCTATATAGCATCCTATAAGTAACAAATACTAATTACATAAAAGCATTATATTTTTAGGTGCTGGAATGATTCCTGCGACTATGGCCATGATGGTACCAATAGCAATGAGTGGATAAAAGACACAAAAAACTTTGTTTAAATTATTTATTTTTATAATTAATTAGTTGTTAATTATTATGTAACATAAGTAAATTAAAAATATGCTTATTTATTTAATCTTTTATTGTTTTCCATTTGTCAAGTTCACAAAAGGTTATCATTTTATCTTGAGAATATAATTTTCTAGTTAAAGACTAAGAAAGTTAAAACAATAAAGGTAATATAGTAAGTAAATGCAACCAGTAGTAGTGGTAGTCTACTATGGTCGTCATATTTAAAACATAATGCCCATTATTATTGCGTAGTTTTCTTCTGTATTGCAAAATAAAATCGCCGAATTTGATAGAACATTTACAAAACTTTAAGCATTTTTTTTATTATGAAATTACCCAAAGATAACACCGTCATAAGTGTACTTAAAATATGGTTTTTATAATCAACCTTCGATATCTAAACCAGCCAGCTCGGAAAATTTAACGTTGGAACAATTCCACCAATTTTTTGAAGAACTGACCATATTTCACCTGCGGTATATTGTATATTAGAACCCTTATTCTACTAGACCTGAGTCGCGCTTGACCGTTAAGAAAATAATTAATTAATCACGTTTAAGAGTATCGTTAAGTTATAAAGTACATTTATTCATTGTGCTTTATATTTTGTAACTTGATCGAAGTAAGCTATGAGTTCTGATATACTAACGACTTGATCTAGGGCGGCGATGAATTTGCTTGTTATCTTATGTTTTTCGACTTCATCGAAAATGTCAAATAAATTGTTTGAAAATTTTTAATTGTTCCGCGAGTGCCTTGTGTGTAAAGTGGTTATTTAAAGGTAAGATATAGGCACTGTTTTATTTAGGTTCTTACTAACTTCTAAATAAATGAATATATATTAATTTTATATATATATATATATATATATATATATATATATATATATATATATATATATATATATATATATATAGATAGATGCCGTTAAGCTGATTTATTGTATGTAGGTAGTAGGATAACGTATGTATATTCCTTGCAAATGCTAGATGTATATTTAGTAGGGTGTCCGTTATTTACCAAGTTGATTTTTTTTCTTGCGACGCTCCCTAAATTTTTAGTTTATCATCTAAAAAAATGTCAGACCAAAATAAGCCCTTAATATTCAGAATAAACCTTGCCCTAAAGACGATACATTTCCCATTTAAATTACATGGGATTTTGCCACTTTTTACAATTAATTTTTTTCTCGGACAAGATGACTTATAGCAATGAGATATACATATTCTTATAGGAAATTGAACGCTATACAAAAAATATCTCTTATAATTTTTCGATTAATTCACTCCTTCAAAAGTTATTCAAGGTACTAAATGCGACTTAGCGCGCTTGCGTGGATAGAAAATCCGTGTGTTGGCGGGAATGCTTGTAGTGTAATTTTGAGTCACTTACTATATTGAAGGGAAATTTCATGACAGTATACAAAAATTTATGAAATTCAATAAAAATTAGTTGACATAAATGAATAGTCTCAAAAATGATTCAAACTAGAACCAGCTACCAGTATATTATTTTCCATGTTTAAAATTTTTTTACCCTAATACCACCAGAATTATCTATTTGTAGAAATAAACTAATAACTTTTATGGAAATAATAATCACTTTGCCGTAAAAGTAAAAAAATCTGAAAATTTACATAGAATTCAAATTTCACCTTGAATAACTTTTGAAGGAGTGAATTAATCGAAAAATTATAAGAGATCTTTTTTGTAGAACGTTCAATTTCCTATCAGAATATGTATGTCTCATTGCTATAAGTCATCTTGTCCGAGAGAAAAAAAATGAATTGTAAAAAGTGGTAAAATCCCATGTAATTTAAATGGCAAATGTATCGTCTTTAGGGCAAGGTTTATTATGAATATTAAGGGCTTATTTTGGTCTGACAGTTTTTTTAGGCGATAAACTAAAAATTTAGGGGGCGTCGCAAGAAAAAAAATGAACTTGGTAAATAACGGACACCCTAAATTTAGGGACCCATCTGGCATTAATTTTATTATAAAATTAATGCCAGGGGGGCTAAAAAAAATTCAACTTTTTTTCGCAAATTACAAAATGTTTTTTTCTTCACCAAAACATTCCCAGGGGGCTCACTATTAAAACCCCTAAATTTGATACGGGTCCTGTAAATAGGAACAGAGATATACAACTCTGAAATTTCATAAGCCGGCACTGCTCAGGGCATGAAAATTTAATTCTTTACGATATTCCTATAGTATTAAGTCAAAAATTCAAAAATCGTGTTCCATCAATTTAAGAGAATTCGGATTAAGTTTCCTTATCTCTATATATAAAGAAGAAGCTGATTGACTGACATATCAACGCACAACCCACACTGCTGGATCAACCCCTAAGGGGGTGGAAATAGGGGTTCAAACTTTGTATGGAGAAAAAATATTAGATGGTCCTTTCAAGTTAAAATTTCATAAAAGTACTTTTAAAAATAAATGTTTAAATACGTGTTTTACAGTTTTTAAGAAATCAACCCCTAAGGGGGTGACCGGACGAAGTCGCGGGCGAAAGCTAGTCATAATATATAAAAGAAAACTGACTGACATATCAACGCACAGTCCACACCGCAGGGTCTAGAAACTTGAAAATTTGCACAGAAGTTTCTTATATAACGTAGACATCTACTAGGGAAGAGTTTTTCAGAATTCAACCCCTAAGTGGGTGAAACAGGGGTTCAAACTTTGTATGGTGAAAAAATATAATCCTATTAACTCGAAACTTTATAAAAGTACTCTAAAAATAAATGTTTAAACACGTGTTTTACAGTTTTTAAATAAATCAACCCCCAAGGAGGTGAAATGCGGGTTCAAAGTTTGTAGTGAAGTAAAATTGGTATACCGCGGACGAAGTCGGGGCCGGAAACTATTCACAGATAAAAGTCGTTTGTCACTTTTTAAAATTGTAGAAAAATGTTAAAGATTCAAAATTATTTTGGGGGTCCCAACTTTTAGGAAGGACAAATTAATTTTACCTACAATGATGGGGGATCAACAGCCTCATAACCTGATGGGAGACGGTTTTTGAATATCTGTTTCACTAAAGGAGTGTCATAATGTAACCAAATTTTTATGCCACGAGTGCATCCTTCTTAGTGACGTGCCTTGTAGCAGTAGTGGTCAATCAAATTTTCTGCAGATGCCTATTAGAATTTGCTCTAAAAATTTTATTTTAGAGAAGATTCATTAATGAAATTTTGTGTAAAATGCTCTTCTATTTAAAATAACAAACATCAAAATCTGCCAGGGTTACATTAAAATTTAGGAAGTCGCACCCAACAGTATTTTATTAATATCCTTTGTGCATTTCTACATGGTCTTATTGTTTAAGTTTTTATTAACTATCTAAGTAAAACTAAAATAAGCAAAAAAATAATTTATTTAATATAATACAGTCTTAAAGTTATAATATAACTAAACCTTAATCTCAGGCAATGCAATGGTTTTTGCTAAATTTTAGATTACTAATTTAAAGTAACAAAATTATTTTCTAACTTCGCATTGCGTTGCCCGATCAATAGATGAATATTATCGTATATGGACATAATAATTTAATTTAGTTTAGCTATCTTTTTAAACAAAAATAAGCATATAAATTAATGTCAAGTTTCCTAACGCCCGTATTCACCATTCAATGTTAACACTATCAAACAGTTAAATTTAACAGTCCAAATTTGAAGTGATAAATACATAACTTGTTATCTTTCAAAAGTAAGGTTTTTATGCTATCGTGACGTAATCCATTGCTCTGCCATTTAAAATATATTATATTAAATGGTATTTAGCATTGTTGTCTTATAAAGCTTATACCACTGTTAGTTATTAGACTGTTAAATTGCAATGGTGAATACGGGAGTAAGATTAGATGCTGTAATATTGCTGCTTTTTTTATTTTGCAGTTGAACCAAATAAGTCATTTTATTCCATTTCAGTATCAACAGAAAAAAATTATACGGTCGAACTAGAACCATCGACGTCACAATTAAACTGGACTGCCGGTATTTAAAGCTCCATTCATAAATACACAGGTTGCGCACAACATTTTAACTCCACTGTGGGCAAAATCTATGCCACAGGAACGGGTGCGCAGTATACGCATAGGCTTTTCCGAATTCATCAGTGGACAAACCGGTTCCAATCAATCAGCGTTATCTCCTTGTTTACATCATACAACTAAAGAAGGATAGCATGCTAACCTTCGCGATAAATTCTAAAAGACACAAACTTTAATTCAGGCAACACGTTTCTTGATCATTGACGGATTAGCAGCCAAAGTTCATTCTTGGTCTGCTTCGTACGGGTCACGTCATTCTTAGCGTCTTTTGTAAAAAAGAGTCATTTCACCAATTTTCACGTTATGTTAGACCAATTTCCACGTTTAGAGGTGGGTATTGGTGCTTTTAGACTCATGAAATTTCATTATCCATTTTACTGACAAAATAGATGTCATTTATTTATTGTGAATGATTAAATAGATGTTTACATTATATTATTAACTATTTTATAATACGAGTAATTTTATTTTTACATGTTCTTGATACTTTCAATAAATTTTTATATGAAAATGTTTATTCTTTTTTTTTTAATTTTTCCATCCTTACAAATTCCAAACTTATAGTGCAACAAACCGTAGCTGCCAGTTTTCTATATAGTAGTAAAATACGGAAAGAAAACTTAAATTCTAAAAACAATAAGCATGTATTATATGTAAACTTATATAACACCATACACAAATATTAAGGCCGGCCCTGTTTAATACTACAAAATGCTTTAAAATTTTAACTGGGTATGCGTTCCTGTGGCACTACGCGTGATCAGAGGAGTCATTCTTGGCTTAAGCTATATTAGTCCAATTTAATTTTGACGCGGTTGAGTAGAACTTGAAGTTGATTAAGGGTGAATCACGAAAAGTAGCAATCTTACTGCATCACGCCGCGGAACCTCTTGATAAAATAACATCATTCATAATCATTAAAAACGTACCTAATCCAAATTTAAATCGGGGTTCATTTTTCGTTTTGTTTTGGTTAGTTTTCTTTTTTAACATTTGATTTCGACTACACACAACGACTCTTAGGAGTTACAATTAAAAAAAAATGTTTTAGTTTTACTTTAGTAAGAATGATTTTATGGTATAGCCATGATTTTATATACTAGGTAACGATGTTAATAAATAGTCCATCCAAATATACTTGGCACAGAAAAATGAAGGAAAACCTCTTTATCATAATTTTCAGCAACATAATATCAATAAGACGTATACGATAAATGATTTTTGTATTATCTTTTCGGTGTCAGGGCTTTCTGAACAAACTTTAGATACACATATATTTAAAACTAGATTGTTGTTGAATATTTTCTCTTGGTGAAATAAAAATTCGATTAACAAATACTCAGAACAACACAGTACAATAAATAGCTTTTGGCGTTTTGACATGGCGTATATTATTGATCAAATATATAAATGCAATAAAAAATTGTCGTCTATTTTTTCAAATAAACAATAGAATCAAGAAATTTACGACCAATAACAAGACACTGTATTACAATATTGCAACGATTGGTAAAAATTTTACAAAAAAAAAACATCATTGAGTAATTCTTAACGTTACTTCTCTGACAATATATAAATTATTACATACTGTTTATTAATAAAAAAATCGGTCAAGTGCAAGCTATACTTGCACAATTAGTGTTCCGTGCCATTAGTCCCCCACTTATCCTGAGCATACCTCGCCCGCCCGATATCCGCCCATCTGCCGCGATACCCGCCGCCGCGCCGACGGCACCAACGCCGTATCACATCGCGTGGAGCACTGAAAGAATATTTCCTAACATCGTGAGAAATATTTTTTGTTGAAAAACTTTTTCTCTAAAACCAATGGTTCAGCAGTTATAACGAACCAAACAAATTGTTTAGACCTAACAATTGATCGCGCTAGAATTTTTGAGTCGTGATAATTTGGTTCAATCTACACCTAATTCTCAATGTCCACGATTTTTTTCAGACTTTTCTGAGCGATCCTTTTGGTAATAATGGTGGGGAAAGCAATTTTAAGCGTTTTTCCCGAAAAATGTTTTAAAAAATACATAAAAAATACATCATATATATTGTTGAATGCGTGCTTAAATAAGCTTTCATTTGACACCCTGCACGATGTCCTTGAATTTTTTTTCATTTCCCAATTTACCCCCTGAAATTAACCCCCAGAATCAAAATTCAACTTCTTATACTTCACGTCTCTAACTGAGCCACCACACACAATAGTTTTAGAGAAAATCGCCTGTGACAGACGGACGGACGGATGGACACCGAAGTGATTTCATAAGTATTCCGTTTTCACGAAACACTAGAAACATATTTTTTTTCCAGAAACAGTCTAATAAATGCGTTTCGTGTAATTAAAATTATGTTGCCTTTAAAAACCCGCATGTTTTCAAATAATAATAATAATAACGACCTCAAATAATTTCCAGCTAACACTTGTGTCCTTGGGCAAGAAAACATCTTTTGTTAACAGAAAGTGGTATAGCCATAAACAAAAACCCCTAGTAGTCCAACCTAAACCCCATTTCTCCTAATATTATTTTACTATTTATTCTAAAGTTGCTCTTTGAAATCTTATCGGTAAATTACGATAAAAAACAAGTAAATAAATATAAACCTAAATCTTAATTTCTACACACAGTCACAGGAATTTTCTAAAATATCTAACCTTATAACCTACAGTTTGCTTACTACTTTCTAGCGCCTAGGTTTAACAACGTTTCCCCTTAAACCATTTTGTCTATAATGTTCTCCTAGTCTTGTTTGAATCTTAGAAACGTAAGAAGATACGCTGCTAGTAACATTTTGAAGTAACTCTAGTCCTAATTTAACTTTTAACCTAAAAAGGTCAGTTATTAATTCGAAAAAAGAATCTGGTCTTTCCATTGGATTAAAGACATTATGAGGAGTTGTTTCTTTAACTACTTCTTCTGTTGCTGATTCAGTATCGTTTATTTCCTTTGTCTCGTCAATTATTGTTGTGATATCAACTTTTTCAGTACTAGAGGTTGTAACTAATATTTGATCAATTTGGTTGTCTTCCGGGAATATTTCATTTTCTGAATCATCAGGGAAAACTTGTCTACGTCTTCGTATTTTAAGATTTCTTGGAGATGCTCCGACATTAAAGAACTCCTTCGGTACGTTTCCTACAACAAACTTTTTCTCATCTACTTTAAGGTTTCTCGGTCCATGTTCTGGCACAACCGCAGGTGTCACCTCTTGAGCTACCTCTTTAGGAACGCTACCTACTACAAATTTATCATAATTTACAGCTGCCCGTTCTCTCTCGTTAATTTTTACATCTTCCACTGTTCCGTATGGATTCATATAAATTTGCGATCTTCTGTCAACATGCCTATACCGAACGTTCTGAGGATACGTATTTCTAGATGTAGCAGGCTTGAAACTATTTCCATTATTGGGTTGTAAGTTATTAGACTGTATGGCATTATTAGGTTGTAAAGCGTTATCAGGCATACCTGCAATAACTTTACCAATTGCTTCTTCTTCCGGCATTGCATTTGAATAGTCGTCATGATAGTAGTACCCTCCGTCAGTATCTTTTCTGTCAACTGGATCATTTCTCCTTAGAGCTGCAAATGGTTGAAGATAGTAGCTAGCTAAGCCTGCTGTCACCAGAAGACCAACAAGGCTCACTCCAACAGTTACCGGAATGAGTTCGCTTTTTAGATAACTATAAAGTTTAGTTCCAGCTGATTCGACTTCCTTAAGCTCGGTACTATTATCTTCCTTACTTGCTTTGCTTGGTTTCTTTCTCTTATTTTTATTCTTCTTTCGTTTTTGGGTCTTTTTCTTTTTGTCGTCGTTCGATGGTAAGTCCTGCTCTCCCTCTTTTGCTTCTGCAGGCAAGCCTATTGACGTCTTATTATTAATGGAAATCTGATTAGATTCCGTTGTACTGGGTAATTTTAAAGTAGTATAAGAAACATTGGAATCATTAGGTTTGAGGGTGGTAGAGGTTGAAAGGCTAATACTAGGGGTGTTTCTATTTTTACCCTGTAATGAAGCATTACTCGATTTATTTAAATTGCTATTAAGTAAAGAAGCTTTAATTCTGGTAATTTTTGCAGGTTTTTTTGGAGGACTTTTAGAAGAGGTTGACAAAGTGTGTATTTTTACAGTTGTAGTTTTTGTACTTCCTACTGTCACAGGTTTGGGTGTAGTAGTACGTTGTTTAAATAGAGGTTTGCCAATTTTCATCGGCTTATTACTCAGCACCAGTGTTTCATCGTGTTTTTCACCTTTGACGTACATCGGCTTGACGCTGGGCTTCTTCGTGGTAGGTTTAGTACTTGTGGATAAAGATTGCCCACTTAGAAGTATCCATGTTGACAGTCCTCCATTTGGAGTCGTTGGACGTTCCAATTTATAAAAATTCATCTTCTTCGTGCTTTCTTCTAAGATTTGAATATCAGCATCAATTGGTATCGCTATACCTGCATGTGACGACTCAATGGATTGTTTACTGGCTAGCTTTTCTTTTATTTTTGGAGGTGTCCGCACATCTAAAATGTTCAATGTGGGTGCATCTCTTTCTAGCAGTTGATTGCTTACATTTCTGATGAAGTTGTAGTTTGTTGTCGTTGTTGACCTAAAACAAAGAAAATGTTATTTGTCAAACTCCAGGTAAATCAAGTAATAATTTATGCTTGCCGAAAGCACTTTGTCGGAGAGGGGGGGGGGGGGGGGAGGAAAAAATCTCCGCCTATGCGAAGACAAAATCTTACCGTTAGTGGAAAAGTTATCCACCTTTTTTTGCAAACGCTTACTGAAATTTAACTACCAACCTTATTGTTCATTTTCCCATACTCTAATGTGCCCATGCATGTTGCGCTTTAATTTAGATTGTATGGATCTTTGCGAAGTTTTATTCGGTTTTCGAGAAACAAAGCAAAAAACATATTTATCAATCAAAGAGAAATCGTTTGTTAACACCATATTATGTTTTCTTAATCAGAAATATTGTCTACCATTTTCTACAGTGGCGGTCAGTTTCTCGAAGGAATTTAATCAGAAATTAACCAACTGGTCGCTTGTAATGTGACAGCACTTATGTTAATGGTAGTGCCAAAGGTGACTCTAAACGCTCATAAAATGTATTACTTGATTTGAGAAACCGGACATAAGGCTCTTTACCCTAATAAAATCCACTAAAGTGAATTTTCACAGTTGGTCATGAATGTTTTTACCCGTCAATCATGATTAAAGATTTAAAATTTCTTATCTTATAGGGAGATAATTAATTTAAGGAGTAAAAACTGAATTGTCTTGAGTTTTTCCAACAAATCCTATTTTTAACCGACATTATTCTACACCATGTTTCTTATTTAGTGATTTTTTTGGGGTTTATTTTATCGGCTAATTATCTAAAAACACCTCTCACTAAATTAAGTGGCTTATTTTTTCGTTTAAGTCATAAAAAATAGGTTTATTTGCATCGGGGACATGCAAAACTTTTGAATTTTCGACCATTGCCATAAAAACATATAATTGCAGTTTACTTACGTCGAAATTATTAAAATATGATGGGTAAAAATTTAAAAATGCCAGTTTTTGTTGCAAGATTGGAAGGTTCCTGAGCCGATTTCGGCTTCAAATATTCATGAATAACAATTTAGGAACCTTCTACTTTAAGTGCAGGGATATTTCATTTCATGACTTAAGTATAAAACGCCATTTTTATTTATTTTTCGATTACCCTACAACACTGGAATTCGCCATGTACTTACAATAACACTTTAGAGGTCAGCCAAGGATCACGTTTTACAAGTTTTGAAATTCGTCGCGTGAAAATTTACAGTAGAAAATCCTTTTTCTTTTTGTTAATAAAGACCAAAATAAATTGAGAAAAACAATGACCACAAATATTTATGTGGGGAATATAAAAAAAATATATATTTTAGAGTAATTTGGGTTATATGCATATTCCCCTTTTGAAGCTGGAATTAGGTAATTTGCTTCAATACTACTTAGAGTGACTGGTAGAGAAAATATGACAAATCAGTTCTTTGCATCTTCTGTAAAATTGCATACATGGCGCTTACTACAATTTGCCTGGACAGGACATGGACGACATCAGAAAACTGACCGTTTATCGTGACGCATGTCTTACGTTAACAGGATATTTATTTATTTATTCACTTCTTCAATCCTTTAAATACAATATGTACATAGGGTTTGATCAAGTCAATTCATTATAAACCGAAAAATAGTAAGGAAAGAAAAAACAAAACAATAATAACAATATTAAAAAACATGCAACTGTAAATAACATCACATAAGCCGACAACACAATTTATTTAAAGTTTTTTTTATGATTTTAAAGAAGTCCGACTGATAATACAGAACATTTTCTGTTAAAAATATTTTCAGCTTATATTTGAATTTGTTATAGGTACTTCGTCTTAGTACTTCCGGCCAACCGTTGTAGTCCTTCAAACCCATGTATAACGGGGATTTTTCATAAAAGATGTATTTTGTAACACTGATTTGGGAATTATTGCGCGTACTCACGCCTAAGTCTTGGTTTAATTGAAAGTAATGTGGGTTTTTCTTTACGAATATTAGTAGACGAAAATAGTAGGGGAGACCGGTGACAATTGTAACAAGTGTCAATTGTAACATTCAGTATACGTCCGCCCCCCACCGGATTATCGGGAACCGAGTTATTCATATTCAACGGTTGTTGACAGATCTTTCTTTAGAGTGTTAGTTGCTTTAAGAATTCTGATGAATACTGTTGTTACGATCTGAAACGTGACTTTCAACACGAAAAGTAAGTATTTATTTTTATTTTCTTTTGTAAATAATTTCTTAACCATATTTTCAACACATATTTAAAATATACCACTGAAATATGGATTATATTGACTATATAATCTTATAATAAGAACACTTTAGGAATTAGATTACATAGTTTAATAATGTAAACAAATCATATATGTCCTTTGGTGTCAATTGTAACATGAATAAAGGTGACGATTGTAACATGTTACAAGTGAAACCAATGTAAAAAGTGTGTATCATCATAATGTATTTCTTTATAGAACGCTTTGCAATATGAAACCAAACATTTGTGGGGACCTCATACCGTACATACGGAAGAAAAAATACTCGTATATTAACTTAAAATTAATAATTTGTAAATTTTTCCCACAAGAGTCGAAGCCAAAACTTTTGAGTTAAAACAGTCTTCTTCCGCACGAACGATATACTTAACTCAGGTGAAGAGTAAGGTCTTTTAGTAATGTTAACATACCCACGTTTCTTATCTAACATTTTTCATTTTAAAAGAATATTTTATTTTGCATTTGTATATTTTCAAATATTGTTATTTATATTTTAATAGAAGTTACTAATTGTTACGAATTTGTCTTGTCTTTTTTTGGTATATTTTTGTCGACTTTAACAACAGAAAAAAAAACACTTTTTTATTTGTGTAACTCTTTGTTTATTTTTTAATGTTATTTTTTGTATTCAAATAGGATATTTAAAATAAAATATAATATGTTTGTATGTACTGTTACTACTGACACCTGTGTCCGTTACAATTGCCACCAGTCGGGTGTCAATTGAAACACTTGTCATTGACTTGAATTATATGTTCTAAACAAGAAACTAGATATTTTTTCTACATTCTGAATTTATTAGGTTACTTACAAAGCTCGGGGACATCCTCAAAAAAAAATCAATAAATTAGAACTGACAGGTAAGGTTGCAAAAAATCACATGTGTTTTTTGTTACAATTGTCACCGGTCTCCCCTATAGTGAGCACACAGACATTATTTTATACTGTTTAAAAAGCGGTTGGGCATGTTCCCTCCAACCAACTCCAGCAACACTTCTTAACATTCGCTTCTGTAACAAAAGCAGCCTCTGAATTTCACCAGTAGAACCCAGTGGCGATCGGTGGCATGAGGCAGGTGAGGCCCGGCCTCACTAATGTGAAAATGAAAATATCCGGAAGATTGATTGATAAACATGTTTTGTTTTGCTCTTCTTCATCACATTACTTCAAATCTAAAACTTTTTACATATATTTGGCAATTTTATAAAGGTCGAAAGGTTTAGGAAACGTCTATAAAGCCACTTTTATTTAAAAGTTGCGAATATTTGCGACAATATATTCGACTAAAAAAGAACCGCACGCGATATTCGCAATACGCACCTTGTACGCGCGCTGTATGTTGAAAAGTTGCTCTGTGAGAGAACGCCCTGTGCACCAGAGGCCCGGTTATCGCTAGACTCTCGGCGCGGCTGGTCTCTACACATGTATGAATGGTCCTGTCTTTATGTAATCTGTTTATTTTACTCACTGCCACGCCCAAATTTAGAATGAGAGGCCTGTAAAGCTCTTTGCCTCCTGATTAAGATATTTTATTTGAGAGTTGGCCGCGTTATGATGTTGTTTTATTCCTGCAACAAACATCATTTTCTGTGCGTTCTCAATATGAAAACAATTAAACTACCTATTACTAACAGAAGTTATTGCTAGGTATAAAAGTACTTATATGGACAAGACCCGAAAATAAGGACATACCTAATTAACAATAATGTTGCGTTGACTTATCAGGCGTTATTTTATGAACTGCTTGATAATGGTCAAATTACAGATCGATTTGACGATATGAACTAGTTATTATTTTTGAACCTAATATAACTAAACGCTTTTTGCCGATTTTGACATATCATTTCCAAATCAGTTATCTACCTATTTAACAATTTAATTAAAAGTTTTTACCCGAAATGTACAAATTATTATAGTAACACCAACTATTGCAACTTCGGTTTCAACTGAACGAAATTTTTCAGCCTTAAAACGCATGAAGCTTATTTAAGAAATTCGATTGCACAAAAAAAGATTAAATGGTTTGGCTGTATTCTCTATAGAAAAGGGCTTAATAAATAAAGTGTATTCTTCCGACTCATTTGATGACTTAGTAATACGATGGTTTGTGATCAGGTGTAACAGAATTAATCTATAAAACAAAACATAATTTTGGATTTTTCTTAGTTCATTTTTAAGTTTGCCATTTGATTAGGTACCGTTTTATATTATTTTTAGGTTTTGATGTGTGTTTCAAATAAAAATATATTATGCTTTATATAATAACCTTTTTGGTCTCACCTCTTTTACTAACCACGGATCGCCACTGGTAGAACCCCAAATGATAATGCCATAAGAAAGTCGGCTCATGACATGAGCGTTGATATAAAGAAGAATGGTTTTTAACTTAAGTTGCGATTTCATGTTGTTTATGACAAAACATGAACTTGACATAGTGCCGGAGAGATAATCAATATGTGACGACCATGTAAGGCAGTTATCTATAAAAACGCCCAGGAATTTGGTTATCTGTTCGTTCTTTATTATTTTATTGTTGGATCTTATTAGAAGACTTTGTGGATATAAATCAATTTGCCTTTTATTTCTTAATAATTGAATTAGACAGGACTTTGACGGGTTTAAAAGCAGACCATTACCTTTGCACCATTCCGAAATTTCGGTTGAAATATATTAGCTGTAATTATTAGATTTTCCAAGTTGAGTCCTTGTTCTAGTAGAGTTGTATCGTCTGCAAACTGATAAATCTGTTGATTGCTTGTCAGCGAAAGATGTTTGATTAGATCATTGCTAAATAGAAGGAAAATAAGTGGTGATAAAATACCCCCTGGGGAACCCCAAATTTAATAGGCAAAATTTTAGATTTAAGCTTATAATTTGGGTACACGGAGCAAGAACTTGTGATAATGAGGTTATAATTTATAGATTTTGATACATGCTGCTAAGTGGATCGCCTAATAATGGTTTGCTTTCAGTTTTTGGTACATTTGTCCTCTTGTCTACCCCATTCGTGGACATACTGTATATATAATATCCAGAACCAGACTGTATTCTATTAAATGTAAGATGTTTGCTTATAATATACAATAAAACAGAACACATAACAACAAATAACATAAAAACTATTTTAATTAATCACTGACTATTTAGAATGAATGAGGTATAGGATCTCTGCAAGCAATTTAAGCTAGTTTTTGTCACTGTTTTATTTTCCTTTAGTCTGAAACAGTAATTCCTTAGTCTTAAAAACTATTGACAGTGAAATATTGTGTTTCAGCATCTGTGCATCTAAGTAAGTAAAGTGATGCCACATTTGGTACTTCTCCTGGGTATATTAGAATATTTTAAACATCATTACAACAGCCCCTAAGTTTTTAGTTTCTATGCAGTACCAAACCAAATAAACACTTAAATAAAATAATAAAACTATTATCGTTCTTATAAAGTTTATTTATTAACTTAAAATACGGTGTCTACATATTTTACATTAAGAATCACTATTTACAATAAATAAAAATAAATAATATCAACAAATAAATTAATAAATAGATTAAAACCTAAAACGAAATAATTGTAATTTAATTTGATACCTCTAAAAATAATAAAATTATTTGATATATTATACGAGTACATTACGTTACCTTCCAGAGACGTACCCGCTGTCCGCACACCGTGGCCCTGTGAGTATTTATAAAAGCCTATTACTACTATTTTACTTTTTTGCTCAGTTATTGACACAGAAAAAAAACATGTAAAATAAAATGTCGATTTCCTTGATGATTTATATGAGTTTTTTTGTATCTAAACCAGAAATTCACTGATTGTTTATAGCAACTGAGCAACAACCATGGAAGACATATTAGATGAAAATGACATGTTGCGTCCGCGCTATTTAACTGCATTGAGATAAACTGTAAGCAGTATTTTCCTTCGTTCATGACAGCAAAGCCGTTTGAAAGGCAAGGGAAATACTGTTGCTCCGCATCTCTTGTAAATATTTTAAAATAACATATAGCGTCGATAAGGAGGTACAGAAATTGGAAATAGCGTCATGGGTAAAGCCCAATGCTTTTATGATAACGTATTACCGTGATATGTATGATAACAAACCTAATAAACCTATTGTATATCAACATGAGACCGCGAAACATGGATGTCATTTCCATCCCCTCTTTCTTCCATGGCAACAGCAATGTAAAAAAAAACGACAGTAATAATAATAATAATAATAATAGCTGAATACTCCTCTGTACGGGCTCTCTAATAAAAAGACAATAATTTTTGTTTAATTTCGTTTCGCATCGGCCTTTGCGGGTATACAGTAAAAATATTAGCTGATGTGTGTACTGCTACATTCTTGGTGAAACTGGATTAACATTTTTACTTTTAAATGAAAGACAGAGTACTTGTTATAGTTTCACAAAATTTATTCAGTTGCCTGACACGTGTTTCGACCCTCTCGGGTCATTTTCAAAGACATAAATAATTATGTAAACTGTGGTATTTTAATAAGCACTTTTTGTCAATAACAAGTTAAAAAAATAGGTAAATTTTAAAAACAAGTAATCATTTTCTGTCAGTTCTTTAAAGTCTATTAATCATTGAGTATTTTGTATAACTATTTTAACCTGTAAAAAAACTTGTTTCTCAACAGCTTATTATTCCTCTATACTACAAAAAATAAACGGTATTCTCGATTAATCATTTTTACTAGCAATTGACATACACATGACAGTACACTTCCATCTAACATCACCATCTTGGCCTCACAATAAATATCATATTTTTCTTCTTTTAATGTTATTCGTTTATACATAGGTAACTAAAAATGTGTTAATCGCAGCTTTACTTCTGGACCAATAAGGTTTTTTGCTCTCACGATACATCAGAAGTTACTTGTCATTTAGATTCCAATGACGCTCTAGTTATTTGCTGATCTCTGAGTGACAGTAATGTAACTAAACGTCTATCGCTTTTTTTTAAGATTGATTTCATATTTGTGGTCTTGTTCTAAATTATATTTTTTTCCGAATTCTCTAATCTTGTCATCTAAATTTTCATTTTCATCAATACTACGCTTTTCCTCATGTTCATGAAAACGAATAACATTTTTCCAAGTGTTAGATTTTTGATCCCAGTACCATCCATCTGGATGCGTCACTAAAACCGGCTTATGATAATGTTTTACATGGGTAACTTCATTTTTTGGTTCTTTACTTTTGACACTGAAATAAAGAAATACCAATGGAATCCACCATGGAAATAAAAGTAGTATGCCTAAGAAACCGACAGCGAAAAATAAAATAATAGGTATAATGTATAGCCATGGATTTAATAACTTTTGTATTAACCACCCGAGTCCTTGCGCGACGAACCCAATTGTGTCAAAAATGGGTTTTAAGTCAGGTAATTTAAAACCTCCACCGCTACCACCTCCATTACCACCAGACCCTCCACTACCTCCAGATCCTCCTGTTGCAGGCGAGCCGCCTCCGGTATAAGTATTAACTGAGTCAGCTGCACCTGGAGAATTAGCGCTGCCCAAGCCATCATCCAGTATCGGCTCCTCGGCATAAACGACATCGTCGGGATTTACAGCATCATAAGTACCTACCTCAGGATTTCTAGTGTCTTGATTTTGATGGTAATGTGTATTTAATACTAAATTTAAATCTGAGCAACCTTGCCTTTGAAGTGGTGATAACACTGAACTGGAGATGTGTACGGTTGGGCAGCCACTATCTCCATCTGTTCCTGCAGGAACTCTAGTTGAACCTGATGGCATCATATCTAAATTAAAAGTGCTTATTGGATTAGGGGAGGGTGAATTCTCATTGGACGGTGCCGAAATAGATTCTAAGTCTTCTTGAGGTAACGAAGGTATAATTGGGGGCACTCCTTGTAACGGCGTAGGAGAATTTGAAGATATTTCAGGATTTATACTTGCGACGTCTTGCCCATTATCGGGAACTATTGAATCTATTATTATATCAGAAGTCGACGAGGAACTTAATATTTGAGATCCAGTATCAGCTATAGAAAAGGGAGGAGAGCTAGAAGTGATCTCTGGCATGGGATTAGGGTACGGTACACCCTCTTCATACCAGCTTTGCTTTAGATTGGAACCACTGATTGCACTATCTGTCCACTTGGTAATAATCTTTTTAATAGTAGGTTTAGGCTTCCCCGCTGGCCTTGGACTGGAACTTTTAATCTTGACTAATGGTTTTCTAGTGGTTACAGATTTCCTATTAAATAATTTTGATGTAGTAACACTAGGCTTTTTGGTAGTGGGTCTAGTAAGCTTTATAGTTATAGGAGCAAAAGAAGATAATTTTGTTTTAGATGTTGGCCTTGTTGTGGAAATTTGTTTATTAGAGGTAATTTTGAGTAACGGTCTTTTAGTAGTAGCTACAGTTTTGTTTTTACTGCTCCCTGAAGGAGTCGGTTTTCTTCGTGTGGTAATATAACCCAAACTACCTTTATTTATCTTTTTATTATTGTCACTCTTAGTTAAATTTGTTTTAGTTCCTTTAAAAACATTCTGAATAAATGTATTAAATAACTCATCCTCTTTCGAATGAGTTTTTTTCTTTGATTTTATTTTTCTATCTTCAACCGTATCTACATAAATATCTTTGGACTTACTTTCACGACTAGAATCAAAATATAATCTAACATAATCTGTATTATTATTGACAGAATTTAATTCGTTATTTACGAATGGATCGGTAAAACTTCTGTTTAGAAATAAATTTTCACCCAAATTTATAGATTCATTATTAAATCTTAAAGAAGAATTACCTGCAGTTAAAAGATCATTATTTTTTTCTAATTTATAGTGGAACTTATAACTATTACTTAAGCTACTATTTGTAGTATTAACATCTAAATTTAACCTAAAGTTGTCTTCGAGGTACCTTAGAGATGTCGTTTCTATGGTCACTGACCATACAAAAGAAAAAGTCATTATTAGCACACCTAATGTCCTTAGGCACCTCATGATCACCTGAAAAGCAAAAAAGAAATATTTTAGTTAGTGTCATCGACCGAAAATATAAATCATCATTTTTTGTCTATAACAATTTGTCTAAAAAGTTCATTTTGTACTTTTCCTAGCAAAAAACCGATAATTTACCATTTTTATTTATTTACTGGCATTAATCTGTACGCCTATGACTGAGTCATAATCATCCTATAGGAATACCTATAATTTAATTTTTTTTAATGTTACTTTTAGAATAGTAAATGAGTTATAAACCGAATGAATTAATGTAACTGTATATTTACAAGCGTTCTAAGGATGAAACTAATTTTACGAGATTGCAGTTGATTAGCTGGTTATTTAGCATAACATGTTTTAGATAACTTATTTAAAACAAAAAACAAAGGGGAGTTTAAAATAGAAAGAAATCATTTTGAATTTAAACCAATGCAGAACGTAAGTGCATCATTTTCATCAAACCCAACACAACCCAACCTGAGCAAAAATTTTTATAAGGAATAGCTTTTTGTCGAAAAATTAAAAATTAGGTCTATTTGTCGTATAGGTAACCCCATTCAGCGACACCCTGTTTATATATATATATATATATATATATATATATATATATATATATATATATATATATATATATATATATATATATATATTTATATTTATATATAGCTGTCTATGATGGAAATCACAATCGCGGAGAGTCTATAGGCCACTGGAAAAAATTAGAAATGAAATTGACCAAAATCCAAAATGTCATTCACCTTGTTTAAAGTAGGTTTACAGAATTAACAACCGGTTGTATCTTTTAAGCAACTGTTGCCCTGATACAAATATAATAAAGCTGTCGTCTTGTTAAGGCATAATCGGAAGGACATAAGTAAGTAACTCTCCAGAGGAAGTTTGATGAACTAGGTGAAATGTTCTTCAGCGGACTGAAGGAGATAAGCACTGTACCACTTGGACGTTTGGTTACCTTCAGCAGTAGTGGCTGATTCTGGTAAGACTTGCACTGTTCTTCCGCAAAACCCAATAGTTGAACGAGTCATCATGTAGATTGGTTGCAAGGCAATTGTGGTACCAAATATCAAAACGGAGCTTCTACATCTATATGAGATTAGTGGGCAAATTAGCTAAAAATTTGCAACTCCAACTGAACCTAATACCTTCATTAAACGAAACTTTAGCCGGTATTAAAAAAACATTAATAATTAATAATAATAGACTTCTGTAATCTCATAGGGCATGTTGGCTCACGATCTTTACTGGTTAGCCCAAAAAATCTCACAAATGTTTACCTGGTTTTCTTACTCTAACAAGTTTTTCTGTTTTGGAAACTTATTTCTACAAGGATTTAAGTGTATGTTGGAAGTCAAACAGCTTTTCTGTTAATCGGCTGCTAACTGAAGGTTAAATCAGGATGTAGCAAGAATATCAGTATGAATTATTTTTTCTTTAACCCTTTTGATTTATCAGAAAATCCCCAAAGCAGTAAACGGTAAAATGACGAAATAGCATCAGGCTTCTTCCAATTCAATTCAATTCATTTAATTTAATTCATTGTAAATTATGTATGATGTATAACTCGGCTCACTATAGTAAATCGCTTTTAAAGGGCATAAAAGAAATTCTTTTAATGGAAAATACTCAAAAGCGTTATTCTTAATCTATGAAGTTCGTGACATTGTAGCAAGAAAGAAGGAAACTATCAAGTACAATATCACCTAAGCTAATTATCCTTACATACATGTCTTTGGTATTGGGCAAGCTACTAAATCATTATATTTAATTGGTGTGTTTATATGGGGACGCCACTGTGGCAAAATGTAGAACATGTTACTTTATAGCCAAAACATCAATATACCGTTGGAGGAAAAACCACGGGATGTTTTGGTAAGTCTAAACGGTTAACTGGTTGATATAAACGTATGAGGATATAAAAAAAGAGAAAATATGCAGAACATTTTAGAAAACTGCAATTTTTTAATCAGTTGAAATCTCCGGTAGCAAGATGTTTATGCTCATGTTTACTGTTAAGTGTTGTCTTATTTCTTGCACGAAATGTTTTACAGCCATCGGTCAATAAGCTCTTTACAAAGCAATCATTTGCTTTAAGCAAAAACCATAAAAGTATAGCCATTATGCGTACTTACTAGGACAAGATTATCAAAACAGATAGTACAAAACAACAATTAATAGATATAAAAAAGTGCAATTGATGACTCTATTGGTAACTATTAGTACAGTCTGTTTTTTTTTTCTATAAAAGGTATTTATGTTGTATTCCTTCAATTGATGACTCTATTGGTAACTATTAGTACAGTCTGTTTTTTTTTTCTATAAAAGGTATTTATGTTGTATTCCTTTGGTTCTCCTGTTTTTACGTTTGCTCATTGGCAACCCTTCAACCTGGTATGTAACAATGCATCCATCTTATGTTTCCAATATAATATGACAAATACAGTCAGAGAAACTTTCAGGTGTGACAGAATGACAATATGCCTTGCATTTTTTGTCAAATATTTGACAAAAAAATGTTGCCATCATAATTGAAGCACGAGGACCAAATCTGGAGATTTGAACAACTATCTCTTTAAACTTGTACGGCCAGATTCTCCAACGCTAGGGCAATCTCATTTGACAACCAAAAGTTTTAAACTGACAAGCGTAAGAATAAGATAACTAAGTTTTATACTATGAATATTTTTTTGAGGTTTTTCGCAAATTTATAAAGAAAATGGCAATTTTAGTAAGCAATTTTAACAATAATATAACTCAATTCATTTTAGCAACCTGTTCCAAGAGGAATATCATTTGGAAACCAAACAAATCGCTGATACATCAGAATAATTCATAAGTTTTTAATGTCGACTTATTAACAATGTCCGGACAAAAACCTGTCAAAACATAACCGATCAACTAGACGATCTTAATTAATTTAAATCAGTACTAAATCTTAATAGGACAAGCAATACAGCGATTTGTCGTGACATTAATCCTATTAGAAAACCGTCTGTGCCATCATCTAAAAGACAATCCCTAGATGATTTCTGCTATATTTCCAACTCTGAACTCTTTTCCAATAATTTGTTATAAACATTTTTAAGCAAAAAACGCGATTTTTTTAGTTTTTTGCTTATAAAATGGAAAGTAATGAAGCAATCTTAATGGTGTAAATGGATGATTTGTAGAGAATAGAAGTAGGAACAAAATGAGAGGTCGAACGTCTCGATCGGATAAGTAGCAACGGAGAAAATCCGGAAAAACGAAAAATTAAGAGTTTTTTTTTTAATTCATAAATCGGCCATTTTTAAACGTAGAGGTCTCAAACTTTGGAAGAAAGTAGTAATTTATATCTCCTTTATGTGTGCAAAACCCCGACGCTGTCCGACGATTAGTTTGGCCACAATCGTCATTTTAATTTTTCAATACACTATTTTGCAACAGGTCTGGATGCTCTATGGATCGTCCGATTTTAATTATTGAAACGGATTTGGAAAGTACAAGTTTAATTGAACAATATGTATATTTTAATTTTTCCATAAAATGCTACGAGACCGGTTGAAAATGCACGTAAAGATGCATGAAAATGGCCGAGCGCGCGAAAGCGGCTTTCCTTCGCTTCTCTGCTCTACCCACTAGTCGACTGTTTTCGCGCGCTCGGCCGTGCATTTCCAACCGGTTCCTTAGCAGTTTATGGAAAAATTAAAATATACATTTTGTTCAATTAAACTTGTACTTTTCAAATCCGTTTCAATAATTAAAATCGGACGATCCATAGAGCTTCCAGACCTGTTGCAAAATAGTGTGTTGAAAAATTAAAATGACGATTGTGGCTAAACTAATCGTCGGAGAGCGTCGGGGTTTTGCACACAGTTTGAGCCCTCTACGTTTAAAAATGGCCGATTTTTGAATTTAAAAAAAAAAATCTTAATTTTCTGTTTTTTCCGGATTTTCTCCGTTGCTACTTATCCGATCTGGACGTCCGACCTCTCATTTTGTTCGTATTTTTATTCTCTATAAATCGTCCATTTACACCATTAAGATTTCTTCATTACTTTCCAGTTTATAAGCAAAAAACCAAAAAAAATCGCGTTTTTTTGCTTAAAAATGTTTATAACAAATTAATGGAAAAAGTTTCAGAGTTGGAAATATAACAGGAATCATCTACGGATCGTCTTTCAGATGATGACACAGGCGGTTTTCTAATCGGAATAATATCAAAAAATCGCTAATATTTTTTTCTGTTGCTTGGCCTATAAATCTTCTTAGAAAATTTGAACGGTATTATTTTAGGTTTTTATTAAGATGATGATATTGCAGGTACAGCCGGTCTTCAAGAACCCAAAGAAAAATTAATTTAGTTACATATCGGATATGACTACAAACAAATTTTCCAGCATAGGGTAAGTCTTTTAAGTCTGGTATTTTGTTTCTGTAAAAGTAAAAATCTTATAAAAATAAAAGATAATGTTAGTTCTTATAAAATAAATCAAAACCATGAGCAATAAAATTAAGGTTGAACTAAATTGATGAGGTGTTTTGGTCATTAATGGTGGAACCACCTTTGATGGATGATAACAAATTGACGTATATGACTATGAAAACCGTTGTACTTTAAGATGACAAATAAAAACCATGAATGGTCTAAAATAAGCCTAAGTGAAGGGCTTACTATGAAGTTCTAGTTGCTCAACTATTGCGTTTCTTATTACAAGCGTATGTACTGCGCTCACTTTTTTTAGTATCTAGTTAACTATAATAAGTTCCCAGAATTTTTAATTTAAGATCTGCAGAACTATAATTGTTTAGTGTGCTCCTATCTTTAGTAAAAAGTATAACCCTTTGAATTTTTTTCTCAAAATTTGCTATTGTTTTTATTAATAGGTATTCAGCAAACAAAAAAATAAATTACAAAAAAATCAAATGTTAAGTTCTAACTAATATCTCCCTGAACATGTACTTATTTTAAATTTCAAGCCAATTCTTTAATTACAGCGAGAGAACTGTGTACACCGTTTTGAAAAACAATATTTCA
Source organism: Philopedon plagiatum (assembly GCA_963971165.1). Lineage (NCBI taxonomy): Eukaryota > Metazoa > Arthropoda > Insecta > Coleoptera > Curculionidae > Philopedon > Philopedon plagiatum. The sequence goes on along the minus strand of OZ020192.1, from coordinate 21,216,550 downwards.
AGAAAAGAGAGTTTTAAATTTTCCCAGTACTTTTATCAGAAAAATAATGCAATTTACGTATACTTTACAGTTGCCCTGCGATTTTTGCTTGCATCATGCATATGGCCTTTCTTCTGACAATTTACAGTATTTTATAAAACAAAAAATATTGATTTTTGAAAAAATTACAGTAGGATAACGCCTTAAATTTCCACTATGTTGCTGCATGGAATTTTTACAATACTCGTATATATGACATTTTTCCATGAAAAGATTGAAATTGTACCAACACTGCTCGGGTTGCTATTAAATTTTCCATAAACAACATCTGCATTTCTTATTTAAATAATGAAAAAATTTGAATAAGTGTTTGTACATAATGAACAGATTGATTACATTTTTATGCTTGTTTAAAAACAAACGCCAGTCAGCCATACGGTCAGTATCAAGAATTTTATACCGTTCACGAATACATATTTGTAATAAAGGACGATCAGTAAAAGGAAGCCATCCAAACGAAATGGCCGATATTTTGTAGCAATTAATATTTTTATGTAGGTATTTAATTGTTTCAAGTTGGGTGCGTGTTTCCTCTGTCGGCTTATCGGAAATTTATTAAATAATTATTACGGATAAGGAATAGGCATCTTAAACAATGGACCTATTCAAATTTGGGTACATTTTATAATAAAATAATATATGTCAGGTAATACTAGCTTAGGACCCTTTGAAAAGTCAATTGTGCAATGATTTAGATATGAGATTTGTACCTATCTATGTCAAATTTCATATAACTAATACTTATTTATAGTTTAGGATTTTTGATTTTTTATTAGTTTAATACTGAAATTGGGGGTAGCTTATCCCCCGTATGTGTGTGGGGAGCGATTGTTAAGGTACTGATGCACCCCTTTGGGATTAGGGCTACCAGCCTGCAAAACTTCAACTTTATCTTTAACGGCGAAACGGTTTTTAAGATATTTTTAGTCGGACATCAAACTTGACTGGTTATTATACAGGATGGCTATAAAAATTTTCAAAATAATGTTTGTTTTTCAATATTAGAGGAGCTGAAATCTCATAAAGGAAGCATAGTATACTGTATAAATATTATAAGTATTTTTTTATCTAAGACAACCCACACTGACAAAACAGGACTACTTGTGGGAAAAGAATTGCTTCTTTTGCCAATTTTGTTCTTAGGACAAAGGAAATTTATCGGACAGAAAGATACCACTCTTCGGCCAAACACACATCGGTATTTAAAACCAGTCCCAAATTCTCTTGGGATTTAATCCTATCAAGCTGAAAGAAATTCATTTAAACTAAAAACTTTCCCACCATAGTTACTCTATGATCTTCTATTAAATTCAAATTGGCAACCAACATAATCCACGAGGCCTAGTGCCCTAAGCCATCGTGCAAACTCGTTTTTAACGAATCGCGCGAACGTCATTCATGGTAAGAATCCCGGAATATCAGTGGTTTCTTTGATCAGTTAGTTGGAACTGGAAGCATTTGAGTATTGGGTTAAATAGTTGGTGTTTAGACCATTTGTGGCCATAATTTGACGGTAAGTAAATGCAAGAATATTCTTTGATAATTTAGTAGACTAGTTAATTAAGAATTGAGAGGTTTATGCGATGCACATATATACAGAATTTACAAAACCTGGACATTTATTTTAACCTTACACAATATTTATGACTAATTATTTCCAAAAAGCTCATTCGGTACTTGCGATAAAACAACTCCTATAATTTCAAAAAAAAATTACCATAATTATTGAACTTCTTTGTAAATACTTCAGGGTAGGAAATAAAAATGGCGATATCTTTCTGCAAAACCGCGGCACTTGTTACCAAAGAATACAACCTTCTTACAAGATATTATGTCTTAAACTGAAAACCCACGGGTTGGTTGATAAAAGATTAAGATTTTCTATTGATGCGTATTTCCTTTGAGTTAAGACACACTGCAAATCTGCCAAGATTCTCTTTTTCACCACTCAAGAAAATTTTCCGTCTGTCCCTTATAGTTTTCGGGATACTTTCATCACCAATTTAGGACACACTGTTAGCTATACAATTTTTACCTACAGCTTCGCTCGTATGAAATACGAATGTGGACGAAATTACGGTCTCTAGTTTTTCAAAAGATATTAATTTATGTTTTTCTTATTTTCTGACAAGATTAGAACAAAGAATTAATGAAGTTGAGATATTGAAATGTCCCACTGAAGAGCAGATCAATTCAATAATACAAAACATAGGCTTCCGGCTTCAGCGAGGCATCAAAAGTTTGGATGAGTGCAGCTCAGGTGAAAATGTAAGCAAATTAATGTTAAATACCAGACAGTTGGGAGTATTTTAACTTATTTTATTCTTATTATCTTCCGACACGTTTTTATAATGTTGCTGTCTTTTGCTACGTTACCTACTTTATCGTAAATAATAATTATAAATGGTTAGTTTTTGGGATATATATATTAGTTTTAAAATATTTTGTTTGTTATGCGATTTGTTAGTTCTCATAAGTAAATATCATTTGTTGTAATAGCGTCAGCAAAAAACACAGGTGTTTCTGTTTGAAATATATTTAATATTAAAATAATTCATTGTTTTCTTGTTCCCTGTACGACATTTTATTTAATACATACGTTTTAGGTAACTAATAAAATAAAAAAACTACTGAGTTTAAATTAATGTTCCTATATTTTGCAAGTTAATTGAAGTTAAACATAATATCATTAAAATGCTATTCAAATTAGGAAAACTCCAGGAAAAGGCATACATCCTTCTAGTATACACTTCTGATTTTAATTTAGTCTATAACTACACTTTTGAAACATCCCTTATTATAGGATTTTAAACGAGATAATTATTCTCTTTACTCAAAGTAACAGTTTATAGACAAGTCTTACGAAACTTCTAACAAATGACTTAATTTTTAGAGCTAAAGTTATGGAGATCTTAAACTGAAAAATAGATTTTATATTAAAAGAATTAATCTTTTGACTCAAATGTACGATAATCTTAAGATAAGAAATTGAACTTGCAACAAAAGGCTTAGTCTCTTTACTTAAGTTCAAGATGATCTTAAAATAAGGGACAGAATTTGTAACAAGTAAATCAAGTTTGTGGCTCAAATCTACGATTATTTTAAAACAAAGAACGGAATTTGCACCAATTAGCTCGATGTTATGCGTTCATGTGCCCGGAGTGCATCATATTTTGGCATAAATCCCTATTCTCTTACTTGACAGTTTACTACTTTCCTAGATAAAGGATTGTAAATTCATATTCTTCTGGGTCAAAGAAATAAATTGAATCATAACCAAAGAAATGTATTTCTTATTTCAAAATCCTTATTCATTTGGCATATATCAAAAGAATCATTCGTTTGAGGAAATGTCATATTCTATTAAAACAAATGATCCTTTTTATCAGTGCACGTAGACTTCAAGTACTAACGTACCGTGGGCATCTGAAGGGATTTAAATGATTGGAGATTGGGAGGGGAAGAGAAAACATCTGCAGGCAATTTGTTCCATAATCTGGAGACCCTAGGTATGAATGAGCGAGACAAGTATCCCACTTGTTCACTGTGTTCTAGGCTTTTCTAGCTGGACAGTAAAGGAATGCGTACGTATCGTGCCTCTTGTTGTTCTGTTAGGAGAAGTTAAGGGGAGAATCATAGCGGCCAGTTCTTTCGAGCAAAATCCGTGGAAGTATCGGTAGAAAAGGGACAAATTCCCAACAGCTCGGCGATGTGTGAGAGTTATTGTTATTGATGAGTGGAATTTTTGGATATAATTAGGAATCTAAAGGATCGAAGGTGATGCCGCTCACCAGATGTGGGGACAGTACTCTAGGTTAGGTCTTATTTGGGTATTTTCTAGCTAGAAAGAGAGAACGAAGCTTTTTAACTGCTGATCTGGCTACTAAAGTAATGTATTTGTACCAGCTCAGATCATATTCGAAAACGATGCCAACAAGATCGAACGTTTCATTGTTTTGCAGGGCTTGGCCATTCATGTGGATTGTTGCCGGATATTTTGCGTGATAGGGAGCAAGACTGAGTTTTGAACTCATTGAACTGAACGAGGTTTTTGGCACCCCAGTCTAAGTTTAATTGAAGGTCTTGGAAAAGGTATAGGTGCATAGTGCATAGATCTGATGCGTCTATTATCCAGCTCTTTATTGGAGACTTGTCTGGACAAATGAATGTTGAAGTGAAGAGTATTATCGTCAGCATTACTGTGGATGGGATTAAGTAGTTTAAAGAACAGGTCATTAATCTGAAGAAAAATAGGGTTGGTGCTAGGACTAAACCTTGAGGTACGCCAGCATTGATAGGATGGAAGTTAGATGAGTAGCCATCCACCACGAGGTTATCGAAAGCATTGTGAAAAGTTTTTGCATAACTAAGAACAGAATTAACCGTTATCAAAATTGTACTGGCTTTTTAATTTTTTTAAAAACAAATATGATGTTTTTTGTGAATTTGTAATGCTTGTAGATAAAGTTTAATAAGTAACAAGTGAGATACTACAATATTATTGCATTGATCTCATTACCCAATGCAATTTTCGCATGCGTGCGGTAATAATGTCTATATCCCACTTGTTACGTAAATAAATATATGCATGTATATCCCACTTGTTACGTAAATAAATATATGCATGTATGAAGCATTCAACGAATAGTTCGCGACGTGCAGCGAACAGTTTGGTCGTTTGGATATTACAATAAAAGTCTTCACGCGCATAATACCCGTTCGGCGAATGCTCTGCGACAAGACGCTGGTTAAGGCTGTAAATTCTGATAATGCCTTTGAAGTCATTCTTTTTCTTTTACTCATTATTTTGTAGTTACTTAGTCATGCGAACGGACCATTTAGAACCAGCCCGCATACCAGTCGTATATAATTAATTTTTTAATGTCAGTATTTTACAATACACATCAGTTTTATAAAAGGTTCAACGGTACCTACACACCTATTCTAGCTGAACATGTATAGCTGTACTTTAAAGCAATGGTGTGCAAAAGTTACATTAGTAAAGAATAATTGTATAAAAATTTATGAAAATTTAATAATGAGATGGATAAATTTATGGGAAAAGACCTTGGAATATTTTAATTTATTGATTTTGGTTATATTAGTAGGTAAAGGAAAGAAGCCTAATATGAGACTCCTTGTTATCTAGTAAAATATGAGTCCCCGCCTAGCGGTAATTACTAGAAACGGACGCATATGACATAAAACCTCGTCTAGATTACAGATTTCAGTTTAGCCCCCGCAAAAAATCAGCTACTGAATATTTTATCAAAGTCAGTTAAGAAGAATAATGGTATAAAAATTTAGAAAAATGTAATAATCAGATGGATAAATTTATATAAAAAGACCTTGGAATATTTTAACTTATTAATATTGGTTATGATATTAGTAGGTAAAGGAAAGTAGCCTAATATGAGACTCCTTGTTACCTATTAAAATATGGGTCCTCGTCTAGTGGTAATTACTACAAGCGGGCACATATGAAATAAAACTTTGTCTAGATTACAGTTTTTAGTTTATCCCCCGCGAAAAATCAGCTATTGAATATTTTATCCAAAAGTAGGTTAGTAAAGTTTTGTAAGTGCTTCGTTTGTACTCAAATTTTGGCTGAACGTATTTTTTGGGTGTGTTTTATAGGATAAAATGTACTTCATTATTTAAATCCTTAAACAGTGGCTATGTTTAATGTTTCTTTATTAAAATAATTTTTTACCATTAACCCTACAAGTTTTGTAATATGAGATCCACCAAGCGCCTAATATCCTAATTATCTCACAATCAAATACTAACGTTGTGAGTTTTTTTATTGTTTAGATACCAAACGAGAAAAAAGCCGCCGGGAGTAAAGACCTGGAATATTGCTACGCATCTACAACTTTCAACGTCTCAAAAACTCAAGTCTGTCCTTTCGAAATGACTATTTTTATGAACTATATGCTGGGGAAATATGCTGGGGTGTGGAAGAAATTGCTAAAATTGGTTAAGGTAGAAAACAAGGACTACTTGATAAATTAAAATCACAATTAGCAGCATACTGCTTAGAGATGAAAAAGAAATGCTATTTTTTTTATCTTGGACCGCCCACGCACACCTAAGCACTAACGTATCGTCAGTGTCTGAGGTGAAGGGAAATGCCATCTATTGATACGGGATTTAAAGAATTAAAGGTTGGAGGGGGGAGGAAGGAAAACATCTGCAGGGAATTTGTTCCATGATCTGAAGACCCTAGGTATGAATGAGCGAGAGTAGTGGGATGTTCCGGGTTTTTGTAGCTGTGGCATCTTCTGGCCACTTTATTCCATAGAAAGATCTTCTGGGCACTCAAAACAATAAAATAAAGGAACACAGAGAATGTTTAATCCGCTTTCGAGGGGATGCCCTGCTTTTGTGTTCTTTTTTTACGTATTGGTTACGGAATGGGACTGTCTTATATTAGGTACCCCCTATGATATTAAACTCCCAATTTAAAAAATGGAAACATTAAGTTACACAGAATAATAATAATTTTTCCATTTAAAATTATATGAAATTGACAGTAAACATAGCATACTTATCACTTTCCGATCCATTACAATTTCTCAGATTTCTCAGATATATCAAAAAATAAAAAGGGGTCGCGTGCATGTTTTAGTTTTACTCAGGCGAGTGCTTGTATTAACCGAAAACATCGAAAAATAAGAAAAATAAGAAAAACGTATGTTTTTCACATTAAGGGGGTGGAAATAAGAAATATGCATGTTTTTTATTACATAAATCGTCTGAGGAAGTCATTACAAACCCAAAAAAATTATTTTGAACAAAATTATTAGGATAATTTAGCTACAAAAAATGTTTACTTTTCGGTATAATTTTTTACAATTTAAAAAGCAGCCATTTGTCCTTAGGGCATAATGACGTCAGCAAAAATAAGTGTCAATCTACATGTTAACGTAAAGCTTAACCTAAAGTCAAACAGGTTTGTTTTTCTCGGAAACAGTCACAGGGCGTGGATAGAGGAATGGCGCAACTAGCTTCGGTAAAAAATTCAGTTATACAGGATGTTTTGCTCTGGAGCTATTAAACGTCAAAGTCGAAATTTCAGCGATTTCCTTTGAAATCGGGTACAGGTCACAAAAGTGAATTAAATTGATGTAAATTTTCGGAGGTTGTAGAAGACCCGGAGCTTCAAAACTTTATTGAAACTGGTGAGGTTCGTGATAATCGTTAAAACGTCAAAATTCTCAACTGACGTAAATAAAAATAACGCATTTCCGAGAAAACGAATAATAATTCTGAAATAAGTGAACTTGATTTATCGGTATTTTTTTTAATTCAATCAAAATTTAGTTAATCATAGTTCGGTAACCGAAAGTGCAAAGTAGTTTTTTACGTATATTCGAATTTTATGAACAAAAGTATGTCATCCCATTTAAAATTCCAAAGTTATCCCCACCCCTCACAATAGAGAGAATATATGTTAAAAATATGTTTAAATATGTCCCCCATCTCTCTTTTACAAACAAAACAAAGAAACAAAATTTCATAAAAATATTTTAAACAATTTTCGGGATATCGCCTTGCAACCCTTTCAAAAACTCACCCTGTGTATACCAAATTTCACTAAAATCGGTGACGACCAGTTTTGTCGGTCTCGTAGTTAGTACTGTTCTAAATTTAGATCTTCCAGTTGATTAGTTAGACTTTGACAAGTTTTTGTCCTGTGATTGTTAATACGTTGTCATTGGAAACTTATTATGTATTCTATTATTTCTGCAATTTACTAGGTTTCCAAATAATTTTTATTTTGGAATTTGTTGCTTAGGTTTTTTAAACTATCTTCCGTTCTATTATTGTTCTAAATACATAATTAGTAAAGCTTTGCAAACGGGGGTAATTCCAGAGACGGCTCTAACCTAGTTAGAAATAAAATTAGGATTCGATGTGAAAATAAAATACAAATATTTATTTACCCACATTGTGTTATTTGAAAGTGCGAAATACGAAAATACCATACAGGGAGTCTGAAAAGTCAAATATCTTTACTATTAATAAAGATAGAGACACCAAATTTTAGTTTTATCTTATTGGTTAATAAATCTACTTTTTTAAGTAATTTAACTTTTACACTCCCCTTGGGGGGTTACGCTAGGGAGTTGAGGTCAAAAATTTTAAATGCAACCCTATGCCGTGTGGTACCTCATTTTAAAGGTCTTTTCTCAGATGTTACTTCTTGGCAGAGTTATAAAACGGACTTTATTACTGCCAAGAAGTTCATGGTGGCCATTCTAAACAGCTTTTAACGTAATAAGTAAGGCAGTCACTATTGGTCTGTTCGCAGAATCCTAATTTTATTTCCAACTAGGTTAGAGCCGTCTCTGGAATTATCCCCGTTTGCAAAGCTTTAATAATTAGATTTTATTTTTCCATAAAAATTTGCAAAAAAACTCAGACATATGTTAACTTCTTCGTATAACTTTTTACAGTTTTTGCTATTATGAAAAATAAGCAACATAAAACTTTATTGCTTTGCCTTGTTAGCGGGCAGCAAGCAGCTGTAAGGCATAATCTGCCGATCATAGCCGGGTATTTTACCTTTCTAACTGAGCCACGTGCGTAATGTAGATGAGTTGGAATAGCAAAAATGTGGACTCCGATACCTTTAACCTTAAATACATTTATGAGGTGATAATTGCCAGCCGGCACTTTGAAGTTTTTATACATTTTCAGTTTGTAAAAAATTACAATGCATGGACTATACTAAACTTAGTTGTCTCATTCTGACACTAAACTTGTCAGTTTCTACCCTTGATGATCAATTAAGACCGGTTTTATCAATGGTGAATCTGGCGTTAGTGTTGTCCCCTTAATCTGTATATGTGTATTGTTACAAATAATAATGTTCTAATATATTAAGAATATTTGCGAAATACTTTTACTATTAAGCAATCATACTTTTCACTTTTTATCCTCACAAGTTTCCCGTAGCATATTATGATGTTCTAATATGTAATGCTAACCAGACAAATTCAATTTCATTCACCTTCTCATGTTAATTATCTGAATTGTTATTACAAACATGGTAATTAAATATGTCCATTAAACGTAATAGTAGTTTAATGTCAAATAAAAACATTTAAAATACTGGCATAAACCTCATTGTCTTAAATTTTTATAATTTTAATGGTTGCAATGTGTGTGTTCCAATACAGTTATTTCCTTTGTTTTGCTTAAAATCGAGGTCTTGTGAAAAGAAGCAAATTATTTTTTATCACTGAACAGCATTAAAAAGTACTTACTGTTCCTTTTGATACAAATTTTTGTTCATTCTAAGAGTTAATATACAAAGAAGAGCATCAAGCAATATTATCCCAAAAAACGTACCAATTGTTAAGATACTATTAATGCATCACATAGATGCAGTGAACATAACATAAGATCAAGAACAAACATCCTCAAAGTATACCTTGATGTCGTATGTCTTGAATTATTACTCTTGACAGGTAACATAGGCAAATGTATAGGTAAATGAAAAATAGAACTGTCAAGTTCTAAAGTCTATTTTTAAGAAAATTAAATATGATAATCACGGCAGAACAAAAAGCTTTTATGATCGAAAGTTACTTTTGAAATGATAGAGGGGTTGATGGCCAGTGGGTTTATTCAAGACGGGATGTCATTCATTATTTTCAAACAGAATTTCGACACATAGTCATGGATTTCGACCAGTTTCGCCAAATTTTGACTAGATCTGTCGCTTTGTTTAGAGAAACAGGCAGTGTGAATAGAAAGGAAGGCAGTGGGAGACCAAAAGTTTTGCACTGCACTGCACCAAAGTAGAAGAATTGAGGCAAATTGTTACACCCACAAACCCCTATTCGGCGTTTTCGAATTCGCGAATTCGAAAAATTTGTAAACGCATTAGACGATGACGAAGAATTTTTCGAAGACCGAATCATTAGTCGCAATATACCAGTTAGGTGGCCACCACGGTCCTGTGATCTCACGCCGTGCGACTTTTTTTATGGCCATGCATTAAAAACTCGGTTTTCAAAATCCCTTGTGAAAGTTAAGAAAACCGACGGGCTAGCATTACAAATAAATTTAAGGAGATGAACAACTCCCGCAAGTGCTCCCCAATGTTTTTGATGCTGTAAAAGGAAGAATGAAAACATGTTTGGAAGTAGAATGTGGACACGTATCTCGTTTAATTTAAATTTATAGTTTTCAGGCTCTTTGTTGTATATGTTTTTTTTTAATATTATGCAATGACAATAACAATAATGCAATTTTCTTAAAAATGACAACTTCAGAACTTGACAGTTCTATTTATCGTTTCAAGAGTAATACATCAAGACATGCGTGATTTATTCCACGGCATACTTTGAGGACGTTTTTTTTATCTTACGTTATTAATAAAATAACCTGTCGTGTTTTCATAACACTATTTTTATATGTAATTTCTAAATTGTAAATATCTTTACATAATTGTAACCAAGGCCCTTAAGTCTCTGACTTGATCAGCTCTCCTAGTTTTTCTAGGCACTAGTACCGTACTAATTCGGCAGGAACTAGAACAAATTATAAACAATTTTATAATTAGCGTATATTCGAAAATACATAGTTCAGAACTTTAAATTTTTTTATAAGTACCATGGGTGTCTCGAGAAAACAAAAGATGGAATCTATTGTATTGACATAAGATTTCAATGATTATAACTTTCTTTTTCAAAAATGTGAACCGACTTCATAACAGAAAAAGTATGAAATAATATTTTTACGATTTTATAACTGTGGTTAATGGTACACTTAATTTTGTTCAAAGTTAGGTAACTTGTACAGCGGAGTTCTGAACTTTGAAGTCGGCGCAATTTTAAAGTATAATAGGAATCCTTTATGATAATACATTAATAAATTATTGTTAATAAAGAGCAATTTTTAGTTATTCATTACTAAGCCTAATAGTCAGCCTAAGTGCGTTTGACTTTTAGTAATTTATACACAAAAGTTCGGAACTTTAAAGTAAGCACAACTTCTTATTAATTGTTTATGAATTATCATTACGGATCCTTATACTGTGAAATTGCGCCGACTTCAAAGTTCAGAACTTCGGTGTACAAGTTACCTAACTTTGAACAAAATTAAGGTTACCATTAACCACAGTATAAATACGTAAAAATATGTCATGCTTGTTAGTGCTTTTTCTGTTGTGAAGTCGGATCATTTTTTTGAAAAAAAATTATTTCTTTCTTTTTAGTTCACCTATTCTCCCTTCCCCTTCATCTTAGCCCCCTCTTTAAATTTTTAACGTCCATGTAATATTGGATTTTCAAACCCTCAGTAACCCCGAAAATGACGTAGTCAACATTTTTAAAGAATTTTCCACCCGCGGCTGTCATCCCCCTTTCCCGCCGTATTTTTTCTTACATCCGTCACATGAACTTAGCTTTTCTGACCCCGAAAATAATCCATTAGTTAACATTTTTGGAGAAATTGGCAGTCGCTCCTCTTTACCCCCCATCCTCAATTTTTTTAAAATCTGTTGCACAAAATTAAATTTATTGACCTCCATAACCCCGAAAATGACATGTTGGTTAACATTTTTGGGAGAAATTGCCAATTGCTAATTTTTATCCCTCCCCCCGTTAATTCTTTTACCATCGGTTAGACAAAAGATTTTCTGACCTCAGTAACCCCGAAAATAATATATTAGTTAATATTTTTGAAGAAATTCTCAGCGGCTCGTTTTATTCTCTCTATCCCCCCCCCCCCGTAACTTTTCTTTAACATTTTGTTGCCCCAAAATGTTAGTTACTCACTACTTTTTATCACATCCCCCCTATATTCTATCTCCCCGGTATTTTTTTTAAAATCTGTTAGACAAAATTAGATTTTATGCCCTCATTAACCTCGACAATGAGATATTGGTCAACATTTTTGAAAAAATTCTAAGCCGCTCCGTTTTTACCCCTCGTACCCCCTCTCCTTTGTTACTTTTTAAAGTCATATACCAACAGAACCACCGGACCGCCATGCGAAACACAACGGAGAAAAAATTATTGAATTCGGTGCTACCATTCTGAAGTACACACGCAAAAATTGTCGATTTTAAGAGTTTTTTTTTGTTTTTCGCAGTTTTTTTAGGTTTCTACTCACTTTAACAAAAATCCCATAAAATGGGATTTTTGCTAAACTCATCTACAAAACGATTTTTTTATGGAAATAGGTTAATCCGTTTAAGAATTATGAGTGAACATACATAAAAAAATATTAAAAATAATAATACATACGGGTCGAATTTATAACCACATCGTGAAGTCGGTTAAAAAGGAGATAAAAGGTAAAACTGTGTAGATAGAAATTTCATAACCCTCTGTAGCTGGACTGGAGGATAAAGGAATGCACATTGTAATAAAAATAGAGGAATAATAAAAGCCAGATCTTCTGAACAAAAACTTCAAAACCTCTATGAAATAGAGGTTGATCCACGGGTCGGTACAAAGCACGTCGCTTGGTGACAAAGGACGTTTCCTTGTAAGAACTGGGTAATTAATGTGTCGAATGATTCTCTTTTGAATAGGATACAGAACGCTAAGTGTTGAAGATGGTGTTGTTTTCCCAATGTGAGAGATATAGGCAGAATGCTTATTGGAATTGCAAAAGAAAAATATTTTCATTAAAAAGGAAAATCCAAGCTTTATAGCTGCTGGCGTGGATTGTTTATTCTAGCCCAAATCATATTCAAAAGGGATGCCAACAAGGTCAAATAATTCTTCTTACTTTGTAAGACCAGACCCTGTGGATGGGATTAGTATTGCTGGACTTTTTGTGTCATAATTGCCTGAACTGGGTTTTACGCACGTTAAACTGGACAAGATTTGTAGTACCGTACAGTCTAAAACTAATTGGAAATGCTGCAAATTGAACAGGTTCATAAACATGCGCTTATTATCCAGAAATGTTCTGATGGGTTTGGAAAAAGGATAATTAACATAACTATAAATAAAATTGGTATTGAGGAGCAAAGGAATGTGAAAGAACAATAAAGTAAGTGCCAGGATTCTGATCATATTTTGATGAAAGTGATATGATGTGTCGATAGGGAAAAAGCTATCAGAGTTTGGGAGAGATAGAAACCTAAGCAAACTATAGGAACGACGTTTGTTCAGCTGTGCAGTATGTCATACTTAGTCAACTTTCAAAATACCAATGAGAACAATTTAGGATTTAATCATAATTTAGTCATAATTGGCACATTTACTTCTTGCTTCCCCAAACATTTTTTTTTATTCCACATGCACATAAAGAAAATTTCTTAAATTGTTGCATATACCTAATTTTAAGTAAATTAGAAAATAAATTAAAACCAGTTAACTCATGAGACTCGTCAGTAAAAGAATCACGTGTAAAAATGCATGGCATACCTAAATCCAAAAAATATTTTATTCGTATCCGATTGTGACCGCCATTACAATGATGACGCATATGTTTATAAACGAGATTGGCATACTTTCTTAGGTGAATGCCCAGGTTAATGGTATAGATTTTTTTCAAGTTTAAATAATTTACACTCCATAAATTTTTTATACAAAACACGAACTATAGATTTTCATGATTTTTCTCGAAAACTAATGGAGCAGTAATGTGATAATTATTATACAGGGTGGTCCAAAAATAATGGTACATAAGGCAACAGCAGATTTCTTATATCGAAATAATGCATGGGATTTATTCGAACTTGCATAATTTCAAAGTTAATAATCAAGATACTAGGTATCAAAATTTGAATTTTGTTTTAAATTTTTTCAAATAATTTCTGAACAAAACTATTTGGAAATCCAAATTCGTCAATACTTTTGATGTTACCAGAAGAGGGCGCCACCTACGGCATACCGCACTTCTTTTAAATGGCATGACCTCTTTAAAGCTTAGTATTACGATCTTACAATAAAAAAAATTGATTGTCCTACTTCTTTTACTTCAAAAAGGTATACTTTATTGAAGTCCCTAGAAGTAACCGTTTTCGAGATAATCGGATTTGAAATTTCCTGTGCAATGTGCAATGTATGTATGTAATGGTACATAGTGCAATAGCAGATTCCCCATGTCAATACAATGCGACTCTGTTAAACTTACCCAATCCAAGGGTTGATAATAACCAAGATACAGGGTGTCAGAATTTTGATTTTGCTATCGATTTTTTCGAATAATTTCTGAATAAATCCAGATAACGGCGCGAAATTAGGGATTTGAGGGCTTCTTGGGGCGAGAAATGCAAATTCATTCATAGTCTTTATCTCACCAGTAGAGAGCGCCACCGACGGCACGTCGCGCTTCTTTGAAATGACAGAACTTCTTTGCAACTTATTGTATCGATTTTACTATGGAAAAAATCGATTTTCCTACTTTTTTAAGTAAAAAAGTTGTACTTTATTGGGGTCGCTGGAATTAACTGTTTTCGAGGTAATCGCTTTTGGAATTTCCAATGCATATTTAAGTTGAATGGCGCTTTCAATTTTGGATGAATTTTCATTTCTCGCTCCAAGAAGTCCCCGATCCCTAGTTTTGCTCCGTTATCTGGATTTATTCAGAAGGTATTTGAAAAAATCGAAAACAAAATCAAAATTCTGATACCGTGTATCTTGGTTATTATCAACCTTGGGATTGGAGGTATTTAACACAATTGCATTGTTTTGACCTGGGAGTCTGCTGTTGTACTATGTACCATTACATACATTGTATAGGATAGTTCAAATGCGATTATCTCGAAACCGGTTACTCCTAGCGACTTCAATAGGGTGGACCTCTTTGACATAAAAGAAGTAGGATAATCGATTTTTCTTAATAGTCAGATCGATATACTAAGCTTAAAAAAAGTTACGTCATTTAAAAGAAGTGCGATATGCGGTAGGAGGCGCCCTCTAATAGTTACATCAAAAGTATGGACAAATTTGAATTCCTCGCCTCAAAAGCTCTAAATCCCTAATTTCCTGCCGCTATGTCGTTTTGTTGGGAAATTATTGGAAAAAATCGAGAACTAAATTAAAATTTTGATACCCTGTATCTTGGTTATTTTCAACTTTGGAATTAGGCAAGATTGAACAGAACAAATCGCATTAATTTGACCTAAGGAATCTGATAGGTACCTATACATTTCAAATAAGCTTTTTCTTAGCTTAAATGATGCCCACATTGTTTTGGCAATTTTAGAATTAGGCAACTGGCAAGCATTTTTTACGGTAATCACTGGACTATAGCAGGCGCACATGTTCTATGACTTTTTGTATTTTAAGGTAATCTCGAACAGTTCCGAACTAATCAGCCGTGTCTGTATGTCTGGCTGTTTGATGCAGAGACGCTTGGATAATAAAGTCTCACTATAGAAGAAACTAGGTAGCGTATGGTATGAGGAACGTTGACTTTTTTAAAGATATGCAATTAAGATAAAATTTTGATTTCTTTTATGAATCATGTGTCTTTTTTATTCGTCTGCATCAGAGTGCCATTGGTTTTTTTCTATATCAAATAACGAGACAGTGCATAATAGGAGCTAATTAAAGCGTTAAAAGAAAAATAGATTGCAGACTAAATTCATTTATATTTGTAAACAATTAATACAATTATAATATTAAAAATTAATCTAGTCAATCAAAAATTACATTAAAGTCCGGTGCACGAGTCTAGAGCTACAACGCCTGAGGTGGCAGGGAGGTAAAAGCCATAAAAAGGGGCGCTTTAGCTGTGGGGGCATAGGCATGAGCGCCCGCAGACTTTTTTCTCAGGGGGGGCAAAATGAGAAAAAGTAATATATTTTTAAAGATTTTACTACTAATAATTACAAAGTATGACAATTTCACAATCTCAGGGGGGGGGTCACGGCCCCCCTGGCACCCCCCTGCGGGCGCCCATGGGCATAGGCGTGCGTAATACTGAGTTTCAATCAAAAAAAAAGTCAGTTTCACGGTTCTAGAGCTACGACGACTGAATAGACAGGGGGGACAATTCCACATAAAAACTCGGCTAATGCTTGATATCATAGGCGTGCGTAGTGTTATTTTTTTTTTAGATAGGACTAAAAATTATTTTTTACGTTTGCAAATTGCGTTTGATTTTGCCTGTATATTTTTCATAAAAAAGCTTGGATTTTTAAAATCTCGAAATGTGTCCACTATGGGAGTGGTTTAGGGTGGTGCAACGTTGGTGAAACAAAATCATAATTTTTAAAAAGCTCCTTAACACATTAAGTTTTATTTATAAAATTTGATGACCTAAATAAATACCTAAGGGTACATATTTTAATTATACGACTTGGTCTTTTCAATTTAACCAGTGGCGGCGGCAAGAAATTTTAGCCTTACATTTTTATTGTATTATTAAATTCTCTTTTTTTTACCATGTATTAAGCATATATTTAAACATGTTTTTGAGATTGAAAAAATTAAATTACAAGGAATTAATTAAGAATAAAATACAAGGAAACTGCGAGGGAATTTCTGGGTGATAATATACCAATTTTTTATGTAATACCATTTGGCCTGAATTAAAACACTATTGAACAAGTATTGAATTAAATTTCAAAAAACAAAACGTGTTTATATTTCTAAACTAAAAGAAATAAATAAAACATGAACAAACAAAAGACACCTACAATAAAAGAAACAATTAAAAAGATAAAATTAAATATAAAATCCTGAATTGTTTTTTATAAATTTAAAAAGAACAGGTTTCGTTTTGTTTGTCACTGCTATTATCCATTTACTATTTGCCATGCCACTGAATAAAACCTTGAATGAACAAACAACGTTATGCACACAACACGCATGCGCATGTAAAATAAAAGTGTGTCCTTCCCCGCCAAGCTGATCGCGGCCGTCGCGTCGCTTTGGTGGGATTCCAATCGCCCAGTCATTTTTCGCTATTTTAATACATACGGGAAGTATGGCTCGGTTCGAAACGTTCCACATGAATGACCTTTAACTGATCATAGTGTTGTCAGATTTCGGAAATACAATGGATTTGTAATGATAATATGATTTATTAAATGGATAAAATGTTAAAAATTAAAATATTTTTGTTATTCTTAGAATATTATTGGATTTCAAGAATATTATTATACACATTATTTCAGAGACGAAGGAGATTTTATTGCAATTTGTATATATTAATATTATTAATATGACAACGCCGCAATAGCGAATTCCCCCCCCCCCCTGTCTCTTCAGTCGTCGTAGCTCTAGAACCGTGCAACTATCTTTAGTTTTAACTATACACATAGCGCCATAGGCGCCAGTATTTAAAAAATTAGCGTGGGGCTCATTTTAAGGTGGATATAGGGAAATTGACTCGCTGAATTGGTTTTGAATTTTTTAGAGCCACATAAAACTACAACTTACGTGGGGAAGTCCCGGTTTGGTCACACTATTGCAGTTGTTAATGCAGCAGTGCGGCATAGCCTTCTTAAATAATTACATATATTTGATTCATGATATTTAATATTTATGATATTATTGTCATAATGTTTTCTAAAACTACTTGTTTTATTTTTACTTAAAAATTCCAAGAAACTTTTTGGTAGGAGATAAAAAAGGTCGGGGGCTCCGTCGCGACGTTGAGTGGGTCCTCGGGGGCTCAAGCCCCGGAGCCCCAAGAGTTACGGTGCCTACGCATAGCGCAGATGTTTACTGGGCACCGTATCATTAATCATTATCAATAAATGTCCATTAAGACACAAAGTGTCTACCAAGCCAAGGAGAGATAACGGTTGTTTCTAACCAAATATCGACTCTGGGCATTAATGCAAACTCAAGCATTATTTCAATGTAAAGAATACAATTGAGAAGTGAGGCTTTCTCAAACGAGCACAGAATGTCTATGACTTTGATTTTAACCAGTTTGCGTAAATCGGAAAAATAAGGCAGTTACGGGGCTCCGTAAGTACTCAACACCTCCATCATCAATTTCTTAACGACCATGGTTCAACTTCTGTCACACTAAAATCGTGTACTTATACGCCTATGTATAAATATAGGGTGTCCGAAAAATTTTAGTATAGGCAAATATCTTTTCTAGTAGTAAAGATTGGCGACTCAAATAAGGACGCTGCAATCAGCTGATTTTTAACGTGGGAGAAGGGCATACTAGACGACAAAATTGACAAAGATGTCAAATAACACGATAACGAAGACAAAGACGAAACGAAAATATTTCCCGTTATAGCAGTTTCACAATTTTTAATTTTCATAGGCTTGCCATTTAAAAACGGATTTAGATAAGAACTTCAGGTTCGGAGTAAAATGGTACTTTTTTGAAAACCTTTAAAATAAGGTACCACACGGCATAGGTTTGCATTTAAATGTTTGACCTCAACTCCTTAGCGGCACTCCTCAGGGGGGTTGAAAAAGTTAAATTACATAAAAAAGTATTAACCAATGAGATACATCTAAAGTTTTGATGTTTCTGTCTTTACTAATAGCAAAGATACTTAGCCAATACTAAGACTTTTCGGACATCCTGTATATTTAAAGACTCGTATTCAATATGAAGATTTGAATATCAAATAATTTAAGGTTTTCATCATTCAAAGTGCCCGATTATTTATAATTTGTTAATTATTACTTTTTATTAAAAAGGCGCGAAAATTTCTTTTGACCCCTTGCCCCTAACTCGTTTAAAAAGCTGATCACATGCACTAGTACACACATCTTTAAATCACGCACCCATAAACTGTGTTCTCCTTTCTAGCATTGCAAAACCGTATTTTTTTACTCCTAATTACTTTCTTTGAAAAAAAATAAGAAAAATGTTTCATTTTTTATAACAATTTATAGTTTGTTGGTGCTGACATTAGAATTAGTAACATAAAATTCTGCATTGCTACAAAAAAGTTTAAATTAGACAATAAGATCGTGTGATTTGCAGCTGTGCGTTGTGTGTGGTCAGCTTCAAAATTTTTTAACGCGTTATGTGCCAGAGGTCAAACGAATTTTAATATTAATTTTCTAAATATAGATATTGGTGATTATGGTGCATAGTGATCAAAATAATTACATCCTTATCAGTACAAGCGAAATTACCATAAGAACGCAATATATTGCTTTTTAAACTTTAGCAGAAGTAAAGGTATTTTGCATAAAGGTAGAGAAGATTATGCGAATGTAAATGTAACAAACTATTATTTTTTTCTGCCATTGTTTATACTACTATTATTTAATCATATTCAAAATTGATAATCAATATAAATTTCAAATTTTTATTTGTTCTAAGGACCAAAACAGGTCACTACTGACAAAATATCCAAGTTCAAGGACAACAAGAACATTTACTGCATGCACTACTTACTTTTTGCGACTATGTAATTTCTGTCAAATATTTCACTACTCGCGCACCACACTGTATTCCGGCACTGAAGAACTACTGATGTATTTGGTACTGCTGGAAGGCCCCTGCAGGTTGAAGCTCTCGGCGTAGCGGTACCCATATCAGCTGACGACACCTGGAACCCAAAGGCGTTTACTTGCGATTCGCATTTTACATATGTACCTAGATAAATGAATAATAAATTAATAAAACTGCTATTTGCCATAAATAGGGTACTTTTATGGTTCTTATTAAATACCAGAGACAACGGGCAACAAATAGATATTCCGTCAAGGCAATACATATCATACAATATAATTATAATAATACATATCAAATCATTTGACCTTGCTTGTTGAGTCATAAACTCACACCTCATATCCCAAGAAGAAACGTAAAATTTTAGAGCCACACTTAAATTTCTTAATTCAAATTCTGTAAGCTACTTTTAATGTATGAATATGAATTTCAAAATATTCTAGAATTATTTTAGGAAAATTCTATTTTAAAAGAATATTTATGATCTAGGAACAGAAAAAATGTCACCATTTATTTTTTAAAATACAAATCTTCTGACTAAAATCATTATACACTGAAACTTTAAATAATTCATTGAAGATGCTCGCGGAATATAAATCTATTTTTGCTAAAAATTTTAAGGCCAAAGAACCACCTCAAAATGAAATTGAGTTAGCCACCATGGACGCGACCGGCAAGTGTCACCTTAAAGAAAATTAATTATTGAGAAAGCAAGCAAACCCAAGAATACGATAGAGCGATGTCGGTCCTGAAGTTTTTAAGAACATGTAAAATGTTAACTAAAATATCAATTTATTTAAAATCATACAAGAAATACTATTCTAAAGATAATAACTGTATTTAGAAAGTGTGAATAATATTGACACTCTGGCTAAGAACTCAAAATGCAAATGAATTATACTCATCTATCAAATTTCTTTTCACGGTTTGATTACCTAAAAATGAGATAAAACTTTCTCTAGCCTTATATCAGCGCAGCGTAGCGTTCTTTCTGATCAGTTTTAATTTGAATATTCAAAAAAGAAACCTGAAAAATGAAATAATGACGACCAAGAAATCCAGTTTCAAATTTGACGGAAACGCATTGCTACCTTCCATTTTATCCAAAACTGAGGTACTCGAGTTCCTATTTCTTATTTTAAATCCTTGTTTATTATTAAAAATAAAATAAACTTTCTTATATGTAAATCATTGCAAAATCATCAAATCACCTTGCAATTCTGATACCGACGCGACGTTTAAAATTTCGATGGAAAGTTTTTAAATTCAGCAATTTACTTCCTTGCCGTGTACATCTCTTTTTGCGATATTAATTTAACAAAACATAACTGTTGTCATGAAGAAATGAAGGAACAAATTTAAGAATTCGTTCAATGTCAGCGTAAATGGCGGAGCCTTTTAGGTAAGGGGGTAGAGATCAAAAATTTTAAATGCAACCCTATGCTATGTGGTACCTCATTTTAAAGGTCTTCAAAAAAGAAACATTTTATCCGAGGTTTTCCGTTTTTAAATGGCAAGCCTATAAAAATTAAAAATCGTGAATTTTTTTAAATTTAATTACCTTTACTTGTCTTATTACTTTAAAATGTGTTCAAAATGACCACCATGAACTTTTTGCCAGCAATAAAGTCGATTTTGGAACTCACTTCTCACATTTTCGAGAAGTAACAAATGACATTCTTGAAGATTTTTAAAAATCCTTCCTTAGTAGATGCCTACGTTATGTAATTAACCTCTGTGCAAAATTTCAAGTTTCTAGACCCAGCGGTGTGGGCTATGCGTTGATATGTCACTCAGTCAGTCAGATTCTTCTTTAATATAATATATAAAAGAAGAAACTCTATATTATAAAGATTATAATATAGGAATTATTACAAATGACTATTTATTTATAAGACCGCGCTGCAGATAGCCAAGCCTGTGGATTTTGATTTGTCTGTTACTATTTAGTTTGTAACGGTACAGATAATTACCTATGGTAGTACAGTTCAGCTTGGGTTATGAACTTTTCTATATTTTTGTTGATTTAGTTACGTGTAGAAAGTTTAATAGTTGTATTTTAAGGGGTTATATACAGTTAGAATTTTCAAAAAATCCATTTTTTTAATTCCATTTTTGTAATGTACATACATTCAAGTACACACACAGAAAATTTCAAGGTAATCCGGCGATTATTTTCGAAGTTACACGGATATTTGTAAAGACGTGTCAGAGCGATTGTACGCTATGTAAAGTGCTTTTGAAACTTTAAACGCGTTTTTCTCAAAACTGTGTTTTTAAAGTCGGTGACGAAGATTTCTCGGAAACGGCTGAACCGATCAGTCTCAAATTTTAACACAAGCCTCTTAAGTATATTTTTTACTAATTAACGGAAGTTTTTTTCTCACCGATAAATATTTTTTTTTATATGAACACTTTAAGGCCAAAATTTTGATAAAAAATCGTTTTTTTTTGTTTTTTGAGAAGCCGCCATTTTGTCAAAAAATTTTATTTTGCTTATTCCTTCGATTAATTAGAAGATTATACATTACTTTAACGAAATCCGTTTGGTTTTTTCATATTAGATGATCCAGTCCAGAGATATCGTTGTCACCGCAAGATGTGTTTTTGAGAGGAACTTCTGGAGATCAGCTATAGCAGCTTTCAAAATTATTATTTTTACAAATACAAAAATCTTAAAATACAGCTAAAAGTTACCATAATATGTGTACAAATTTTTACATTAATAACTTTAACAGTCTTCTCAGGAAAAATTCTTGAAAAATCGCTTTTTTTAGGCCTCCTGACTGTATATAACCCCTTAAGGAATCTGTTTTTTTCGATAGAGTTGTGTAGTTTTTAAAACCTTGGCCTATTGTACTAAACTTGTTATTACCGTCAGTTTGATGAACCATATTTAAAAACTAATTTTTGGAACCAATTAATGCAAATTTTGTACCTTTCTAATGCATAATAATATATTATAGCAGTTTATAATGTTACACATCGCTAAATTTTTCAAATCAAAAATTAAATTCTTGTAAAAAGCGCGCTGAACATAAAACCAGTGGCGCAACCTGGGTCCTGGGTGAGGGAGATGGGTCGGCCGTAGAGATGTCAAACTATCGATAGTGGTGGCGTTCGATATATCGATAGTGACTTGGTCAAACTATCGATACTATCGAGAGTATTATCGATAGTGAAAAAAAGTAACAAAAAATGAAAACTTTTATTTTGAAAAATAAATAAAAAAACAGTAATTTCTAACACACAAAAAAACACTAAACCAAAACGTTCCCTCCAAAACAACCAAAAAAACGCAGTTTTTGTAACCCTTCTATACAGAATAGAAATAACACCTTGAGAAAATAGTTTAAAATAAGATATAACAAGTTAAACTTTGGTTATAAAAATAAAAACGTAATGAAACAACCAAAATGTCTTTAGGAACAAATATTAGAAATTTTACGTATAAAAATCAAATACACGTACAAAAATAAAAGTAAAAACCTATCCGCTTAATAATAAATATACTTTTATGTTAACCCCTTATTTTGGCTTAAAAATATCAACTGATTAGCATGTTTTGATTTTAAGTTTGATCGCCGGTCACTTATAATTTGACCTGCCTCGGAGAAAATTCGTTGTGACGGAACAGACATCGCTGGTACGCACAGTAATTTTTTTGCCAAGTCGGCCAACACAGAGTTGCTTTGCGATTGAGTATTCCAAAATTCAAGTGGATTAGTATTAATGGGCAGCACTCTTTACTCCAGATACTGGCTACGAATGAACTAAACGAACCGTAGTGTGGTAGTCTGTACCAGTGCCAGTGAATAGGTAGCAAAACGCGACGCGACGACACGAAGTACAGTACAAAACAAATAAAAATGCAGAAGAGCACAAATAACAATCAATAATATGGGAATTCCCAGTTTCCGTGTAGATAGATGAGATGTTGCCACTATCGATAGTTAAATACAAACTATCGATAGTTCGATAGCGATAGTTTTTGTACAAGTATCGATATTATCGATAGCCGCTATCGATAGTTTGACATCTCTAGTCGGCCGCCGCAGTTGTCAAGATAAGGGGGCACCAAAATGCCAATCTTATTTAAATTTTTATCCGAACATACATATGTGATATATAGAATAAAGTTTAATACAAAAACTATTACTTATAGTAATCAACTCAATGAGCTTGATCAGCCATTTCGCGTTTTCAATAAATATCATTGCACAAACAGTCAAATTAAGCACACACACGCAAAATTACGTCGGTTGGACGACTAATAAAAACATTAAGGTTTAAAATTTGACAAGATTCAAAAAGTTCAGTTTCCCATCTAACGTCATCCTACGAAAAACAGCTGAACCTAGTGGGCAGTATGGCGAATCAAATTAAGGATGCAGCAACACCGCCACGCGCTCCTTGGGTCGTTTTAGTACTGACAGAGAATGTTTATATTTTGCTTACCTTGTAGCATTTTTTAATCTTTGAATTTAGTTTTGGATTGAAAGTTTTCTCGGAGTGCTTAAGTGTATTCAAATAAAACGATAAATTACAACAGAAATAATACACACAATACAGTGCCGTAGCCACGGGGACAAAGGGGGCGCTTGGATAAATAAAAATAAATTTAACAAAGTTTGTAAAATGAAAATTACTTTTAAAGTAAATAAATAATTTAATAATAAATGAATTAATTTATTAGTAGATATTTCACACTCCGTTATTTCAGTATAAATCTGTGAGAAACTCGGAAATATAAATTGGCGCTTAGTGGCGCAACGCAAAATGCTTGGGCCAAGATGTAGACCGCCTGACATATTTTGAGCAAGTCAATGCAGAGCGCATAATGGAGTGAGTACCGGGGCGGGGGTTGTTCAATAGTATAAACTATAATATCTAGTTTTTTATTCAAAAATACAATTATTTTTAGTAAAAAATTGTTAACTGTTAACCGGCAAAAACAATCCATACGACAGATCTTATAATTGAACAAAAGTTTTAAAAGTTATGTATTTTTTAAAAAATCACGATTGCCGTCTCCCCTTTTTTTTGCAAAATCGTTTATTAAATCGTCAAGCTAAGCAGCGCCGGTTTAACCATTAGGCGCACTAGGCGGCCGCCTAGGGCCCGCGATCAAAGGGGCCCGGAATAATCGAGAAAAAAGAAAAATTGGCAATCTCTTATCGTAACTCACGCCAAAGGCCTTACAATAGCAATATTGGCAACGCTGCTGTCTGGCGGATGCGCTTTATTTTCAACGTAGGGATTACCTATTTTATTAAAATATTACCGTTCAGATTCACTAAGAAAGTTTAAGATTTAGTACTGGTTTAAATTAAGATCTTATAGTTGAACAGTTATGTTTTGACAGGATTTTGTCCTGTCATTGTTAATAAGTCGTCATTAAAAACGTATGAATTATTGTGATATTTCAGCGAATTACTTGGTTTCCAAATGATTTTTATCTTGGAACGAGTTACTGTAATGAATTTAGTTCTATTATTGTTGAAAGTACGTACTAAAATTGTCCTTTCCTTGATAAATTTGCGAAAAAGCTCAGAAATAAGTTCATAGTATAAAATTTAGTTGTCTTATTCTTACACTTGTCAGTTTAAAACTTTTGGTTGTCAAATTAGACCGGACTAGCGTTGGAGAATCTGGCTGTAAATGTTTTGACTTTCTTATGCCTAAGTATTTGTAGTTATCAGAAAGTAAGAAAAAGAAATGTATACTTTTCGACTTATTATATCTGTTTAACTAGTTTTGCTGAATAAAAATAATTATGTTGTGTTATATGATTTATTTTATTTTTGATCTAACACATAGGTACACGGTACACGAAAACCCGGCTATTGACAATTACCTTGTCCTCTATTCCAAAAATTTTACGCTTGCCACGCTACTTTTATTGCCCTGTCCACATACTTTTCGACGGATCGGCTAATTTGAATTCATTTTCACCAGCCCTGACTACACCGTCTGGGGCTGGGGCCCGGCAGCATTTTTCCGTTTCCTATAGTGCTAGCGCAACCGAGTGCGCTAATCCTGTAGGAAACGGATACGCGAGCCCTGTATTCCGTTCCCTAAGTGGTTAACGCACCTTATGCAAGTATTGTATTAGTCGCGCGCGCTACGGGCGGGGTTTGCTCAGGTTTGCTGGGGTTTGTTCAGGTTTTACCCACTTTTACTTAGTCTTTTTTTATATTGCATTGTTTTGGCAGTGCGATTGATTTCGATGTATTCTAAATTTATAATTTTGCGTTGCGATGATCGCGCCTAACCTAACCTAAAAACCTAAAAATAGTACGAAATATATATAAAATACATTAATTATTATTAATTTTTGTTAAAATACTTTAAAAAGACTAAGTAAAAGTGGGTAGAACCTGAATAAACCCCAGCAAACCTGAGCAAACACCTATTCGCTCACAGGTCCCATTAGTTTGTTTCATTAAAAATTAATAAAAGCAACATAATTTTTTATCTGCGCAAGTATATTGGCAATCAGGAAATACTGTAGAATGTGACCATAAAAGAATTTTTCCAAAAAACGCAAAAATAGCAGAAATTGGTATAGCAAACAATTACCTTATTATTATTAGTTTGTATGTAAATTTGAAAAAAATACACCTATAAATTAGATGGGATAGGCGTATACGCACATATTTCTTTTTCGGGTAGGCAAAGGCTTAATAAAACCGTGAGGTGCGTAAACCACTTAGGGAACGGAATTACAGGTCTCGCATCCGTTTCCTACACGATTAGCGCACCCGGTTGGGCTAGCCCAATAGGAAACGGAAAAATGCGGCCCGGCAGGGCCCTACCGCCTAGGGCCCGATAGGGCCTAAAACCGGCGCTGAAGCTAAGTTCCTTGCTTCTTGCTGTTCTATACTGCTAATAAGACAGTCATTTGAGAGTCTAAATTTCGTTCTCGTACTCCGTAAATAGTTTTTTTATTATTTTCAGTTTAGAAAAATATCTTTCAGCCATTGCCACAGTACCTGGTTAGGTTATACTTATAAACAACACAATGGCATTACATTATGTACCTACATCTGGCAAACTTGACGCTGCGCACTTGCTCTTAATTATTAAAAATTACCCAGTTCATTTATTTATAAGTCAACTCATGTAAGTCTTGCATAAGTACTGATTTGAGCTGGAAATTCAGGGGATAAGTCATTACTATGGCTTTGTTAAAGAGCACTGACTTTATAGAGTTAATCATAAGCAGCAGTTGTAATATTTTTTGGGGAAAGAAAATTGAATTTTTCGTATGTGCAATTTATGCTCTCAAAACGATTCCTTTAATTGAGTTACAATAATATCAATACTGGCCTCAAATAGTCGTTTAGTTTTGTGCAGTCGTTCGTAAGTTCCTCGAAAAATCTCTTAACCTTTCTGTGTCTGTTTTTTTCGAATTCTGGAGTAACTTTTCATTTTCTAGCCAAAGCACCCGCCGGTCTCTTTAATTTTTTACAACTATCACGAAGGTTTCTAATAGAAGTTAAACTAGAATTTAAGATTGTTTTGGCGATTTCCATATTTATTTCAACAGATTGTAATTTATAGTTTAACCGAAAATAATAAATTGTCCGATTTTTGGTCACTTCCGGTTAAACCGGAAGTTGACATTTTTCAGTAGACAATAAAAAACTAAGATAGGGACATGTAAGCCGTTTTACTCTAACATTCACCGTTTGGATGTGAAAATGGAAAAATGCCAATTTTTATCTGTCTATATCTCAGAAACTAATTAATATAGGTACAGGGCATGTTACATACAATACGTCTAGAATCAACCAGAGAAGTAATGAAAATATAAATGGTGTTCTATTCAAAAAATAAATTTGACGTACGCCCTGATCTTTTGAGTCACCCTGTATATATGAAAATTAGTTGAAAAGTGTGCAGTTAAAAATAAAAATTGACGTGTGCGAGCACTTACCTGAAAAATAATTACCTGACTTTTTAATCAATTTATTCCAACCTTTTTAAGCTCACTGTGTGTATTAGCATATTTACAACTTAAAATAATATAATTTTTATTATGCTTTTATTATAATATTCCGGTAATGTTCAGCTTACCGTAATGTTCCGGTAAGCTGAACAAAAATTGAGATTTTTTTTAGTTTTTATTTACAAACAAGAACAACAAGAACAACAGTTATCTTTATTGTTTATTTATACATATATTGTTATTTGTCCCAGTCGGGCGAAATATATAAATATAAATAAAGAAACAATTTGGTTGTTCCACACACAGTTACTTAATATTCACAGTGACTTTGAGATATTATTAGCGAATTGTTTGTTAACTGACTTCAAAACGAGAGGATCTCAATTCGTCCCGTATGTTTTTTTATTCTTTTTTATGCATGTTCGCGCATAATTGAACGGATTCACCGATTTAAAAGAATTTTGTCTTGTTTTGTTCCTTGTGGCACTGCTCTGTTTTATAACTGAAGTGAGTGGAAGCTTAAAAGATACGTAAAATTTAAAAAAGTCATGAATATAAACAAATTTTCATTTGTTGCTTAGGAATTACAGCTCCGATTTCAATAAATTTTTCTCCTTTGTGTTTAAGATCAGCAGCTATATTATCATTTTTGGAGTTATTAAGTTCAAATAACCCAATTTTATCCAACGGGTGTTAAAAAATGTTAAAGGCACGTTAAAGGCGTAACAGGAGTTCAAGTTACGCTGACTTCAAAGTTGGTGTACCAATTACATGCTTAAACCTGATCACAATAGTTAAGTTTACCATTAGGTTCAGTAATAAATTTATAAAAATATGATTTCATAATTTTTACTGTTCTTTGAAGTTATTTCACAAAAAATTGTTGGCACTTTAAATAAAATTTAATATTTTATAACAACTAACATTTAAAATACCCATTGAAAACGACGAAATTTTAAGAGCGTAGAGTCGATTTCACTGGAAGAAATAAGCAGAAGCTCCAGCCATTTTCGACGTCAGAAAAATACGTAGGACATGGACAAGTTATTGAAAAATAAATAAGATACGCCCTTAATTTTTTTAAAGTGTAATAAAATAAGAAATATTTCTCGAATATTACAATTACTATTTAATATTCTATTAGTAATTTTATTCATAAATTTGGATTATAAATATTCTTTGCTGTAAAGACAACATCTTTATTATTTTTACAAAGACGTCACAGTTGTCAAAGGTGTAATCAAATAAAAAAAGTGACAATGTGACAGAAAAATTTTGATTTTAAAAGTAATTACAAATTTCAACAGCCAGATTCTCCAACGCTAGTCCGGTCTAATTTGACAACCAGAAGTTTTAAACTGACAACAGTAAGAATAAGACAACTAAATTTTATACTATAAATTTATTTCGGAGCTTTTTCGCAAATTTATAAAGAAAAGGACAATTTTAGTACGCACTTCCGACAATAACACAGCCCCACAAAAAAAAATGTTCGGACCTGTGGGTCGGACATATGTATTCCCATGTATTTTTCGACGCTGAATCCGATCCCGAGCTTAGAAATGGCCCTCCACGTCTGAAATTGGCCCCAGGGGCCAAAAATGGCCTCTATAGGGTGTCACTATTGCGATCTCCGAAACGGTAAAAGATACGAGGTCAATTAAATTAGCAAAAATGTGCCTTTTTTAGTCCCGTTTATTGAATTGCCAAATTCTCTATAGTTTCTTGTCTACAGGGGATTTTTTAAAAATAGTCAAAAATTTACTTCTTAAATATCTCGAAAACCCTTATAGTTGGATAAAAATTGTTTTAACAAAAATCACAAGATTTTTTACCTTCTATAAAGTAACGTTATTGTTTTGTCTATACCATTTGTTTTTATTGAGTTACTGATACTAACTTGTTTTTTTCAAATACGGACCTGGACTTTTTGCTCCATTTTTTCAAAGAATACTTTATACCCTTTACAACTGTCCATAACTTGAAAATATTTTCCGACGTTTTGATCAAAAATAGCAACATCATCAGGATTTTCTAACAATACGGACATGGGATCTTCCATGTTAAGGCACAATTCACAACCTATCACTATAGTTTGTAGTTTTTGTGGTTATGAAATGGCGCATTTACCTGAAAAAGGCCAGGTCCGTACTGGTAGAATATTCTGATGATGCTATTCTTCACCAAAACGTCGAAAAAAATAATCAAGTGATACACAGATGTAAAGGGTATGAAGTATTGTTTAAAAAATACAGCAAAAAGTCCAGATCCGTATTTGAAAAAAAACAAGTTAGTATCAGTAACTCAATAAAAACAAGTGATATAAACAAAACGATAACGTTACTTTATAGAAGGTAAAAAATCTTGTGATTTTTGTTAAAACAATTGTTATCCAACTATAAGGGTTTTCGAGATATTTAAGTAAATTTTTGACTATTTTTAAAAAATCCCCTGTAGACAAGAAACTATAGAGAATTTGGCAACTCTGTAAACGGGATATGAATACGGACTAAAAAAGGCACATTTTTGCTAATTTAACTGACCTCGTATCTTTTACCGTTTCGGAGATAGCAATAGTGACACCCTATAGAGGCTATTTTTGGCCCCTGGGGCCAATTCCAGACGTGGAGGGCCATTTCTGAGCTCGGGATCGGATTCAGCGTCGAAAAATACATGGGAATACATATGTCCGACCCACAGGTCCCAACATTTTTTTTTTGTGGGGCTGTGTAATAGAACTAAATTCACTCTAAAAACCCGTTCCAAGATGAAAATCATTTGAAAACCAAGCAAATCGCTGAAATATTCGAATAATTCATAAATTTTCAATGACGTCTTATTAACAACGACAGGACAAAAACTTGTCAAAACATAACTGATCAACTAGAAGATCTTAATTTAAACCAGTACTAAATCTTAAACTTTCTTAGTGAATCTGGACGCAAATGTTTACTTGAAAATCCTTAATAAAAATTCTTTTAAAATTTAAAATAACTTTTTCACTTAACGTTTTGCATTAAAATTTAAAAAGAGGCAGCTTTACACCTAATCAAATTTTACTTCTTTGTATTTTTTGCATCCCTGAAAAAAAAACAACTTTTTGGCATCGTGAATCTTATGTCTAGAGAAAACAAAATATTTTATTAAGAATGACCTTTTTTCGAATCTTTCACTTTTTGGTCCATTTGTCCTTTTGTCTATCCCATCCATGGACATACTGTATATTTCATTTTTTTTTAAGGACACATTACCTTTATGTGTAATTGGAAGAGGCGGGGACGGCAAAAATACTTCCCGCCCCAGGCACACATTTACTTTGTTGCGTCACTGCATATATAACACTACTTGTTCTACAATGTATGTACATGTTCAAAAAAGCTAATATATGCTTCTTGTTCATAAATGAAATTTCTAAATAACTTACTCATAGGCGTAATTAGGCAGTCAAGTTCAGGGGTGCTTAAGCCCTAGAGCCTATTGAGTATATGGCGAAAAATTTTATTTAGGTGTGCTAATTAGGGTTTTGGGGGGTGCTAAGCACCCCAAGCCCCCCTTAACTAC
The DNA here is from genome assembly GCA_963971165.1 of Philopedon plagiatum. NCBI lineage: Eukaryota > Metazoa > Arthropoda > Insecta > Coleoptera > Curculionidae > Philopedon > Philopedon plagiatum. The sequence continues at coordinate 21,185,625 of OZ020192.1, read as the reverse complement.
GCCTATGAACTTACTCAAACAGGATAAATCAAATTATTCTTTCTTTTTGCCTCCTTCAAATCAAGTTTATTTTTATCAACTTTATTTAATCTTACTTTCCTGCACTATAATCTTAACGGCAATTTCTCTAGAGATTGAAATTTAGGTTAACAACAACCTGTTACAGATGGGTATCTGATAAATTCACAAATAAATGATAAAATTTAATTATTTTAAAGTGGTAATAAACTAATAAATATACTTTCACTACCGAATAAAACAAAATTCCAAAATAGTCGGAAGTAAGAATAATAACAATAAGTATACTACTTATTCCAAGAAGCAGCTACATTTTTGTTTAGAACTTTACATTCATTTCATTTTAAAATTTATTTATTTTTGCGTATTAATACACTGGTCAACACTAATTATATTGCCAATAATATTTGAGAGATTTCTAGGTAATTTTGTAGTGCTGATTACGAATATGAAGTCCATGTTTCTGGATTGGCTCTAGTTTTGGAGATAATTAGCTAATTAGTATAAAATAAAGAAAAATCCAAAATTAATAGAGCACTGGTGCCCATAGGCAAGTTTCACTAAAAATGACAATGTTTTCGAAAAATATAAACGAAAAATCAATAAAACCCATAATGATTTTTTATTCCGTATAAGAAATACAGTAGTCTAATTTGGAAAATTACAACTAATTCGTAGGGAAAAAGCGCTGTTAGGCAGAACTGACGCAAGTAGACAAAAATCTGTGTAGCCGATCACATGCACGCGCAGAAGCAAATAAGCATGACTGATTGTCAAGAAAAGTAGAGTTTTCGCACATATCCTCTTATAAAAAGCACCCGTTATGGCTAATTTTCTTAAAAAGTGATGGTAATATCTCAAAAACTAGAGCCAATTTGGAAAACCTACTTGTATTTTTTACTTCAGCAGACCTGAATTACCCTAAATTCATTTAAAAATACTTGGCAACAAAATTTTTTTAAAATTTTGTTGGGCGGTGTAATTTACAAAATATTCTTACTACTTGCATTTAGGTAGGTATTTCTAGTACAATATTTGCAAGGTGGATATTCACTAGAAAGAAGCAATCAGGGCTGTTTGGGACTGATGTTAGCCCAAGGGGAAGAACTGGATTGTGTAACAGAACTTTACAAGGTTTTTTTTTACTTACGTCATATTACATCTGTGCTGAAATACGGCATAATGTTTTGAGGTAGTAGTTCAGAAAAACAGTATGTTTGACTTTGTGTGTGTTTTGACTAAAGGTGTTTTTAGAGAACTACGAGTAATAATAATAGTGTATACAGGGTGGCCCACCGAAAACTTTCCACCCAGATTTATTTTCCTTTAAATAAATCAATCAAAAGTGGCTCAAACCTGTACACTGTAGTTTTCAGGGGGGCATATTTTTTGGTATTTTAATCCCCCTAAGCTTTCACCCTTAAAATCTTAAATGGGAAGGGGGTCCATAGTGACACCTTATTTTAAAGGAAATTGAATTGCCTTTCCAACGGGAGCTTGCTCGCTGAAATCGGGTGAGTAGTTTTAGTTAAATTAAATGTTAAAGAAAATTGGGTTTAAGTGGAAACAAAATGCTAAATACGCATAACCATGGCAATACTGCAACAATAGGTTTTTGGAATTCCACTTGGTCTGTCGAAAAACGGGCTATCATTAGTTTGTTGCTGATATCGGTGAAATTCATAGTAAAACTAATAATTTGGCTTGAAATTTCGTTTCGTTCAATTACTCATTAAAATAACGTACCTATACTCTGAGAGCTGAAATTATTTCACTTTTTTTTAGAAATATCTATTGTGCTAGAGCTGCTGCGGTATCTTATAATATAATGAATTACACCCAAATGGACACCTGTCTCATACTTACGTTCGAGAATTAGTGGCGAAATTTCGTGAAACAGAATCAGTGCTAAACAAAAAAAGGAAAATCTAAAATCCCGTCCTACAAAATAAATCTAATTCATGAACTTAATGAAGACGATATCGGTCGCCGGTTTGGAATTTTGAGAGTTAATGGGTGAAAGAATCATTCGCGATCCACAAATTATTTTTAACATTTGTTTCTTAGATAAATGCTCTTTTTTTTTCTTCGTAGTACTGTCAAGCGACATGACTGTAGGTATTGGTCGGATTCCAACCCTAGATCTTTAGAGAAGTACATATTTTACATCCAGAAAAATTAAATGTGTGGACTCAAATAGAACTTACCCACATAGTATGCAGACATATTGTAAAAATTATAAAGGTAACAATAAAATAAATACTTCAGAACAACTGCGGCGTCCGTTCTTTCTTAATTCACTATTTTTCCAACTTTTATATGGGGTTGATGGTCCTGGTTAAACCTCTTCACGATCACGAGTTTTTAGTCCAGTTAAACCTTTCTTTCTTCGTCATTCTCGACCCCATCCACCCTTCCTTGCTTTGGTCTCTCTACACACTTCCATTTCCATAGCCCTTCTGATGGCGACATACTCACTATCCTTTCTCATCAGTTGCGTTTATTACTTTACCATTCTTTCCTGCATATTTCTGGATATGTCCACAACCTTATAATTTTATTGTTCCCCCATGCTTTCTTTCTTAACCTTGTCTTTCTTTGTTCATTCTAACATAGGGTTGCCTTTTAAAAATAAAAATAGAGGACGTACATAAAAGTCATTAAAAAAAATCGGTTAAGTGCAAGCTATACTTGCACAATTGGTGTTTCGTGTCATCAGCCCCCCACTTAACCTGAGCAAACCTCGACCGTCCGATCTCCGCCCATCTGCCGCGCTACCCGTATCACATCGCGTATGCGCGGAGCTGAGTGGGGAGCGTTTCGACGAAGCCAGAGTAAAAATTTTGAAAAATGTGCAGGGTTACTTACATCGTGAGAAATATTTTTTGTAGAATAACTTTTTTTTTAACCAATGGTTCAGCAGTTATAAGGAAATAAACAATTAAATTGTTTAAAACAATTGTACGCGCCAGACTTGTTTAATCCTGATAATTTTGGCTCAATCAACACCTATTTCTCAATGTTCATGACTTTTTTCAGATTTTCCTGAGCGATCCTTTTAGTGATAAGGGTGGGTTGCAGCAATTTTTAAGCGTATTCTCGAAAAATGTTTAAAATATTCAAAAGAAAAATACATTATATATTTCGTTAAATTCGTGCTTCCATAAGCTTTCATTTGACACCTTAAACTAGAGGTCTTCGACCTTTTTGTTATCCAATGACCAGGTTTGGGATTTTCCACCGACCGGCGCGCCGCAGGCAAAAACTTTTCTGGGCCACGCCCAAATTTTGCCACATTTCGTCAAGAATTCACCCAACTACTGCCTAGTTTCGTAAATTAAATTATTATTTTTTTCGGTTTTCGTCTAAACAAGGTAATAGATCTAATGTAGACAATATTTTAAGTTTTGGATAATTTACTACGTATTTATCGAATTTGTTTTTTTTGTATGCTGGCAGCAAAAAAAATGAAAAGCGGCCAGCGGACCGCGGGTTGCAGACCCGCGTTTCCAAAAAAAAAACACCACAATCAGAATTCCAAATATCCTCCAGAATCAAAATTCAACTTTTTATGTCTCGCGTCTATAATTGGGCCACCACACTCTATATCTGTGCAAAATTTCAAATTTTTACAGCGAATAGTTACAAAGAACATCGCCTGTGACAAACGGACGGACGGCCACCGAAATGATTCCATAAGTGTTCCGTTTTGCCAAAAATTAACAAAACGGCACGGAACACTAAAAAGTTTTAACATATCTATTGCGAAACTCTTTAAACTTAAGAAAATAAAACCATTTTTCGAAAACTGATTTTAAATTAGTAAAAACGGAATCCGTATTTACTTCCGAGAGGACAAAGATGCCGTTAAAATAGACATTTGCAGCATTTACTTAGTGCTAATTCCTGTGCGTCAGAGAAAAGAGGACGGTAAGACAAAAAAGAGGACTGTCCTCTGGAATAAAGGACAGTTGGCAACCCTATCCTAACATTCTCATTTCTCTCACATCTAACCTCCTTTTATGCACTTACTTTGTTGGTCATGTTTCTACTCCATGCATCATTGAAGGTTGAAGGTCTGACTAGTGTTTTATAAAATATTGGACTTTATCTTCCATTTGTACCACGATCGCAGCATACCGGAGACTTTTCTCCATTTCTTCCAACCTGCTACGTGATATTTCCAAATCCAGTGCACCATTTTCATTGAGATTGGTATTTAGTTATTTGGCTCAATATTTATTTTATTTTATTCAGCTTTTCTTCTTGCATCCATACTTCTGCCCTTTTATCTACATTGAACTTCATGTACATGATTTTCTTCCATCTGATTTGTTACCGGTTGGGGACCTTCTCCAGTCTCATGCCCTTCAACGTCATTCCTGTTGGTGCTATATATGAATATGATTCATGGAACGTCCGTTGCAAAACTCTAAGTTCTATTATCTCTATCTCAGAAATGAGATATTGGTGACACTCTTTCTTGTTTGAATAGAAAAAATTATTAAGATCCCTACAATATTTCGGTATGAATATGAAATAACCGTTTCAAGGCTCATCAAACTATGATCCATAATTAGTATTCTAAAACTAGTTAGTTCCATTAGGAATAATTTATTAAAAAAGTATTTTAACTCAGTCTTTATTATTGTGTATTTAGTAAGTATTTAGTTACGCTTGGGTAATGTATGTACACACATACAGAAAAAAGCCTTTTTTGCTATGGTTTTGCTAAGTTATAAAATATCATATTCTCATGATGAAGCAATACGGAACAGCGACATAACGAGATCATTAAATTTTTTCATTTCTCGTAAATCGCAGCTTGGAGCACGTGTCGTTCCAAAAGCCACTATACGAGCGCCTTTTGGGGTCCGTTCTTTAGACTTTGAGGTGTCCCCGAGCATGGGTGACCCCTTGCTTACATCATAATGAATTGTCGACTTAAATTAAGGAAGCCAGTTGCAATCAGCTGATTTTTAACGGGGAACAAAGGCTCACTAAACGACAAAAATGATAAATAACACGGTAATGAAGACAAAGATGAAAAGAAAACATTCCCCGTTATAGTAGTTAGCAAATCGTTCGATGAGGACGCAACGTTCCTAATTTTAGTCGCCAATACTCAAGGAACGACTAAATATACGACCCTAAGGGACTTGAGAAACCCAGTAAATAGTTTTAAATAACAAATGTGGAAGTTTTTACTAATTCTGAACAATAATATCCAACTGTAATCCGTATATTCATAAGAATGAAGTGTTTAAATTACTAGTGACAGCTGTAAATTATAAAATTAACAATTTTGTCAAAACAAGCTTGTACAAAAGTTTCATGGCAAACCAAAAATTGCAAAAATAGTCAAAATAAAAATTTGCATGAAAATGTACAGGGTCTTCCAACGAGGACTGAACAGGGGCTCATTTTTGAGCTTCCTTGTATTTAAAGAAAAATCTAAAATAGCCAATCGATGTACTTTTTCCTGCAGAATTCAAAAATGAAACCAAAAATTTATTTGAACCAGAAACAAAAGAGTTACGCTATGGATAAGGTGTTTTTTAAATGGAACATAGCTTCTTTTATACGATTTTCGGAACGAGTGATTTTTTTTATGTCCGTTCTGATTAAAATATTTAATATTGTGACAGCTATTTTTATTAAATTTTAATGTTTTATCCAGTATAATTTAACTTCAACCTGTTTGAAACATACACTAGGTAATAAAGGTAAAATCACCTTGAAATCCTTCAAAGTCAAAAAATTTGACAAATTTACTATAATATTGCCGAAATGAAATATTCATTAGATGAGAGATTGCAGATTGTTATCTTGTTCTACAAATGCCAAGAAAATGCAAGAGAAGCAAGGAGAAGATTTATTGCAATCTCTCATCTAATGAACATTTCATTTCGGCAATAATAGTAAATTTGTCAAATTTTTTGACTTTAAAGGATTTCAAGGTGATTTTACCTTTATTACCTAGTGTATGTTTCAAACAGGTTGAAGTTAAATTATACTGGATAAAACATTAAAATTTAATAAAAATAGCTGTCACAATATTAAATATTTTAATCAGAACGGACATAAAAAAAATCACTCGTTCCGAAAATCGTATAAAAAAAGCTATGTTCCATTTAAAAAACATATTATCCATAGCGTAACTCTTTTGTTTCTGGTTCAAATAAATTTTTGGTTTCATTTTTGAATTCTGCAGGAAAAAGTACATCGATTGGCTATTTTAGATTTTTCTTTAAATACAAGGAAGCTCAAAAATGAGCCCCTGTTCAGTCCTCGTTGGAAGACCCTGTACATACGAGTGTATACCATCCAATGATCTACCAGTTTATAATTTCGTCCTACTCTTAGACCTGTTTAATGAATTCAGGGATTACTTACTACTCTTAGATTAGATATAAAAATAAACATCAAATCGAAGTAGGCTAAAAAGCTTGCTGGTATAACAATTTAAAAATTCAGTGGCAATTTCCAAATTCAACATATGAACACATATTTTGATGACCCACATATTTACGTCGAATACGTCGATTATAGTATTTTATGAGAAATTTATGAGAATATTATTATAACAGTATTTTTGTTAAAGACAAGTGACAGTTAGTTAAAACATGTCGTCATGTCCATTGCCAAAAAAATAAATGTGCATGTATCTGTTCACACAATTTTATTCTCACGATTTCGAATGCATTTTAAGAAACACGTTTATAGGTAAAAAATGTGTGAATATTTGTACCTGCTTTATATTTTAATTACTCATATTTATTTAGTAAATATTTTTCTTGAAATTATGCTCAAAATATGATTTATTTCCTATAGGAAAACTACTGTTGAAAAATCTTGATAATATGGCGAAGGTAAATTAATGTATTGTGTACAAAATTTAAATTCTATTTGCACAGACATATTGGATAATTATTTGGTTGTACCAGACACTACAAGTAGCTACTGAAATTAGCAAGAACGCAAAGTAAATTTAATTCGCAGTGTCTGTATGTGTATCTGTTTTTTTTTACACACTTCTTCAGTAAAGTGTTATTTTCCCCAAATAGTTACAGCATACTCAAAAAGACCGTCATTAAAATTTAAGTCGCATATTTTAAAAATAAGTAGGTTTATTTGCATCGGACCCAAGCAAAACTTGAAACTCTTAAATTTTTGAATTCTCGACCGTTGCACGCGTTGCCGTGAAAACAAAGAATTGCAGTTTATTTATGTCAAAATTATTTACAATGAACAAGATTTTAGGAACCTTCTATTTTAAGTGCAGGATATATTTCATTGGATGAGTTACGCAATAAATTCGATTTTTATTGATTTTTCAATGGCCCTACAATACTGGAAATATGTACTTAATGTAACACTTTTGACGTCTCAGCTAATGGGATCACGTTTTATAAAGTTCGAAATTCGCGCGAAAATTTGCAATAGAAAATCATTTTTTTTTTGTTTATAAAGACCAAAATAAATTGATAAAAACAATCAACAGAAATATTTAATTTATGTAGGGAATATAAAAAAATATTTCAGATTTATTTGCGTTATATATTATGCATATTCCCTATTATATGTGTCCCCTCCCCTAGACGAATATCTAGCTTCTGTGACATTAATACCTAACTAAACCAAAGAAATTCCAATCTAGTTCCATCAGTTAATAACTAACAATTTTTTATTAATCCTAGTTATTAAAAAGGAATCTCGTAAATTCTGTCCATTAAAATTCAATAGACTGGATCAAACGATGCAATATATTTGCAACCATTATACATGTAACACGTAAAAGATCCTTTACGAGGTGCACACATCGCTCTGTTTCACACTAATAAGCTAAAACTGTGATTTTTTTGCAATAAAATTCATTCATTTATAAAAACAATGCCTAGGTCTTTTGTTACAGTCCTTTAATTTTTTAGTATTTAGGTAATTATTAACTTTCTGGCAATTTTTTCCGATTGCCATCTATTTTGATGGTACCTAATCAAATTCTGATTAAACATATGGAGAATCATGTAAAGAGTAGATTACCGATATTTGCTAATTGTTAACAGTGGCGCACCGAGGGAGGGTTTTGGGGGTTGACACCCCCCCCCCCCCCCCAGAGACATAATTCTGTTCTGTAATCTGCTTTTAAGTATTTATTATTTTTGAATAAAATGTTTCTTATTAATTTAATTTTTTTATATTCTTCTCAGCCCTCAGCTTAGAATTTCCGGTTCTATTAAAATCTGTACTAATTTGCCATAATTCATAATTTGTCCTACTAAAAATACCGTTATTATTAAAAAAATACGAGAAAAATTTGTCGCCTACCCCGCATTGCCTACGGCGCTTTATATGCCAAGAAAATTTTTGGTGCTAAAACCCCCCCTAGCTCGAATTTTGGTGGTAAAACCCCCCCTAGGTCGAATTTCTCGGTGCGCCACTGATTGTTAATATACCTATTATTTGCTACGCTTTTTAAACCTTTGTTGGGATTATGGTACATTTGGCATACTAACAGTTACAATACACTAAAACTGAATTGGCACTAATAGTGCCGTGCAATAGAAAAACCTAGTAAATCGCCTTACTAGCTTTTTGTTTTGATTGCATATTGGAAATCGCAATAAAATGATGCATTAATAGGTATTTTTAAAAATAAAATCATTGTTTTCGTTACCAAGAGTACGTTTTTTAGCAACTCTATTGCGATAACGTTGCATAAATCAACACATTGAGTTACTGAGGATGATTTGCATTTTTGATGTCTCTTTGACCTATAAACAACTTTAAAATATAGTAAATCAAGTTAAAAGATTTGTATTTTATTTATTCCCAAGTAAAATCAACTTAAGCTGACCTACTATATGCATATTCTTAATAAAACAAAACAAAAAACTAGTAGCTCTATTTACATTATTAATTTAGAGTATTTTTCTAGATTTTCAAAGTATTGGTGCTAATATATTATTATAGATTCCCGAAAAAGCAATCTAAAAACCTAGTAAGTCTAGATACCTACTAATAAAAATAAAAAATACACTATATTGTAAACACCAACGTCCAGATTCACTAAGAAAGTTTGAGATTTAGTACTGATTTGAATTAAGATCTTCTAGTTGATCAGTTATGTTTTGACAAGTTTTTTGCTTGGTCTTCAAATGATTTTCATCTTGGAACGAGTTGCTAGAGTGAATTTAGTTCTATTATTGTCGAAAGTGCATACTAAAATTGCCCTTTTCTTTATAAATTTGCGAAAAAGCTCCAAAATAAATTCATAGTATAAAATTTAGTTGTCTTATTCTTAGAGTTGTCAGTTTAAAACTTTTGGTTGTCAAATTATACCGGACTAGCGTTGGATAATCTGGCTGCAAATGCCTAGCCAGTCGGGTTATGCTCGTATTTTTAGTTTTTCATGAAGCATTTGTCAACGTGCGTGCAAAAGGCAAAGACAAATGTATTTTGTGGCATGAGGCAATCACAGGCACAGGCCTGTAAAAATATAGGATCAACTTTCGTTTAGCTGAAATGAGCTATATGAGAAATGTCGTCACAGTTGGTCTTAGGAAGCTTCCCTTATAACAGAAACACACAAATTTTTCTGCGGAAATGCGTCATTTCCATTTTCCGGACTTAGGTAAATTGGGGCCAAGCGAATCGGAGGGCACTCTAAGGTCGGAACAGGGTTAGCACCTGGTTAGGGGCTCTGACAAGTCTCTTTCCTCGCAGGCGAAGAGACTTGTCAGGGCCCCTAACCCGGTGCTTACGCTGTTCCGACCTTAGGGTGCCCTCCGATTCGCTTGGCCCCAATTTACCTAAGTCCGGAAAATGGAAATGACGCATTTCCGCAGGAAAATTTGTGTGTTTCTATTATAAGGGAAGATTCCTAAAACCAACTGTAACGACATTTCCCATATAGCTCATTTCAGCTAAACGAAAGTTGATCCCAAACATTTATAAAGGTGACTACAATAGTAGATATTGTGATCATCGAATAGGCTTCGAATGATGCATTTCCGCAGAATTTTTTTTGTCATTTTGTGTTTGGGGAGGCTGCCATATACCGAAAAAAAAAATTTTTTCTTATATAAGTGATTTCAGCTAAACGAAACTTTACCCAAAATATACTTCATGCAAATTGTTTAAATTTTTTTAGGTAAACTTTGTTATTGTTTCTAGTGCTGATTTTAAACATGACCACCATTTTTTTTTCAGCGCGAAAGGGATTTTCACAATAAGGGTACTAAAATTTTAAGAAAGTATACAAAATGAGATTTTGGTTAATTAAAGTTTTATTACTACAAAGCGTTGGCAATTGATTTAGAACTAAAATCTACTTAAATATGATCCAAAAAGCATTTTACAGAAAATTATTATAATTCTTTATGGTATCTCTCGTTTATTGTGAAAAAAACCCTACGTGATCATCACCCAAAAAACCATAAAACTGTAGTGTCGGCATATTACCTATACAATGTAATTATAAGGTTGGAAGACAATGTAAAACATGTACTATTCTGGGCACACCATTGTACTGCCCAGAACAAATTGGACGCTCTTTACAGCATTTGCCATCTTCGTCAACGAAAATTGGGGACCAGAAAGCATTACTTACAAATATTTTGTCATTCGACCATGAAAGCAGACTCTATTCATGGCAATATTGCCAAAAAATGGAATAAAACACCAGAATCTTGAAGACTTAGAAAAATTAATAAAAGAGTCAAATAAATAATAATATAATTCGGTAATCAGCTTACATGCGGATTTTAAAAAATTTGAAAACGGCTGTATTCCGTTGTATACTGGTACTCTATTCAAACTGAATGAGATTAGAACGGTGCATTTTAAAAAGGGATCTAAAAAGCTCTACTACAACCTTTCATTTGAACAAGAAGAATTCTCAGAGGTAGTTTTTTTGCATCCCAAATTTAAGCTAGCATTACAGGAACCTCATACATTAACTAGAGTCTAGCTAGAGGATTAAATACAAATTAGAAAAACATCACCAGAAAAGAATTATTACCGCATATGCAACCTCGTAAACAACTTTTTTGGCTAAATTTCTCATGCTCGGATGACCTAGACGATTTGGGAAAGACGACTACTCAGTTAACTCAGTTTTAGGGATAATGAATTCATACTGGGCGCGTTCCTTTTTACACCATAAATTCACCTGGTGGAACCGTGATGTAACCAGACTTTCAACAAACCGTTCTTTTATTTGGGATGGATGTATGATGCCCCGTTAAAACGCGTCTTAAATGACTGGTGGATTTCCGATTGATTACACCTAATGCAACCAGCGTTTCACCATAAACAGAATGTGTTTTTTTTTTGGTTTATGCCTTTGATGAGTAATAAATATATGCTTTGATGGAAACCATAACCTTAAAAATGTATAATAAAATGAATCTGTCAGAGTCTCTTGATGTAAATTTTGTCTATAACAATGTTAGTCGCGTGAATAGAAAAGAAAAAATACATACTTAGTTATTTACTTACAATTTCTGCCAAACAAAATTAATACCTGTATGAACTTTTCGCGCGCTACAAGCTTTTAAGACAATAAATTTAACATAATATCTTATATCTGTTTCAGTGATAACTTTGATACTATTTTTATTGGGATCCACCCATGCGAACTACGTCCACTTATAAATAGCATTTAGCATTACCACCATGAAAAACTATACTTATTTTTTTCTTTTAGTACCTACATTTTTTTTACAAGATTTTATTTAGATTTATTTTTCTTACATTCCTATAGGTCTTATGATTCCTTTTAAATTATATTTTTTCAAATATCGTATCTACTATTAGGTGTTCAATAATTACTTCGTATATTAATTTTATTACTTTTTTATACTTTTTCTTACTGTACTAGATTTAAATTAATTTGTACTAAAAAGTGTGACGTTTTCATATAATATTTGTGATCAACGGAATAGGTTTTAAATAAATAAATAAATTTATTTTAGTCTGTTGTATTTACGATTGTAAATATACACCTTCAGTAATTGTGTAAATTTTATCAATCTGCAAATATGAACCATAACTGAAGCCCTGGCAACAGCCATTTTAAAAAACTAGGTGGGGGATATTTAGTTATTCCGATTAGGAGTAGCCCTGAAATATATGATTATTTTAAAATATAAACAATGGTATCTCTTTCTTGCTTCTAAATCTATGAGACTTGCAGTTAAAGGATTCAATGCTTAACATGCCTAAGTCTGATTTTTATCATTTTAATGGTAATGAGCTTAATATTTTTACGAACTTTCTGTCCATATAATGAAGATCCCCGTAAGATGTTCAAAAGTTCATATACAGCATACTAACTCGAAGAAAAATACCAATTTGATATTATAAGTGCCTGTATTCCGTACCAATCGTTGCTAAAATAGGAGAGTCTTAATTTGCTGCAGCCTAGCAATGTTCTCCTGTGGAGCGTTCTCTCAAGATGTAGAATACAACCCCTACAATCGGTAGCACGTGTAGGTACTGCAGATAGGCATTTAGTTTATTATTATTAACTAAGTGCATACCCCGATACATTTATACCGGAGTATGCATACTGTAGGAAAAATAAAGCTAAATTATATACATTTTAACATAAAAAAGCCTCAATTGCGGATTTTACGAGATATTTGTGTGGAACATCAGCAAAATATTAGTTAGGAATTAATGACTATGTAGAACTTGAATAAACTATGTATGTATATTTATTTTAATAGAAATAAATTCATTTTTCCTTCGATTTTATTATTTATTACTTTCCTACTATTTTGAGAAGTATGTAGATCTTTTTCCGTTTTAGTATACAGTCGGGAGATAAATTATTCGTCCACTTATAAAATTTTTAAAAAATTGGGATAAAATTAAAGCTACTTAAGTTTATTTGCTTTTCATTAACAAAATAAAAACAACTGTTCTTGTACTAAAAACTGTAATATAAAGTCCAACCTAGACAATGTCTTTCAAAAATATAATTAATAATAAAATATAATTTCTTAAAAACCAAGGGAGAAAAATTATTCGTCAACCAACATTTTTTTTTTTTCGAAATTGGTCCAAACATGCCAAAACTAATAACGTGTGGGGTACCCTTTTGATTTTATAATTTGTCTACCAGTTTTATAACAAAGCCTATTTCAATTTTTGACCATTCTTCTTGACATCTTGCTTTTAACGCCTCTTCGTTGGAAATTTTATGTTCTTTCACCCTTTCTTTGGATTGGAACGTCTAGGGATTGCGGTGGCGTTTCCAACACTCTTGGTACGCTATACAGTATCCACTCGTTAACGATCCGCGCTGTTTGCTTTGGATGTTGTCTTGTTGAAATAAGAAATCGTCTCCAATTCACATTTTCTCCGCGCTTTGTCTTAAATTCTTATTTAAAATAGCCATGTAGACGAATCGATCCATAGTTTCGTCAATAAAATTAGAAGATTAGAACGGTACCCCCTCCGTGCTTTACCGTTTGAATTCAATTTTTAGGTTTGTTGGCTTCCCCGCGCTTTCTGTACCCCAAAACCTTTTTTTAATTTTACCAAACAACTCAATTTTTATTTCGTCAGTATACGAGTATATGATGTTTTTACAGTAGGTACTCAGTATTTTTGTCAAAATGTCTCTGACCAAACTCGAGATGCTTCTTCATATTTTTCTTATTTACTAATAGTATCTTTCGACCAACTCCTACCTGTATATCCCGGCTTCTTAAAAAATTTCTTATTATTGTTACATGGATAACCTTTTTGTAATCACTGGTTTAACTTTGCACTGTATGTCGCAGTAGTTTGCTGATTTTCACTAACTTTTCTTAGTATTTCTTGTTTCTCTCGAAAAGTCAGTACTTTTTCTTCCTCTTCCTGACAAGGTTTTTGTTGTATGGATTGTTTCATATTTTTTTATAATACATTCAACTGTTGACCGGCTTCTTCCAACAATTTTTCTTATGTTTCTTTGAGATCTTTTTTCTTGATATAATTTTAATATCAAATGTCTGTATTATTGAGGCAGTTCTGATGATTTGCGATAAATTTTAAAATTTGCTGTATTCTTTAGACCACGGAGTCTCAAACTGCTATTAAAAATAATTTAGAATCTATATTTAGGAATTTTCTATTACTATAAGAACAGATAAATACATTCTATGTACATCTTTAATTTTTTGTGAAAGTGGACGAATAATTTTGCTCGCCGATATTTTGTCAAATTATCTTTCTTTTGTCTTTTTTGTCCAAGGGATCTTGATAAATTTGAAGATATTGTTATATTCATTTCTCGGGAAAAGAGATATCTGTTAACTTATTTTTAAAATTTTACTAAATTTAATGTACTTAGAAGTTTTATCTATGTCGTTGAAAAATTACAAATGGACGAATAATAAATCTCCCGACTGTAGTTGCAGGATCTGTCCCTTTGTTTTTTTTTTTCATAACTATTATTCGCCCAGTAATGCTCAATTACATATCAAAATGAAGATCAGACAGGTTAGGTACACATTGTTGCGCATCAATGCAAAATATACATAAGTTCGTGATACAATATTAAACACAATCTTACACCTTTTTAGTGAATCTGAACGTCTAATTTTTTCTTTTATCATATTTGGCTACGTGCCCGCTTGCGTTTTGAGTATACGAATTAGTAAGACAGATTTCTATTAAATATTACAGGCACGTATTTAGATCAAAAGCATCATTAAAATGTATCTGGTACACCAAGAACTGTAAAAGTGTAGTATACTTTTACTGATACACACATGTTTTGATGTACCCTAATTAGGATTTCACTTAAAACCATGTATTAAAATAACGGCCAGTCCTAAATTACCAAAAAACAACTCTTTGTATGGTAAAATTAGAGGAAAGACCATACCCTGATTTTTGTTAAAGTTTACAAATATTATACACTAGAGCGTTGTTAAACCCACACAAATGTAAGCTAACGTCGTTTAAATACATTTCTTCGTTTAGTATCTTCACCTTTGATCTTGCTATGCATAATAAGGTTTCACTTTTCTGCAGCAAACCGAGAAAATCACCTCATTGTACTGCTTATGCCATATTTAGCAGATTAAGAATAACAACTATTGTTTAATATACTCATTTAACATTTTGGACCGTATAAATGTTTAAATAAACTAAAGGCGTTGTTAATTTTTACGATAAACTAGGGACAAACGTTTTTTCAGTTTTCGCTGCTGTAACGTTATACAGAGGGGGGGGGGGGTTATAAAGCCCTGACCTAATCTGTTAATAGAATAGATGTTAATCTGCAAATGTACTATTTAACCCGAACAAGATCCTTGTACAATATTATGTAAAATAGTATGCCATCCACTACCACTAGTGCCCCCTTCCTCTTGCCTCAGAACCGACAAAACTGGTTATCACCGATTTTAATGAATTTTACGTATTTTTCGGAAGTGATTCGGCTGCCGGCGCCGGCAGCCCTAGCGGTAACCTTGCTGGGTGCCGGCAGCGGCAGCCGGCAGCGAATAAGGTCCTTTAATGTCATTTTACAACATGTTTCTCTAATTAAGATATCTAAAATGATTTTTTTATTTACCCCAGCCTTCAAGGCTTCTTGAGTAGTAAAGTTTGGCAAGTTCTGGAAATATTAGTCTTTGTTTTGCTTGAGAATTGAAATAAGCTTTGGATGAAGTATGATCGTGATTTTGTTCAAGCTCCATGATGCACAGAAATTGTTTATGTTCACTTACTTTCAAGAAAATACCAGCCTGGAAGCTTTGCTTATACGTGGAACACTTCCTTGTTGACTTTCATTTTTTGTCTTGAATGGTCTATCCGCCTTTAACACAGGCTAACCGCAGATAATAGTACTTCAGAGCCGGATTAATATCCACCACAGTATTAGGATTTCGTTTTCTTTGATTGTCAATTTTTCTGCTATTACGCAACCAAAACTAATTGTTAGTGGCTTTCTTGTAGTCCACCAAAACGCAATTAAAATTCTCGTATGAAGAAAATTGATCACCTACTTTCACGATTTATAGTTTTTACGCAAAATTAAAACAACACAATGTTTACATATCATTTAAAAGGCGTAACTATTTTTATTTTAGGTTAGAACTGCCGGCACCCGAGAAATTTTGTACTCGGGTGCCGGCGCCGGTATCCATGCATCAACATTTTGGGAACCGGTGCCGGCAGCGAAGTCACTTCCTATTTTTTTAGCTGTTGATATTCGAATTAAGGGAGTAGAAATTGACCTTAATTTTTTTTAATCGCATTTTGGCTCTAGTTTGTTATTATATTGGAGATTCCCAATATATCAAGAAGGAAAATGTTTCCTGAAATTAATGTGACTTTACAATCTGATGGGTACAACATAATGTGGCCAGAGATGCGAAAAAAATTACCCATTATCATCAATCAATGTTACACCCTTCTCACAATGAGATAATAAAATAGCATTAATTTTATGAAACATTTTCCTTTTTGATTATTTCCGATACCGATACCTTCTCTAGTTTTCCAATTATAGTCAAAAATGAGATTTTTTGACAACTTTTGGGCCCATTTCTACTCTCTTAATGTGAATATCAGCAGTTAAGTGCCCGTTATGTTACTAAATTTTAATAAAATGATTATTAGTTCTGTCGGTTTCTGAGGTAGGCGAATTGGTGACAAAGGATTGAATACTATTTCAAATACTGTTATACAATGTCGCTGTTCGTGTCAAGTAGTACAGCGTTATTGATTATTTTTGGATCAATAGATACTTTTTTATTTGAAGAATTTAAATTTAAATAATAATTGTAGATTTGTACAAGAACCACCAGGAAACGTAACTGAAAAAACAACTTAACATGAAATAAGCGAGCTTTAAACTAGCTTTAAGTTTTATTACAAGGCTGGCCATACTGTTTTTTTGATTTTTAAGTTCTACTCGCTAAGATCTCTAGTTTCTGTTAAGTTACTACACCCATATTCGACTGTTTTTCTATAATTTTAAAAATAAAAATAAATTCAAGCAACCCTCCATACCCTTCGTATATGAGTCGTATAGGGTTTCTATGAAAATATCGTCATAATTCGTCAATCTTTAGTCAAGTGACAGGTGCTTTAACCAGGTGTTTCCATAGAAACCCTATACGACTTGCATTAACTCATATACGAGGGATATAAAAAATTATTTAAGTTTCGTTTTATTTTTTGAAATTATAGGATAACAGCCGAACATCGTTGTAGATAACTTAACATAAAATGGAACTCTTAGCGAGTAGAATTTAAAAATCAAAATATAATATGGCCAGCCCAGCAAACAAAGAAAATTAAACTCGCTTATTTGATGTTAAGTTGTTTTTCAGTTACGTTTCCTGATGGTTCTTGTACAAATCTACACATTTTTCTTCATTTCATCTCCTCAAATAAAAAAGTTATCTATTGGTCCAAATATAATTAAGAACCCTGTACATTGGCAAATTGACAATAAGGCGTGATTCTATTAACAAATGTATAAGGTAATAAAGGTTAAACAATTCGACCTTCTGTATTACGTCAGAAGAGAGAAACTTCAAAAGGGTGATTTTATAGTTTCTTAAGCAATTAGTGGACCACTTAACTAAAGTCGCAGTTTTAAACACTGTGATTGAGGGTAAAGAAAAATAACTTGTTTTCACCCCTCTCTCTCTCCCCTCCAACACTTCATTATGTGATACCCTTCTCAGATGATAAAATATCACTAATTTCAAGAATCATTTTCAAATTTTTTAAATTTAGACAAGAAAGTGTTTTTTGCCATACATTTTTTTAATGGGAATGTCGATATTCCTAAAAATTCTGTCAGTCTCCTTGTCAGAAAATAATACAGAGGTTGTTCACTATCGACGATTCGATATTTTGTTAATATTAAACGGCTTTAACTTTTGTTAATATTTAACGGCTTTAACTTTTTCTTTCACAAATTAAGAAATAAATAACAAAAATAATGTAAACTGTATTATTAAACTGGTCAATATGGATCCATACACAGCTGACGCTGACGCATGAGTTCGGCCAATCGGAATCACTCTAGCGGACTGAATGGGGTCAACAACACTTTAGCTTCGGGTACATCAAGATCTACCACCTACTTTACTGCTTAAGCAACTATACAAACAGGCGTGCATATTATCAATATATTTTCCTAAGGTAGTCCCTACACGATCACTATTACTGTGAATAGTTCACACAACAGTAATTAATGCTGTCAGTATTATAAAAATATTTAAAAAAAGCAAATAATCTGCAGTAATTTGCTTGAATGTACTTCATTTGATCATTCTATCACGATCAATATTACTGAAAATATTTTTAATACTGACAGTAATAATGATCGTGTAGGGTCTGCTTTAGAACTTGACGGTAGTTTTAATGTACCTAAGCAGTTTCCAAGGGTACTAAACTAGATTCTTTTTGTTTTGCTGCCTAGAAAAATAATGCTCTTCGTCGATCCGTAGTTAACTAATACTTTGCTAGTTTCTGCTTTGATTAGTGCTTCTTAAATTAGTCTGATAGGGTTGAAAACGAAATTAAATTTACCACTAATAATATTTTCGTATTATGTAACGTTTGGGGGTGCAAGAAAGCGATTTGTGTAAATACCTACATCTCGACTTCAGAAAAACTCATTTAGAGGATCTCTTCAAAATCAATTGTAACGATAATTTTATTGACAAAAGAGCGAATAACAATTTTCTGAACGTGCTGTGTAAAACGGAATAGTATTTTTTTTTGACAAATGCTGTAATGAATTAATTTTGGTTATAATTTTAAAATACGGTGTAGTTGTGCTCTGTTAGTATTTTTCGTTTTGATTTTTAACCTTTTTTTAGCAGACAGTTTAAGCTAGTGGGAATAATTCTCATCCCATTAATAACGTAATATAGGTTAAGTCATAATTCGTTGTGTTGCTCGTTCTGGTTAGGTACAATTTCAACCGATTTCACGATTTTCCCATATTAAATAAAAAAAATTGCTGTTAAATTATAAATCTCTACATATTTTTGGCAAAATGCGTTTGTGGAATTAAAAATTCTTTGGATTATTTAAATCTAATAAAAAAATGAGATTTCAAGATCATATTTAAGTTTGGCAATATCCCGGCTGACTCATTTGTTTTTCTTTATAATATTAGAACTTATGACGTCAGGCTCTTTAGAAGCGTCGGATACGGGGGTGATTTAGGGTATTTTTTAAAATGAAAAAAAGTGTGCGATTTGAGAGAAAAAAGTATTGGGTATGTCTGTAGACTACACCAGGAGTCACTCATTCAAATATATGCAGTGAATTTCATAACACCCTGTATTTAAAAATTTAAGAAACATTTTAGACAAACTAAAATTTACTCTTTATTCTTCCAACAAATAAATAAATAAAACATAAATAATTAGGAACTCTCTCTTAGTTAACATTACTTACATATTTTAAAAGTCCTCCTTCTGAGGGGGGAAAACGAAAGAGTTACAATAAATAAACGTCGATATATAGATTTTCGTTTAGAAATATAGGTAAATTTTCTAGAGGGGCTCAGACCAGCTCTAGGGGGACTCAGCCGTCCCTGGCGCCTCCTGGTTACGGCCCTGAGTCAATCAGTTGCTTAAATGTTTTGGTCTATACATACCTCATTCCCAGTTATCCACAATTGCAGTTACTCCATTAAAATATCCCACTTATGTATCCAGTGTAAAATCGTACATCCTTAGTTAGAAATTTTCTTATGTATCATAATTTGGTAACAAACGCCACTCTATTTTAAATAACTTAAGATCTCCTCTAGGCCATAGGTTTTCAGAAAATTTAAGGGATTTTAAAAGAAACTTTTTTCAGCTTCTTGACTTTACGTGGCCTAATTTACACAATCTCGCTTTTCACTATACAAACTTAATTAAAACACCGGCACATTACCAAAAAACACCCAAACTTTCACGGTCATGACCAGATTTGAAGCGCGACTTATTGAAGAACAAACGAAGAGCGAAGAAAGTCGCGTGCGTTTTGTTAAAAGTGTATGGTATGATTAAAAACAAGAATAAAAGGTGAAAAGAGACCAAGAATCCTGTATCTAGGTGGCTATGCGTTTTAGGTAACTTGTTCTTTACAAGGTGTTTAGAATGTTTAAAGTTTTAAGGTACTCGAAGTGTGTCAATTACATTCACCAGGTGTCGCGAAGTCTTAGTCTACAGAATAAGAATCGATTTTTGGGTAAGCTGAGAGAACGTGCTCATTTCAGCAGACGTTTCAGAGCTGGCCGAGTTTGGCTGGTAAGGAAGTAATAGTCCAGCAAATTATTATTTTAAAAGATTCTTCAAATACTATACCTTATAATAGTTATTTGGACTGTTCCAAAAAAAAAAGATGACCATGCTTCTCGGATGAATTCATAAGCTGAGAGCACGCGAATAACGAGAATGTCGAAAGCAATTTTTTTAAATTTCCTATTCTGAAAAGAATTTCTGTTTGGCAATAGGGAATATGCACACAACCCAAATAAATCTGAAATATTTTTTTTATATTCTCTACATAAATTAAATATTTGTTGTGAATGTTTTTATCAATTTGTTTCGGTATTTATTATCAAAAAAAAGGATTTTCCACTGCAAATTTTCGCGCGAATTTCGAAACTTGAAAAAAGCGTGATTCTGTTGGCTGTGACGTCAAAGGTGTTATAATAAGTACATTGCAAATTCCAGTTTTGTAAGGTCATCGAAAAATCAATAAAAATGATATTTAATGCGTAAAGCGTCGATTACACGGGGCTAGTTTACACGCCATTTGCGCGCTTTTCTACTAGCTGTTAGCTGCTTTGCTGTCATATCGCCCACTAGATCAAGCGTACGAGACCAAGCTTGTTTACAAGCCACGTGTAATCATGCGTGCTTTTTACACGCCAACTATCTGACTAGCCGGATACTAGAAAAGCGCGCTAGCGGCGTCTAAACTAGCTCCGTGTAATCGACGCTTAACTCATTAAATGAAATATCCCTGCACTTAAATTACAAGGTTCCCAAAATCTTAATCATATAATAATATATTTCAAGCCGAAATCGATCCTGGAACCTTGCAATAAAAGCTGACATTTTTGCGAAATTTTGACAGATCATATTTTAATAATTTCGACGTAACCCCTTAAATACGCTCCTGAATGACCCCTTCTATATTTATTTTAGAGTCTGATTATCCCTCTATAAGATAGCTTTGAAAAATTGAAAAAAAATTAGATAGTAAAAAATACGGAGTAATTTAAAGGTACCGATGTCCATTGCAAAAAAGTAAAAAAATAGAAATTTACTCGGCGATTGCTCCCTTCCTTTAAAGAATGAAGAAACTGAAAAGTATGGATATCACGTCAGTCAGCATTATGGTATCAATAAGATACTCTAAACACATCGAACTTGGTCAATACACCAAAACTATGTTATTCTATACCCGTTGCATTTTCAAAATAAAATACAGTGTACGCCAAAAAAGTATTAAAAAATGTCTTTTTGAGAAAAATGTTCCAAGAAATATATTTGTCGAAAACTATTTTTTTAATAAGTGCTGCAGGAACAACTATTTTTAATATTAAGTATCTATAAATTTTCAAAGATCCCCTTGCACATGATACAAATAAAATTACACGGTTTAAATAAATGCCAAACTAACTGGACTATCAAATAAAAATATTTTTGATTCAGAAGTAAATGTTAAATTGCTCGCGGCAAGGATATACGATAAAGAAAGTTATGGTGGCAGGATATAAGAACTGCAGTGATGGAATCCGTTTAAGAAAATATTTAAACAAATTATCCACTCATACTGGTGTCTAACCTAAATATTTTTTTGCAGGGAGACACATTGTCTTTAATTAGCCCATGTTTTTGAGAGTGTGCTCAGGTTAAAAAATGTATTTTATCTGAGGGCGCAAAATGTATTTGTTTAAAGCCCCAACGGGTCAACATTTCTGGTTGCGACACCGCACACATATCACCATCAAAATCCGCTTTAAAATTCTTCGCCTTAATTCGTTTTTGCTAATAAGAGTATTTTACCAAGAGTTTCACTTAAACCTCAATCTGCCAACGTTGTTATCGCCAAGATGAAAAATAATAGTCCCTAGCTAAATATCAAAAACCGTTTTAGCACTTTTTTATTCGCACTTTGTTAATTGGAGTAATTTATCTAGTAAAAAGCGTAACAATAACCATCTTCAATTATTATTATAAAACGTTTAATCACGATGAGTGATGTGTAAGTATGATTCCGGATATCAGTTCTCTTGTATATTATTAAAAATGTGAAAGTTGCACTTGCCTTATTAAAAATTCAAATTAAGTATAACCGGCAGAATATGTTGATTAATTTTAATCAATGACAAGTTAAAGATCTCGGTCACCGATGGGTGTGTGGTGTTTGATTTTAGACTAATAATGTTAATATTGATTGCCCTTAACAATGTAAGTAATGAAAATTAGACCAAAGCCAAATAATTCTCCGATATTCGGCCTATTTCATCATATTTTCGGTATTCACCTGAATCTTCGGGTTTACTGCAAAATATTCGGTTTTATTTACATGTGCAATAAATAACCAGACTTCCAGAATACCTCTTATCTAACGTGCAACGCGGAAATCTACCGGCCCTTAACATAAACCACCTAATTCACGAAGATGATAACGGCTTTAAATTTAAGTCGTTTTAGTTAATCAGTTAAGTTTTGGCAACTTTTAGTGAATTGTTTATTATGTGTCATTCAAAACTTTTGTTCCCACATAGACTTCAAGCCTAAGTACTAACGTACCGTGGGCGTCTGAAGAAAAGGGAAATGTAGTCTATTGACACGGGATTTAAAGGATTGGACGTTGGATCGGGAAGGGAAAACATCTACAAGCAATTTGTTCCATAATCTGGAGACCCTAGGTATGAATGAGCGAGAGAAGTGGTCTGTTCTAGGCTTCTGTAGCTGGGCAGTACAGGGATGCATGCGCCAGGGATAATGCGCCTCTCGTTGTTCTGTTAGGAACAGTCAAGGGGGGAGTAATAACGGGTAGTTCTTCAGAACGAAATCCGTGGAACTACCAGTAGAAAAGGAATAAATCCCCAACAGCGCGGCGATGAGCGAGAGAAGGGAGTTTTCTTGTGAGGACTGGGTCTTTGATGAGTCGAAGGGCTCTCTTCTGGATAGGTGATGCCGCTCCCCAGATGTGGGAGTAGTACTCTAGGTTAGGTGGGGGAAACATAGAGAGTGTATAAGTTGGAAGGGGAGAAATATTTTCTTGCTAAAAAGAGAAAACCAAGCTTTTTAGCTGCCAATGTGGCTTCTACAGTAACGTGTTTGTACCAGCTGAGATCATGTTCAAAAGCGACGCCAACAAGATCAAACGTTTCATTGTTCTGTAGGGCTTGACCATTCATGTGGATGGGGTAAGCGTTGCCAGATTTTTTGGGTGCCAGGAAGAAAGACTGGGTTTTGGAGGCATTGAACTGAACAAGGTTCTTGGCACCCCAGTCTAAGATTAATAAAAATTGATGGTCTTGGGAAAGGGATGAGTGAATAGATCTGCGTCTATTATCTAATTCTTGATTCGAGACTTGTCTGGAAAAATGAATATTGGAGTGCAGAGTACTATCGCCAGCATAACTGTGGATGTCAATGGTTATGTCTTATCAGTTAGAACTAGGAGAATTGATAAAATATTAACTTGACTTTTTGCGTATAATGTAGCCAAATGATCCACGCGACGTCGCGGACGAAAGGTAGATAGATAGATAGATAGATAGATAGAATCGTCTTTATTTTAAACTCGGCGAAGGTCAGCATTGCTGTTTGCTTAACCGAGCATGCATAATAAGTTTACAAAATATGATAATTATTACAATAAAAAAAGAAAAAACCTATTCTAAGTTACATTAAGTTAAAATAAATGCGAAAACAAAAATGAATGCAGAATTTATCAAACCTCTAACAATAAAAGGGAATACTTATTTTATCTCAAAATGAATTTTTATGTATATCTGCTCAGCAAAAACTTTCGGTAATTAGATCTAAACGAATGCATACTTAAGCCATCAAACCTATTGCACAAGTCCATATTATAAATTTTAGGAGCCATATAAGAGAAACTTCGTTGAAACAAGGCTGTTCGGTGTTTGGGTAAATTTAAGTAATTGTTATAACGAGTGTTTCGACAGTGCGTCGAATGTCGAAAATTAAGCTTTTCGCGAAGATATAGGGGAACACCTCGCAGAAGTAGTCGATATAAAAAACACGCAAAATGAAATTTTTCTCTGTCCGCCATTGTAAGCCATTTTAACTCAGGCAATTTATATCTAACATGGTCTCTTGCACGCAATCCGTAAATAAAACGAATACATGAGTTCTGAACCCTTTGTAATCGCTTTTTACATATAACATCTAAACATGGTCCATAAACATAATTACAGTAGTTAGCTTGAGAGAGAACGAGTGCAGCACACAGTGATTTTTTCAGTTTAGGGCGTAATATCTGTTTATTTTTATATAGATTTCTCAAAGAGAGAAAGGACTTTTGGATGACTTTTCCCACCTGGCTTCTAAATCGCAATTTGCTGTCGAAAATAACACCCAGATTTTTACACTCCCTCACGACCGGAATTACGGTACCAGCCATAACCAAGTCCAGGCTCTCTGCTGCCCACTCACTGTCAGGTCCAAAATAAATCGCTAGCGATTTATTGGGATTTAATTTTAAGCCATTACTATGAGAATAATTATAAACTGAATTTAAACACTGTGTGAGCTTATCTTTTGCCTCAATAGCACTGTGCTTGTTAAAACTGATTCGTAGTTGAGTGTCATCAGCATATCTCTGCATGTCGCAATCCTTGACAAACTGGCTCATATCTATTGTGTAGATTACAAATAACAACGGCCCCAGAATTGAACCCTGCGGCACTCCCATTCCTATAGTTTTACTGCTAGAACGATTGTTTTCTATGTGTACAAATTGAGACCGATTTGCTAAATAATCTTTAAAGAAATTCACCGAGGATTCATCGAAGCCAAAAGAACGAAGCTTGGCACATAACAGCCTATGGTCAAGCGTATCAAATGCCTTGCTATAATCGAGCAGTACCAGGGCCGAGGTTTCACCTCGATCTGCAGCCGCGATGATATCGTCCAAGACCTTTAGCAAGACAGATGCCGTACTATAACCTTTACGAAAACCGGATTGAGACGGGGAAAACAAGTTATTTTCATTAAAATAATTGACAGTTTGCTCATAAATAATTTTTTCTAACACCTTAGACAAAACAGATAATAAACTAATAGGTCTCAAATCGGACATGTCCCTTGGATAGTGTTGATATACAATAGGTTTATTAGGTATATTAGGTATCCTAATCAAAATAACGAAAACGCTAAGACGTTCTCATAAAAATATTGGGCCTGACGAACGAGACTTTTTTTTTATCTTCTGACAGCCCACGAAGACCGAAGTCTAAGTACTATGTACCGTGGGTGTACTGGGGAATCGACTCACACACCCAGAGCTGGAAACATCCGTATTGATTTCACCAGACCTTTTAAAAGGATTTGTGGGGTGGTACCACCTCGGTCGAGGAAGAATTCCTCTACCATCTTCCAACAACAATCACAAAATATCCATGGTCGAAGCGGTATTCGAACACGCGCCTCTCGGTTGCAAAACTGGCGCCGTACCAACTCGGCCACCGGAGACTTTCAATTTCTGTACCTCCCTATCGAAGCTATGTCTTATTTTCAAATATTTACAAGAAATGCAATGATCACGTGATCCTAGGAAATTTATTTTTGTTCGGTTTTAATGCTTTTAGTAGTGGACGTGTCCTTAAATTCAGCAGATTGTTCCATCGATGGCATTAATGGCAACAGATGTTTTTACCTTTGTCATAATGGGTATGTTAGACAGGGACATAATGCGGCGATAGAATTAATCATTAAATTTAAGAACACATTCATAAGGGTTTGTTTTGGTATAAACGCAATGGGCGAAGCAACAGTGTTTCCCATTGCCCTTTAGGGGTGTTTGTTGTCATAGACGAAGGGCTTACAGTTTATCTCAATACAACTGAATTAAATAGCGCAGACCAAACGTGTCATTTTCATGCAATATCTCTTTTATGGGCACTGTCGCTTTTGCATAAGTTTATTATTTTGGCGATAATACCTCAAAAACCTGTCTCTCGAATTTGCTTATGAGATGAGCTCATTCTAAAATATCTAGAAAAACACAAAATCATTCATGACAGACAGTACGGATTTCGTCACCAAAGATCAACAGCTGATCTCCTTAGCTTTGTCACACATAACTGGAACAAGTCTCTCGAATTTTATGGCGAATCTCAGATTGTTGCTCTCGATATATCCAAGGCCTTTGACCAAGTATGGCACTCCTCAACAAACTACCTTCTTACGGTCTTCCTACCAAATTATGTACCTGGATCGGAAGCTTCCTCTCTAAACAGCGCATATCTGTTGTGGTTGACGGTCACTCATCTAACTTCCATCCTATAAATGCTGGCGTCTCCCAAGGTTCAGTCCTGGCACCCACCCTATTTCTTCTTCACATTAATGACCTGCTCTCTTCAACTACCAATCCCATCCACAGTTATGCTAGCGATAGTACCTATTCTTCACTCCAATATTCATTTTTCCAGACAAGTTTCTAATCAAGAGTTGGATAATAGACGCACATCTACGTACCTATCCCTTTCCCAAGATCTCCAATTAATCTTAGACTGGGGTGCCAAGAACCTTGATCAGTTCAACGCCTCCAAAATCCAGTCTTGCTCCTTGTCATGCAAAAAATCTGGCAACGCTTACCCCATCCACATGAATGGCCAAGCCCTACAAAACAATGAAACATTCGATCTTATTGGGGTCGCTTTTGAACATGATCTCAGCTGGCACAAACACATTACTTCAGTAGCCACATCGGCAGCTAAAAAGCTTGGTTTTCTCTTTCGAGCCAGAAAATACTTCTCCCCTTCCAACTTATCTATATACTCTCTATATTTCCCAAATAAGACCTAACCTAGAGTACTGCTCCCACATCTGGGGCGCGGTATCACCTTCGACACTTAACATCCTTGATTCTATCCAAAAGAGAGCCATTCGACTTATCAGTGACCCAGTCCTCACGAGAAAACTCCCTTCTCTCGCTCATCGCCGCGCTATTGGGGATTTATCCCTTTTCTACCGCTACTTCCACGGATTTTGCTCTGAAGAACTATCCAGAATTATTCCCCCCTTGACTATTCCTAACAGAACAACAAGAGGCCCGTTACGTATGCATCTCTTTACTGTCTAGCTACAAAAGCCTAGAACAGACCACTTCTCTCGCCCATTCATACCTAGGGTCTCCAGATTATGGAACAAATTGCCTGCAGATGTTTTCACTTCCCATCCCAACCTCGAATCCTTCAAATCCCGTGTCAATAGACTACATTTCCCTTCTCTTCAGACGCCCACGGTACGTTAGTACTTAGGCTTGAAGTCTACGTGGGATGTCTTAGATAAAAAAAAACTAACCCGTACATAACAAATTTGGACCTTCGAATCTTATGTGCATATCTACGAGTAGATTGCCTACAGAACAGTAAAACAAACACAAACATTTCAGTATATTTTTATTAAACACAACAGAGATAAAATGCAGTTTTAGTATTATTAGTTTAAAATTTAAAATGGAATGAAATATTTTTACACCGTAACTTCGTTGGATTTTATAAAGTATAAAATGTTCTTTTAACATGACAGGTTGACAGGCACAAGTTTAATACTTTTGTGTACTACTACTAAATTAGTAAAAATAATTATAATTTGAAGTTGAATATAATAATATCCGGTTTACAAGAAATGAAAATCTTGTTGATACTGAATTATGCAATGATGCAAACTTGGAAACATTTTCTTATTGAATTGTTTTTATTTTTCTAATGAATTGGTATTTGTATTTGACAACTGACACAAATAATGGTGCTCTAAAATATTTAACATCGAATAAATACAAATTAAACACTAAAAATTGTTAATGTTTTGAAAGTTTTAATACACTTTTCCAAGAATTCGTTAATATGTGGATGTGGAATGTGGACGAATCATATCGTAAAGCACACGTCCGACCGTAAAAAGATATTTTTGATCTATTAAAATCCCTTCAAAATACTTGAGAGCAGAAAAACAAGTTTATGTGCTCAAATCAATTTTGATTTATATAAACATCATTAGATTAAATTTACTAGCAGATACTGATTTTCTAAAATATTACATTTTGAGAAGTCTAAATAAAAGGTTGTGATATCAGTAGTAAATACACACTAAGAACTGACAGTAACGTCAGAATAATAAGTAGTATTACACAACTGGATTGGTGTCGAAAAGTAAAAAATCCTAAACCATTTATTAAAACAAATAAATTTGAAATAATTATTTTACCGAAAAGAGCCAACGATTCTGAAATGTTCCATCAAGTACTATTCAGCTTTATCTATCTCGACCTGATATTCGCTTATTAGAATGATTTGAGTAATTTAAAAATTGGATTACCTATATTGAAATTTATTCACACTTCTAAGTTCTTTCTCATGCAGAGTTTGAACTGTCAAAATCATCAGCTTGTAGACGAAATAATTTCGTTAAAAATAAGGCGCGTTAAAAATATAATAAATCAGTTAACTAGCTGTTTATGGGTAAGATATACAGAGCTTTATGACGGATGCGTTTGATAGAATGAATAGGATCACAATTTTGTAATCTTACTAAAAGGAAAAGGGATGCGTTTTAATTTACTTTAACATATTTACAAGTTCTAACCTATGCATTAGTTTCGATTTAAAAAAATTTAAAATACAATGTATACCTTTCAATTAAAAATAGCTCTATATACGTTACCATGCATCAGGGTGGATAAATAGTTATTTATGAAACAAGTTGCAAAATGAGCGACTTTTTTGTACTAGATGTGGAGATTGAACCACGAGCGCAGCGAGTGGTTCAAAACATCGTGTGCAAAAAAGAAGCTATTTTGCATCGTGTCTCATACAATATTTTTTGTAATTCAGTTATTATTACGAACAATTATTAAAAAAATATTTGATTTGTTTAAATTCCATTTAGACTAAAATAATGTTAAAGGCATTTTTTGTTTCTATGGAAATAACTTTGATAACAATACTTATTTGAACATGAGTGTTAAAATGAAATCATATTACAACTTGTTTCAAAATGAGCCACATTTGACAATGAAAATCAATGTCAAAAAAGGTGACATTTCATAACTGAATTACAAAATAGTTATTTATGAAACAAGTTGCAAAATGAACGACTTTTTTGCACTAGCTGTGGAGATTGAACCACGAGCGCAGCGAGTGGTTCAACACATCGTGTGCAAAAAAGAAGCTATTTTGCATCATGTCTCATACAATATTTTTTGTAATTCAGTTATTATTACGAACAATTATTAAAAAAATATTTGATTTGTTTAAATTCCATTTAGACTAAAATAATGTTAGAGGCATTTTTTGTTTCTATGGAAATAACTTTGATAACAATACTTATTTGAACATGAGTGTTACAATGAAATCATATTACAACTTGTTTCAAAATGAGCCACATTTGACAATGAAAATCAATGTCAAAAAAGGTGATATTTCATAACTAAATTACAAAATAGTTATTTATGAAACAAGTTGCAAAATGAACGACTTTTTTGCACTAGCTGTGGAGATTGAACCACGAGCGCAGCGAGTGGTTCAACACATCGTGTGCAAAAAAGAAGCTATTTTGCATCGTGTCTCATACAATATTTTTTGTAATTCAGTTATTATTACGAACAATTATTAAAAAAATATTTGACTTGTTTAAATTTCATTTAGACTAAAATAATGTTAAAGGTATTTTTTGTTGCTATAGAAATAGCTTTGATAACAATACTTATTTGAACATGAGTGTTAAAATGAAATCATATTACAACTTGTTCCAAAATGAGCCACATTTGACAATGAAAATCAATGTCAAAAAAGGTGACATTTCATAACTGAATTACAAAATAGTTATTTATGAAACAAGTTGCAAAATGAACGACTTTTTTGCACTAGCTGTGGAGATTGAACCACGAGCGCAGCGAGTGGTTCAACACATCGTGTGCAAAAAAGAAGCTATTTTGCATCGTGTCTCATACAATATTTTTTTAATTCAGTTATTATTACGACCAATTATTAAAAAAATATTTGACTTGTTTAAATTCCATTTAGACTAAAATAATGTTAAAGGCATTTTTTGTTTCTATAGAAATAGCTTTGATAACAATACTTATTTGAACATGAGTATTAAAATGAAATCATATTACAACTTGTTTCAAAATGAGCCACATTTGACAATGAAGATCAATGTCAAAAACGGTGACATTTCATAACTGAATTACAAAAAATAGTTTTTTCTAATTTTGACCTATAAAGTGACACTTTTCAAAACCTACGACAGTTTTGAAACATCTTACTTTTCGTAACTAGTTTCGAAAAGTAAAATATTTCCTAACTGGTGATGAAATATTAATTTCATAACTAATTATGAAAAAATGAAACAAAAATATAAATATTTTGTATTTTTCCCTTGACTTCTCTGGTACAACAGAAGATAACGCGTTTTGAGCTGCCTTTTCAATATCACTTGGGGTCCGGAATTCGACATATTCAATATTTTTAAAAGAAAAAAATTGTGACGCTATACTTCTTTGCAAATAAAAGTTCAAAATCACATCACGACAATCCAGACAACTGTCTACTAGGTACCTACTAACTAGATGAAATAAAAATGTCTTCGTCTGGTGCCTACTTAGATGTTTTGACACAAAAATTAAAATTAATAATTTTATTTATATATTTTTGTCAAAATTAGAAAAAATCTTGTATGAAACACGTTAGGGCATGCAATTTTGTTTAACTCGTATAATTTTGAGGAACCTCGTTTCGCTCGTCCCTCAAATATTACGCTTGTTAAACAAATAAAGCATTTTGTAACTGGTTGCATAAATATGTGGCTATTTTAGAGTCGTACAAAATTAATCAGACCAATAGTAAATCAACCATTTTTTAAATAACAGAAGACGTTTGTTATTAGAAGTATTTCCAGTATTTAGGTACATTTCTTGTAATAAAAAAAAAGTTTTCACTCATTAATAGCAAAGTTTATCTGGCAAGCACCACCCCTACAGGGTGGTCAAAGGCGTTTGTACCAAATGAAATTATTTTGTTACTGAACGTATCGAAATGTAAGTATTGCGAACACTTATGCACAAGTACCTAAAAACAAAATTAACCATTATCAGAATCGTGAAAAGTCAAATAGCATACAGGGAAGAAACAATAATTTAAATAGGGCTTAAGAATAAAGTACCTTAAAATTTTTAAGGTAGGGGGCAATTAATTCATATTTGAACATAACTCTTAGTTCTAAGCAACTTGTCCTAATAATATTTTGCCATATTTTTTAAAATGTACTTTACTTACTTAGGGTACTTTACCCTTAAGCGATTTTGCAAATTGTTGATTCTCCCCTGTATGCTGTTTGACTTTTCACCATTCTGATAACGGTTAATTTGGTTTTTAGGTATGTAGCAATTTTTCGTAATACTTTAGATAAATTTGAAATTTCTTGGGCGACTAAAATCGGTTTCGAAACCCACAGGAGCTCGAAAGTTTTACAGGTTTTGACATCTGTAAGAAACATGTCATACAGATTGTTTCTCTATTCATTGACAAAGTATTGTTCGTTAAAAAAACAGGTAACTTCATTTTCGGTCTGTATAATTTTGAACAGACTTGCCACAGACGAAAGGGAAAGTTGGTAAGATTTTTAGTGTACACAATAATCAATTATTTTTTAAACAACTGTATTTAGTGCGAGCGATAAAACCAAACAATAAGCCCTTTTGGTTTATTTTTTTTCTTATTGTTAAAACAGGAGTTTTCGGGGTTATTGGAGTCAAAACAGCTAAGTCCATGCAACGGATGTAAAAAATTTACGACGGGAGAAGGGGGCAAAGGGAGCGGGTGGAATATTCTTTAAATACGTTAACTATGTCATTTTCGGGGTTACTGTGGTTAATAATATGCTTAATTTTGTTCAAAGTTAGGTAACTTGAACACAGAAGTTCTGAACTTTGAAATCGGCGCAGTTTCACAGTATAAGGATTCGTAATAATAATTCATAAACAATTAATAATAAGTTGCGCTTACTTTAAAGTTCAGAACTTTTTTGTACAATTAGGCTGACCATTCGGCTCAGTAACAAATAGCTAAAAATATTACTCTTCATTCACAATGTATTGACGTATTATCATTAAGGATTGGTGTTATACTTTAAAATTGCGCCGACTTCAAAGTTCAGAACTTCGGTGTACAAGTTACCTATGCACAAAATTAAGATTACCATTAACCACAGTTATAAATACGTAAAAATATTATTTCAGACTTTTCCGTGCTGTTTCATTTGTGAAGTCGGTTCATTTAAAAAAAAATATATCATGTATTCTTATTAACATAATAAACATAGGTATATAAAACTACCTATGAAGACATAATAAAAATATTTGAAAACAGACATGTTAAGAAAATATCATGGTTCAATTGGGCTATAATTGCGACTTTCATATGTTGCTAGTGCACTCCACAGGGTGTTATAATTTATTAGGGCAAAACACCAAATTTTTTACACACCCGTTAATTAGGGAAAACCAGTGTCTTTCTCAAAAATATTACCATCATAGCATTACCAAGGAATCAGCCTACAAATGAAAAAAAATCATTTAAATCGGACTCGAAATACAGAAAATATTTAAAGTCAAACTTAAGACGTATTTTTCCTTATGTCTTATGTATTTTCTACAATAATAAGACTAAATTCATTTTAGCAACAAAAATTTAACTTGGGTTGATCAGGTCAAAATATTTTCATTATTTTATTTTAATATTCACTCGAACAATTTGAGAAAACAGAAGTCAATATTAAAGCAACTAATAATATTTTTATTATTTACTAATCGATAACCCTTATCCCCACCACACCATTTTGTTGTTTGTTAGAAAAGCATAAAATATATTCTTATTAATTTCGTAAATTTACTTACGTACTAAAATGCGTTCAGATCGACTGGTGGCAATGCTATATAGTTTTGATCAAATAATTATTGATCATTTAGGTGTTGCTTAATATTTAGTACATACCTTTTTTACCGTTCCAACATTTCCCTTCTACAATAATTATAATACTGTTAGTACTTTATGAAACGGTTTTCTTTTGGCTTGTAAACTGACAACGTTATTCGCCAAAATAACAAGTAAACAAATTTTACTGGGAAATGCTTAAATAAATATATTTTATATTTTCCAACTGAAAGTATAATTGTTATGGGCGGAATGGTTTTATACTACTTGCACCATGTCAAAATACAAAAGAATCCGATGAATTTGAACACAGATTATTTTTTTTTACTAAACTACAAGTAAGCTAGGCTAGATTTATACAAGGTCATAAATTTTATAGCATCTTTAACTTTCTTCAACTTTTCTTTGCTACGTAACAGTTTCTGCCAAAGTTTCTTGCTTTATATGTCAGACGTTATTGACTATGTTAAGGTAAAAAATCTACAAGCTGCTAAATGATGAAGTCCACTCTTACCCGTATAGAATAATTTGTCAATGTGCATACAGGGTTTTACAAATTCGATGTTGACCATTGGGATATCGTAAACGGTGAGTGATACAGCAAAGGTTAAATTAGTGCAAAGTAGTACAATTTAATGCTAAAAAATATGCAGTCAAGCAATTTAGAATATTCCCCAATTATTAATATAATATATCGTATTTAGAATTTCCGAAGAAAAAAGAAAAACCACCTAAAATTGGCATTTTTTTCTGACTATTTAAGAGATAATATAAAATAACTTTTTTGCACTCCGGAGCTAAAAAATGTTCTTTTAGTCCCTATTTTTAGGACTAAAGTATCACTTTTAATCCATGGGGGATTAAAAATGCTTTAAATCCCTTTAAAAGGTATTTTTAATCCCTGTAGTAACAATAAAATTACTAAAAACTAACGTTAGAGAGGCAATATTTATTATATTAAAACATTGACAACTAACCTAGGTATTTAAAACGTCAAAAATAGACTGCGGCTCGGGCATAAAATGTTGCCTTGTAATATATAATATACTATTATATTTGCATGGCCACTTTTCTCCCTTACAAGATGATGCCCTTAGATCAGAAGTCCGACGTTTCGTTTGTGGGTCACCTTCATCAGGTATTATTTTTTTAATATGGGCCTGTATTTTTTATTGCAGTTTTAACATATGCATGGCTGATTAAATCTTCCAAAATTACTTTAATCAAATTTTAACGTTTCAAACTTAACAAAACATCTTCATTAATTTTGTTTTATCATTAAATAAACTTTGCCATTAATCCATATCTTCCCAACTTAATGATCTGAGGAGAGAACTATATTGGATTCTACGAAACAAGCATGATACAAATAAAGAAGATATGAGACCGCGCAGGTAGGCGTGGCCATGTACGTCACGCTGTGAGTAATTCCGCCATATTTTGTAAACGAGACACGGCGTTGTTAAGAGCGCGTTGTGTTTTAAAGTTATTTTTGGTGTTTTTAAATCACTTTTAAGAGTTTAAAAATGAAAATGAGGTGTGTTGTGTATGGTTGTGATGTGGACAATCAATGCAAGGGCTTTGTGCCTGATATTAAAGTTTTTAGCTTCCACAAAGACAAAGAAACACAAAGAGTTTGGAAGCGTCTGTGCAAACGGGAAGATAAGTTTAATGTGAAAAGTAGAAATAATACACGCTGCTTTGAGTATTCAGGCAAGACTAACTGTTTATTTATTAAAATAAAAGGGAATATTTCCATACCAACAAGCATTGTTGATAAGATGGCATGACATAAAACAAAGTTAATTCTTTAAATATAAACAACAAGATATGCTAGAATCTGTTCTAGATATTTTAACGAAAGTGGTTATGAAGGTAATTTAAAGCATGAAGTGTGTCATGTCATGAATGCCAAATGTGTTTAATGTTTTTACTAACTCGCTTCAATAAAAAAGTTTACTGTGACAAACAATTGCTAAAAATCTCCACGGTAACGAATCACCAGACTTTAATCGAGAAAATACGACAAACAAAGAGACTGAAAAAATGGCTATTTTCTTAAAAAATAATTTGTTGTTTTACTTAAGTTCATAACTTTAGATATTTTTGTCTTGTTTAGTCTTATTTACATGATTAT
Organism: Philopedon plagiatum; assembly: GCA_963971165.1. Taxonomy (NCBI): domain Eukaryota; kingdom Metazoa; phylum Arthropoda; class Insecta; order Coleoptera; family Curculionidae; genus Philopedon; species Philopedon plagiatum. Next base: position 21,150,289 of record OZ020192.1, on the reverse strand, counting down.
TTTAAATCATATACTTTAAAATTTGTATTATAAGCAGGAGGCAAAGTATATTGCCAATAAAATTTATATAAAATCGCCTATAACTAACGCAAACTCTATATTGCGCGTTATAAATTTAAAAAATAACTCACAACGTGACGTCATGCGCGAACCCGGACGAATTTGATACGATTTGGTATCATATCATTTATTGTATCATGCAAAACAAGTAAAACCCTTTACCAATCCTAAATGAGTTGACAACCTTTTAACTATTGATATTAAAAGTAAGAGTTATTTCTATTTGTAGATGTTGTCATTATCATTATTTATTTACTTGCCTGCTTTTTTAATAGGTTTTGTTTGTTTCAATTTAATTTAAACAATTTGGGGATAAAAAGATGTGGATTAACAGAATACCTAGTTTAATGTTGCACATAAAATGCATTAAATAAATTAATCAACATGTGTTACTTCTCTAAGATGTAACAATGAGCAATGAGCCATGACGACTACAATACTGCAATAACAATACAGGTCCGTATTAAAGACGAAGATCTGATAATGGTGGCCCGAAGACCAAACGTCGGACGTAAGATCGAAACGCATCATCATGTATTTATTTTACATTATCTCTTCGAACAAGTAGAGTGATAAAAAAATAAAAATCTCAATGCTGATTTTCGATTTTTGTCGCATATGTTCGTAAGTACTCCGAATATTCAAAATTTCTTGATAATATATTATTCGGCACTAAATTATGCAGATTTGCCCCAATTCACTCATGGCTGTATCTCTTACCGTTGGTGAACATCGAATTTGTAACATCCGGTATATTTGTTCGGTTTTGTGTAAGTTGTAAAAAACTGTGTGTTAACTGTTTAATCAAATCGATTTTACTTTGTTTTGTTTTCCTAGACTAGTGTATTTATATAACTTAACATTATTACATCTGTATATTCTCAGCGATAATTTAATATAACAAGAGAAATTACCCAGTTACATATACTAGGAGACCTCGTATTGAATTATAATAAAAACTTATGTTGAGTAGTAGATATTTGCCAGTTACATGAGAAAACATATATTTTAAATTTCCCAAAGGCTGGCTGTTTTGTTATGGTTTTCCGGGGTTTGTTAAAAGCTTTTAAGACACGTTTTAATCGTCATGATAATTTAAAAACGTAACTCGTCGTTCTAGTCGTTTATACAGGATGGGCAAAAAGAAGGTTTACAATTTCAAATGGTTAATGTATTATTATGTTTGGAAAAAGTAAGGATGGGAGTTATGTATGGAATATAATGTCACTTAAGTGACCACTTCTGGCTGCGCGACAAGTGCTTGTTCTTTGGGTAGCATTTTTCATCGTTTTGTCTCATTTTTAGCGGTATAGGCTTACGAATGTTTCTTTTAACAAATGAATAGTCTGGGGCTTGTTCAAATACGTCTTCATTATTATGCAAATTACCCATAAACCACTCTAAAAATTGAATTCGCTGCGGCTTGTCGTTTGGTAATAATTCTTGAACTAAGCTTAGACGACAAGCGTGCATATGCAGGTCACATTTCAGGATTGTTTTACAGGTTCCGTAGGATACATTTACTTGCTGGCTTAAACGCTGAATAGGGGTTTGTGGGTGTCTATTAACAATTTGCCTCAATTCTTCTACTGTTTGTGCAGTGCGAACTTTGGGTCTCCCACTGCCTTCATTTCCATTCACACTTCCTGTGTCTCTAAACAAAGCCACCGATCTAGTCAAAACTTGGCGAAACTGGCCGAAATCCACGAATGGCGCCCCGTGTTAAATAACCCCACTGGCCATCATCAACCCTTCTACCATTTTTAAAGTAACTTTCGACCATAAAAGCTTTTTGTTCTGCCGTGATTACCATACTTAATTTTCTTAAAAATAAAAACTTCAGAACTTGACAGTTCGGTTCCCTTCAAATATTCTTACAAAAATAAGTCTGGCGCAGTAAGATCAGACGACCTTGGTGGCAAGTTAATGTCGTCAAATCTTGAAATCACTTTTCTACAAAATGCCGTTCTAAAAAATTCCATCTTAGCTCGTAGTGTGCGCCTATAGGAATATTTGAAAGGAAATGTGTATTTTGAGAAGCCCCATTCAACAGTTAAAAGACAATATTTGTGAGACTATAGCCCAAATTTGCCAAAAAATAATGGATAAAACTCACTTGTCGCGCAACCAAAAAGTAGCAATATTCAAATTTAAAATCATATACTTTGTTTTCGCTCACCCTGTATTTTTACTATGCCTCTGTTTTTACGTGTTATTCACATGTTGTCATACTAGGACAGAATAAAAAATTTAGATAATTATTTGTGAACCTATGTACTACATTTAGCCAAATGTTTTATACATTTTTAGGATTTTTCACATTGAATTTGTTAAGTTACAAAATGCTCTTAAATTTTTTTATAAATAGAGCTTTTTGCAGAAAACTTAGTCCAGATAACTTATTAATGAAGGGAAATATTTTTAATACGTGCAATGGTTTGCTCAGACGTGTTAGAACAGCATTTAACATAAGTAGGTATGGCGTCGCATGAGACCGCTCATCCTTCGTTAAAATGGCGAAGGCGATAAAAACAGCTACAAACCATCTAAAAACCAGCTAAAAACAGCTAAAAACAGCTAAAAACCAGCTAAAAACCAGCTTCCAGAAACGGGGGGTCTGTTTTTAGCGGTTTTTTAGCTGGTTTTTCGCTGTTTCTAGCTGTTTTTAGCTGTTTTTAGCTGGTTTTTAGATGGTTTTTAGCTGTTTTAGCTGGTTTTTAGCTGGTTTGTAGCTGTTTTTAGCGGCTTCGCCATTTTAACGAAGGATGAGCGGTCTCATGCGACGCCATACCTACTACCATAACTTACAGATATTCTATACCTATTAAAACTTGTTTTGGCCACCGAATAGAAAAGATTATTTCTTTAGAAAGAATATTTAAGAGATAATTTTGTTTCCTTAATGAAGCCCTGCTTCTCCTACCAATCAGCAATTAACCCGCTTGAATTTACAATCTTGCGCGGTGTTTTCTTTGCCTTTAATATGTAAGAACACTGAAACAATGAGTAAATTGTTGGTAAGAGCGAGGTTTCATCAGATATTTTGTAACAGAGACAGTTAGACACAGAAAATGCCCTTGGCAAATTCCCATCTCTCTCCAAATATCGACGATAACCAAGACAATATTTTAACGGACGTAATCGGCCACCAGCTGGAAACTTAAGGCTGACTGACCCTTTTTTATGGCACGCCTATGTCATCGGCCGGAACCGGAAACTAAGCCCTAGACGCTGACTGGCCTTCTAAGCCAAGTGTCGGTTCACGTATTCCTCTAATTTTAGTTGGAAATAATAAAATTACCATGGCACAGATTAGGACCAGATGCGAATCTTACGCTTTCGACGGTGGCTCAATTTAGAGAAATTATAAGGCGGCGATGCTCCTTATTATTTAGTCTGTCGCCCAACGGTGAATTCCTCGCTGTTAGCGTGTGCGAGCGTCTCGGTGGAATAGAGAGCAGGCTAATGTTATTACATCAGTTTTGTTGCGTTGATTTTATGGTTTAAATTGTTGTTGTACTAGGTTGTAGTGTAATTTTAATAAACGAGATACGTTTTTGTATTTGTTAATGATATAATTTTATATAAAATGCCACACAATATCATGTTTTAATATTTTAAAATATAATCCATAATTTCCCTGAATTAAAACCTACCAAACGCGTGGAAAATTCCATTCACGGCTTCGACGCTCGAAGCGACCGGGCCGCTCTGTCCGTAGCGCCAAGACCGCGGAATCCTGATATAGGAAACATCTGGTAGGAGTAATCTGTGACCATGGGCTAGAATTGAAATGATCGCCCCTCTTACTAAAGTCTCTTTGCGCTCCATCGAGGAAAGAAAATTCTCTACTAGATGTGAAAGTATCACTTCCTGAGTTCTACGCCTCCGAAAAAAATAGGTATTTGAGACTACTGCTAATAGGGCATAGTCTCTACATCTCAAATTCTTGAGACCAAAGAAAAATGTACAAAATCTTCCCTAGGGAAATTATATATAACTTAATGCTGATTTTTAAATGAAATAATAGAGTGGATCTCATTTTTTCAGCTGCAAATGTTCATTAGCGCTAGCTATCTAAATAAAATTTAGGATACATTTTTATTTTTGTAGAAAAATATAACTAAATTTTTGGCTCTATAATTAACAACGAAATACATATAATATTGTGTCGGTAGGAATGAAAGAAATTTTTGAGCATTATTTAAAGAGCATGCAAAATAATAAACCTAGGATATACAGGCTGTCTAAAATAGGTGATACCACTATTGCTATCTCCGAAACGGTAAAAGATACGAGGTCAGTTAAATTAGAGAAAATGTGCCATTTTTAGTCCCTATTCATATTCCGTTTACAGAGTTGCCAAATTCTCTATAGTTTCTTATCTACAAGGGATTTTTTAAAAATTGTCAAAAATTTAATTCTTAAATATCTCGAAAACTATTATAGTTAGAAAAAAATTGTTTTAACAAAAATCACACGATTTTTTACCTTTTCCAAAGTAACGATATTGTTTTGTTTATACCATTTGTTTTTATTGAGTTACTGATACTAACTTGTTTTTTTCAAATACGGACCTGGACTTTTTGCTGCATTTTTTGTAAGAATACTTTATACCCTTTACAACTGTGTATAACTTGAAAATATTTGGCGACGTTTTGATTAAGAATAGCAACGTCATCAGGATTTTCTAACAATACGGACCTGGGATCTTCCATGTTAAGGCACAATTCATAACCTATCGCTATGGTTTGTGGTTTTTGTGGTTGTGAAATGGCGCATTTACTTGAAACATGCCAGGTCCGTACTGGTAGAATATCCTGATGATGCTATTGTTCACCAAAACGTTGGAAAATATAATCAAGCGATGTACAGATGTAAAGGGTATGAAGTACTATTTCAAAAAATGCAACAAAAAGTCCAGGTCCGTATTTGAAAAAAACAAGTTAGTATCAATAACTCAATAAAAACAAATGATATAATCAAAACAATAACGTTAATTTAGAGAAGGTAAAAAATCGTAAAACAATTTTTTTCTAACTATAATAGTTTTCGAGATATTTAAGATTTAAATTTTTGACAATTTTTAAAAAATCCCGTGTAGATAAGAAACTATTGAGAATTTGGCAACTTCGTAAACGAAATATGAGTAGGGACTAAAACTGGCACATTTTCTCTAATTTAACCGACCTCGTATCTTTTACCATTTCGGAGAGAGCAATAGTGGTATCACCTATTTTAGACACCCTGTATAAGACGCACCTTGCAGCTAATAATTTCCTTTTTACGGCAGCAAAATTTTGCAGGAATTTCACTTTACATACTGTCTTTACGTGAGGTCAAATGGGTTAAAAATTTCGTTTTTAGAGAAAAACTTTTTCTTTTTTGCCTGGATTGGCGTGGATAAAGATTTGGTTTATTGTACATGGTGTAATGTAAAGTAAAATGAAAAACCCAAAACTATGTAAGAGAAAACTTCACTTACTTCTCAGAGGATTAAATAGGAAAGTATCATTAAATAAAGGAAAATTTTTATTTAATTTAATAAAATATTAAGTATGATACATGGTTGTATTCAGAGTTGATTTACCCACAAAAAGTACTTTTATAATTTTTTGTAACTTCGATAATATGAGAAAAGCTTTAAGAAATATCAATAAAAACCTGAAATTTGGTGTCTTTTCGGATATCTCCGATATTATTCGGAATATTTTAGTTAGTTACTAATAGCTTATAAATCAGCATCAAATTACGCAACTTCGTCCCAATTTAAAGCTATCTTTTATGATTAGCTCGTTGTATTTTTGACACCCTGTATGTTTGCGAAGCGAATTCTTTAAACTTAAAATAAATTACATGAAATAAAGAATCTTTTAATTCATTTTAATTTATATTTTCATTGATTGACCATTTTCTTAAGTCAAAATTTAAATGTATTAAAGGAACTTATTATCTATCCTGCAAAGTGTGAGTACGTTAAATGTAACGGACATATATTTTGAACATAATTGAATTTTTTTAACTAGATAAATATTAGTCCGAACATGCGCACAAGTTACAAAATGATATTAGTGAATATGCAAATATATACAATAATCTTAATTATTTTATATTAGAGTAACTATCCTAGTAATATACATTGTGCGAAAAAATGGCTGACTTATCAAGCCAGCTTTAAAGCTATGACTCAACGGTCAGATGGTCCAGATCTGGACCTTTTCGGCGATGATGCACCAGCTCGCGTGTTCATAAGTCGAGGACACAACGTGAAGATCATCCACGTATTTTTCGATTAGTCTTTCTAATTCTCCTTTACGAAACACGTGATAATACCTGAAAGAATGTCATGATATTTTATTTTCTTCCCGTGGCATACCACACAGACAAGATGTAAGTGCTTTGTTTATACCTCAGGGAAAAAGCGCAATTAGGGGGTGGGCCTATATGTACAGGGAGTCCCACGTATACAGGGTAGCGACAAAAACGTAAAATATACCCAATAATACACAGCGGCGTGTAGTGAAATTTCAAAGTTGTGTATCTCTGTTCCTACTTACAGGAACCGTACCAAATTTAGGGGTTTTCATAGTGAGCCCACTGGGAATGTTTTGGTAAAGAAAAAAAAAACATTTGGTAATTTGCGAAAAAAGTTGAATTTTTGCTTTGCCTACCCTGGAAAAAAAATAAACGCGTTTAGGTATTTTATTTATTATGTTTTCTAAACAAATTTTACATCATTTTGTCGACAATTTTTAAATTTTAAGAGAAAAAAATGTGTTAGTGGAAAGTTACAGCCATTTGAATTTTTTTTAAATTATATTGTAGGTTTAAAAAAATTCAAATGACTATAACTTTCTACTAACACAGCTTTTTCTCTTAAAATTTAAAAATTGTCGACAAAATGATGTAAAATTTGTTTAGAAAAAATAATAAATAAAATACCTAAACACGTTCATTTTTTTTTTTCAGGGTAGGCAATGCTAAAATTCAACTTTTTTGTCAAATTACCAAATGTTTTTTTTTTCTTTACCAAAACATTCCCAGTGGGCTCACTATTAAAACCCCTAGATATGGTACGGTTCCTGTAAGTACGAACAGAGATACACAAATTTCACTGCACGCCGCTGATAATACAGTATCCTTATTTAGCAAGATACAAATAAAAGTGATTTTAAAGAATTATTTGGAATCATTTTTTCTCTCTAAATACGAGGTCACAGCCACCTACGAAAAAAATTAACATTCAAATTCACTAAAGCCGCGTACAGACCGAAGTTCCAACGCACACCAAGGCACATGTGACTAGAAATTCGGAAGCATATAAATTGGTGTGTACGGCGTTGGCGAACATATCCCAACGCATTCCAACGGATTCCAAGGCGATCGTTGGCGTTGGCTTGCATTCGGTCGTTGAGCGGTACTTCAAAGAGATGTTTGATTTGGTGTGGACGAGATTTGAATGTTTTCAGTCGTTGGCAAGTATTCCTCGGGTCTGTGTGTTTTGTTTTTGACAAATATTTTGTTTATTTCGCCTTTTGATATGAAATGGACAGATGATTTAGCCTTAAACTAATTGAACTATACCGGGATATTATGGGATCCTAGCAACATAAATTATAAACTCTCCAAAAAGAAGATAGATATTTGGCAAAGCATTGCTACTGACTTTAGGTGCAAGGTTGCTGAAATAAAGAAAAAAAATAGAGAGAAGGTTGTGAAATGATCACTGTTCGCTCCGAAATTCCTCCAGCAACTTACTTGTGTTATTAATACTTTTCTGTTTTTATATGGTGTTGTCATCCACCAGCGTCTTGGTCGACGTTTCTTTTTCTTATTGTTAAGTAAAGAATTTACAATTAAAAATGCGGTACTTTTCCATAATGACTCGTCACTCATCATCACTGGATGACATATTAAAATACCTCTTTCCGTAGAAAATGACCGAACCGTATCCAACGGTATCCAATTCGAAACTACAAACGCGGTGTGGACGACATCGTAAAATGCTTTCCAATCGTTTCCAATCCCAACGCCAACTGTCACATTCGTTGGAGTTGGCGTTGGTTTGGATTGGGACTTGGTCTGTACGCGGCTTAAGAATGCTTAAGATTTAGTAATGGTTTAAATTAAGATCTTCTAGCTGATCAGTTGTGTTTTGACAAGTTATTGTTTTGTCATTGTTAATAAGTCGTCATTAAAAACTTATGACTTATTATGATATTTTAGCGATTTGCGTGGTTCCCAAATGATTTTCATCTTGAAACGGTTTGCTAGAATGAATCTAGTTCTATTATTGTCGAAAGTTTGTACTAAAATTGCTCTTTTCTTTTTAAATTTGCGCAAAACCTCAGAAGCAAATTCATAGTATAAAACTTAGTTGGCTTATTGGTACACTTGCCAGTTTAAGACTTTTGGTTGTCAAATTAGACCGGACTAGCGTTTGAGAATCTGATTGTAACAGTTTTAATATAAACAAATAATGTATTACTTATTAAGAAAGGATAAATTTATAAAATTCAAACTTCAATATAGCCACCTTCCTTTTCGATGCATTTTATTGCTAACTTAGAGCTTTCCTCAAAACACCTTTAGGAATTTCTAGAGCACATCGGGTTATTACTTTTTCCAAGCAAAAGGTCGGTGAGAATACACTTTTTCCTTTAAATATCTCCAAAGAAAGTAATCGAGTGGGTTCAGATCATAGAGAAAATATAGAATAGAGAAATAATGTCATTTGCGAATGCGGCAAATTTACCAAGCTGAATCCGTAAACACAGACGGTCTTCTGCGGGCTTGCGCCTTGTCGAACGTTTGCCTTGTGATAGACAGGACCGTACTTCAAAATTTATTTCACATGACGTGAATCTTTTATCGAGTAATAAGTGCTAAATATATTACTTGTAATTATTCTTTTTATTAATGATAATAATGTAACCATTAGTGAGATTTTAACAAAAATTGTATAGTTTGTTGGCTTAAATCTGAGTTTTCTTGCTATACAAAACTGACGATAATTCCTCGAAAATAGCTCAGTTTATACATATACAGTGCGTCTCTTTAATGTCCCCCCTCTTAATTTTTTAAACGTTACATTTACAAAAATAAGAAAAAATATAAACATAGTATTCTAAACAATAGAAATAAAATATGCAACTGTTTTAAGAAGTAAAATAGTAAATAAAAAAATTACCAAAACTATGTGTATATTTTATTGGATTGGCATCCCATCCTGTATAATTATTGAACAAACCAAGTTCTATGGTAAGATGTAAATATTTTTACACCTATTTACAGTGTGCGCACTTGATACTTTTGTGAAAGCGCTACTTACTTACGGCCCCATGTCAATCTAATCCACTGATATCTTAGCGATCCTTTGGCGAAAGCGTTTTTGTCTTTCACCACCCCTTTTAAAATACTCCCCTCTACCCTAATCCACTAGTATTTTTAGTGCCCCTTTGGTGAAAGCGAAAATATGCCCTTTAGACACTCACCCTTCTAATCCACTGATATCTTAGCGATCCTTTGGCGAAAGCGCTTTTTTCTTTCGCCATCCCTTTTAAAATACTCCCCCTACCCCAATCCACTAGTATTTTTAGTGCCCCTTTGGCGAAAGGGAAAATATGCCCTTTAGACACTCACCCTTCTAATCCACTGATATCTTAGCGATCCTTTGGCGAAAGCGCTTTTTTCTTTCGCCATCCCTTTTAAAATACTCCCCTCTACCCTAATCCACTAGTATTTTTAGTGCCCCTTTGGCGAAAGCGCAAATATGCCTTTTGGACTCTTACTCACCCTTATGCAATATAGAGGAAGGAGGCATTGACACTATATATGACCTTCTTATACCATCTTACCCCTTATACAATGCCCAATACACACACACCCCATCAGTGCCTTTGTGACACCTTGACCACACTCAATATACGTCACTGACAAATATTTCTACTTCTCCGTGTGTGTATTCACTTCAACACCGGAGTGCATTTAAGATAAATTATATTTTTTACCTATCTACTATTCTTTCACATATACATATAATTTAAATTTGGAATTAAACTATTTGTATTTATGCACTAATTGTAAGGAATAGACTACGAAATAATTCCTTATATTTAAAAGTTGGATACATAATTGGCGAAACATATGAAATGTCTTTAACACTTTGTAAAGACTATTTTTGTATCGAAATAACAAGCTTCAGAGGTTCGCTATATTCGCCACCCCAACCAAAAATACCATAACATAAAAATTACATATTTTTTCGGCCCGGTTCTGATCGCCAAGTTGCGTCATTGAGTTCAACAACCACTTTTGCTAGACGTCCCGAGTGCGCATGCCTCGGGAGGACCGTCGTTTAAAAATCTGACTGGCGCCCAATGCGTACAAACGCACTTTTTCGCCCATTACATTGGACGGATTCAGCTGGTGTCGCGTGATGGTCTAAATATATTTTGTCTATGGTTCAGATCCGAAAATCTTCCTATAGAACGCACCTGGAATAGTTTCTGAAGAAACTCGTTAACAGCTCTGGGAACTATGGCATGGTGCACCATCATGCTCATATCATGAAGTATTTCTAATATTAAGTGAAAGGCCATTAATAAAGCCAAACAGCTAATTTCTCACAAATTGAAGGTAAATAAATATCCGATGTTGAATAATTTATATAATTAAATAATGTAGAGTTAAATATAAGATTTGCCCCCAACACGTTACGTCTTCGGGGGTTTTATCAAGATTATATATATATATATATATATATATATATATATATATATATATATATATATATATATATATATATATATATATATATATATATATATATATATATACAGGGTGACGCGGATCTAAATGAACATACTTCAACACAAGACAAAGAATACCTTGGGGGTTCTTAATCACCCATCTTTGATGGTTCAATTGTCGATAGTTAATAAGATACAGGGTGTTTTATGAACTTCAGCAATTTTTTGTTCTTGTCATATTTTTTAATGCACTCCGTATAAAATTTTCATATTGGGTCAACATCTGTAACCTATCTGTCGCTTAAAATTGCAGTATCAGAAAATTTTAAATTCCAGGCCCGTATTAAAAAAAGTTGACATTTTCAATTTTTACATTTTTAACACCCTGTATATCAATTTTTTCAAAATATTATTTTTTTATTGGAAGAGCATAAAGAATTGACCCTAACGGCATAATTTTCAAAGTTCCCGCACCCATCACTTGATTAGAATAAATGGTTGTTTTGTAAAAAATTTCAAAATGGTGCATATTTGGAAATTAGAAATTAAGAAAATAACAATAAAAAAGCAAAAACTGCTTCCGAAGTAAAAAAATAAATGTTCTAAACGTTTAATAGTTTTAACGAGACTAAATTTTAGGGAACAACACAACAACAAATAACAAAGTAATAATAATAATAACAAAACTGCAAGATAATGATTGCTTTTTAGACATCGACAAAAAATCGTAAATTACAGTCAGAAATTTCAAACTTTGTGAAGTAGGCTTTGCCTCATTTAAAAACAAACCAAAGACTATCGAGTTACTGTTCCATAGCAACAATTCAAGTCACTATCAGATATGTGACAGTTGTCTGACCTTTGTTAGTATTCGGTTAACAATTATTGCAATTTTCTGTTGAAGATGCCTTACCAATTTTCAAATGCCGAATATGCCGACATTATTTTTGTATACGGTTTTTGTAACGGTAATGGAAGAGCTGCTGTTCGGGAATATCGTAGGCGATTTCCGGGTAGAAGATGTCCATATCACAAAACATTTGCAAATGTATTTTTATTTGCTGGAGAACATGGACATTTTCCCACCGACAATAATATTGATCAACCAATACGACATCCAGTTCAGGAGGAAGAAGATATCTTAAATCTTGTTGAAGATAATCCCAAAACATCTACTCGAAAAATTGCGACACGTCTAGGAATCCCGCAAAAAAGAGTTAATGTAACACTGCAAAAGGAAGGCTTGCATCCGTTTCATGTTCAAGAAGTTCAAAGATTGGAACCTGGCGATTATGCAAACCGGTTACTCTTTTGCCAGTGGCTCAGTAGACACCAAAGGAGTCTTTATCGAATCCTCTGGACCGATGAAGCACAATTTACCAGAGATGGTGTAAATAATTCAAGGAATTCCCATGTATGGTCGTTAGAAAATCCACATGCCATCAGACAATCGCATTCGCAGCACAAATTTTCCATAAACGTTTGGGCAGGTATAATAAATAATAAATTAATTGGGCCGCACTTTTTTGCTGAAAGATTAGATGGAAATCAATATTTAAATTTTTTACAAAACATTTTGCCAGGACTTATGCAGAATGAAAATGCTAACGTGAGAGGGCTCTTTTTTCAACATGATGGGGCCCCACCACATTTTGCAAGGGTTGTATCTGAATTTTTAAATATTACGTTTCCTAACAGATGGATAGGCCGTGGAGGGCCCCATTTATGGCCAGCCAGGTCGCCGGACTTTAATCCTATGGACTTTTTTTTCTGGGGGAATATGAAAAATTTGGTTTATTCAGAAGAAATCAACACGCGGGAGCAGCTTTTGCAACGAATTATTAATGCTTTTCAGGAAATAAAAAATAACCCAGACGCAATTAGAAAAGCAGTGTCAAATTTAAACATCAGAAGACGAAGATGTGAACAAGCCAATGGAGGGCATTTTGAACAGCTTCTTAAATAACAGTGTTCTGCTAAAGTGCTCTTAAAATTAATTCTTGCTAAAACTTTTTCTATGTATTAGATTTTAAGCAGTCGATTTTAACTTGCAGTTTTGTTATTATTATTATTACTTTGTTATTTGTTGTTGTGTTGTTCCCTAAAATTTAGTCTCGTTAAAACTATTAAACGTTTAGTACATTTATTTTTTTACTTCGAAAGCAGTTTTTGCTTTTTTATTGTTATTTTCTTAATTTCTAATTTCCAAATATGCACCATTTTGAAATTTTTTACAAAACAACCATTTATTCTAATCAAGTGATGGGTGCGGGAACTTTGAAAATTATGCCGTTAGGGTCAATTCTTTATGCTCTTTCCAATAAAAAAATAATATTTTGAAAAAATTGATATACAGGGTGTTAAAAATGTAAAAATTGAAAATGTCAACTTTTTTTAATACGGGCCTGGAATTTAAAATTTTCTGATACTGCAATTTTAAGCGACAGATAGGTTACAGATGTTGACCCAATATGAAAATTTTATACGGAGTGCATTAAAAAATATGACAAGAACAAAAAATTGCTGAAGTTCATAAAACACCCTGTATCTTATTAACTATCGACAATTGAACTATCAAAGATGGGTGATTAAGAACCCCCAAGGTATTCTTTGTCTTGTGTTGAAGTATGTTCATTTAGATCCGCGTCACCCTGTATATATATATATATATATATATATATATATATATATATATATATATATATATATATATATATATATATATATATATATATATATATATATATATATATATATATATATATATGTATATATATATATATATATATATATATATATATATATATATATATATATATAAACTAAAAAGAAAAATAATGGCTATTCGGAATGGCAGACACTAAGCTTTCACCCTTGTTGGGGTTATCAGACTGACGTATCCTTCAGGCACCTTCCCCAATAGCAACTTCGCCTATTATATCGCTAAAGTATATCGTTTGAAAAACGACGGTACAGAACACACGTGAGCGCCATCTATAGGAAACCACTTCAATGCAAGAACAGATCTCACTCGAGTAAAGCTGCTACCGATATATAGGTAGCTAGTAAAAAAAAATGCGGAAGCATGACACCCGGTAGCGGCATCGATTTTTGAGCATCACTCCAGATTTCCACAGTTTTGAGGTTTACACTTCAAAACGATATACTTGAATAGGCGAAGTTGCTATTGGGGAAGCTGCCTAAAGACTACGTCAGTCTGATGATCCCCAACAAGGGTGAAAGCTAACTGTCTGCCAGCCCGGCGTTGTCCAGTAGATCTTGGATTCCCCGTACTTTGATGCAAAAACATAACTTACTGTCTTTCAGTCCGAATAGCCATTATTTTTGTTTTTAGATTATTACTACGACGGACGTTGAAACCTTTTTATACATATTTTCTATAGTGCTTGGCTTTTGTAGGCGGGGTTGCACGGCTTCCCAGTGGGATTGTGTGTGCGATCCCTAGTGTAAACCACAAAACTACGGAGATCTGGAGTGATGTTAAAAAATCGATTCCGATACCGGGTGTCAAGGGCAATTTTAGTACGTACTTTCGATAATAATAGAACTAACTTCATTCTAACAACCCATTCCAAGATGAAAACCATTTGGAAACCAAGCAAATCGCTGAAATATTAGAATAATTCATACATTTTTAATGACGACTTATTAACAATGACAGGACAAAAACCGGTCAAAACATAACTGATCAACTATAGGATCTTAATTGAAACCAGTACGAAATCTTAAACCTTCTTAGTGAATCTGAACTTTATTTTTTAGAGTACTTCTATGAAGTTTCGAGTTAATAAGACCATCTAATATTTTTCTTCATACAAGGTTTGAACCCCTGGTTCACCCCCTTAGGGGCTGAATTTTCAAAAGCCCTTCCTTAATACATACCTACGTTATATAATAAACCTCTGCAAAATTTCAAGTTTCTAGACCCAGCGGTGTGGGCTGTGCGTTGATACGTCAGTCAGTCAGTTTCTTCCTTTATGGTTTCGTAACGCAAAGTAAAAACTTTTTTTGATAGGTGACTGTGATTTTGTATTGAGAGAGAAAAATGAATCAAAATAATTCTTGCAAATAACTTTTCTTTGTATCTTGCTAAATAAGGGTATGTACTTTATTCTTGAATATATTTTACGTTTTTGTCGCTACCCTGTATACTATGGATTTTTATAGATTTTTTCCATCGGGATTATGCAGAATTTTTATACATCAAAGTGACTTTTTTTCAACTTTCAGTAAAAAAATTTCCCATATGGCAAGAACTCCGTGGGACACGCTGTATAATTGCAGCACCCCCAAGACCAATTTTTGTTTAACAAATATGATTGAATAAATACGCTGTCCCCTCCTCCGTCATCAATTCTGCAGTGACTATTTTTTAGCACTCCGAAGCCAAAATTCTGCGAACAATGGCTCTCTCCAACACCTACCCGAACACGAGGCCTTAGAGCTAAAATGTAACGTCATCGAATGAAGGCCGATAGAATCATGAATTTTTGGTGGTTTAAAGGATTTTATTTAGTATTTTAATATGAAAAATTAAAATAGGGAACAACAACCAAAAAGTATTTTGAAGTAATAGTAGAAATTTTTGTTTAACTATATTAAATTAATATCCAATTGTGGATTATACTGAAGTACTATTTAATGTAGAGTTTAGATAGCATTTTGGAGGGGAATTACATTATTACTGATTATCCCTTTTACCCTATTTGCGCCTATGCTCCAGGGGAAATTGGTAATCTTTTAGAATTCCCTTAGGAAAAAAACTAATTTAGGTAATCTCTGTATTTTTGAAATCGAGCAAATAACGAGTGAAAAATAATTTAATTTGTTTAATTCTTTATGCTCTACGTTTACTCTAAATAATATTCTTACCTATGATAGGTGATTTCCCCACCAACCTCATCAGAAGGCCACGAAGAGTCTTGCGAAATATCACTTAATCCAGACGGATCCCTCTTAGCGAGATTTCCTGGTGATAAGGTATCCATAGGTTCGAGTTTACTTTTATTTCTTAATTCTAAGGATATCAGTGAGGCAGTACTTCCCCCATTACTGCCGCCATCTTTAGAATCCCCTGTTAGATCGCCCGCTGATGAAGCTATTGAGGGTCCTCCGAAGTTGATTGAAGTTGCTCCACTCGATATTATGGAGTTGCTGCTACTACCACCTGAAACTATATAAATAAAAGATATTAAAACAAACTAGGGAACATTTGGCAATGACATTAACATGAGCGCTGTCATATTTCAAGGGTCCAATTAATTTCATCGTTGATTAAATTATTTGTGAAACATTTAACAAGCGGATCTATTGTCTACCCAAGATATCTGCAACCGGCAAAAGAATTTGAAAATGCAAGGGAAGGTTTAAAAAACGTTGTGAATTTGTTTGTAAACCAGTTTTGAAAAACTGTTAAATTTTTCGGTAGTAGGATTTAAACTTTTCTTACCACATCCTAAAATTAGTACTGATATACCTATCGTTAAAAATTAGATAAATAGTTAATTTCCCGAATGTTATTTTCCTGTAAACTATTTATAAGTATATTAGCAACACTGCACGTTTTCCTTATCTTCTTCACATCATCGAAACAACAGTGATATGAACCTCGTCGGTAATGTACTTATTTGAATAGAAAAATAAAAGGTACAACTTATTTGGCGGACTGCGGAGTCGGTCTCGGCCTTTGTAGACGCAAATGATTTACTGCCTCTTAAGCTGCCTGCTACTTGTCTCATAGTCATCTCATCATCGGTCGAGCGTTTTGCAGTTACGAAATTTAGCAATGGAAAATTTAAAGAGAAAGGTTCTGAAAACTCAGGCGAGCAATATAATTACAAACGTAATCAGATTGTGCTAAAAAGGCGGCAAATAATAGTCCTAAAGTATCAATAAAATAACAAAACAGATCGGCTACGCTGCCAAAAACCATACGGGTGTGGTAAGGTCATCTGTAGCAAAGATTTAAAAAGAAGATGCTATTAAACGACAGGCTTATTATCTTCTCCAGGAAAATAAGCTAAAACTAGCGTCTGTTTTAGAAAAAATTGGATATTATGATTTTGGAATAATACGGAACATAATTGAAAATTTTTATCTTGAATATTAAATAGGTACCAACAACAAAAAATTTTTGTCATAAATTAAAGAAGATATGGATATTTATTTCCGCCGAGAGTCTCTTCGGAAATTATTGACAAACAATTGATTTTATTGGAGAAAAAGCAATAATAAGATAATCATTTTTTTGAAAAAGTCAAATATTTTACATCCTGAAATTCATACCACTGAAATATGGGACGACACAGACTAGACATTTAGCTAGACTTTTAAGTGAAAAACAAACTCAACCGTCGGTCGCATTAATTAATTAATTAACACATCTTTAGATATTAGTTTATGTATTCTTATATAAATATGTAACGCTTGATTATAACTTCAAATTCATTATAAAAGGATTTTTCGTATACGTGCCTTACTTTATGACAAAGTGCGACAGCGCCCCCCTCCCCCTATACCCCCAGGTTGAGAAACGATGGCCTACACAGACTTATTTTGAGTAAATTTATACAAAATTAAAACTAAATTTTATTATCAATCGAGAACGGACTGAATGGCAAACCCGCCCAAACAAAAAAAAGCCTCATGTCATTATTCAAAAATAAAACACCGCATTTAAAGATGTACTTACCTTTATCAGTCGAATCACAAGAATCTGTCGAACCTCCTTTCACTATCATTGGTTTACCCTCCCCACGGCATCTCCCTATTTCACCAAGCTCCACGTTATCCTCCAGACTACTCTCTTGATTTCTATCCCACTGGTCCCCATCCCCACTACAATAAACTAAATTATCTACGCGTTGTCCACTGAGATTTAAAAGGTTCGCATCGTATTTAGATTGACTTATATTACAAATAATTTCTGGTTTATTTGAAGCGTTCGTAGATGTCTTATTAGAATTAGTTAAAGCTGGGTTTACACTGGGGTTTAATGTATTGTTTACACAAGGCAGCATTTCATTTATGGGTTTACCAGTTTGACTACTCGTACTGTCTTCCGAATTGCCCGCTAAACTAGCTAGAACTTCAGTTTTAGTTCGGTTTCTAGTTCGATTAACGAAAGTGTTACAGTGACACTCGGTATGTTTTTTACACTTTGCGCAATTTTTTGGCTTCTTCTTTTGGTTGTTCGTGCTTTTTGACAGGCGAGTGAGATATTCGTTTTGCTTCTTAATTTCGTCGCTGAGTATGGAAAGGTCGTGCAATTCTTCGCTCAAACGATGAATGTAAGGATCGTCTATGTTGTCCATCTAGGAAAAAAAATCAATTAACATTAATTTAGTATTATGTTTAAAAAACAAACCCAAGCTAAATAATATTGAAATATGAATAGTATACTTAGTCATAGAAAAGGAGTTACAGTCGCGCCGTCCGCTTACTATTTAAGAAGCAGTTGCAATAAATCGGCACCTGTGACTATATACAGTGACTAAATCAATCAATGTTCCGTTCATTCTACTAAGTAACTTTGTAACTTAAGTCTTACGAGAATAAGCTTTATTATTACATTTTGCAAATAGATTTTTAGAAGAAGAAAGTGAAACTCTTACGATCATACTATACCAGTTAAAACGTTAACACTTTAAAAAGCAGTTTTATTTTAAGGTATTAGGATTTTAAATGGTTAAAATGCGATATCTCAAAAACGGTTAGGAATATTTTTATAAAAAATTTTGCAAGGTATAAGAAAGCACGAAGACATATTTTAAAATATATTTGGCATTTACCCCTCTCTAACAAACAAAAACAGGTCAACGCAAAGCGAAGAACATTTTGTTCGGAAACGAATATAAATTATTTCGTGTCATAAATAAAGATAGTAATAAGTAAAACCGGCTTTCTTCGCAGACTTCAACAAAAACCCAAGCAAACTATATATTTTTGAAATCAGAAAAAAATTAGCTTTCAAAATAATGAAAAATATACAGGGCGTTGCGTTTAAAATAACGAAGTTGATGCTCATTTGTTAGCTCTGTGATAGTCATTTAGATTCTGGCGGTTCCAAAAAAGCCTAAAACTTTTGTATTTAAAAATGTTTGATAACATTATAAAAGCTCTAGGTACCGTTTAAAATGTATAAAATATATCCAGAAACCCTGTACATGGTTTTGCCCGCATTTTCTAATAGTTAAATGAAAGAAAAAGCGAAACACGCCCAGTCCAGATTTACTAAAATGTCAAATTAAAAAAGCTTCAATGAATTTGTGAAAAGGGGAAATGTTTTGTTACCGTGAGTTGGTATTCATCGAGTTCCTTCATTAATTTTTCACTTAATTTGTCCGCAAAGGCTGTTAAATGTTTATGACACTCTTCATTCCAAGTGCTGCTTGAACGTCGCGATTCTCCGTTGTCAACATTGTCTTCATCTTCATCCAATAATGGTGTCGTATCTGATGAAAACCTTGAAATTGAAATGAGTTGTCAAACTATTTTAGATATCGAATTACGTCAACTAGAAAATGACACTTTAAACTACAGCACTACACTTAGGGTTACCAGGTGCTAAATTCGTAAATCTGATCGTGGCCTGCTGAAAAACCTTGATTTTATAAAAAAAAAAGTCCGGTTTATGGTGTAAAAAATAAATGAAAAGCTCTTTTCCACAGATTCACATTGAGGGTATCGTTGAAACTAGACAGAAAAGTTGTTAGGTACGGTAAAAATATCTTTAGTTTCATTTTTTTTTACAAACTCTTACAGCGAGCTACTACATAGTCATTTGTAGGTAGCAAACCAGGAAGACTAAAAATGGATTTGCCATGATCTGCCACTTTTTTTAACTCCTGTTTTTGCAGAAAGTGACAAATCAAATGTTACGCCACCCCGTATATAAAATATCTTTCTTATCTTCCTCTTTCCATCAATTAAATTTTAAAATTTTCAAGATATGACAAACAATATCATTTACAGGATTTATAATGTGCAGTGAATAAATACTAGTCTTCCACTGCGTACTATTTAATTTAAAATTAATTAAAAATCACAAAACATAATTATACCTTCGCCGGCAAATAAAAACAACGCCGCGAAAACTACATCTGCGGGGTAGTTGAAGATCTTTTAAATGGCAAGAACTGCACTCGCTAATTTCCTTCAGTCGTATTCATACGGAAAGATACATTAAACATTGGGCGTTGTCATGGCAACGGGTTCACGCGATCAACACCACAGTAGCAATACCTCGGCGCTCGGTCGCAGTTACATCAGTCGGATGTAATTAGCGGTGGCATATTAGAAAAGATTGGTTGATATTAAATTACGAAAGTGTTGAGCGTCAACGGTCAGTAATCATAAGAAAATTAAATTTCTATATTATTTGTGGAATTTTGTCATGAAGTGACACCTCACTCACTTCACCTGGATAGCCGCCACTGCTTGTTTACCATTTTCTACTGAAACAAATATGAAATATGTTTTAAATTAATCCATAAGCCGAAGTACAAGATTTCATTAAAAAATTTAATTATGAAAAGAAACGAGTTTCATCACATTATTTTTTTATTTAAAGTCCCAACTATTGTCTCTCACACCTTTAACCAGAGTTCTAGTTTCTATATTAAACAATAATATCACCTATGGACATGTTTGTCAATGTCTTTATTAAATGAAGCAATTATTTAATTTAAATACTTCCCATCAAAATGTTATCCACTGAGAAATGGATTTTTGTAGTCCAATGTTATGGAGATGGCGAAATATCATACGGCTACATCATGGAACAATTTAGCGGGACATTTTTAGGAATTCCAATAACTGAAATGACAATCTACAACACAATAAAAAAGTTCCAAAGAACTGATTCCGTTTTGAATCTCAAGAAGAAGAAATATGACCAAAACGATGCTGCCATAGTTTTAGTTCTTCAGTCTGTTAGAGAAACTCCTGTGATGTCCCTAAGAAATTGTGCTAAACATCTTCTAGAAGTTCTGAAAGAACTAATATTCAGATGATCTTAAACGAAAATACATTTATTTCCGTTCAAACCCCACCTTAACCAAACATTGGAAACTGGAGATGAAGGAAAAAGACTAGATTATTTTTTATGGGTGGGAAACCAAATGTTAAATGGAAATATCCATTTTCATAAATTTATTATGTTTTCTGATGAACGTATATTTTGTACTTATGGAACTGCAGCATCCCAGCATGTCAAGTACTGGTTTCGAGAAAACCCCGAATTTAAAGTAATGAGGTTATCATATTTTTTAATAATACTTGCAACAGAATATCTTACTTAGAAATGCTAGATACATTTTTTAGCGATGAATTAGAAAATTTGCCAATAAATTTTCACCACAAATTATTGTATTTTCAACAAGATGGTTGTCCAGCACATTGCACTCGCGAGGTAATAGAATGGCTTCACCGCAGATTTGGTCCAAGGTGGATTGGTAGAAATAATCCAATTTGTGGCCCCCCAACGTCAACGTTGGGGCCGGTTAAAACGAATTGATTATGCCACTCCAATACCAAACAATACTGACGTGATAAAAGGCAGAATTATCCAGGCTGTTTTTTCAATATCCCAAGAAGAAATCAGAAATTTCTTCAGATATCTAAGGAAGCAATTAGAAAAATGTACTGAATATGGGGATGGAGTTTTTGGGTTTTGATATCTCTATTTTTTGCTTAGTTTATTTCATATTCTTTTGAGTTTGGTAATTATTTAGATTAACGTAAACAGCGAATTTTTTCATGAAATTTTGCACAGACCCTAATTTTGGGTCGTAGAACACGAATCCGAAGTCAGTTTTTGGCGGTCTCGTAAAAATTTTTTTTAAACTTTTAGGTTAGCTTTTTCAATGAATTTCTTTAAATTTGTTGGGTGAGCAAAACGGTGGTCAGGTTTGCTCAGTTTTGATTGATATAGATACATATATATCTATATCAATCAAAACTGAGCAAACCTGACCACCTTTTTGCTCAGGTTGGGTGAGCACAAAAAATTTTTTTTTTACGAGACTGCCAAAAACTGACTTCGGATTCGTGTTCTACGACCCAAAATTAGGGTCTGTGCAAAATTTCATGAAAAAATTCGCTGTTTACGTTAATCTAAATAAATACCTTGAGTTTAAATAAATATTCATATTATTTAAAAATTGCACTTGAATAAGAAGCATTTAAAAATTAAATAATTGCTTCATTTAATAAAGACCATAGATAAAGTTTTATGGTTATAAAGACATTGACAAACATGTCCATAGGTGTTATTATTGTTTAATTTGTATAAACTAGTACTATGGTTTAAGGTGTGAGAGAGAATAGTTGGGACTTTGAAAAATAATGTGATAAAACTCGTTACTTTTAATATTTAAATTTTTAATGAAATTTCGTACTTCGGCTTAGGGTTTAATTTAAAACATATTTCATATTTGTTCTTGTGGTAGAAAATGATAAACAGGGTATGTTTACTCTTACGCAAAATAACGTTTTCGAATTTTTATACACCCTATATAAAAAATTTAATTTTTCATAACGTGAATCTTATTTATTTTACAAGCAAAAACTTTTATTAGAAGTGACACTTTTACGTATCTTGCAAAATTTGGTCCATTTGGCCTCTCCTAAACCCCTTCTGCGTACAGGGTCTTCCAACGAGGACTGAACAACAACATTTTTGAGCTTCCTTGTATTTAAAGAAAAATCTAAAATAGCCAATCGATGTACTTTTTCCTGCAGAATTCAAAAATGAAACCAAAAATTTATTTGAACCAGAAACAAAAGAGTTACGCTATGGATAAGGTGTTTTTTAAATGGAACATAGCTTTTTTTATACGATTTTCGGAACGAGTGATTTTTTTTATGTCCGCTCTGATTAAAATATTTAATATTGTGACAGCTATTTTTATTAAATTTTAATGTTTTATCCAGTATAATTTAACTTCAACCTGTTTGAAACATACACTAGGTAATAAGGGTAAAATCACCTTGAAATCCTTCAAAGTCAAAAAATTTGACAATTTTACTATAATATTGCCGAAATGAAATATTCATTAGATGAGAGATTGCAGATTGTTATCTTGTTACAATCTGCAATCTCTCATCTAATGAATATTTCATTTCGGCAATATTATAGTAAATTTGTCAAATTTTTTGACTTTGAAGGATTTCAAGGTGATTTTACCTTTATTACCTAGTGTATGTTTCAAACAGGTTGAAGTTAAATTATACTGGATAAAACATTAAAATTTAATAAAAATAGCTGTCACAATATTAAATATTTTAATCAGAACGGACAT
The DNA here is from genome assembly GCA_963971165.1 of Philopedon plagiatum. Taxonomy (NCBI): domain Eukaryota; kingdom Metazoa; phylum Arthropoda; class Insecta; order Coleoptera; family Curculionidae; genus Philopedon; species Philopedon plagiatum. Next base: position 21,127,155 of record OZ020192.1, on the reverse strand, counting down.
AAAAAAAATCACTCGTTCCGAAAATCGTATAAAAAAAGCTATGTTCCATTTAAAAAACACCTTATCCATAGCGTAACTCTTTTGTTTCTGGTTCAAATAAATTTTTGGTTTCATTTTTGAATTCTGCAGGAAAAAGTACATCGATTGGCTATTTTAGATTTTTCTTTAAATACAAGGAAGCTCAAAAATGAGCCCCTGTTCAGTCCTCGTTGGAAGACCCTGTACATACTGTATAGGCAGTTTACAGAAAACCTTTTTTAAATTAAACTTATTCTTACCGTCTTTGTAAAATTGAGAACACATCAACTGTTGGCAGTTTCTTCTTAGGCCTAGAACTGATTACTTTTTCCACTGCTTCATCTAAACTATTTGCTACGTTGGCGGCAGCTTCCAAAAGGCTCATCGGTTTACCTGAAACAATATTACATTCATTTTGTTTAATTCAGCATATTCATATATTACTATTTCAGTAAACATTATTCAGTTCAAAATTTGGTATTAGAATAGAGCAGCATATCTATTAATGAGTTTGGTCGTAGAAGAAAGCAAGTACTTAACGTAAATAAGAAATAGGGTTGGTGCGAGTACTGAATCTTGGGATATGCCAGCATTGATAAAAGTTATTAAGTGGTGTATTTTTTTAAAGATAGGGATATATTTTTATATTACTAAAACTATCTACATTATTAATTTCCTTTTTTAACTACGGTAAATTACCTTGCAAATTCGATTCAGGAAACTCAAATCTATTCTTGGTGTATAAAAGATCTTTACTAGTTGATTTAATACTGATAACGCTATCCAACGAATCTGGAGATGAGACACAACTTCCATCACTGTCGTCGTCTTCCTCTGGATTAAATATATCCAGTTTTAATAATTTTGGAATGGACTTCGCAAGGCTTTCGTCCTACAAAAGTCAAAGAGTTTGATTGTGGTGATATAATTCTCATGTTTTGTGGTGAGGTCACAAAATAAATCTAGAGTAATTGATTAACATCTAGTTGATATCTGTATACCGTGGATTATGAACTGATATAAAACTTAGTGATTATCGCAGTGAGGCATTGGATCATTTCAATTTACATTAAATTTATTCTAAAGAATATGGAGTAGAGCAAAAATTATAAATGAGAGAAGCACGATTTCTTATTAACTTTTGTGTAGCATACCTTATTGTCAGAATCGGATATCTTTCGTACAATTGGACAATGACCCCTTGTTTTTAATCCAAACCCCGGTTTTTGAGACAACATTTCCCTAATCTTTCTTAGTTTCTCTCCTCTCGAGGCATCTGTATTCTCTGGCGGTGACTTATCAGGGCTTGTTGAAGATTTTGTGGGTGCAACATTGCTGGTGTTCGTATCTGCTACTGATGGTACTACTGAAATTCCTACAGGGACTGAAATAGTGTCTGAAAACAAATCACAATACTATTATGTATCAGGCGCGGCCCGTGAAATTCAAAGTTTTATATCTCTGTTTCTACTTATGGGACACATGCCAAATTCAGGTTTTTTAATAGTGAGCCTACTAGGAATGTATTGGTAAAGAAAAAAATATTTTGCAATTTGCGACAAAACTTGAATTTTTGGATTTACCCACCTGGGAAAAAAATTAACACGCTTAGGTATTTTATTTATTATTTTGTTGTGATTAAATAACGGATAAGTTCAATAAAAGTCCAGGTAAATTTTGTTCAGAGAAATCCTCGGACAGGTCAATTTTTATTTTTATTTCTGATGAAATAGAAATAAAAATTGAGGTGTCCCGGGATTTTTCCAAAAAAAAAATACCTGAGGGTTTATTAAATTTATGTGTTACTTAATCGCAACCCTGTATATATAATTTTTTGTATGTTGAACAACTTTTCTCTGCCATTTTCGTGGCAGTCTATTTTGTGTCAAATAGTAGTCACAAAACTGACGATTTATAAAATAATTAAATACGATAATTTAGCTGTAGTTGACTTCTCAGTCTTATCATACAACACAAGAATTTTCTACCGTATTCGTTAAATTTATTTTCATAATTTTTGTGGAGGACAAGAATAGTGTAAAAATTACTCACTTCCGTGGCAATCACCAAAATTTCCTTTTTTAATGAATGAATAAACTTACTCATATTGCCCTTTAAGCTGGGAGTATTAAGACTGGTACTCCGAAATTTTGGAATTTTTTGAACTGCATACTTTTCTGCCAAAGCCTGTGGAGTTTCGTCTTTTATTTGGGGCGTGGGAAGTAGTGTCTTTGCTACTGGTGCTTTTGGTACATCACGTTCCCTGTCGTCAGCTGGAAAAAATGCTGTCGCAGTTGACAGCAATTCTGTTGATGGCTAAAACAAAATAACTGTATCAACAAATAAATTCAGGACAACTTGAGATGGTCTAGTATATTTGATAAAATGATCTTTTTTAAATTAGGATAAAACTAAATTCGTAAAAGAATTTCTTAAACGAAGTTCGATTTTAATATTCTCTTACTTAATATTACTAATTTAAAACATATAATAGAGCAATAAGGAATACAGACATGTTCTTTTTGTTTATTGCATAAGTCGTTTAAAGAAGTCATTACAAACCCAAAAATATTATTTTGAAGAAAATTACTAGGGTAATTTAACAAAATAAATGTTTACTTCTCGGTATAAATTATTACAATTTAAAAAGCAGCCAGGGATGGGCGTCGAAGCGTCGACAATGCGTCAACAATGAAATTAACGTCGACTATGTCGACAATGTCAAGAATACTGGAAATGTGAGGTTAAGTTACTTAAAATTCCAGCATCTTCAGCAACACTTCAACGGTTGTTCTCCAGTTGGCGATACATTCATATACCAATAAAAAACATTCTTTCTCGCATTCTAAAATGTTTATACTTGTTTATTTTACACTTAAACTCGAAACAGTAAGAAATACGCTAAACTGTGATCACTATGGAAGCGATTTCGAGGGCGACCTTAATTATTATTTTCTTAATTTCAGTATTATTATTGTAAGAATGTAAGTTTTTATTAAAACGCGTTTTAAATGTTTTTTTTGTATCTTTTAATATTATTTTAATGGGCATTATAAATTTTAAAGTGATTGTCGACGTTGTCGACATCGCTTAAGTTGTCGACATCGACACCATAGTCGACACGTCGACAATTCAATTGTTTACATGACATTGTCGACATCGTCCATCCCTGAAAGCAGCCATTTGCTTGGGCCCCGTGTCAGGTGACGTCAGGAGATGAGCAAAACAAGTGTCAATGTTAACGTAAAGCTTAACCTGGGGTGCTTTATACAAACGTCGTCACAACCAACAGTATGGTGTCTTGCAAGTTTCGAATTTTCTGTGAAAATTCGTAGTAGAATATCTTTTTTTTTTGAGAATACAAAAAAAGATTTCAGGCTTATTTAAATTATATGCATTTTCCCTATTAGTAACTAAATTTACATTTTGAAATTTCCTCTTACTTTTGGCGAACTGAGTTGCTTAGTCAGGGAATGAATACCACCATTAGGCACTTGCTTGACCCTGGGACTAGTAGGGCAGCTGGATTGCTTGATTCTAGGTGACTGAGGTGCTGATTGGCATGCTCCTCTTATTAATGGTGATGCTGGTCCAGCGGACAAGCTTCCGCATCCTATAGGTGACATTGGATCAGATTTTGGTACGAAAATAACAGAAGCGAACGAGTCTTCAGAATCAATACTAGTATCCGATTGTAAACTGCTGTCCTTGGAAGAGTCTGAACCATCTTCTTTTGAAGATCGTCTAAAATAATTTAGTAACATAAGATTATGAACTTACCAAAGGAAGTACTTTTGTATTTGTATATCTTCACTTAAAGCAAAATAAATTTTAACCTACCTTTCTCCAGTCTTTTCGTTTTGTTCTTTATCATTAACGTAACAATTCTGGCCATTCTTTAAACTTTCGTTGTCCCGAGTCGTTGGTGATATTAAATCGGATCCTTTCCAAGTTTGAAATATCTTAACGAAACCTAGAATAAAAAAAATATTGTAGAAGTAGTTTGTAATGACATTCTTGTTCAGCCATTAAGATAATTGGCCTCCTTTGGTCTCTGCGTATTCCTATTTTGCATTTTTAATAATTAATTAAAAAAATTTTAGAAATATTTAAAAATTTAAGTTCTTAAAATAATTAACACAGATAGAAAATGAAGAAGAATTTAGAAGAAAATACGGTATGGTATGTAATCCAGCACTCGGAGAGGCATATAACCCGGATAGCAGCTGTTTAACCATGATTTGTTCAAATCCTTATTGTATAAGGAATTTTCAGGTGGTTTAGAGAACTGATTCTCAATTTTACTTATTTATATGTACCCCCGACAAGTAGACTTCACTCATACTTTTTATTTCTGATTTCTCAGAAAATTCTATTTTTGATAAAAGGTCGTGCATGTATAAAATACGTTTCTGGCGTTATCCAAATTTAAAGTTAATTATAGCAACAACATTCAAAATGAAAATTTCTGGAACAACCCAAATCAAAAGCTATAGAAAATGAGCATGATGGCATGGCATTTCGCTAAAATCGATTAATTAATTGCAATTTAATTATTTTTCAAAGTTCCAACTTAATTTTATCCGAACTATGCATCCTACAAAGAAAGTTTTTCTTTCAAAAATATTCCTTTTAAATATTTGGTTTAGACGAACCACATTCTTTTTATTTTTTGACATTTTTAATATTTGATTTCAACTGTGATAACGTTAAAAACGTTTTTTATCAGTACAAGGACTTTCATCAAGAATATCAAAAAGTTTCTTAATACCCAACCGGAACAAATCAGCCTTAAGTTGATCATACCTCAAATGCAATAATTAGTAACTAGAGATTTAAGGGATTGTTTAAGGCAAACTGTTAATATATAACTCACCATTTTTTAATGAGGCACTAGTAACTTTTTCCATAGTTGCAGAGTTCTTAAGTCTATTCGTTAATCCATTTTTAAACAGCTGAAAACTTTTTGATGTCGCAACAGCAAAGAACGAGTCTTTTATAGATTCAAAAGTATGTTGTCTCTTGTAAATAAGATCTTCGTTTAACGAAGTCTGTTTCTGGATATTTTGTTTAAGTCTTTCTTTCTCTCTCAGTCTATCGATTGACAGAATTTCTTCATTTAAAGAGCGTTGTTTTAAAACCCCACCACGATCAAACCTGAAATAAATAGGAAATATAAACGGTTACTTTATTTATTAATGCGTAAGAATACATAAAGTATTTTTACAGACAAATCAGTTAAAAGTTTGTACTGAATGGATGGGCTTCTTACCTGGTTAAACCAGCTTTAAAATCTGGCAAAGCTCTAACCAAATCCTTCATGTCAGTTGGTTGGTCTAGTGCTTCGTCAGCATCTTCGTCGCATAACGACTTCTTTTGTTTTACTAATTTAGGTTTTGCTAGAGTATTTTTTGTTACTGAATTTGCTGGCTTGTCAGAAGTTTCTTTACTTTGAATATCTTGTTTCAGTTTTGGTGGTCTACATCTAAAAATTGGATATGATAAATAAAAGAACAATCCTTACGTCCGGTTGCACAAACAAATTAATCACGAATAAAACTAATTAGCCACTTGTAATGTGACAGCACTTATGTTAACGTCACTGCCAACGCTGAGTCTAAACGTCAATTAAATTTACCACTCGATTAAAAGTTTTTGCAACTCGCTGTTAGATTATGTGTGTATTATATAGAGTAGAGGATAGAAATCTATCTTAGGCATGATGTTTAAATCTGTAATATCGATACATAATTTATCCTGAACTTATTTCCCTGAATGTAGTTTTTTTGGTAAATATTGCTTCAAAGCTACGAAGTAACTTATTTTTAGCAATGTCTCTTTCTAAGCTAGTAACTATATAGAATTAAATAGGGTAAAGGATAGAAATATGTTTTAATTATGACATTTAAGTCTCTTGGATGAACCTTTGAACCTTTTCTCCTGGGCGTAGCTTCTTTTAGGTAATTATCACTGGATTTGCTTTTGATAATAAATACTCTTACTTACCTAGTAATTTGTCTCTTTGTCTTATCAACACACCTTTTATTATATTTAACAATTTATTAAATCAACTAACGTGTCTGAAAGCAGAAACTCACCTATTGTTATTATTTTCTTGTACTGATTTAATGTTGGTCATGCTTCTTGACTTAAAAGCGTCAATATCTGCGCTCATTTGTGAAACTGGGCAAGTTCTCCGCCTAGGAAGTTCTCGAGGTTCCTCGTCATCTATTCTAAGTAACTCTATTGGCTGATCTTCTACAGTATCACAGCCACAGCATTCGCAGTACTCGCACCCATCAGGATCGTATCTAAAAACAATTTTTAATTTGAGTTATGAGTATTCTATAAAAATATAGTTTTAATTATTCCCACCTTTTTGGCAGGGGTTGTTGTTTGTGCATGCAAGCGATCCAGTTGTCCAAAAACCAAGTGCTCGCTACCACCCTCCTGCCTCCACCGGCAATTTTCTGCAAAGCTCTTCTGACAAATCCGTAGCACGTCTCGCTGGGTGACGATAGAGAAGAACTGCCGGTAGAAGCTTTGCGACAAGGATCTATTGAGCGACCTTTTCGTTGGTGACCGGTTCTGCTTTTTCGCTTAAATGTATTTCTAAACCTTAAAAAGAGAAATGACAATATTTTAAAAGGAATATTGGAAGTAAAGAGAGAAGCTTAAGCTTAATAACCAAATACTGCTAAAGTCGATATAAAAGACTCGTAGATACAATTATAAAGTTGTAACCAATGACATCAAAATCTTCGTCCGGTTGTAGGTAGATTAGATTAGATATTTTTTTGGTGGGAAATCAAGTCCTTATTCGCTGCGACCTTTGCACATCTATTGTGGTTCCCCCTTATTTCATATAATATATGTATATATAATATATTCCGATATGTAACATCCATTTGAGATAATACTGTTCAGAGGCTTGTCCTGCTGCAAGAAATGTTGGTTTTATCTTTCATTGCTTGCTGCTTTAATAAAACCAACGTAGACCCAATTTGCTGTTCGTGCATAACATAAATTTTTCAGCGAATCTTTGTCGCTTTCGTCAAAACATTTGCTTTTACCAGCACCACTATGTACTTTTTTGTCATTAATTTGCTTTGTATATCTTTAACTGCAGACAAAGGAGTTTTTGTTAATGAAGACATTTCTGCTGTAGCTGCATTTACATTAAACCCCCTGTTTAATGAAGAAATATATACATTTAACAATTTGCTTGGCATCGCTCGATAAATATTTTCTTTTTAAATTACCACTACCGGAGGCACTATGATGAACATCTTTCCAAGGATTCCACATTTTTTAGCACGTTTGGGATAAGAAAAAATACGATCGACATCATATAACAACTGTATGGTTTACCAAACGGATAGGAACTAAACTAAAATATTCCGAAATTATTAAACCAGGTAAAAAATACGTTATTCATACCCTTTACTGATTATATTAAAATTATCTCCGGCTCTGTTTACAGTTCTTGCAAATTCACCGGGTTTTATTACAGCTGGTGTCGATAATAGATTATTGCAGGCAATAGGTCAATGAAAGAGCTTGAAAGGACCTTTACTTTTAACAAACCGGTCTATCTAGTAATTAATACGGATCGCACCGTTTTGTGTCTAATCTAACACTAAATTCCATCTAAATAGTAACACTTCCACGAGCCAAAAATATATACAAGGTTAGAGAGATAGGGCGAGGAATCTCTCAACAGCGCAATTTATTCTTCAGATTCGGATGCAATGATTTTATAGGCCTATAAAATAAATTATATCATTTTAAAAATTTTAAAATTAAACTTAAAATGTTGTTAAAAGAGCTTGTAAAGAGCAAGTAAAAATAAAAATCTACAACGCTGTTCAATCGGATAGTGATAGTTATTAATGAAACTGTGCGAATGTGATGACTTCATTCGCCTAAAATGAAAATATTCGCCCAGAAAATTTTAATTTGAAATCAATTTTTAAAAAAGATGTAGCGCCAAAAGAGTTGGCAAAGAACTTGTTCTACATAATTCAGATCGCAGTTTCTAATAATAAAATATCAAAATTGTAAAGCAGACCCTTCATTTTCATATTAAAAGTAAAGAAACAATGCTTACCTAAATGATTTATTGGAATCACTATCTGACTGAGTATAAGCATGATAAATATGCTGACTATCATCTTCGGAGTTTGTCGCAGACGTCATTTCACAAGATGTGCTAATAGGCTTCGGTTTTCGCCATGGTACTAAGACATCTTGAGACTCAAACTTCCTGCGATAAGCATACAAATTACTATAAATAACAAATTTTAAACAATTAAGTTCAGAGTTTCAAAGACGCTTTCTTTTGTTGATTGGCCTTGTAACTAGTATAAATAAATAAAACTTTTGGATCTCAGAGATGATTTTGTAAAATTTTTATGTTCCCTCTTCTAAGATTGGTTAAGATGTTTGAGGAACTGCTGCGAGTTACTTTTTGATACTACATACATACATCATAAAGTAAGTATGTACTTTTACAGGTAATAAGAATTTATGGAAACAGGTTAAGGGGTAGTTTTATAAAATGAATTAATCAACGACACACGAAAAAATTTCAAAATTTACCGCGAGGTAGTTTTTTTTATCTTACGTTATGTTAATAGTATTTTTCTTGTGTTTAGCTCAAGGATTACCTATGAAATTTGTAGAGTTTTTGAGCACCCTGAATATCTCCCAATAGAGTTTTTTTTTAATTGCATATTTACAAAAATGTTCATCCCTTAAAATTAAATTAAAAGTAACTAGAAGTACCAACTTAACCAATATCAGAATTTTACCTGTGCTCTTGTTCCATTGCCCAGACTGTAATTATCATTCTTCCTCCTACTCGTAATACTCGTGCCATCTCTCTTAATGCACTTACGCGTCGGTCAGTTGTTGCGAAATGATGAACTACTGATATTGACAGCACCGTGTCGAAACAGTTGTCTTTAAATGGCAGTGCCAAATTATCTAGTCTAATTATCTACAAATAAAAAATATTTTTATTTGAAATGTAATGATGAGTGATAAGAAATGCTACATAAATACATTTAAAAATTCGGTTAAGTGCAAGCTATGCTTGCACAATTAGTGTTCCGTGCCAACAGTTAACTTTAACCTGAGCAAACCTCTGCCGCACGATCTCCGCCCATCTGCCGCGCTACCCGCCGCGCCGCCGACCGACGCGACGGCACCAACGCCGTATTACATCACGTATGCATGAAACTGAGCCAAATTACAAATTTAAAAACAAAAGGACAAAAGTTGTTCCTTACATAGTTAGAAATATTTTTTGTTAAAAACTTTTTCTTTAAAACCAATAGTTCAGTAGTTATAAGGAAATAAACAATTAAATTGTTTGTAACACTTGTCGCGCTAGAATTTGCCAATGCTGATAATTTTTGTTCATTCTACACCTAATTCTTAATGTTCACGTTTTTTGAATTCGTGCTTCAATAAGCTTCCATTTGATACTCAACACGAAGCCCTTAAAAAAATTCCAGGTCCCAATTTACCCCCTGAATTTAACCATCAGAATCAAAATTCAACTTTTGATACTTCACGTCTATAATTGGGCCACCACAATCCGTTTTACGGAACACTAAAAACAATAGGTTCTTTTACTAAATCTGAATTTTGTTATTTTAGTAATGATACATCAAAAAGACCAAAATACATAAGGAATGTAAAGTATAGATCACGTCAGACAAGTCCAAGAGTTCTTATTTTTTAGCACTAAGGCAATCCATATTGTAAGTACTCCTCAACGAAGTAAAAACATTCCCTTTTTAAAAAGTTAATTACTTCTTTTTTAAAAAGCCTAATATTGTTTATGTCTTTCAAATATCTCGGTTTATTATAAAATGTAATACCCTTATAACTTGGGCTGTTTTCAAAAATTGACAGTTTGTGAGCGGTAACACAAAGATCATTTTGGCCCCTGGTGTTCTACGAATGAAAATGACAGGTTTTCATGAATTTTTCAAAATCATTCTTAACAAATAACAATATCCCCAAGTCTTTTAAATAAGGTTTTGCATGATGTAAGCTTATTGGCACCCTCCATGGATCTTACAATTCTTTTCTACAAACGTAACACTCTAACAATCTGACTTGAGCACCCCCAAAATATAATTCCATACCTAACACGACTATACAACTGGGCATAGTAATAGGATAATAATACATTTAAGCTACAAATATTTCTTAATCTGTATATGGCATATGCAACGGATGCCAGTTTGGTGCACACCTCCTTTATGTGAGTTTCCCACCCCAAACTATTTTCTAAATGTATACCCAAAAATTTTGTTTCTGTCACCTGTTGCACCGAAGAGCCATTTATTCTTATTTGAAGCGATCTGTAAAAAAAATGGCTGCGAGGGGTGAAGTTGAGAAAAACGGTTTTCTGTGTATTGGAAAAAAGTTTATTTGAATTAAACCATTTTGCAAATTTGCTTACCATATTTTGAGTTTTAATATGAAGTACTGAAAAGTCAGTGTCCACAGAAAGGTAACTGTTATCATCCGCAAACATTATTATATTATTTTCTTCATCAATATCGGGCAAATCATTCACAAAAAGTAGGAAGAGCAGAGGACCTAAAACCGATCCCTGGCGCGACAACACACTTTATTTCAAAAGCATTACATTGTGTGTCATTTATACTCACTAACTGAAGCCTGTTTTTTAAATATGATGTGAACCACCTTCCATCTTAATTCGAGCTATGTTATATCTGCTTTACGACAATCGAAAAAATCTTGAAGTATTCTATAATTTTATATTCGAGAAATAAAAACCTGTTAAAATTCAGTTGAATTTAAAACATCTGGTAAATGACGTAAAATATTTGTTGCCAATAGGCGACGGCTTGCGCCTGCTCTTTTGTGGGAGGATAGCTGATTGGCTAGCGCAGTCGTGTCTCGTGTGAGATCAACATTTTACGGCCACGTACTCTTGTTAATAGATTTGTTTAGGTTAGTCCTGACGATTAAGTAATTTTTAGTAGGAAATAAATCTATAGTAGATTTTTAGTGGATAATGATTTTGGGAGATATTTTCCTGATATGCTGAACTGCGTCTAGTGTAAGAAAATGCTGCAACAATCGAAGCAATCACTATTATAAAAAGGTTGAAATGTTGAAGTAATATCAGGATTTATGACTTTTTAGTTTCGTATTTAAGAAGATTGATTTCGTAAGATACTTTTGGAGTTCGAATCCTGTAGCATGCATTTTGTTATGTGTTTGAATGTTTTCACTAGTATAAATCCAATATTTATGTATGTGGTGTGTATGAAGGGAAGAGTGCAAAATTATTTGACGTGAAAACCGTCCTATTCACGCCCATTAAGAACTAGAAGAGATCGGATATTTCGTGGAATAATTCTCCAGTCGATAGATGGCCCGTAGTATTAAGGTTGCACAAAACCAAAGGTTGATAGCCCTTGGTTGTTGTAGATCAACTTTTCTGACCTCAGAAACACCAAAGCGAGATAAGAACGATATGGTTCTCGTAAATTTGGACAAAATTGTCTTAGTATTACTTTTTATTTCATAATAATCGTGAAATAATTTTATGAAGTGAATATTTCTAACTTTTCTGTTTTAGTTACAATGCTAACATAATTTTATTATAGTATGTCTTGTGCAAAAACTTGCATGACATTTTTTTCGCAAAATTATATTTAAAAATAGTGTCGACGAGCAAAAATAAAAAACTATCTGTACAATATTTTAGAACAATCATTATTTATTTTGTTCAATCCGTAACTTGAAACTATGTTATATGTAATGCGATAGACTATTTTAATTACACCTACTTTTTTAGTCATAGTAAAAATATTTTTGGTACCCCGTGTGCTAAATAAAAAATTCTTGGTTAAACTTAGTAGCTTATATATGTGAACTTTTAGTTATGAAAGTTTAGTGAAATTTAACCTTTCAAGAAATGTTTAGACAAACAAACCAAAAAAGAATTATATAAAGGCATCCAAAGTATTTAAAACAATTAACCTAAAATTAAAAATAAATGAACCCAACCATACCTGAGCAAAACTAGTCACCTAACCAAAAAATTCCGCACTCATTACTACTTTATTGCTTTACTTAGTTATAAAGAAAAGCTAATAACTTTTCAATGTAGACACATAAAATAGACATAATTCGTTGAAGAAATAAAAAGCTTATTTCGTATCTTTACTTTAAAACCATGAGCCGCAAAAATTTGGCGGCCAGATTCTCCAACACTAGACTGGTCTAATTTGACAACCTAAAGTTTTAAACTAATAAATGTAGGAATAAGACAACTAAGTTTTATGCTATGATTTTGTTTCTGAGTTTTTTCGCAAATTTTTAAAGAAAAGGGCCACATTAGTACCTACATTCCACAATAATAGATCTAAATTCATTGTAACATCTCGTTCCAAGATGAAAATCATTTGAACATGCAAATCGCCGAAACACTAAAATAACTCGTAAGCTTTTAATGACGACTTATTAACAATGACAAAACAAGAACATGTCAAAAACAAAACTGATCAATTAGAAGATCTTAATTTAAACCAGTCTTAAATATTTTCAGTGTTAAAGACTTACGGAACTTTTACTGGGCCCTGCATAAAATCAAAGTTTGATTGATTTAAATACTTAGCACTGAATCCCCTCTTAAATATATTATTATTTTCTTAATTTGAGCTATTTTATAAGAATAAATACTTTTTTATTTTGAAATTAGGAATAAATTATATTGACATCAATGTAATATGTCATAGTCCCCGATATAAAAGTGTGTTTTATGTGGAAATATGACGTGCAGAATTAAACTGTAATCAGTTTTAGTAGTTGCCTAGTGGCCGTTTTACTTTTTGTTTTCAGTTATTGGTCACGCATTAACATGTTCAGTCGCCACTTAATCGTGTTGAAATTGTGCATTCAATCTGATTTAACTTCCATGCGTTAGGATTTTGTCTAACAGCGCATGCAATAGTATTTTGCCGAGACAACAAGATTTACAAAATATAGTGGGTTTCTCATAAATATGTGTTTTCCACATGTTAATTGACCTTTTCTAGATACAATCGTAAAGTGAAAAAAATTAGTCCTGTTAAATCATTATTGAGAACATATTTTAAAAGCTGCTCAAAAGAATACACAATAGTGATGTAGACGGGTAGGGGTCGACCAATATGAGACGAAACGTTACGTCACCGTTAACGAGAACTTCATTTCGTAACATATGTTGTACTCGTCCAGACACCGTTGAAATCATGCCGGAACGCACGATCTGGCACTACAATTCTACCGACTGGGATGGTCTTCAAAACTTCTTCTGTGTTTTCTCTTGGAAACCTGTCTGTTTTTCCCCTCCCGATTCCTCCGAAATTTGCTCTTATATCACAAATATATATCATTCAAGTAGGTATTGAAAGTTTCATTCCACATACTCGCAAGAAACCTAAACTCCACCATCAAAAGCCGTGGTTCTCCAAGGCCTGTGATAAAGGCAGGCTCAAAAAAGTCCAAGCTCACAAAAGGTATCTTCAAAATCTTACACCCGAAAATCGTCAAATTTTCACCGAGGCAAGAAATAAATACAGTCAAACTATCTAAGAGTCCAAAAATGCTTTAACAACCGCATAAAAGACAAAGTGCTTTCATGTTCCAACGGCAGCAAATCTTTCTAGTCACTTGCCAAAAACGTAAGTCAAAATTTTCATAGCATTCCCAGATTGTTGCTCTTGATATTTACGAGGCCTTTGACCAAGTGTGGCATGCCGCACTCCTCAATAAACTACTTTCTTACTATACACGTGGATCGGTAGCTTTTTCTCTACTCGGCGCATATCTGTCGTAGTGGACGGTTACTCATCTAACGTCCACTATATCAGTGATGGCGTACCCCAAGGTTCAGTCCTGGCACTAACTCTATTTCTTCTTCACATTAATGACCTGCTCTGTTCAACTACCAATCCCATTCACAGTTATGCTTCACTCCAAGATTTATTTTTCCAGAGAAGCCTCAAATCAAGAGATGGATAATAGACGCAGATCTATGCACCTATCTCTTTCCCAATATCTTCAATTAACCCTAGACTGGGGCGCCAAGAACCTTGTTGAGTTGATCGCCTCCAAAACCCAGTCTTGCTCCCTGTCACACAAGAAACCCGGCAATACTTTCCCCATCCACATGAATAACCAAGCCCTACAGAACAATGAAATATTCGATCTTGTGCTGGCACAAACATATTATTTCAATAACCACATCAGCAGCTAAAGAGCTTGGTTTTCTCTTTTGAGCCAGAAAATACTTCTCCCCTTCCAACTTACACACTCTCTATGTTTTCCAAATAAGACTTAACCTAGAGTACTATTCCCACATCTGGGGAGCGGCATCACCTTCGACCCGTAACATCCTTGATTCTATCCAAAGGAGAGCCATTCGACTCATCACTGACCCAGTCCTCACAAGAAAACTCCCTTCTCTCGCTCATCGCCGCGCTGTTGGGGATTTATCCCTTTTCTACCTATACTTCCACGGATTTTGCTATGAAAAACTAGCTGCTATAATTTCCCCTTGGTAGTTCCTAATAGAACAACAAGAGGCACATAACGTATGCATCTCTTATTGGCCAGCTACAAAAGCCTAGAACATCCCACTTCTCTCGCTCATTCATACCTGGGGTGTCCAGATTATGGAACAAATTTTCTGCCGGTTTTTTCCCTTCCCCTTTCAGCCTCCAATCCCTTAAATTCCGTGTCAGTGGAATAGTAGTCAGTGTAGGAAACTACACACACTGTGTTCATGCAATCACAATACATCCATGGTCGAAGTGGGACTCGAACCTACGATCTTTCTATTGCAACTCGCCCACCGGAGACCTAATAAAAAAATTTTTGGTTTATCTTTTTTAGCAATTAATCGGTTATCAATAATTTGATAAGTAAGATATGTCTGACTACCGTTATCTTTGACTTCAAATAATAGTCACTCAGTACAGAAGTAATTTAACTTAAAATACACGTGGTAAAGAACAACGTCAAGTAGCTATTTTTTCGATTGGGATCAACCATATACTTCCTTATAAATAAATTACAAATAAAAGTTGTTAAAAATTAATAAACTTTTTGCCATACTTACTTCGTTTTGTTTTTGTCTAGCTAAATCACTCAGTCTAATTGATTTCTCCCCTCCTAAAGTATAAATTGACGTATTTTCTTTTAAGTATTTTCCGTTTCCACAGCCTAAAACAAATAAGTAGGAGTTTGATTGGGTTGGGTTAAACACTATGGTATTTAATATTTATTTTAAGTAACTTTAGAGGATAAGTCTTTGCCTGCTTCCAATTATAACTCACAAAATAAAATAGACGGTTGTATCGAGAGTTATAAAAAAATTAAAAGAACTGAATTTTTGCGAATTTTAAAAATAGAGTACGTATTTAAACCTTCAGTACCTAACAACTTACCTACGTCACACACTAAGGCTCCAGGTTCGATCTTTTCTAAAAATTCCGAAACCTTTGGCCAGGGTCTACTACGGGGATTGTCGTAGTACTGTTCGTAAACTTCATGGACGTACGTCTGTTCTAATGCGAAGCTACGGGAAACGCGCTCATTTGCAGCCATCTCCGACCTTTAGCTGCAGTGATCTGTAAGAAAGAATTTACAAAAATTATATTAAAGCCCTGGTTTTATTAACATTAATTAAAACAAACACACTCAGTGCAATTTTTCCACTATGTATCTTTATCAAATCTGGCCTATTTTTTAATCTATCTGTTATTTGCGCCACCATTTTTAAAATTTTAGATCACATAAGCAGATTTAATACTGGGCTTCAGGGTACAAAAAATATTGGTCTTAAAATTTCTTATACTTGATAGTTAACTGGGAGCAACCCCACAATTCAGCGTATTTATAATTAAACTAGCGAATATTTTTAGCTTTACAATGTTACATACTATTTGAGTTATTCCACTTTACCACAGTTGGAACAAACTATACTCTGAAACGATATTTTTAAACCAACTTACACAGACTTTCCATCAGCAAAATATTAAATATAAAATACAGACAAGCAAGCAAAAACTTTTATTTTTCACGTATGCGCCATATTTTACGTAACAGATTGGACAATGTCAGCTCGAAATATAAATTAAAAATAAAAAAGTTTTGCGGTAAAATAAAATACTGGATTGGAATTGTAAGGAATATTGTTTTTATTTTAAAGTGTTATAGAAATATCAAATATGTCATAATTAGTATATCATATAGAGAAGTTGAGGTTATTAAGTCTGATTTAATGAAGTCCTACTACCTCTGAAAATCTATTTAAATCTGGTTTTATTCGTAAATAAATAAATAACGCCTTTTATTAAGATATGAATCAATATAAAAAATATACAAATAAATCTGAAAACGAAACAACAAATGAAAAAAAAATTAAAAATAGAGAGAAGCGATCTCCAGAATGGCAAAGCCCTGCACAAGTTGCTACCTTTTAAACTTATTCTTTAACAAAAATACATGATATGATAGACAAGCTATATTTTACGTTAAAAATGTTCATACAGTCTTGTCAATAATGCCTCTTATTACAGATTTAAACAGCTTCGCTCTTAAATATGTTCTATTATCTTCTAGTAAGCACGATTTTGATGGTTATGATGGCCACTTTCTGATATACGTCAACACTGCAGAGACTATGATTTGCACTTCTTTTTCCAAAAACTTCCAAAAATGTATTTTTATTTGTAAAAATAATTAAGTGTTGTAAAGCCTCGTCAGTAACGCCTACTATCACAAATTTAAATAGCTCCAATGCTAAATTTGTGCTCTTATCAGTTTGCTAAACACAATTTTGATGGTTACAATTATAACTTATTTAATTACTTCACCACCACGGAGATGATGATTAGCATTTTCCTTGAATGTTCCTTAGCAAAATTTATATTTAACAAAATGTACAGAAAAATTATATTGCAGTAGTTATTAGTAAATAATATAGATGAATGAAAAACCTATTATGCTATAAAAAATACGAGTAGAAACATATGGGTATATTTAAAGATTTTCAATGTAATATTAAGATAAATGATCTGAAAAACCTGACAAGAAGGGAATAGTAATACAGTCTTAACATCAAAATATCTTGTTAGACAGTGATGCTGACTCATACTTTCCTATCGATATATCACAAATAGCTTGCCTTTGTATAAATAATGGATCCTATATTAAAGGCCTTAAACAAGATATTCATAACTCTGGAAAACCCGTCTAAAATAAAAGTTTATAATTTGTTATCAAATTGGAGTGGTATAGGATTTTTACCTTGGAGTTTGGTGTTTCGTGTGTTGTGGTTCAAATATAACTTAAATAATAATAACTTTTAACTAGTAGCTTACGAGGAAATTTGTGATTATGTTAACTAACTAATATAAAATCATGATATTTTTAAAAAATGTAAACCTTTTTCTGGATTTCATTATCAATGAAATTAGTTTTTTATCATTTCCTTGAATTTTAGCTAGTAATTAAATATGCTCAGTTTTCTGCTAATGTCCTCCAATTGAAAAGATCCCATTCAAAAACTGAATCATTAACAAAAACCCTTGATGCCCGTTGGACAACAAAATACACTTTCAATCTGATTAGACTTGTAATTAAATCGGATAATAATCTAAATTGTATGTAAGCACAGCAGAATGAAGGTCAAATAACTTTGCCCAACCTTAAGTGATTATTATTCCTAAAAATAAAAATCTGTAATGTATTATTTATAAAAAAAATCTAGAAAGTTTTTGATGTGAAGTTAAAATAAAAACGGAAAAAAATGCTTTTTGTTCTTTTACCCCTTGAAGAATAAGACGAATACCTCGTTTGAGAGGATAGACTTTAGATTTTCTTAGGGACAGCCTCAGAAGCGTTTACATGATAAAAATTCTTATACTCGTTAAGACTGTTATTTTTTCGATTTCGCCTGTACACAATCACATTTAGATTAACTCTCATTATTCTATTATTTGCTGCAGGTAGCTTTTTTCTGAATAAGTAGGTCACAAAACTACTCTGTTATTATCAGCAATGTAATTTCATGTACGGCAAAAATGAAATTCCGGCACAATTTTAGATCGATCTCTCAGTTCGATGAACCAGGTAGTTCTCGGGCTGACAATATGATTTTATATCTAGTTCATCGTTATACGCCTGATTACACTGGGTGTTTGTATAAGAAAGCAAGTCATTTTATAAATTTATGTAATACCATTTATATGCTTATATTTACTTTATACGGTTTACCCATTTCAGTAAACCTGGTAGTTTTCGGGCAGAACAGATTATTTTATATCTAGTTACGCGCCTGAAATACACTAACTCTTTATGTAAGAAAGCAAGACATTTTATAAAGGACTGTACTTATTCTATTTATATGCTTATATTTATTTATATTGGTTAGCCCTTTCAATAAACTTGTAGTTCTCGGGCTGGTAATATTATTTTATATCATTCCTTCATCATTCATCATTATACGCCTGAATTGCACTGGGTGCTTGTGTAAGAAAACAATACATTTTATAAAGGCAGTTGCCCATACTATTACTATTTATACATTGCGTAACAAAAACATGGAACCCTTGAAATATCTTGCAAAGTGTTCATCCGATTTTTATGAACTTTTGTACACTTAGGTATGAAATTACGCCGATCCAATGGTAAGTTCCGCATTGTTGTCAAGTTTACCGTTTTGCTGAAATCGACAGGACCTTTTTTATAATGGAACATTCTATAAAATTCTGAATACTTATTGGGAACATTTTATCCTAAAGAAAACAATTTTTGGGAAAATGGTGTTCAAAAATCGTTGTTTTATTGTATTTTACCTTAAAATGCCTTTACACGAAAGTTTACCTGAAATGTTTGACATTGTTAGTTTCGTTTATTTACAGAAAATGGATCATTTAACAGAAACCCAAAGAATTGAAATTTTAATAATATGGGGACAGAATGCGAACACAACAAGAAGTTCGTAACATATTTAATGACAAATATCCTGACAGAACTTCATTAACTAAATATACTGTAAGTAAAATTTAAAAAAAAATCGTAAAACTGGAAAAGTAAAAAGCCTTATACTATTTGGATACTTATTACAAGAATAAACAATACAGAAGGAAATAATTTAAAAGTTGAAGAAAACTAAATCAAATGTTCAAATTGTTGTACATTTACTTCTTGGCAGTAGGCCAAATACTGCATAAAAATATGTAAAACGTTTAGAAGAATGTCACTTTCCTCGATTCTTCTACATTCTGTTTCGCCATCCAACTTAACTTTAAATTATCGAAGAAAAATGTCAGTTTTCTCGATTCTTCTACATTACTTTTCGCCATCCAACTTAGCTTTAAATCGTCGAGGACATTTGGCTTACTTTTGAAAACAACATTTTTGAGGTGGCCTCACAAGAAGTAGTCGAGGGGCGTCAAGTCCGAAGACCGAGCTGGCCACTCGATTGTACCCCTACGTCCAATCCATCTTCTAGAAAAACACCATCGAGCTATTGCCGAACATTATGGGCATAGTGCGGTGGGGCACCATCCTGCTGAAACCATATTTCATCATTTGATGCTTGATTATTGCCTAAAAAGTCAAATTCAAATAAATCAATACAACAGGTAAAATAAAGTAAAAACAGTTACTTCCGATTATTTGGAAATAGTTGTGCAAGGGCCGGGACAATTTCGTTTCTTAGACGATCCAAATATCCTTCTACATTTAATATCTCTTGCATGACGAAGAGGCCTAGTATTCTCCGATCTATTATATCAGTCCAAACATTTACCTTTCGGGGGAACTGGGTATGATTTTCGAATATCCAGTGAGGATTTTCCCTGGCTCGATATCGACAATGAATTATGCGTATTAACATTTCCATTCAAAAAAATGTTGATTGTCAGAGAAAATTATTCGGTGGACAAAATCTGGATTGGCGTTGGAACGCTCCATCATGACTTCGCAAAATTCCAAACGCTTGTCGTAATCATCTTCTGAGAGATCTTGCACAAGTCTAATTTTGTAGGGATGAAACTTTTCTGTTTTCAGAAGGCGGTCTACGGACATGTGTGAAACGTTGTTTTCTTTTTCCAGTTTTCTGGTAGAAAGATGGGGATTTTCCTCTAAACTGAGTAAAACATTCAGAGCCTTATCATCATCTGTTGCACTTTTAGGTCAGCCAGGGAGTCAGTGGCGGCTGATCAAATTTCAAAGTTGTATATCTCTGTTCCTACTTACAGCACCCGTACCAAATTTTGGTTGGGTTTGATTGGATTTGATTTGGTAGACAAACCAATCATTTTGTAATTTTCGAAAAAAAAAAATTGAATTTTTGCTGAGCCCTCCCTGGGAAAAAATGAACGCGTTTAGGTATTTTATTTCTTATTTTTTCTAAACACATTTTGTCTAGAATTTAAAAAAAAAATGTGTTAGTAGAAAGTTATAGTCATTTGAATTTTTTGAAACCTAAAATATAATTTAAAAAAAATTCAAATGACTATAACTTTCTACTAACACATTTTTTCTCATAAAATTTATAATTTTTGACAAAATGATGTAAAATTTGTTTAGAAGAAATAATAAATAAAAAAATCTAAACGTGTTCATTTTTTCCCAGGGGGCTCAGCAAAAATTCAACTTTTTTTCCCAAATTAAAAAATGTTTTTTTTCTTTACCAAAACATACCCAGTGGGTTCACTATTAAAATCCCCCCATTTGGGACGGGTCCTGTCAGTAGGAACAGAGATATGCAACAATGAAATTTCACCAGTCGCCGCTGCAGAGCGTATAGCGTTTTTTACGATTCCAGTTTGACGAATTTTTTTTAAAACTTTACTTACAGTAGATTTCGTTAATGGATTTCTGTCAGGATATTTGTCATTAAAAATATTACAAACTTCTTGTTGCATTCGCATTCTGTCGCCATAACCCGGTATTATTAAAATTCCAATTCTTTGGGTTTCTGTTAAATGATCCATTTTTTGTAAATAAACGAAACTGACAGCCAGACATTTCAGGTAAACTTTTGTGTGCAAGTATTTTAATATAATAACGATCTTTGACCACCATTTTCTCAAAAACTTTGAACTTTAGGATAAAATGTTCCCAATAAGAAGTATTCACAATTTTAAGCTGAATTCGAAACTCAAATAAAATATATAGCGTTTTATTTAAAAAAACTTCCTGTCGATTTCAGGAAATTGGTAAACTTGACAACAATGCGGAACTCTCCACTGGATCTGGCATAATTTCGTACCTGGATTTCTGGTGGAATTGTCCTAAAAAATAAATTTATTATCTGGCAAATGTTTATGTAAGTTTTATGATTTTATAGCTAAAGACCTTTATTTTTACTGAACACAAACAGCACTTGCAAAAATCTCATTTTTATTAACCAAAACAGTTAGCACTTAACCTTATTTTATACTACGTAAAATTATTGTACCCCTCTAAGTAACAATATGTACTCCCTCTAACCAATAATTTGCAATAAAAAGGTTGGAGAAAAAGTTTTTAAATAAATAAAGAAAAATATCAAAAATGAGTAAATTTTTTTATCAAGTTAAACAATTTATAATAATGGAATATTCCCTATTCTCCAATATATAATGAAAATGGATCTATAATACAGCCTACCTGTGAACAATGACGTTTGTGAGTTAAAGACGCGATAAAAATTGTTTAATCGACTATACCAAGTAGTTTTACAATTTTTTTAACAGCAACTGTTGAAAGTCTTAGTTCCAGAAGGATAAATACACTTTGTAATGGCACTGTGACTTCAGCTTTAAACTGAAACAAAACGTTTCTAGGGCGCAATTGTCACTCCTTTCTCAATAACTAAAGGAATCTTCTGTGATGCCCTCTGTTTCAACTTTATATCAAGTCGGCGTTCCTGGTACTCATTCCCATAACGCCCGGTCCAAGTAATGTAAAGAAAAACATATATGTACCTTGCGTAATATTTCAATAGTTGTTAGTCAGTCCCAGATTCATAGAAAATAGGAATTTAAGCTGCTAATACTTTATATAAAGTTTTTAAGTATATTTCTACACTGCAAACGCAACTTATGGGACAGGCTTCAAATAGTATGTCAAGTTTATTTCTCATAATCTAACTTTATTCCAGCTGTAAAAATTTTACGAGTATGAGAGGGAAAGAAGACGAGAGAGAAAAAAATGAGAGATAAAGAACATGAGACAGAGACATAATGGATCTCTCCGTTGTAAAATGGGTTTCTGTCATCATTCTCAAATTAAATTGGATATGGTATAGTACCCTGGTTAAAGATGTGAGAGAGAATAGTTGGGACTTTAAAAGAATAATGCGATAAAACTCCTAATATTTAAATTTTTTAATGAATTCTTGTATTTCGGGGTTAGGGATTCATTTAAATCATATTTCATATTTCTTTTAGTAGAAAGTGATAAACAAGGTACCTATGTTTACTCTTTCACAAAATAACGTTTTCTTATTTTTTAGCTCCCTGTATAAAAAATTAAATTTTTCATCGCGAATCTTATTTTACAAGCAAAAATTTTCATGAGGAGTCACATTTTGAAGTATCTTGCAAAATCTGATCCATTTGTCCTCTTCTAAACCCCATCCGCGGACATACTGCAGTGAACACGCTAGTTAACATTTATAGAAAACTCAAGTTTTCTTTCCAGGAACAGTCTTTTAAATTAATTATTTGCAGTCTGCATACGTCGTAGGTGTAAACGACACAATGCGGCCATTATTATACCGTAAAATAATTCATGGAACTCCCAACGATAAACGAACCCTGTGACATTTGCGGACTTGTGTGGGTAGCTCCATTGATACCGGAAGCGGCAGTCAGAACGAGACGGTAAACGTGTTAATTAACGAAAAGTTACACCGTTTATATGTTATATTATGAAGATTTGTTTGTAAATAGAATGCACACAATGTGTTTTTTACAACTACTATTAAGAGCAGACTTTTTAAGGCTTGTCGTACGTGTCAAAATAATATACAGTGTGTAACAAAAATATGGAAACCTTGAAATATCTTGCAAACCGTTCAGCCGATTTTTTATGAAATCTTGTACACTTGCGAAATTACACCCGATCTAATGGTGAGATCCGCATTGTTGTCAAGTTTACCGTTTTTCTGAGATCGACAGGAACTCTTTTTAAAGGGAAAGCTCTATATTTTATTCGATTTTCGAATTAAACTTAAAATTGTAAATACTTCTTATTGGGAATATTTTACCCTATAGTTAACAGTTTTTGAGTAAATGGTGGTCAAAAATCGTTAATTTATTTTATTCTCTACTGTAAGTAAAGTTTTAAAAAATTTTGTCAAACTGAAAACGTAAAAAACTTTATACGCTCTGGCCGACCTAAAAGTGCAACAAATAAAGCTCTGAATGTTTTACTTAGTTTAGAGGAAAAACAATTATTTCAAAGGTTGGCAGTTTTTACCATATTTTATCAAATTCTCACAAAACAATAATAAAAAAATGAACTATAACGCCTAAAGAATTTCTAGAAATACAGCCCTTTCATTCTCTCCACCAGCTTGAACCATCCGACGCCACTCACCAATGCAATTATCGATAAGATCTTACGGATGTCCTCGTCAACATTCTAATATTATTGTTTTAAGCTGGTCCGGTATCTCAAATGTGTTTAAATAAACCATGTGTTGCAATACACCCCAAATTGTGTATTCCACAGGGTTTAGGTCAGGACTGTTCGGTGACCAACATGCCGGGTCAATAAAATCTGGACAGTTCTCTTGCAGATATCTTACTATATCTCTTGATGTATGCGCTCGAGCTCCGTTTTGCTGAAATTTTGTCAAATTCTTGTAATAATTAAATTTCGATAAACTCTGATAAAATAGACGGCAAGGAAAATGTTTGTGGCATAGCGGGCAAAAGAAATGGTGTGATTAATATACGGGGCATCCAGGAACAAATAAGGAACCTCGGGCCGGGTGGACAGTAAACGTTCACTCTTGTTGTGGATCATCAGACTGTCGTAACCCATTAGACAGCTCCACTTATAGGAATCTCGAAAAGTCAATACTCCTAAAACTGATATCATACAAAATATGCGTTAGCGCCATCTATGCGAACTACTGTGATCCAAGAACAGATCTCAGTAAAGTCAAGCTGCTACTGTTACAGCGGCACAGCAGCACATAAAACAAGACACAAGCGAAAATTCTTGTCTTTATATCGATATAATAGCTTTTAGACGGATTATCGCAGCTCCTGGTAGGATCATTTTGTACGAGCCTTAGTGAATCCACAATAATAGTGGAGATCTAGAGCGAAGTGCAAAAATTCGATTCAGCAGCTTTACTTTAGTGGGATCTGATCTTAACCTACAATAGTTCCTATAAATGGCGTTAACACATATTTTGTAATGTTTCTGTTTCAAAAGAAGAAGTCGATTAATGTCGGCACTTGCATTCAGACAATCGGAAACGGTCGTGTAGCTGCCAAGGCTAAAAAGTTGTACCTAACCTCTTTTGTGTTTGTTTTAAATAGTAGTGTGTTTTTAGATGAATAACAATTATGGAAAAGAAACAATGGGTTAGATTCTGCAATTACACTGAAATTGGAAAAGATTTATTGCTAAAAATAGTAGGAAAAAAAGAAAATTGCACTTGTATTTCAATAAATATACAAATTTTTTCAAGTTCTACATAGTTGTTTATTTTCAACTAATATTTTCCTGGTATTTCATACAAGTATCCCGTAAAATTCGTAGTTAAAGGCTGATTTCATATTAGATCTTCCAGTATTACTCTCGTCTAATAATTCCCTGTCCCTTAATTTTATTTTTTCCATGTTTAACCGTATAATCATAATTTTACACAAGAGTGGCAAAAAATGGTTTTAATTATGAAGTCTTAAAGGACAATGTGGTATATTATTGAAGTAGTCCATACCTTACGTTAAAATGCATATTATACATTAGCTTTATTTTTCCTACATTTTTTATTAAAGTGTTATTTACAAGTAATTTTTTATTACCTGTAAAGTCTTGTAAATATGTATCTGTTCTATTCATTTACTCACTATCCGAGATTAAAAAACAGAGGTAAAAGTTCTATACACAACTGGTTGGTATGTGATAAGCCGGTTACTTTTTTAATAGTTTTTGATACCTGTTGGTGTATACATTTTATTATAGTTGTTAGAGACCCATTTACTAAAATTACGGTAAGAGTTAGTTAGGACCTTTCTTTTTTTCCGACACCTAAATTTAATACACCTTACATGGCCTATTATTTCTATAGTCACTAAGGTAACATTCTAGATAAGACCCTGTATGATACCTTATATGAGCCCATGTATACTGGAAGTCTTAGAATTTTACCCAAAAGCATTATTTTAGTCTAATAAACTTCCATTACTATGCGGAAACAAGTTTAGTTGTTTTTTAAATTGATTTCCACTGGCAAATCTAGCTATTAATATATTTGTTTGTGTTTGTGGAAAAAACTACAGACAAATTAAAATTTAAATTTTGAATAATATTTCACAATCAACCTATAATGCTTTTAAATATAAAAAAGCCTGCTTATCAAACGGTCATAAAACTCTTTGAAAGCTTAAAATACGACGAAATATGGATTAAATCGGGGTTGAGGATGGCTTTTGTGAATGAATTCGGGAAGAGAGAAAGAGACAAAGAGAGAGAAGCACGGGACGGGGATGGGGAAAGCGGCGATCAATAGAACATACTGTGCCAAGACTGAAAAAGATCGCGACCTCCCTCGTTTTCGTAAAAAGGAGAAGTTTTATGGGCATGTTTTTGAGTATAATATATGCCGTATACGTCAACTATTAAAGTGTTTTTTTAATATCATCATTTTTATTATTTTTTTAAATCCAGCTTGTTTTCATTGCAAATTGGACAATTTAGATAAATTATTTCTGAGAAAAAATGTATGTTGGCATTGATTTTGTACCCACACATTTAGAAAAGAAAATTATGTGAAGGCTAAAACATATTTTTTTATTATAATAATAGCACAAACTATGATAGAGCTCAGGTTTGACAAGGTTGGTTATTATAGTTAAGGTAAATTGTTTGAACATAAAGAGTGTTGCAAAACGTTACCCAACTAAATTATCCAGGTAACTATTTGGCAAAAAAGTTCTATTCAAGATACAGGGTGATTAAATTTTAATTTCATTCTGGTTTTACTCATTTATTTTACACGTTTTCAAAGGTAGTTTTATAAAAACAGAATTTGAAAATTTTTGTCTTAGAATAAATTCATTAAACATTGCTCTTAGTGTGCTGAGCGATAGTAATTAATATCAGTCTTATGAAATGTTGCGAAATGCAAATACTGTCGCTACCTTAGACATTGAAAAGGTAGGCGGTGATGCGTTTTTATCATGGATGCTTGTCCTCTTTCGTTGCACCCCTAAGCCGGACCCTGAACCCTAGTACTTTTTCCCACCAATTTATTCTTTAAATACAATGTTTTTTCATCGGTCTTATGAAGACAGAGAATTAAATAAACTACTACTCAGTCCTTAAATTTCGTGGGAAAGCGCGGAAAATAAATTATCGCCGATACCGTACATACCCTAAAATCGTGAAAATTAAACGTACCGGAAAGTACTGAGATAGCGGCCCTTCTGTTTCTTCAAGTGATCTCTTCGATGATAAATATTCTGTTTTCCGATGTGACAGGGACCTTGGTGGGATGGGTGTGGCTAGGGAGGAGGCGTTGTACTGGCCGTAAAGAAAGAATTTAAAGCGACTGGGATTGACCTCCGGGTCGTTCACAGTAATGTCACACAAGTAGATCTGCTAGTGTGTCAGTTGAAGGTTAGCTATGTAACATTATATGTATTTGCTGTCTACATCCCGCCGAGCACAAGTAGCACAACTCAAGTAGAATTTTCGACTTTCTTGAACTGAAGTGAGGCTCCTCATTACATAAGAATATGGTAATTATGGGTGACTTTAATATGCCCAATCTTTATAGGAATGATATTCGATTCACGTACTGGCTTTAAAACAATTTAATAATATTCAAATCGCCAATAACTCAATTCTTGATATAGTTCTCTCGAATATTAGTTGCAATGTCAATAGGGAGATATTGCCATTGGTGGAAGAGGATGGTCATCACCCCTGCCTTAACATTTCTCTGTCTCCAAATTCTGGTGAAAAATACAACTTTCCTGTCAACGTATCGCAAGCTCGGAATAATTTCAGGAAGGCAGATTTTCCTTTGCTATATGACATGGTGTTGAGTGTCGATTAGTTAGACCTATATCTCTTAAATGGTGTAAATAAAGCATGTGATTAATTCCACGAGAAACTTTTCAAAATAATCGATATTTGTGTGCCGAAATCAATCATTCGTAAAAGAAATTTCCCAATTTGGTTCACGTCTGAAATAATTAAATGTATAAAACGCAAACAATTTTCAAAAAATTTAAAATATCCAATTCACAATTACATCGAATTCAATATTATGAAATTCGGGCTTGCCAAGGCAAAGAACTTCATCTCAAGTGATCTTACTAATTCTTGGTCATTCATTAAGACCAGGAGATGTGCAACATCATTGTCTGAAATCATGGCGCGTGGTAATCTAGAGTTTTCAGACCCTAGCGAGATAACGAACGTATTTGCGGATTTCTTTCGTGAGCTATACAGCGTCCCCACTAAACGAGGGCACTCCGAGGGACATTGTTACTCACTCCCGTATTTAAAAAGGGTAAATTAAACGAAATCTCCAATTGTAGACCAGTATCGATACTGGCGGTATTTGCGAAATATTGGATGAGCTGAAACGCAGCATAGGACCAAGAAATCCCGTTCCAAGTACAACAAAGGAGCTTAGGATTGCAGCAAAAAAGGACGGAATGCAATTCTTCAAGAAAAGAAACAAACAAACCTGAGCAAACCGGAACAAACCTAAGTTAGAATTAGTGAGATGCTGATAAGGATATATGCAGTAAATATTCATGAACTTTTATAACAATTAGCATTAATTTCTTTTCATAAAAACGTAAAATTGTTCACGTTACATTTGTCAAATAAACTGTTCTTTCTAGTACAAAGTATTTTGAACCGAAATTATGAAACACTGGAAACTATTCAATAATATTATCAATCAGTGTATAATAGATCTTTAGTAGATAATGATTTTATTATCTACTAAAAGTTTGTCGGCCAGATTCATACATGCTAGACTGATCTAATTTGACAGCCAAGAGTTTTAAAGGGACAAGTGTAACAATAACACAACTTAATTTTATACTATGAATTTGATTCTAAGTTTTTTTTTTCAAATTTATAAAGAAAAGAGCAATTTTAACATATACTTTCCACAATACTAAAACTAAATTCATTTTAGCATCACGTTCCAAGACGAAAATCATTTGGAGAACGATCAAATCGCTGAAATATTATTAATATATTAACAATGACAGGACCGAAACCGGTCAAAACCTAACTGATCAAGTAGAAGATCCTAATATAAACCAGTACTAAATATTAATCCTTTTTAATGAATCTGTGCGTGTATGATTAAAATTTAGTAGAAAAGCTCATTACATACTTTCGATGACATTACCTACATTTGCCAACCACAACACTCTTTTAATTTAAAATTTAAAAGGATTTTTTTACATATTGCTAACTTTGTTCGTAACCCAGTATAAGAATTTTAAAATAATGTTTTAATTCTGATTTATATATGGGTCTCTATTCTTAATTCTAGATTTACCTTGGAACATAAAACACTAATATGGCACCCTGAAAGCCATTTCCGAATGAGAATTGTTCCAAATCCAGGCCAACCTCCGCAATCCAGGACAGTTGGCAACCTCATACTGAAATCAGCTTGTATTGCTTTCTCTTTTAAAGTTAAATAGGTTGAACATACAGGATATTGTTTTATCTCTGTTTTTTGCCAAACAGTTTGGTTGTTTTATTTATTTTGCACATCGAATGATGCGCAATTTAATTGTTTAGGATTCTCCAGTTGATCCCAATTCTAAGGGCATTAAAATATTTACTTGTTTACGTGGAAGCGCTCATTCTCGAAAGTATTTAACAGCTTTTAGTACAGCCTACGCATTCATGATTTTCCAGCAATTGAAAGTTTTTGCTAAAATGCAAATTTATTTTTATCTGCATCGTTGTAAACATGTTGATGATCATCTACATGCACTAATAATTTTCTGTAAAGCGAGCTGAAAATTTTGCTTTAAGATTTTTAAGCATTTTAAAAGCTTTTACAACCCAGAAGTAGGGCATCCATAAAGCAAAATAGGTCATAACCTTGGAGGCCGTCTGAGGAAGCCCCGCAAGAGAGAGCCCCAAGAGTGACACATTAAAATGGATGGTCATATTCACTTTGGCGAAAACTAATCCAGTTGGACAATCAAGGGTCTAAATTGACAAGTGCAAGAATAAGCAGAGCCGCCATTACAAAGCGCGAGGCATCTGACGAAACAGCATTGCATTGTGTTATAGCAATAGTAAAACTACCCGTTAGCGGCAATTAATTTTTTTTCTTAACCTACAATAAATATCATCGTACCTTTTCATTCTTAAAATATTCTCGTACATGCAACCGCCCAAAATACGTCGTCTTTATTTTTAGAACATATTACGTTTTACCAACACCATAAAATTAATTTTCAATTTCCACAAACGTGTTTATAAATGTAACCAAAAACAGTATAATTTGTATGAATTAATATAAAAATTTTCCGGTAGCCGTTGTTAACACGAATAAAAAATTCTTTGCGTAATAAACTAAAGCAGAACCGTTCCGTATCTTAGATGGTATTTAGGTAAAACACGCTAAGAAATATATGTTGTATTTTTTATGTATAAATATTATGTTCTAAGCAAGATAATTAGATTAGAGCATAAATATTTATTGTTAAAACCACTTAAATATATATTTTTTAAAATTATGTATTCATCTTTATTTCTTTACCAGTGTTCTTCGTTATGGTTTGGTTATTCAGTTGTTGTTTCTCTATCGTTCACATGCATGAAAAAGCAGCTTACGACTAACAGAGGGTTGCAGAAAGAAAATTTAATTCAGGGTTAGCTTATACCGTGGTAAATTTTAATACAGTATTATATTTTTGTCAAATTACTCAAGATTCAACTAAAGCAGGCCTTAAAATATTGTACCTAACCTGTCTTGGGGTTGTTTTGCAGTGTAGTTATGTATTTTTGGACAAATAATAATTATAGAGAAGAAACATAGAGGCAACTCCTGCAATTAAACTGAAAAGAAAATTTTATTTCTAAAAATAGTAGGAATGTAGAAAACTTTATTTGTATTTAAATAAATATACATACTTAATTGAGTATGCTAAGGATTCAACATAGTTGATTTTTCTCAACTAATATTTTCCTGACTTTCCACTCAAATATCCCGTAACCTCTGTAACTAAAGCCTGATTTCATATTAGATTTGTCAGTATTAAATTCATCTAATTATGTGCCCTGATTTCATTTTTTCCATATTCACCCGCATAATTATAATTATACACAAATGTAGCAAAAATGGTTTTAATTTTAAGATTTTGAAGAAATTAAATTATACTTTTACACAAGAGTAACAAAAAATCGTTTTAATTATAAAATGTTGAAGAAATTAAATTTATCTAATTATATCCCTTGATTTCAGTTTTTTCATATTCAACCGCATAATTATAATTTTACACAAGAGTAGGGAAAAAGCGTTTTAATTATAAGATTTTGAAGGAATTAAATTCATCTAATTATTTCCCTTGATTTAATTTTTTTCTATATTTCAATTCAACCGCATAATTATATGTAATTTTATACAAAAGTGCCAAAAAAATAGTTTTAATTATTATAAGGTTTTGAAGAAATTAAATTCATCTAATTATGTCCCTTGATTTCATTTTTTCCATATTCAACCGCATAATTATAATTTTACACAAGAGTAGCAAAAAGCGTTTTAATTATAAGATTTTGAAGGAACTAAATGCATCTAATTATGTCCCTTGATTTAATTTTTTTCCATACTTATTCACTTGCATAATTATAATTTTACACAAAAGTAGCAAAAAATGGTTTTAATTATAGGATTTTGAAGAAATTAAATTCATCTAATTATGTCCCTGGATTTCATTTTTTCCATATTCAACCGCATAATTATAATTTTACAAAAGAGTAGTAAAAAGCGTTTTAATTATAAGATTTTGAAGGAATTAAATTAATCTAATTATGTCCCTTGATTTAATTTTTTCTATATTCAATGGCATAATTATAATTTTACACAAAAGCAGCAAAAAATGGTTTAATTATAAGATTTTGAAGACATTAAATTTATCTAATTATGTCCCTTGATTTTATTTTTTCCATATTCAACCGCATAATTATAATTTTACACGAAAGCAGCAAAAACTGGTTTAATAATAAGATTTTGAAGAAATTAAATTTATCTAATTATGTCCCTTGATTTCATTTTTTTCATATTCAACCGCATAATTATATATTTACGCAAAAGTAGCAAAACATGATTTTAATAATTATTTATAGGATTTGAAGAAATGAAATTCATGTAATTATGTCCCTGATATAATTTTTTCCATATTCAACCGCATAATTATAATTTTACACGAAAGCAGCAAAAAATGGTTTAATAATAAGATTTTGAAGAAATGGATTTCATTCAATCAAACAAGGGACATAATCCCTTGTTTTCATTTTTTCCATATTTGACCGCATAATTTTAATTTTACAGGAAAGTAGCAAAACATGGTTTTTGATTCTGATCAGGGTGCCATCCTGCTATCGCGATTTCTGGGCCCTTGCCCTTCATCAGGCAGGCTCACACCCAGAGTAGCTGAAGAACAGACCACACACATTATCCACTATAAAACCACGCACTGCGGCTGCCACCCTCAGTTTATTTTCTACGACAACCGAGTAAGCACAAGAAGATGCCAAATGAGATTTTGGCGAAACGTCTGCAAGTTTCAACTAGAGACGAACCAAACGAACGGATGTATTCCCGGATAAACCACGGCGGACTCAGTACAGTACTCAACGGGCTAAAAGCCAATAAATTAACTTTAACTTAACAAAAACAAAATTTATTACTTTCTGATTAACCTCTGCTGGTGAAAGTGAGATTGATAGGGTGAATTGAATTGAATTTACAGGAGTAATAAAATACCAATTTTATTACTCCTGTAAATTCAATTAAATATTTAGGTGTATCTATCGACAAAAATTTAAAATGGACAAATCATATTCAAGAAGTTACAAAGAAGGCAAAGGAAATTATTCTACAAGTTTTATCAGATTAGAGACATAATGGAATTTAAACAGTTATTACAAGTCTACAGGTCTTTGGCTGAGTCTATTATTAGATATGGAATCTTGGCATGGGGAGCTGCTTACGATAATGCTAAAATGCATTAAAGATAATACAAAATGAAATACTAAGAATCGTTTGTAAAAAACGAAGTGGACATTCAATAGACACTTTGTATAGGGAGTGCGATGTTCGGACTATAAAAATGTTATATGCATATAATATAATTTCCTACATACATTTTAAACAGAATAAAGTTTACTATAAATCTATATATAATACTTTATAGATCTCAATCTAACCAAACAGTAGAGTATGGCAAATTGTCGAAGAGCAATAATTGTCAGAGGAGCGTGGCGTTTCTTGGTCCCGACTGTACAACGTATTACCAACCGAACTAAGAGCTAAAGTCGCAAAATAAGTTTAAAAAATGTGTGTTAAATTTTATTAAAAATAATGAAGAATTAATCAGAAACACATTTAATATTACTTCCTAAAAAAAAAATTTATATAATCAGGTTGTTCCATCGCTGCTACTTGTACCAACACTATATTTCCTGGAAATTATTATACACATATATATTTGCTGTTGGGCACAAACAAACTTTAGGTTTAGGTGTCCGTAGAAATAGAAATGAAATACAATGTAAAATACGTTTGTTGTAAAGTTTAAAACTAAATTTATTATTATTATATAATTAACTTCATCTAATTATGTCCCTTGATTCCACATTTTCCATATTCAACCGCATAATTATAATTTTACACAAGAGTAGCAAAAAATTGTTTTAATTATAAGATTATAATTGTGGAATTAATTGAATTCAGGGTTAAGTTCCTCTCTGTGGCGATTGTCTGTTTAATCATTGAACAGCTAACATTTTGGGCAGTTTCTGTATATAAAAAGCTCTGTTAATTAGGATTTAACACTGGATTAAAAGTTTTGTGCAACCGGCTGTAAGAGTCGTGGGTTTCGTATTATTTCGTAATGGTGTGTTATCTGTTAAACCCCCCCCCCCCCCAAATTAATCTCAAATGATGCATATGTATATAATCAATCGATTGTTAGCAAAGTAAAAGGATGTCGACAGCTTTACCAGAGGCGTGCGTAAAGGCTGGCAATAAAATAATTTTAATAAAATGTTCGCCATTGCCTTTTCCTTTTTGAGCATCGTTATGTAGGCAGTTAAATGCCTAATAAAAGTTTTCTCTTAATATTTTTTCGATTTCGGCTACGTTTAGGAGAAAAATGCAATTTTCTTATGTTGCATATATTTTAAGACGACTTTAACTTTAATCTGTATGATTTATTTATTTATTTATTTAAGTCTACCATAATACGATCAGAGAAAATAATGAAAATGGCTATACGACTATACGCTACATAATAAAATGGCATTTTGTCTCCTTAACGCAGCAGAAATCAAAGCATGAAGGGAAATATTTTTTCCTTATGCAAGCAATAGGGTTATTTTGTTTTAAATCATTCTTAGAAAGACAAGTGATAGAGACAATTAGTAGAGAAAGTGCCTGTCTACCCTCAGAAGACCCGGAGTATAAAGCAGGCAACCTGTTTAACCAGGGGCGGATGGAGAAATTTTAAAGTTGTATATCTCTGTTAGAGGACCCGTACCAAATTTAGGGGTTTTAATAGTGAGCCCACTTGGAATGTTTTGGTAATGAAAAAAAAAACATTTTGTAATTTGCTCCCCCCCCCTGGGAAAAAAAGAACGCGTTTAACAATATTTCGTATTTGTGTTTTAACAAATTTTAAAACATTGAAGTAAAATCGATAAAGACGTAACTTTTAAACAGGGTGAGTTTTTTTAAAGTGTTACAAGGCGGTATTGCGAAAACGGTTTAAAATATTTTCATGAGATATTGGTGAGTTAATAGGGAGATGGGGGAGGAGGCACATTTAAACATATTTTTCACATTTACCCCCTCTGTCTATTTTGAGGGATGGGGGTAACTTTGGAATTTTAAATGAGATGATGTACTTTTGTTTATTCGAATCTGTGTAAAAAACTCCGTATGTGTACAATGTTTTTTGATTTATTCTTTCGGTTACGGAATTATGGTTAACTAAATTTTGATTGAATTTAAGCAATAAATACATTTTACTACTAAATGAACTCCACGAATTTTAGAATTATTATTCGTTTCCATGGAAATGCGTTATTTTTGCTTAAGTCAGTTAATAATTTTGACATTTTAACGATTATTTCTCAGTTTATTGCTAAGTCCCCAGATTTGACCCCCCTTGACTTTTTCTTGTGGGGTTTTATAAAGGAAAAAGTGATGGCGACTGCACCTACAACTGTAGATGATATGAAAGACCGAATCCGCTTTACCTGCTTATTAGTGACACCTGAAATGTTACAGCGGGTACGAAATTCATTTAGAAAAAGAGTGAGAAAGTGTTTGGAAGTTGAAGGGGGACATTTCGAACAACTTCTTAAGCATAACCGACGATAAATAAATTGAAATTAAATGGTAAATATTTTTTTGTATTTTATAACCTAATAAATCATAATTCCATAACCGAAACAGCAAGGCAAAAAAAATGTGTACACATTCGTAGTTTTTTACGTAGATTTCAATTTTATAAACCAAAGGATATCATTCTATTTAAAATTCCAAAGTTACCCCCCACCCCTCAAAATATACAGAGAGGGTAAATGTCAAGAATATATTTAAATATGTCCCCCATCTCCCTAATAACTCACCACAATTTCATGAAAATATTTTAAACCATTTTCGAGATATCGCCTTGTAACACGTTAAAAAACTCATCCTGTATACAGGGTGTTCCTAAATGCCGTGCGGGGGTTATTTAACAATCGATTTTAAGAGAAAAAATTCATATGGCCATATGTCTTAAATCGTTTGAATTTTAAAATACAGAGTGTTAAAATCTAACTTTTTTATTCGTTTTTGGAGTACACCTTGTACATTTTTTGCGATATTTAATTTAAATTTGGTATAGGGGAAAACAAGGTATGCTGTAATAAAATGGACTATTAAAAGTTACTTATGAATATTAATATAATATAATATAATTACTTAATATTATAGACTAAAGTTGGTTATTTTTATGAAAAATAAATATTCAAATTCTAAACAAAGAATATTCTAAAAGCCATACTTTTAGATATTTAGTTTCTCACGAAAAGCGAACATGTGGTTTAATATCCGGGGATGGGATAGATCTAAAATAACAGATATAAATATTTGGTTTCAAAACTCACACAAAAACAAGATTAAGACCTTTTCAGAATTTAAAATACTTATCTCATAAACTGTACTACAAGGGAAACAAACAAAAACTTAGGGATTATATGGCTAGACCCGAAAATATCATAAAAACAACAACTCTGGGTGGTCCTCGTTTATGCTGCCAAATTTACAAATGTAATTACCGATCCGTTTTCTATTGAAATAAAAATAAGGAGAATGTCGATTATATCGCGAAAATTACTGTAAACCCGCTCAAAAATAAGTGTAATCAGAGTGGTTTTTCCTATCTCGTACATATCAAAATACACATATAAAGAAAACAAACAAATAGCTTAAATAACGACGAATAGGTTTTTTTACCACTTTGAAAGTTTAGTTAAGCTAGTAATATAGTTATTTCATACATTTATATATATTATTACCGGAGGACAGATCACAAAATATTATAATTAGGTAATTCACTGTAATTTCATTAAAATTGGGAACACCTAGCTACATCTAGTGCTAAACATCTGAAACGTACAATTTAAAGACGTTCCTTATAATTGGTCAGAAACTTTTAAAACCTACCCCGAAAGATTCTCGGAGAGTTAACGAGAGCTATCATTAGTCGCCGGATAAAATAGTCGTACCCAGGGGGATGAACTAAGAAATAAGCAGTACGATTAGGTTACCTTTAAACTAAAAGAGATATTTAAGATCAGTTCCGTATCGACGTTCGTTTGTTAACTACATATCTCTCTTTTTGTTAGTGTCTAACGGTTAATCAGACAATACTCCAAAAACGATTAAAAGAGTTAAATTTTAGCACCCTGTGTTTTATAACTTAAACGATTTAGGACATATGGTCATATGAACTTTTTCTCTTAAAATCGCTTGTAGAATCGCTCTCTTTATTATCAGCACGACATTTAGGAACACCCTGTATACCTAAGAAGTATCGAAATACTGTTAAATAAAAGTTTTTTTAAAAATCCTCCAATCGCAGATTAACCTGTATGTGCTGATACGTCTTAATATGTATTTTTTAATTTGACTTTTGTAATGGTCAAAACTCAAGTCAGTCAAAACGTCGAAGTTCACCAAAAGGCTTAGTGGAAATTTAGATTTTCTAGGTGATCCAATTAAATTTTAATAAGTTTTGGTCGGGTCATACGATACTTATGTGTTAGTCTTTTATATCTTTGCGATTTGCTTGGCTTATAAATGATTAATGATTGTTATCATTAAACTTCTTGTTAAAATGAATTTAGTTCTATAATTGTAAAGAATATCCAGTTAAATGGCCCTTTCTTTGTAAGTTTCCGAATCAAACTCAGAACTAAGTTCTTATTACTAAAGAGCTGTAAACATAGGTGAGTCCAGGGGCATCTTTACCCTATTTGGAAATAAAATTAGAATCCTATTTAAAGATAAAATACAAATATTTATTCACCTACCTGTAATTTGAAAATGCGAAATACAAAAAGCGTTTGGTTAAAGTAACATAAAAATATTTTACTCACCCATTGTATGGATACCACAATATAAGGCCAAACGCGTGTAATCTAGTTTTGAGCCTAATGTAAACGCCTGTAGCATTAAAATACCTTCTACAGTAGAATTTTTTAATATTTTACGCTTTGAAGTAAATAACC
The DNA here is from genome assembly GCA_963971165.1 of Philopedon plagiatum. Lineage (NCBI taxonomy): Eukaryota > Metazoa > Arthropoda > Insecta > Coleoptera > Curculionidae > Philopedon > Philopedon plagiatum. Next base: position 21,089,850 of record OZ020192.1, on the reverse strand, counting down.
TGTTTACAACATGCTTTCCACCGAGTGGCACAAATAATTCGAAGCAAGTATCCAGATATTGACAAGTTACCAGTTTTATAAAGCATCATTTTAGTGCACGGGTCCATGTTAGAAAACGAACCGCTTGCGGCGAGTTTTGTAACGGGACAAGTGCTCTAATAGCTTTATGAAACACGTACTTTATACTATTTTTTTTCTGTTATGCATTTTTTTCAATAAAAAATGCATATTTAAAAAGAAAATATGACATACAAATTTTGAAAATTTTTATATCAAAATTTTATGTTGGCAATACTATCAAATTTTATTTACCACAGCAGCCTTGATAATTTAAATTATTTTATCGTACAGGACTACACACCGCATTACCAAATTTAAAAAATAAAAAAGCGGCTTCATAACAAGTCTGTTACGATACTGAAAACGATATCGAAACAGCCTTGTTATGAAACCAAAATAGAAAAAGATTTTTACCAAATCTCCACAACGGATTAAAAAAATTTCACCAGTTTTGCCCCGGAATTACCGAACCCCCACAGCCCGTATGAACAAGATGAGGAACGCGACTGAATGCTGCATTTTATTACAATCAAAATTTCCACGCTGCTAGATCTGTAGTCGACCCAAAAATTTTCATGTGCATTAAGGAAAGTCAACAGCACTTAAATACCTCTAAAATCGAAACAGATTTGCGTATCATAAACGAAAATTATCGTGTATTAGTAAATGCTATTGACAGCCTTCAACATAGTTATCTGTCACTTCCTGACTCGTTGCATATAAACTGCTGGCCACTCGAACTTACCCATACAGATTTTTAGGCAAAATTTAAAGTTCAATATTTTCAACAGGAATGCAAATTTTTGAACGCGTCTTGCAGATTTTAAGAGCTAGTTTTTTTCGGATTAAGCTGCATGACGTATATTTATCGTAGGACCATAGGTTTATTATATACGGGGTGATCAATGAAGTCATGCAAAAAATGAAAAAGTTTGATTGGGTGAAATTTCCGCAAAAAAATTTTTTGGTCGTTGCAATATGGTTCGTTACTAAGGTAACATCAATATCTCTAGACGTTTTTGTCACTTTTTGGATTAAGGCCCTTAGGTCTTGTACACACTACTAAACATAAAATTGGGGTAGCAAAATTTTTAAAATGCTATAACTTGACATTGGATTGACGGTTCTTGATGATTTTTACGGATTTGGAATCCGTATTTCACGTAGATTTTCTATAATCTAAGCATTTTATTTGGGGGTTGAAATATACAGGTTGAAATTTACACATTATACCGGGTCGATAATAGACAAAAACGTAGCGACAAGAACAAGTTTATTACATTATATTCTACAATATACAAGATTGGTTAACAACGGCCAAAAGTCAATTCTTACAAAATTTCTAATTCTAAACCTAATTTACAGGTTCCTGCAATCCCTAAAAAAACCCGGCAAATATCAATGGAAAATTGCCAAGTGTCCTATCTTTAAATACCTAATCTTTGGTCATAATTTATAGACAAAGAACTCTATAAAACTGAATGACTCTTTGAGACAATAAACTGGGGTGAAAGTTTTGGACAGAACAGTGAGAAGGACATTAAACAAAAACAACTTGAGGTGAGAATTTATTTTTACAAAAACTTAAATAATGTCAAACCGTAGAGCGCGTCGTACCCTACGTTTTCGTCTATTATCGACCCGGTACAATGTGTAAATTTCAACCTGTATATTTCATATATATTTATAGAAAATCTACGTGAAATAAGGATTCCAAATCCGTAAAAATTATCAAGAACCGTCAATCCAATGTCAAGTTATAGCATTTTAAAAATTTTGCTACCCAAATTTTATGTTTAGTAGTGTGTACAAGACCTAAGGGCTTTAATCCAAAAAGTGACAAAAACGTCTAGAGATATTCATGTTGCGTTAGTAACGAACCATATTGCAACGACCAAAAAAATTTTTTGTGGAAATTTCACTCATACAAACTTTTTGATTTTTTGCATGACTTCATTGATACCCCGTATATAATAAACCTATGGTCCTACGACAAATACACGTCATGCAGCTTAATCCGAAAAAAACTAGCTCTTAAAATCTGCAAGACGCGTTCAAAAATTTGCATTCCTGTTGAAAATATTGACCTTTAAATTTTGCCTATAAATCTCTATGTGTAAGTTCAAGTGGCCAGCAGTTTAGTTGAAAATGTATGCGATCAAGTTTAAGTCTTTATTACACAAAAATCTGGATTTCGCTACGTGATATTAGGCAGTATGTCAGTGCTGACAATTTTATTGCGGCAGTAACTTGCAGTGTTTTAGATACACAAACATAACATATTTTGATTTGGATGTAGAGCGTTCATTTTCAGAATAGAATGCAATCTTTACTTCAAACCATACAAGATTAAAAGAGCTAGTGTAGAAGGTATTTTAATGATACCGGCTAGATTACACGCGTTTGGCGTCAAGGTATATTGTGGTATTCATATATTGGGTGGGTAAAATATTTTTCTATTACTTTAACCGAAGGCTTTTCGTATTTCACATTTTCAAAATACACAATGTAGGTATGTAAATATTTGTATTTTAATTTTAAATCGGATCCTAATTTTATTTCCAAATAGCGTAGAGACCCTGCTGGACTCATCTATGTTTACAGCTCTCTAGTTATTACAAAACTTAGTTGTCTTAATTCTTATACTTGGTAATTTGAACATTTACTTGTCAAATTAGACCTGACTTAGCAATAGTAAATATGGCGGTAATTTTTTTATGTATAGGTATCAATGTTTATGTTTTGTTTTAACCTACAAAGATTTTTTCATATAATTAACCTAAAACGATTATAAAAATGACTAGCCATCATTTTACTTATTATTTAACCCTTAATTTCTATGGCCTATACGCCAAAATCAAATAATATGAACTTTTTAAATATTAATTTGAGATATACTATGTGTAATAAGAACAGTATCTTCGAATTTGACGTCACTGTATTGACTCGACCTCCTATAATGACGTAGCTTTGACGTTACGTAATGTGACAACTGTCTGTCCAAACAACAAATTCAGGAATCACCTAGCAAAAAGGAACGCATTTCTAAATGTTTTAGCCAGAAAAACTGGTAACCTATTAGTTAGGTATACTTGCATAATATAGTCAGAAAATTCTTAACAAAGAAGTCAAATTTTGACTAGATAGCACTAAAGATACATACATATATATTTTTACGGTATTTTAGAGTGAATACAAGAAAATGCGTTTCATTGCAGACAATTCTTTAAATATTTAATGAATTAAAATGGCCTGAATTCAGGATACTACTCTGTAACAAGGCGCGAACGCTAATTCGGCAGGGCAGAAAACTGGTGTCAGGTATGGGCTACTCACTTGCAATAAATTTGTCAGAACTTTGTAGTTTTATTCTAATATATCACTTTTCACTTTAACACAAAAAGTATGCGTTTCGATCATCGAAAATTTTGCTCGGCCGTGTGTAGACATAGTTGTCGAGTGCGGAGATAGTGGATATTTGGAAAACCGAGATGACATCCCCGTCCCATTTCCACCGCCAGACTGAATGTGGAGGCGTATTGACGTCACCAGCATGCGCCGCGGCGTCGCTAAGACGCGACGACGATATCGTTTACAGGCGAATTTGGGTGAATTAAAATTTTGGTCAAAGGATAGCTTCATCCATAAGAGTTTTGTTTACAATTAGCCGAACTTTGAAATGTGACTGTCCTCCTTCAGTTTCAAATATGGATAGATTTAATCGATAAGCACCCCCAAAACTAAAATTAGCTCTATCAGATTCCCAGACACAAAGACAATAACTTGGCTAGTGAAGAACTAATCAATAATAATTATTTTTGAATGAATGAATGCATATATATCGCACACAAATTTAATTTTTACAAGCGTGCAAAAATGTCTGATCAAGTGAGTGAAACTGTTTGGAAAGGGTAAATACCTGATAGCGTAATTGATATATACCGGATGACGGAGAAAATGGGACATAGTGTCTATATTTAAGATTAAAATGTGGTGTTAATAGTGAAAAAAAACAACAATTATATAATTAAACTAAGCTTGTATCAAATACAAAACTATTAAAAATAAAACAGCCCAACAACAAAAAATAAGCCCAGTACGCGTATGCGATCTGCAATGCGTCCATCTACTGTCCAGTAAGCTGTAACCAATAAACTGGAACCAGAATATTTCTTTTTCCGAGTCACTAATGTTTGTTTAATATTGACAATGTTTCTGAAAGCATTTAGGGCCAAATTATCCAAGTGCTGGCAAAGTTACCATCAAGGTAAATGACAATAATGCCTCTGGAAATAGAATTAGGAAGAATAAGATAGTCCAGTAACAAAGTTAACTGACGTTTAGATTTACTTTATCAGAGACATCAACGTGTGTGCTGTCACATTATAAGCTTCTAATTGGCTAATTTGGTTAAGTGCTTTGGGGAACCCACCATAAAAGTGTTAAATAATCGTGAACCATAGATGAGCAGACCACATAAAAAATGTTTATATCAATACAAACCTGAGCAAATCCTTCGTTCTCAAAATACATATCAAAGATATTTTTAACTGTTTTTTTGTCAATTTTAAAACGAGTTAGGATAATTAAATAAAATATTTTAAGAGTTATGCGTAATATAAGGTTACATAATTACATATATTTCTTAAATGCATTATCCATTAGCAGAAATATGAAAATCAGTCATGTTTATTTTGAACAAATAACAATCCTGAACAAATTGTCTAGGTTACTGATATTTTTTAACTTGTTGATATTTTTATAATTTAGATATTAGATTAGATATTAATTTTTTCATTTAAGTGCATATTTGTTACCTATTATTGTCATTTGTATTTGTAGTATGCAATATCATTTATTAGGTTTAAGAGTACTCTACACAAGTCAGTCAAAAATTATTGTCTGTCAATTAATCGTCAGATATCATTGTTTTTTAAAGAACTTCCCATTAAAGTTCGTATAGCTGTTTATATACTGTAACCCTTCATCAAACCAGTCCTTCCATTTTTTTAATGGATGTACAGGGATATCCAAATTAATGTGAACAGGCCTTATAACTTTTTTATTTTTAAAGATGGGAAAAAATGTTAAATATGAAAGTTTCGGGGATTTCTATGGATCATTTATATATCTTATCAGCAAAACAATTGAGCATCGAATAAAATGAATATAGTATTAAACGTCGATTTTTTCGCTTACCTTAAATTGGATTTTATGATTTTTACCATATCCTTGGATTCTAGGAGAAGTTCTAAACATATTTTGTATAACATCCTATGCGGTTTTTCAATCGTTTTTAAAATATTTCAAATTAAAAATTATTTCGCATAAATATAATTTATACGTAACTATCTAGGTTGCGAACGAAATACCTGCTACCTTTTCAAATTTTCTTCGTAGGTAAGTCAAAGTTCATGTCAAGGTTGGCAATAATACTTTAGTCACCGTGAATTTATAATTTTATTTTTATGCAAAATGAATTATTCTATTAAACAATAAATGTTGATATTTATTGGTTATTAATTTTTGAAAGCAATAACCAGTGATTATAAACAATAACAAATTAATTATAACATAAACAGATAAATGTTAACATTGGCGAATAAATATCAAAAGAAATTTTCAACATGTCCGCCATTTTATTCTTCACACTTTTCATACATTCTTCTCTACCTCTAAAATGTGTTTATAATACCTTCAGCATCATTTTCGTTCAGATGTCTTACTTTATTTCTCACCTTCCTTTGAATATCTTCAATATTTTCATGATGATTGCTGCATACGACATTCTTTATCAAATGACCCAAAGGAAAAATTCAAATGACTATAAATTTCTACTAACACATTTTTTCCCTTAAAAGTTAAAAATTCTCGACAAAATGATGTAAAATTTGTTTAGAAAAAATAATAAATAAATTACCTAAACGTGTTCATTTTTTCCTAGGGGGGGTAACCAAAATTTCAACTTTTTTTCACAAATTATATTTTTTTTCTTTACCAAAACATTCGTAGTAGGCTTACTATTAAAACCCCTGAACTTGACATGGGTCCCGTAAGTAGCATCAGAGATATAGAACTTTAAAATTTCTGTATACGCCCCTGAATGCACCGTCATGATGCAGAAGTGCTTAATTGACGTTTCGGGCGCTAGTTTATAGGTTGGTAATTAAATTTCATAAAATAATTCATTAAACGCCAAACGATAATTGGGTGACATTAGTGGACTCGCGTGGGCCGCCCCATTAATAGCGTGAACGACAGATCCCTAAACTGGTTCTTTTTATTACTACCTACAAAGAAAAGTTGTAAGCGAGTTAAGTTTATATATATATATATATATATATATATATATATATATATATATATATATATATATATATGTATATATATATATATATATATATATATATATATATATATATATATATATATATATATATATATATATATATATATATATATGTGTATATATATATATATATATATATATATATATATATATATATATATATATATATATATATATATATATATATATATATATAAGGAAATATATAAATCATTATTTTACCACATTTCTTTTATTATTTTTGGCCATATAGACTAAGACACTGAAACGGTTTTTTTTGAGTTTTTTCATATGTAATTATATTACACTAGCTGGTACCCGCGGGCTTCGCCAGCGTGTTTTAATCATATATATTTTTAGAATATATATTTGGAAATTAACACTACCTTGTAAACGACATCGGTTCTTTTTCGTAGAGGCTGCAAAATAGCCAAGCTATTGGACATTTACATCTATACAGTATGCGCAATTTTTTTTAAACAATAAAGAATGAGGAAAATGAGGAAAAAAAATTATGGCTAGGTCACGCTAGGTCATGCGGTCCGAACATCTGAAAGCGCGGTTGCCTGATTTATTTAAGTATAAATTAAAAATGTTTGCACATGATGTTATCCCCTAGGGATTAACTTACAATACAAAAAAATTGGTTCTTATCTAAAAAAAAATACATGGTTCGGCGTTTGTCAACACAATCTGTCGTTTTAGAATAAAACATATTTTAATTTTCAATCAATTTAAAATCAGTTTTTGCACCGCATTCGGTTCTTAAGCGGTTGACCCTACTTCTTTTTATTCTTGTTTAACCGCCAAGTTACCGCGATCACTCCACTTGACTTTTCCCGCCATCTCTTGGACAACATGTGTGGTACTAAATTTCCGAGTTTACAGGACGGTGCGACTCCACAACAAAGAACCGCCATTTTTTGTGGAAGCATATACACCTTAATCCGTATTCGTTGGTATAGACGTGTTGTGTTCGTGCATTTTTTGTGTGTTGTTCAGTTGTTTGCCTATATATCTTTTTGGAATGTGTATTGTAGCATTTTCACTGATCCCTTTTTTTATGGTTCCTTATTTTGTATGTAAATATGTTTGTAGGTATGTTTATAGTTTAATATTTTGTTTCCTTACCTTCTGTCATTTTACTACTTTTCTAACTAGAAATGTTATAACCTGGTTTAAAGTGATGAGATAAATTTACTATTTATCCCTATCTCTTCCAACAAATTGAGCAAGGTTTGTTAATCTGCAAATAGCTATTTAAATTCCGAGCAGAGATGTTCAGCACGTTTTTATAAAGAACAAAATGAACTGTATATTCAGATGGTTATTATAGAAACATTTTTACAGAAAAAAAAAATTAAAAATTTAAAAAAATAAATAAAATAAAATAAATATAATAACTTTCCAAAAATAATTGCATTTTAGCTCGGCGTACCCCAAGTTTAGAGACAAAAATCTTTAATTCATATTTAAAATGTCTCTTTTAGAATATGTGCCGCAATCAGCCTGAAGGGTATTTATACATCCAAATTTATAAGAAAAACAAAAACAAATATATAAAATTTAGATTTTAGGAGACCTAAAATTGCACCAAAGACACCCAAAACCCTCGAAACACACGGGGGGTGACTTGGTGTCCCCCGGACTCCCTGATCGGGGGCTCCGCTCCCAAACCCCCGCGAGGGGCTACCGCTCCTGGACCCCGTTTGATTTTTGCGCGACGGAGGCTGGCCAGCGGGCTTCCGGGTGACGCGTACATATTTTTCATTTCTATTTCTAGCATGGAGCAAGAAAGATTCGAGCCGTTGTTCCTCTATATGAAGCGAGGAAACTTATAGGCGACCACCGAGTCGCGCTTCTTCGACATCAAGTGAACCCACGGGCGATGGCCAACAATTCTTGCATATATCATCAAACGCAAACGGTGAGGACACCGTGGAACCGGTTCCACATCTTCTTGGGAGCCGGTAGATACCGACGATGAATTTAGCGGTCCCGCAGACTCCACTTCTTGGTGGAATTATGAGGACGATGTCAGTGGCGGGACAGCGGACTCAGCTACCTCTTAATACACCCTCCCCCAACCCCGACAAAAACAGCCCTTCTCAGAATCAAAGAAACAAAATATTAAGGTAATGTGTTTTTCACGATAACCACACGCATTTCCACGAAGTATTAAGCGGCAGCTGCCACTGCCAACGCTATTTCTTACTCACGAAAATATAAAAACTAAATAATCCATATATGCGCTTCGTTATATGCACGTGCATGTTTAAAACCTAACGATATTCTATTTTTTAAATGCTTGCGAATATGACCAAAAAATATTATGGATTACTCGTATGATACTCTTTGCTTCGAAAATACTTACATAATACTTAAAATGATTTGTCAAATATATATTTTTTTAAATCATGTACTATTAAGGAACATAATGTAGGTACACTGGTTTTTCAAAATTAAAGATTTCAGTGCCCAAGAATTTTGATAGCGGTACCGTAATGTGATAATGACATACAAGAGTTCCCTATCGCTCTGGTGTTACTGCTATTCAGTCGATTCGCGCCAACGTAAACATATTATGAACTTGGATATAAATAATTTCGGCAAAGTTGCTTGTCTTTGATCATAAAATAATTTATTTAAAATAACTAAATTGTATTTTCTGTGGTATCGCAGGAGTGGAAACCGGGGACCGTTAAAAATTGCCTCGAGGGCAGCTTTCCACTTGCATATTTGCTCAGGTTGGGTAGCTCTATAGCTATTAAGCTTGGATTAACTCGAATGTGCCTAAAACATTTGAAATAAAAGGGATTTTTCACAGAACGCGCTGGTAAAATTAGCTCGAGAGTCACAAGCTCAGGTAAATAAATGGAACACGCTGTTGTAAAACACTGAGTGAACCGGAGCAACTCAACTTGGAAATGCGAAGCGCCCAAGGTCTTAATAGAATACAGCTTAGGATCCAGTCTCCTATAGCTCAAGTAGCTAAGGCCAAAAAAATACGATGGAAGAACTGTCAGAAAAGTCAATAGTTACGTCAACTTTTAATTGAGGTTTTTTTATCTGTTAGTTGTGTTGTGTTGTGTTTGTATCGCATAGAAAAGTATGCAAATATAGAGAATTCATTCAAAAAATCTAAAAATAAATACATAAAGGCACATCAATTACAGCCTTAAACGTACTGTTTTTTTGTCCCCAGAAATTCTAAAAATACTGTTCAGTTGACCTGCGCCTCTGTTTAAAGTTTCAAAATTTACAAAGTGAATAAAGAATTGAGCCTTTCTAGTCAATTCGCGAATGTTACAACAATGTGGTGAAATTGATTAATTAGTTGTGATTTTTAAATACTAAAATTCAGGTAAGTTACCTAGAATATAAAACTACAATTACATAATTTACATAGGCCTAATGAGGTTACTGTTAGATTGCCTAATGAGAAATTGTTAAGTAATAAGTACTTAACATTGATTTGATAAGGTTTTTTACTGTTTAACAACAATGGCCTATTAACTATTGTATTTCAGTATCGTAATGACAATGACTTTAAATGGTTTATGACGAAGAGTAGATTAACTTAGTTCAAATTGCTCATTAATTTTTTTTTTTTTTTTTTTTTTTATTTAACAAGCTTTATTGTCCAAGAACAAAATTCTTATTGACAAAGCAATAAACTAAGCCTAATTAAAATTTTATATCATACACTGTACCTATATGCACGTTACAAAAGAAAAACATATACTTTCTTAAATTATTAAAAACATAAATTATATGCTCATGTAATGTTGTACTTACCTAAATCATTTAAAAGCCGTAATGTGTAATGTTGTACTTACCTAAATCATTTAAAAGCAAACTTTTTTGTTGTAAAAGGCAAGACGGCTTTACAAATTGTGACTACCAATTTTGCTAGTGAAGGTACCTAATTGACGATTAATTTTTAAAAAAACAGGATTTTTTACCCCGGAGCAAATTATACCTCGGGGCCTTTCTTAATTTAAGTGGAGATGGACAGTGGAGTCCTATGCAGAACCTGCAGTGCAAAACTTTTGTCTATTCCAGTCTCTGTTCCTTGCATTACACAATGCTGTTTTGGCTCATACTCCAATTTCACTATTGACAAGTTTAACAATAAGACAACTAAGTTTTGTACATTGAATTTATTTCTGAGTCTTGCAGATTTATAAAGAAAAGTATGTACCTATGTATTTTCCACAACTATAGAACTAAATCATTTTCCACAATTCATCATTCCAAGACAAAAATCATTTGAAAACCAAGCATATCGCTGAACTATTAGAATAACTCATAAGTTTTTAATATCAAGTTATTAACAATGATATGACAAAAACCTTTTTAGTAAATCAGTGTAATTTTTTTATTTAAATACCTAAATGTTCGAGGGGTGTTTCACCTATCCAAATGTGTACACTTAATTTCCCTTTTTGATGATAATTTCCCCTAAACAGCTGTAATTTTATTTTATTTCCTTAATTTCCCCGTATTTCTATAATTACCCTGTAATTTCACTTTAATTTCCCCAATTTTACCTTTACTTCCTTAATTTCACCTTCTTTCCTTAATTTCCCCTTAATTACCAAAAGTATAATTTCCCTTTTTAAAATTTTAGTTAAGTTAGGTATCTTCCCGAGCATCCTTCAGTTCCGCAACTGGCGACGTATCGCGCATGCGCCGGCGCATGATCAGTAATGTGCAAATACTAAAATAACGTAATTTCACCATAATTTCCCCGTTATTTCCCTTAATTTCCCCACAATTTCCTAATCATTTCCTTAATTTCCTAGTAATTTCCCTCATTTCTAATTTCCCCATATAAGCAATAATTTCCCTTCTTTACCACATAATTTCCTACTATTTCCCCTCAAGTGTACACTAAATTTCCCGAGTGAAACACCCCTCGTAAATGTCTAATGTATAAATAATGTAATGTTATCTTGGAAACAAATTGGAACAATATTGATTTTCTATTTTATCACTAAAATCACTCTTCATAGAAAGTTTTGTTAGAAACACCTGTTAAGATTAACAGTTTATTAGCCAATTTCAAGCAATTAAAGTAAGTAGGTATTGTAGAAGTGGTAAAATTAAAAAAGAAGCCTTGACTTCAAAATCATCTTTTGTGTGACACTAAGTGAAATGTGGTTATGGTAGCAAATTTGGTGACAAAAATAAATGAGCTAATTACATGTAAGGAAATAAGGATTAATTAAAACGAATTGAAATAATTTCCCTTGTAATACCATATCTAATTAAAAACGGGTTAATAATTTGAAAAATTTAAGAACATGACTAGTTTTATAGGTGGGTACAGGGTGAGTTTTTGATAGTGTTACAAAGCGATATCTTGAAAATGGTTTAAACTATTTTCATGAAATTTTGGTGAGGGGAACATATTTAAACATATTTTTGACATTTATCCCCTCTCTATTTTGGGGGGTGGGGTAACTTTGGAATTTTTAATGGGACGATGTAGGTACTTTTGTTTATAAATTCGAATCTGTGTAAAAAACTATGTAAGCACATGTATAATTTTTTTTTTTTGATTTGCTTCTTCCATTACGGAGTTATGGTTAACTAAATTTTGATTGAATTTAAAAAATAAATAAATTTTACCAATAAATCAAGTTCACTTATTTCAGAATTATTATTCATTTCCTTGGAAATGCATCATTTTATTTAAGTGAGTTGAAAATTTTGACGTTTTGACGATTATTTCTCAGATTATTGCTCAGGTTTGTTTAGGTTTGTCCCAGATTTGTTATAAGAGAAACGTGCAATAACAAACCCGAGCAAACCCGAATAAATCTGAGGAATAAACTGAAAAATAATCGTTAAAGCGTCAAAATTCTCAACTGACTTAAGTAAAAATAACGCATTACCATGGAAACAAGTAATAATTCTGAAATAAGTGAACTTGATTTATTGGTAAAATTTATTTATTTTTTGAATCCAATCAAAATTTAGTTAATCATAATTTCATTACCGAAAGAGCAAATCAAAAAAAAAATTGTACACATGCTTAAGCAGTTTTTTTCGTAGATTCGAATTTTATAAACACAAGTAGGTAGGTACATCATCCCATTTAAAATTCCGAAGTTACCCTCTGCCCCTCCAAATAGAGAGTGGAAGTATATGTCAAAAATATGTTTAAATGTCCCCCCAATCCCCCCATCTCTCCATTAACTCACCAAAATATCATGAAAATATTTTAAAGCATTTTCGAGATATCGCCTTGTAACACTTTAAAAAACTCACCCTGTATAATAAAAATAACACTACTGAAGTTTCTCAAAATTTATTATACTTAGCTGTGCTAAACTTTTAATTGTTAAATTTTCGTTTGTTAACATTGAAGTAAACAATGTTATACATTGGTACAACCAGAGAACAATAAAGAATATAGACAAATTCTCTAATTCACCGATAAGCGGGTCTCCCTTGAGACATGTGGTGGGTTTACTGGTTTATGATATAAGAGTTTGGTTGTCCACCTATATATATGTATATATATATATATATATATATATATATATATATATATATATATATATATATATATATATATATATATATATATATATATATATATATATAAGGGTGTCCGTTATTTCCCGACTTTAAAATTATTCAAAGCTCGGTAGTTATTTCGGTTCTAGGACCCCAAAAACGGGGTTTCCCCAAGTTTCAGCTCGATCCGTTGCAAATAGCCGTGCCACCGCACACTTCATTTTTCCCATGTTATTTAAATGGGGAAGGGCATTTTTCTTGGTATTTTTGGGATTACAAAATACTAATTGAGACAATCCGTTTACTAACTGTTGAATACCATCCGACAATGATATATTTACATGTATGAACAGTTATTTAGCTCATTCGTAAAAAAAAGATATACAGTGTCCTGCAAAAAGTTGGCCACATATGGAAAACTTTTTTATTATTGATTTCTCAGAAAATTTTATTCATGATGAAAGTTGGTGCATTAAGAAAAATTAATATTAACAATTTCAAATTTTAGGTGGAGTATACAGGGTGCTCAAAAAATACAAAAATCTTAGTTTAGAAAAAGAAAAATCTGGGAATTTCAAAAAATTTTCTACACAGAAAGTAAAGCTCCTATCAAGAGAATAACAAAAGTCAAATAACATTTTGCCAAGAGAGAACCGCTGTGGAGAAAATTGAGGACGAAACTTACAAAAATCCCCGTTTTTACAAAATTTAGCCTTAAATTCCCCTGCAACGACACATTTTTGGTGAAAGTGGTATTTGACTTTTGTCCTTCTCTTGACAGGAGCTTTACTTTCTGTGTAGAAAGTTTTTTGAAATTCCCAGAGTTTTCTTTTTCTAAACTAAGATTTTTGTATTTTTTGAGCACCCTGTATACTCCACCTAAAATTTGAAGTTGTTAAAATTAATTTTTCTTAATGCACCAACTTTCATCATGAATACAATTTTCTGAGAAATCAATAATAAAAACGTTTTCCATATGTGACCAACTTTTTGCAGGACACTGTATATATTTTCTTTTACGAATGAGCTAAATAACTGTTCCTACATGTAAATATATCATTGTAGAATGGTATTCAACAGTTAGTAAACGGATTGTCTGAATTAGTATTTCGTAGTCCCAAAAATACCAAGAAAAATGCCCTTCCCCATTTAAATAACATGGGAAAAATGAAGTGTGCGGTGGCACGGCTATTTGCAACGGATCGAGCTGAAACTTGGGGAAACCCCGTTTTTGGGGTCCTAGAACCGAAATAACTACCGAGCTTTGAATAATTTTAAGTCGGGAAATAACGGACACCCTAATATATATATATATATATATATATATATATATATATATATATATATATATATATATATATATATATATATATATATATATATATATATATATATATATATATATATACAGGGTGAGTCAAAAGTACTTTGACAAACTTCAGGAGGTGATTGCTGGCATTATTTTAAGGCGAAAAGTTCATATAAACAATGGTCCTTGGCGGCTTCGTTACGGAGATACAGGGTGTTGAAAAATTAGATGCCTCCATCTTGGCTGAGGGTGGACATTTCCAACAATTTATTTAAGGCAATTTTATAACTGTTGCTTATTTATTTTAATAAATTAGTTGTTATTTTAATTATAATGTCTGAATGTTTGGATCAATTTAAAATACACTTTTTTGATCAATTTAAAATATTTTTTTAATACATTTGTTTAGCCGAATAAAATAATGATTTACCTTTAAACCGTTCCCCGTATGAAAAAAAACGCAAGAGACTTTTTTTGTTTCAAATAAAGCAAGGCCTCACAAAATGGTAGTTAAAATAAAATAAGTCAGTGGCGTAGCATAGTTTTCACAAAAAATGTTATATGAAAGTTTCGTACCGACGCCACTGGTTAAATTTAAGAACGCGATATACTTTTAAAATGAGTGTCCTTAGGTGCTTATCTCATCCAACGAATTTCATAACACAAGCTCAAAACGTTTAGAAGCTACTTAAAAATTCTTATTTTTTTTTTTAATTTTTCAACACCCTGTATCTCCGTAACGAAGCCGCCAAGGACCATTATTTATATAAACTTTTCGCCTTAAAATAATGCCAGCAATCACCTCCTGAAGTTTGTCAAAGTACTTTTGACTCACCCTGTATATATATATATATATATATATATATATATATATATATATATATATATATATATATATATATATATATATATATATATATATATATATATATATATATGGGTGACACCTCATTTTTTTATTAGTTTTAATGAATCCAAAGTATTTTTAATTCCACAGACGCATTTTATCAAAGATTTATGACTTACCCTATGTTATGTTATTGATGATGAGCATTATTCCTCCTAGCTTAAGCTTTCTGCTAAAAAAGTTTAAAAATCAAAACGAAGAACACTAACTGAGCACAACTACACCTTATTTTAAAATTGTAACCAAAATTCTTTCATTAAAGCATTTGCCAAAGAAAGAGCATTATTCTGTTTTACACAGCACCTTCAGAAAAATTTTATTTGCCCTGTTGCCAATAAAATGATCGTAACTCACCAATTTTTTTGAAAATGTCCCCTAAATGAGTTTTTCTAAAGTCGAGATATATCTACATAAATCGCTTTCTTGGACCCGCAAACATTACATAATATGTAATTATTATTAACGTTAAATTTAATTTAGTTTTCAACCATATAAGACTAATTTAAGAAGTACTATAATTAAAGCACAAAGTGGATAAAAATGAGCAAAATATTAGTTAATAACGGATCGACGAGGACCATTTTCTAGGTAGCAAATCAAAAATAAACTATGTGCATTATTATTTCAAACTACCTTCTAGTTATAAGGAAAAAAATACTGATAACAATATGCACGCGTGTTTATATAGTTGCCTAATTACTACTTTAGGTGGTAGATCATTGATGTAGCCGAAACCAAGCTAAAGGGTTGTTGACCTCATTCCGCTATCATAATTCAGGCGCCTATCTGATTGGCCCGCTACCGTGATTCCGACCTCCCCGATTGGTCTGCCGAACTCGTGTGTCAGCGTCAGCTGTGTATATGGATGCATACTAACGAGTTTAATAATACCGTGTACATTATTTTTGCTTTTTATTTCTTAATTTGTGAAAGAAAAAATTAAAGCCGTTAAATATTAACAAAAGCGCTTAGTGATGTGCATTTTAAAATAGGAAAACACTAATTTGTGGGTGTTTAGTTGAATTTGAGGTATTTATTTGTTGGTTTAAACAGCTGTTCTCTAGAGGTTTTTATTTGTGTTGTATTATAGGTAGTATTTTAATTTTTTGGAAGAGTTAGTACGATTTCTTTCTTTAAAGGTAATGTAAGAAAAATATAATTTCTTCAAACTTATTACATAGAAATATCGTTAAGAGTCCTGGCAACATAACAATCTAGCTCACTGTTCTATTGTTCTTTATATGGTCATGTGTTTTATTATCAGTGGTGTGCAGTGATTAAAATTTTTTTTTGAGTGGTGATACCTTGCTTATTATCGCGAAGCGCCATTTATGACTATTTTTCCCAATCAATTCAAATTGATTTACCGGTTTCAATATATGCAGTGAATGTCATGACACCCAGTATATATATATATACATATATACAGGGTGTTTCCTAACCTCGTTCGTAAAATGAAAGGGGTGAATCCTGACCCAATTTTAAGACGAAAATGTAGTATAAATTTTTTTCGGATATCGCTTCATTTTCAAAATACAGGGTGTTGAAGTTTCTTTAAAAAATCGCTTTTTTATTATTATCTTAACACCCCTTACCCGATTTTGTTTAAAATTGGCAGCGTTATTTCAAGTGGTAAGGGCATAATTTAGCGCTAACTAGATTCAAGTTATCAAATCCAGTGGCGTCCAGAGAGGGTTCTTAACGAATAAATTGGCAAAAAAATGTAAGCCACTGACTTTTTCAAATTTTGATATTTTTTCCGAATTTGGCAACTAAAAATACAACTTTTTTGCCTCTTGAGTTATTTTCGTATTTTGCTTGGTTTTCGATATCCTGAAAAAATAAAAACCACTTTCATGCATGTCCACGAACAACAAAAAAAATAAATCTCTAATCGGCAATAAATAAATTTTACTCTCCAGCAAAAATTGGATTGTACTAGTTCTTTTTGCATTTTAGTTAGCGCTAAATTATGCCCTTACCACTTGAAATAACGCTGCCAATTTTAAACAAACTCGGGTAAGGGGTGTTTAAGATAATAATAAAAAAGCGATTTTTTTAAAAAACTTCAACACCCTGTATTTTGGAAATGAAGCGATATCCGAAAAAAATTTATACTACATTTTCGTCTTAAAATTGGGTCAGGATTCACCCCTTTCATTTTACGAACGAGGTTAGGAAACACCCTGTATATATATATATATATATATATATATATATATATATATATATATATATATATATATATATATATATATATATATATATATATATATATAGAACGACTGTTGATTTTCTTGGGGTAGCGGTCTCGGGACGAAGTAAAACTCTTTTTTCACAAACAATGATGCAAAAAAAAAAAAACATATCAAATAATAAAAAAAAAAAAAAAATAACGAAAAAATAAATAAAAAATAAAAAAATAAGGAAAAAATAAATTTCCGAAAGCTTGGCGTTTGTGAAAAAAGAGTTTTACTTCGTCCCGAGACCGCTACCCCAAGAAAATCAACAGTCGTTCTATTCAACTGTCGGTCAAGACTACCCTTCCCAGTATATATATATATATATATATATATATATATATATATATATATATATATATATATATATATATATATATATATATGGTAAATGTGGGAGAGATGCCGTGTAGGGATAGATGCCACATGTCACGTGGTATGCGTGTTGGTACCTACAAGACTTTGGCAACATTGACTTCGGAAGTCAGCTGGCTAGTATGCGGTCGGTGGGTTTTTCTTTGCCTTTTGAGTTCGTAATTTAACAATTAAAACAGTAAGTGGCATTTTCATTGCCTAATATTATATAGGGTACTTTTCAAACTTTAGTAGCACATTGAATTTTAAGGAAAATCTGGTTTAACTTGTATTATTCGAGTTAGATAGGCTATCTTATAGATTAATATGCATATTTTAGTGTAAGTTTTTATTTTGATTTTTTGCAAAGTGCTGCGGCGTGTCTCCCTACCGAAAAGAATAGATGCCACATATTTTGGGTGGGAGAGTTGCCAGTATTTTTGTGTTTAGATGAAAGTGATAGAAATAACCAAGCTTATAGCGCATGCAAAATAAAAAAAAATAGTAATAATGCTCTGTACATTTACAATGCCCATCAGCGTAAAGCCAGTGCCAAACCAAAAGAAAAATGGACAGAAGAATTGGATTTGTTGTGTCAGAAGTACAAAATTGCTTCATGAGATGTGTACCATGTTCCCCGCCATATGCAACATACATAAAATATTATGCAAACGAGAAAGTATGAAAAAAAAAATAAGGCATCTGTCCCTATAATTTTATGAGGCATCTCTCCCTATAACTCTGGGCATCTCTCCCACATCCCAGGGGAGAGACGCCTTAAAAGCCAGTTTTTAAATAAATTTTTTGTAACCTTCAATTCATTTCTTTTTTGGTTTTTTATATTTCTATTTGGTACAGATGCTTTAAATGTCACTTTGTTATTTTTGTAAAAAATATAATATGAAACTGACGATTTTACGATTTTAATTGTAGAAGCGTGGCAACTGTCCCAGATTTACTCTATATGGTATATGGTACAGCCAGTGTACTTTATATGTATTTGCATTCTATTTTTTCCACACCGATAGAAAGGAATAACAAAGGACTTGATCAAAATACTAAAACATATCTGTGCTGCACGTTTTAGATAAGTTTGGCTGATAATTGTTTAATTAAAAAAACCAGACCTCGTATTTTATTGGTGTGTAATATAGAGCTGTGCAACTGGCAGGGAACACAGTGGCGTTACCTCTTTATTTATATACTGTAAAAGGTGCAAAAATAAAACAATTACCTAAGGAGTTACCTTACTCAGTGAATGTCCATTAAAGGTTTTTGGTGCTAATCTGCAAAATTTGGCATCAGTAACGATCTTTCAGTGGTGTTTTCGGATAAAGAACGTTGTTTTTCCGCAAACTTTGCACTGTATTTTGAAAGAAAAATGGCTCTACATCTAACGATGTTATATTCACAAACGCATAAAATTGTAAGTAGTTTGCTCACGTGCTCACTGACCAGCATTAAAAAATTGATGTTGTGCCAAAGCTGCTAGTACTACGTTTCCCTCAGAGGACGGCAGTGGTGTTTTCTAGTCTTTTACTAGCAATCAGATATGATTTTGACTATAAGTTTAGGTTTAAAACTCTTACTAAAACATTAGCCATGTTGGTCTTTCACGAATTTCGCTTTTTATAGTGTTTTCCACTAAGTTTTTTCTCTAGATGGTAACGGCCAATTAGGAACATTTTTATTCCAAAATACACGAAATTGTGTCTTATCTAACAAATTCTGTTGGATACCACAAACACTAAACATAAAAATTAACAAATGGAACAAATTGCCTGCAGATGTTTTCCCTTCCCGTCCCGACCTCCAATCCTTCAAATCCCGTATCAAAATAGTCCATTTCCCTTCTCTTCAGATGCCCACGTTACGTTAGTATTTAGGCTTGAAGTCTACGTGGGATGTCTTAGATAAAAAAAAAACGTCAAACGTGAATTACGATTTTTCCTACGCGGAGCACTTTCAATGTGCTTTTTTACAATCATATGAGTTCCGAAGTCCCAAAATGCACTGAAAAAGTAACAAACACCACAATGTTTTTTATAACCGTCGTATTTTAACTCGGGAAAACGATATATACATTTTTTCACACAATAGGAAAATGTTAAGCTACGTCGCCGTTCCATTTTATCGCAGAACCAAACGTAAAATTTAAATTGAAGTTCCCGCACCACGATGCGATGCAGAGCTTCGTGCTTTTCGCTTATTTCCTTATAACTGCTGAACAATTGGTTTTAGAGAGTTTTTCGACAAAAAATATTTCTCACTATGTAGGGGACAACTTTTGTCCTTACACGTGTTTCAGCGCTCCGCGCATACGCGATATGATACGGTTGGTGCCGTCGGCGGCGGGTAGCGCGGCAAATGGGCGGAAATCGGGTAGCCGAGGTTTGCTCGGGTTGAGTGGGGGCTGATGGCACGGAACACTAATAATTGTGCAAGTGTAGCTTGCACTTCACCGATTTTTTTTTTTGCCTACATTTACTGGGTGTGATTTTTTGTTGTTTGTGTAGTAAAAGACTTCAGCGCTGTACTGGCGAATCCATAAAAAATTGGGTAGTAACCACCGTACACAAATTTACTGGGCAAGTGTTGTTTTTTGTATTATGTAAATTATCTCCTACTTTTAAATACAGTTTATTTACGGTCCTTAGTAATTAGTCACGATAGGGATTCAAATTTAAAAATGCGTTTAAAAATGCTTATCATTATTTTTTCTAATTTACTTTATTTAATCAAAACTACTGTACAAAAAGGAATCTTTTGAAATACCTAGTATTCCTATAACATTGTATTCGCCGCTACTAACTTTCCGATCAGATTGCAAATGCTAATGTGCGCAGAGATACTACAGCAAACTTTAATGGATATGAACTAATATGTACGGGTCATATGTTGATTTTACTTACAGTAACAACTAATAAATAAAACGGTGACGCCACTGGGATCACGATCATTTGCCCAGTCATTTATAAGCACTTATCCCTAAAAAACGTTACAGTGATATTTTTTCAAGTGTCATAGAAAAAAAATATGATAAGGATTAGGTATAACATTTTTTATTGTTAAGTTTAGCGATAAACATTCCTACAATCAAATCACAGAATGGGGATCAATTTTGAGTAAGTACATATAAAAATAAATGAACCAATCGATATTCAAAATAAATTGTTGTACCAGCAAGTACACAGCGAAAGAGTACATACATTGTTGGTAAGATTAGGAAACTCGATTTTTATAGTTTAATTTTTTTATCTACCGTATTTCTTTTTAAATAATAATTAAGTTTAGTCTTCATAAAATTTTTGAGATTCCCGCAAAATAAACCAATTTTTTTGGGACAGCTTTAACTTAAATTGATAGCTCTGTTTAGCTACTGAAGCTTTTTTGTCCCTTCAGATGTTGACGAAGTTTGGATCTTTACTACTTCGAGATACCGACTAAAAGGTTTGGGAAAAATGTCTTTGTGTATCTCTGTGCATGAATTTCCGTCGTTTAGCATTTACTAAATTGTATATATATATATATATATATATATATATATATATATATATATATATATATATATATATATATATATATATATATATATATATATATATATATGTACATATACATATATATGTTCCAAGAATCTTGCTAACTTAAACAAACGAGTACTAACCATTTAAATATATCTATTCAAGTCATTCTTTCAACAAAACAAAGGAAGTTGTAATATAGATAATTAATGGCAAACAATAAAACTCAAATAAAGATTAGAAATAATCATATTTTACTTGGTTAAGTACGCATTAAATTTTATCAATACAAATGACAAGTGACAAGGGACCTAATATTGTTAAAAAAGGTATTTAATAAAAATAAATTACAATTGCAAACATATTTTCTTAATTACATATACCCCTATTTGAAACTCTTTGTTTCTAGAAGAATCACAACCAATCAGAGTTAACCAAATTTAAGTCATTTGGTAACGTTTGGCAAGCTGAGATTAAGCGGTTTCAGGGGCTGTAAAACAAAAAAAGCAACACTACGAAAAATTCAGGCCAATAGTAAGAGAAAAAATTCTCAAATCAATTAAGCACTTTCTAAAATAACAGATAACAATTACGACACTGAAGAAGGTCCAAGATATCCAACAGCAAATGTATTGTCCTTATATTATCAAATCGGTTTTTATATTATACCTATAAAATATCAAAATTTACCCCTTTGATAAATATAGATTGATTTAAGTAGTGCGCCGCTGTCATAAATCTATGTCATTTGTTTTATCTTTTTGTTATCTATCTAAGTATCTACAGAAGATAAATGGACCAGATATAGATAGTATTTAAAACCCAGAATCATTATGAGTAGGTATTCTGGGGAAATACAAGGATTGATAAAAGCACCTACATACAGAACAATAAATATCTATAGATAATAGATTTCTACTAAAAACGCAGAATTGTCTCAATCACAATAAATATCTTTAAGTACCTAAAATTGTTTTATAAGTAGGAATAAATCAGCCTAGTGGAAATTAAGCCTCATGTCATATGGGATTCGTATCAGTGCCACTCAGTGGCACTGATACGGGGCCGTTCCTAGGGTATCTGCCGCCCGGGTGCGAGAATAATTTTGCCGCCCCTTCCCTAACCCAACCCCTTCCCCCAAAGTTGTTAAAACTTTACAAATAAAAAAGATAAAGTAAATTTAAGTTAAAAAAATTGTACAAATATACTCAGTTTATTTAATAGAATATAATGTTACAACTTATTTGTAATGTAATAAAGAAATAAATACATAATTCATACATACAGGCAAGGATGCTAACATATCTACTATTTCTACTAATAAGTTATACAGTAAAGTTTGCTTTTCTAGCCTTTTTTAATGCAAATGTCTTAACAATGTTAGACACATCTATGTTTTCTGACAGCTCTTTTTCAATACTAATAATGGATAAGTCTGAAAGCCTTTCTTGCCCCATTGTGGATCGTAGATAATTTTTTATTATTTTAAGTTTGGAAAAGCTTCTTTCCCCACTAGCTACTGTGACAGGTAATGTTAAGAAAATTCGTATAGAAATTACTAAGTTTGGAAATAGATAGATGAGGTTATTTGTGAATAGGTAGTTAATAACATTCAATGCGTTCATTTCAGAGGAAATATAGGGTGCAACATTGTCAATTTCATCATATAAATCTTGAGCTAAAATATCTTTTTGATTTTTACATGGATCACATAAACTATTCTCTAGAGCTTTACATTTTGCAAATCTAATTGATTTATCCATTTGAAGGAAATTATATAGGTTGTTAAGAAAATTAAACAATGTATCATGCTGCTTTATTTGCTCGAACCTTTCTTCCAATTTTGATAATGCGGTGTCCAATATTACAAAGTAAAAATTAATTTTGAATTGGTCAGCCGGGTCTTTAGGTGCCTCGTCTTCACACTCGTAATTAAATAATCGCTTTTTTGTTCGGGGTCTCACAATATTAATCGGAGGAAACGAAGGGTCACAGTCGATATCATCGGCAATTTTTTTGGCCTCTTCTAAAATATCATTAAAACCTTCATTTGACCTAATATTAGATAAATAAGTTTTCGTCTGCTCCAAGATTAAAACGATATTAGGTAGTGTAGAATCTGACTCCTGCATCACTTTACTTGCAATATTAATTTTTGTTAACACATTATTCCATGTAATAATAGAACAAATAAATTTAAACGACTTGATTTTTAAGAGTAATGAATTTGCCATATTTCTGGTTTCAGGGTCTCTGCTATTATCAGAATAAAGTGCAAATAAAGCGTCATATATTTTTGCCAAATTGTATCTAAGAACTTTCAAAGCATCTATTCTACTTTCCCATCTAGTACTAGAAAGAGGTTTTAATGATAAAGTTGGGATTTCATCTTTTAAAACTTGCCAACGTTTAGTCGATGCAGAAAAGAAAACGTAAAGTTCCTGCACAATAGCAAAGAAATTTGTAATTTCTAAAGACGCTTTTGCAGCGTCATTAACAACTAAATTTAAGCTATGGGCCGCACAAGGCACGTAAAAGCTCTAGGGTTTAATTCAAGAATTTTTTTTTGTAAACCATTATTGCGACCCTTCATATTCGCACCATTATCGTAACCCTGCCCCCTTAAATCTCCTAAACAAATGTTGTGAGTCTCCAAAACATCCAATAAAACATTGGTTAAGCCTTGTCCTGTCGAATCTGATATTGAAACGAATCCCAAAAAATGCTCCCTAATTTCTATTTGCTTTGATGTATTATTTAATAAAACAAACCTTACTACAACAGTAAGTTGGTCTTTGTGACTTACATCAGGAGTCGAATCTAAAATAATAGAAAAATATTTACTAGCTTTTAACATAGATATAATTTCATGTCTTATTTTCTCTCCCAGAAGGGAAATTAGTTCGTTTTGAATATGGAGGCATATTTGATGGAGTCCTTCTAATCCTGTTAATATGATCGGATATCGTATCATTAAAGTTTGCAATTGTTTCAATTAATTTTAAAAAGTTTCCATTTTGTTGCTCATATATCTTGTTATTTTCACCCCTAAAACTCAAATTTTGACTGGCTAAAAATTTAACAACATAAATTATAATTTTTAAAACAGAAACCCATCTATCTTTTTCCATGCTTATTAATTTCTCATTTAGTGAATCAGTTGTCGTTTTAGAAGAAATTGATTGTTTTAGATCAATCCAAGATTTTGTATTACAAATGTGACCTTTTGATTTTTCATGTCGTTCTATAACCTGACTTAAATGTCTCCAATCATTATAACCCTCAACTAAACCACTAGAAAAAGTTTTAAATATTTTGCAAGGAAAACAATATACACAGTCTTTTGATTTAGAATACACCAGCCAAACTCTTGGAATTATTTCCCCATTACACAGTTTTTTTTATAATAAATAGACGAGAAACCTCTATTGTATTTATTTAAAGGAAACGTTATATCAGCTTCTGTCAGTTGGGTAGGCCCTAAGTCTATCAGAGTTAATTTAATTTTATCCAATAAAACAGCAGGCCAATAGTTAGGATCCTCATGAACATGAAGATTTTCATTTTCAAAACTTACTTCTTCAGGACTTTGTTCTTTTAATAAAACACCTGCTTCCATTGTAGTTTTGGTATTCGACGAGTCCTCCTTTTTTTCCCCGCTACTGACCACTATGAATTCGGTCTCCGTCACATTTACATCTCGAGCTTGGGAACTTGATGGTGCCTCCTGTGATGTTGTTGAGATTAAAAACGTTTCAAGTGAACCACTAGCCTTTTTAACTAATTCTTCCTTTTCACGCTTTCTTTTTCTGTACTGTGCGCGAGAAAGCCTTTTTCGATTATCAGACATCTACCAAAAAAAAATGAATCCAAGTTATGATTCGTCGAAAAAATTTTGTTTTCGAAGATTTAAAGAAGCATAAATTAATTAAGCTTTGTTTTTCGAAAAATACCAACTTTTGAAAGGAAACTTTACAAAATTTTTTATTTTGTCTGAAAATTTCAACATTTTCAATCAAAACAAAAAAATATTAAGATTATGCTAATCTTTAATTAAACTATATTTTACTAATAAAAAAAAGAAAAATGTTTTACTATTGTTATTATGTTGGTATTATTATTTAAGTTATAAATTTGTTACACAATATAAATTTAATTTAACAAAATATTATTTAAATTTTATTTAACCGCGCAAAAGCAAAATATAATCAAATTAACGTATGTACTCACCTTTAATTTTTACTGTCTCTCTAACCAGGATATCAAACAAAAACTTTTTAAGCTGTTGCGATTTACACGATTACACGTTTAAAATTAAAATAAAAGAAATTATCCCGGTGCGTGTATTTATATGCTTTGACCACAGACGAGTATTTTCCTGTAAAATCTTCCTCGCGACCGACGTGAAAAATAGCTTAAGACGAGTTAAAACAAGAAACTGTTATACTTGCCACTGGTTGTGGCCTGAATAAGTTGTGTATATAAAATTTGAAATATAATTAATAATAATTAGAATAGTACATATATTCAAATAATATTAGAATAGTATTATTTAAATGATAATATTTAGAATAATATTTATGTATTATATTAATTTAATGATAAATTAATTTTTCCCTTTTTTATAAGGCGGCTCGCGCCGCCCCCTAGGCTTGCCGCCCGGGTGCCCCGCACCCTCTGCACCCCCGGGTCGGAACGGCCCTGAGTGCCAGTGTATATGTAAGCTTGGTGAAAAAGGTGTAAACGCAGCGACGGCGAATGTGCGCTGCGTGTGTATCATATGGATGCAACGTATTAGGCGTACTAGTCATGCTTGCAGCAGAGAAAAACCAAGACAGAGAGAAGAATATCTCTTGCCGCCAGCTCGACAACGCAATGGTCTTCAAACGGCAACACCCCGAGATTGGCGCGTGGGATTCTCATAATCCACCCCGACATAGCCAGTGCGGTAGCAACACGGCAAGCAGAGAGAGTTTTTTTTTATCTAAGACATCCCACGTAGACTTGAAGCCTAAGTACTGACGTACCGTGGGTGTCTGAAGAGAAGGGAAATGTAGTCTGTTGACACGGGATTCGAAGGACTGGAGGTTCGGACGGGAAGGGAAAACATCTGCAGGCAATTTGTTTCATAATCTGGAGACCCTAGGTATGAATGAGCGAGAGAAGTGGTCTGTTCTAGGCTTTTGTAGCTGGACAGTAAAGGGATGCATACGTAACGCGCCTCTTGTTGTTCTGTTAGGTACATTCAAGGGGGGAATAATACCGGCTAGTTCTTCAGAGCAAAATCCGTGAAAGTAGCGGTAGAAAAGGGATAAATCCCCTACAGCGCAGCATTGAGCGAGAGAAGGGAGTTTACTCGCGAGGGCTGGGTCATTGATAAGTCGAATGGCCCTCTTTTGGATAGAATCAAGGATCATAAGTGTCGAAGGTGATGCCGCTCCCCAGATGTGGGAGCAGTACTCTAGGTTAGGTCTTATTTGGGAAACAGAGAGTGTATAAGTTGGAAGGGGAGAAGTATTTTCTGGTTCGAAAGAGAAAACCATGCTTTTTAGCTGCCGATGTGGCTACTGAAGTAATGTGTTTGTGCCAGCTGAGATCATGTTCGAAAGCGACGCCAACGAGATCGAATGTTTCGTTGTTTTGTAGGGCTTGGTCATTCATGTGGATGGGGTAAACGTTGCCAGATTTTTTTGCGTGAGAGGGAGCATGACTGGGTTTTGGAAGCGTTGAACTGAACAAGGTTCTTGGCACCCCAGGTCAGTTTTCTACGACGCGGCGCGTCTCAGTACTCACTATCACTGTGCTTAATACCATTTATGCGGACGGGCTATTCTGTTTTTAACGCTACATTTTTGGAGAATCTTTTAAACTTTTGATTGTTGTTTTTCATATGTGTTTTTATTTTGCAGCATTTTTTTATAATAACTCAAAATCTGCAGCGCACGCCCGTGGCAGCTTTATTTAAACGTCGGTATAATTCGCCCAGTCGTTTCTGAACATCGGAAAGAATGCAAGAAAAACTTTGGCTGTGTTGCCGTTAGTTGTGCTGTAAAACTCGTGAAAGTTAGGAATCATATAATTTTAAATTAGAACAACTAAACTTGCCAGTAATATAATAGATTTTAATACAATATTATGCCTAGTTTTATTAAAAAAACCCATACAAACGTAAAGATGTGTAAAATGATTTTTTTCGGAAATATTTAAATTAATAAAATAAATCTCTATTCATTGTCTTCAGATATGTGGCAATGCAGTAGCCGCGATCTGTTGTTGCCAAGGGGCAAAACCATGCAACTTTTTTTCATAGCCTTTTATTAACCGAACAGCAGAAAACTTGGTCTAAATTGACCGAACTGTAAACAAATTCAAGATAATTTGTTACACAGACCTATTATAAGTTCCATAAAATATATCGTTGTATTTATTTTATGGAATTCGTTATCCTACGCAAAAAGAAAAACTACAACAGTCTAAATTTATGGCTTATGTAGTCCCGCTCTTTCTTAGCACCGTTTGACGGGGAAAAGCTTGCCGCGACAGTGGCGTGAAACGCGGAAAAAAGTTTGAGCTTGTTTATACCAGCGCCTGGCGTTTTCGTAAGTCATGATGTGTTTGGTTCAATAAAAACCATCGGCTCGACAGGTAAGTAGTTCATTTCAAAAAGTTATTACAGGCTTTCTCTGTGTTTTTCTAATTTCCCATGGTATGGCGACGTTTCAATGCTACAAAAATTGCATTGTGAGAAAGCTTTTAAGAAATCAGCCTGGGAGTGATTCAATTGAAGCAACGAAATGATGCGATAATAAAGGAACATTCAAGAAACACTTTCTTCAATTTTCTATGAAGGAAAACTACAATCTACTCAGGGCAAGGAAAATGCTTTCATTAAAATAAACTATTCCTGTTTCAGGTCGACATGTCATTGTCCACGCGGGATCAGAAAATGGCTTTGTCCCGAATGCAAGTTTAATTTTTAAAGCAGGCCAAGCCACCGGGGATTATCACGGACAAATGAATAGTGCAAACTTTTGCAAGTGGTTAGAAGAAAAACTGCTTAAAAATATTCCCCCAAATTCGGTACTGGTAATGGATAATGCGTCCTATCACTCAGTGCAAGAGGATAAAACGCCAACCAAGTCATCTCTAAAGAAAGATGTGGTTTCCTGGTTGTTAAAAAAAGGTGAGTCCTCGCCATCAGAGAAGTTGATATATTTTTGTTTATGGCAAAGGTATTACATACGACATATTATACAAATACTTCAAAGTGAAGTTGAAACTATTGCCAACTTTCTTAGTATAAGAGCTACTAATTCGATTAAATTAAAAAGAAGTGTATTTTTTATGTTGATTACGATGGTAATATCAAAAAAATGATTGAGCATCAGAATCACGTGATATTGCCAAAATATATATATTTTTAATGGAATGCCCTGTATTTGATTTAACCATTCGATAGAGCACACTAATCTCAACAAAATTTGGTATTTATTACATGCACTTAAATTTAATATGAGCGGAGATATTTACGTTTAAATGTAGTCTTCGAGTAGGTACTTATCACAGGCTGCCGCATACTGTTTTAAACGTTACTTTTCTACTATTATTCATCGCAGGAGGTCATGTGAAGTTATGAGTCATGACAGAAGCAAAACCTATGCAGCGAAATGCCAGTCCGCCAAGATTCACTCCTTTTTGAAGAAAATTGCAATTGAGCATATACTACACAATTGTTATACCGAAAACATCAAACACGACTAACATGCAATTTTATTCAAGAAGAGATAAATCATGGCAGATTGGCTTTCACTGCAAAGGTTTTGTTTCTGTCGTGACCTCCTGCGATGAATAATTGCAGGAAAGCAGCGTTTAATACAGTACGCGGCCACCTGCGATAAGTACTCTAAGATAACATTTCAACCTAAACATCTCCGTTAATGTTAAACTGAAAGGTAGCTATGTCTTAAATAATAAATGTTGGTTAGATTATGCTCTATCCAATGGTTAAATCAACTATAGGGCATTCCATTTAAGAAAAATATATTTTCAATATCACGTGATTGTGATGCTCAGTTGTTTTTTTTTATATCACCTTCGGAATTAGCATAAAAAATATACTTCTTTGCTAATTTAATCAAAGCTCTTATAATAAAAAAGTGAGCACTAATGCCGACTTCATTTTGAATATGCAGTAAATATATTTGCCGAATGTCCTGTAAAAATGCAAACCATACATTATGGCCATTAAAACAAGCTTTTTTTATTGTAGGTATCCCGCACGATCCCCAGAGCCGTAAATGGGAATTATTCGAGCTTGTTCAAATCCATAAACCTCCAAATGATGAAAAAAATTACGTCATCGATAGGGTTATCAGGAGTCACGGCCATATTCCACTCAGATTGCCACCATACATGTGCGAATTGAATCCGATCGAACTTGCCTGGGCGCAATTGAAACGCTTCATCAGAAGCAGAAACACCACAGGTGAATTTCCAATTAAAATGCTTAAGGAATTAACGGAGCAAGGCGTTCAGGCAATAACCAGTGAAGATTGGAAGAAATTTTGCAATCATGTGGTGAAAATAGAAGATGACTTTTGGATAAACGACCAACATATGGAAGAAGTGGAACCCCTGATAATCACTTTGAATGGAGACAGCAGCGATAGCGATACTGATTCCGACGCTGATAGTCAAGAATCAGATAATGAAAATGTATAGTCTTAATTAGTTAGTTAGTAGTTAGGGTCAGTTGGAGATAGGTGTTTCAATTTTATTTTTTCATATTCCCCTATTCTGCTGTGAAATTTAATTCCAAATCTTCAACTATAAATATTCTACTATAGTACCTATTTCATGCTTGACTAGTTTGCGCCCGCGACTTCGTCCGCGGTATAACAATTTTACTCCATTACAAACTTTGAAACCCCATTTCACCCCCTGAAGAGTATATTTATTAAAAACTGCAAAACACGTGTTTAAACATTTATTTTTTAGAATACTTCTATGAAATTCCGAGTTAATAGGACCATCTAATACTTTTTCTCCATACAAAGGTTGAACCCCTGTTTCACCCCCTGAATTTTGAAAAACTTTTCCTTAGTGCACGCCTACGTTATATAAGGAACCTCTGTGCAAAATTTCAAGTTTCTATACCCAGCGGTATGTGCTGTGCGTTGATCTGTCAGTCAGTTTCTTCTTTTATATATAGACATAATATTTATTTATTTACTTCCTTTGTACTTAAGATATTTATAAGTGAACTGTATTTTTCTAAAAAAAAGGTAAGTTTAAATATCTAACTGTAAATTGGTTTTGTAAATTGTTTAGCAATAGCGTATAGGTACCTATTTTCTGTTTGTTTGAATTCCATTTTTTTAGTCATTTTAAGTAGTGTGAAGTTTACAAAAAATATAATTTTTATTTTCCACTTAAAAAATCGTTTTTTAAAGCACGCCTATGGCGACGTGCTCTCAAGCATGGTTTTTATGATGCATTTTTCTCCCCTCGCTCCTCATACGGAAACGTTCAGAACTGGCTGGGCGTACTTTAGTCGAGTACGTCAGGCCGCTTTGGAGGTCATTGAAAGCAAATCGTATTTATGAATGAAATCAAAACTGGGAACATCCGCATGGATTTCACCAGCCCTTTAAGAAGATGTGTGGGGTGGTACCACCTCGGCCGAGGAAGAGTTCCTCTACCATACGAGTACTTTGATGGGAAGAGTATTTCTTTGCATACTGTTTCTTTTTTGATTAAAATCTATAAACTGCTGAAGATAATTTTTTCTAGTTTCATAAATGTATTAATTTCATTAATGTGCAAGGGGCCCTTAATACACATCTGGCATATTACGCAATGAATATCCTATCTATAAACTATGAATCGGCTTATCGGCACGTATAAAATTAATCCATCTATGTATTTAGAAGCCATACATAAGAACATATGTTTTTAATGACGGCTTATTAACAATAACCAGGCGCGGCCCGTCCATAAGGTCATTTGGTCAATGACCCACCTAAATTTTCAGTGATCTACCTACCTAATAATTTATTTTTTAATATTTTAAAACCAAAAAGAATCTTTTGTTTCAAAGTTCCATGCGAAAACTCCCCAAGAAAGAATCAAGCCACGCCATCGTCAAAGGATATCCAAGCTTGCTCCGGGCTGGGTCATATTTTAAATTGATCTTATAGGTTTATACCGACGATATAGATTCATTAAAACTAAGAGAGAAACAGACATACGCGCTTTAGGAAGTTAAAAAGAGATCAATTGGTCGACGGTCCACCAATAATATCGGGCCACTCCCACTATGGAAATACTCTCAAACCGCCCCATAAAATATAATACTATTTCAAAACATTTGGTTCGGAAAAAGAAAAACTGATTAGGTAGCTAATGTGCGCATTGTATTTGCATTGTATTAATAATATTAATTAGCGGTTAAACATAAAAATTTATAAATACGATTTCTGTCAGGCCAGCGCTAGGCATCAAATTTAACGGTATCGGACCGATTTTCTTACATAACCAGCGTAGTCTAGAGGTATAATCTCAGCGAGTTAATCTGGATGTCGAGGGTTCGAATCAGTGTTGGGGCAAGAACTTTTTTTTAATTTTTTGATATTTAAAAAATTAGATCAGCTCTAAAAGGTGTATTGGCAACAAGTTGTTCCTCGATAAAATATTTTTAAAATTGTTGGCAATCTCATATTTACTACAGCTGACAGTCTGTACGTGCGTAGACAAATATCGTATTACTATGTCTAGTCGCCAGTATTGCATTTATTAAAGAAAACGGAGTTTCGGCAGCGTTCCTAATTTTATTTTACGAATAATCATACTTTTAGCTCAGAATTTTGTTTTGTTTATATTCTGGGCTTTTTGTACAAGGCGCGACATCTATTGAGGAGAGGCTAAACTTATCAAAACGGAAGCAGCTAAAATCTGCTAATTTAGAGTATTAAAACACATAGAAAAAAGCCATAAACATCTAGAGTAGCAATGTTCAATATTCTGCAGTACCTATTTTATGATTTTTGCAGTGTTTATTTGTAGGTAAATAATTTATTGGCACATTATTAAAAATTGTTTCTTAATTAAAAAAGTGTATTTTGCTTGTTGCGTTGATATCACTGTTGCCCACAAAATTTTGACCCACCTGTAAAAAAACTCACGGGCCGCGCCTGACAACAACAGGACCAAAGCTTAACCCAACAACTAAAAGTTCCAAATTTAAGCCAGTGCTAAACTTAAAACTGAGAAGTAACCTTATAAAAAGAAATACAGAATTTTTTATAGAAAATATAATTTCCAATGACGCTTCGTGGAAAAACCAGAAAGACATGTTATTCGCTTTGTCGAGAAACATGATTCACAGAATTTACTTAGCTATTTGACTTTAGTTTTCGTGGTATTTTAAAGAGTAAGTGTTGCGTCTGTTTTTGAATCGACTTGCTTTTCTGTGGAGCCAGAAAATACAGCGGCTGTCTTTTGCCTCGCTTATCATATCCTACGTTTTTGTTTGTTCAGTTTTGGTTTTTGTTAATGGTAAACGTTCTTAAATTTTTCGGTAATATCGGATGTCGTACAAAGGAGACGTACAGTATCGTACGTTTGTTCTTTTGTGTTCTGCACTAACTTGCATTGAGTTTTTTCTAATGGGTGTCTTCCACAAATTTAATGCTTCCACAAATGAGAACAAGCGTAGGTTAGTGCAGTTTCGTGCGGCACAAAAGAACAAACCTTCAGGTAAGGTTCTGTTGACGCTACATAATTCTTAATAAAAACCATCGGAAAAAGTATGTTGGAAATTAGAGTACCTACATAGTTTGATTATTATAATTTTTATTTGTAACCTAATCTTAGTGAACAATAAAATCATTTACACATACATATGTAGGTACCTAAATAGATAGTACTAGGTAAACACATTTTATCGGTATTTTACTTTAACTCGTAAACATAAATCCGAATAGAATATCGTGACGTCACCATATCTAGTATGTTTGCCCACGATACTGTGGATGGTTGAGTGCGGTGTGAAATTCCTGATAATCATGACGCATGCATTTTTTCAAAAAACAAGTTAAAAATGCAAATTACAAGAGATTCTGGTCAAGCTTTCTTGAAAATGTTCTTGATTATGATTAAACAAACATCTTTAAAAAATTCTTATTTTTTTATATTAGTCGGCCATCCGGGGTGCTACTACGTTCACGCTGCTGACGGTATCGCTTTTCTATAACGTAATTATCGAATACAGAAACAATTAATTGTCAAAAATGTTACCTACAAGCGTGAACGTAGTACTGGCCCTAATAGCTTGAAATTTGTTTGGGACCCAAAAAATTGATGAGTGTTTTAATCTTGGGGCAGATTTGTGCGGGCAAAATGAATACGCGCCATGAAACCTCTACTGGGATTTTCTACGTTTTATTTCCCTTAAAAACCCCTGCCCAAGAATCCCGATTCTAGAAAACACACGTGAAAGAGCCCGCTTTTTTCATGGTAATTTTTTACCTTGATGAAAGAATATCCTTGGCAGGTTTCTTCAAAACATAATATCACAAAAATGGTAGATATATGTGGACATACAAATTTTTGTTTTAGTTCCCTGCATTTCTTATCTTTAATTAAAACAACAATTTAAGAGTGACACAAACACATCTTTAAAAATACTGCATATTATGCATCGGAACATTTATAAGTGGAAACCATTGGTCTAAACTAGCGGAATGATATTATTGTTAAGAATGGTAAAAAGCTGCGCTCAGAGTTGCCGTAACGTAAGCTTTAAGACGTAACGTTAATCCGTAAGAAAAATAAACAATTGATTTGCAATAGATCCATTCATAGTACAGCCGTAACAAGTTAAGCCGTAAGGTAAGCCGTAAAGAAATGGTTCAATTTCATTTCTTACGTTACGGCTTACCGATTCGGTCGGGATCGGTCGTACTCGTGCCTAACCGCCATGTTGACATTCCCAAATTTGACACATTGCATTTGCATCTATTTGTATTTTTTGATTTGCACCCAATCAAACCCTTTTATTTTCCTTGTTGCATTGCATTGCTTCCTTACTAACAAGTAGCAGCAGAATATTGCTCCAGCAATAATAATATCTTCGTGGTCAGTAAAATCAAAATCCATATTACCAGTTTAATAACCAAACAAATTGTTTTGAAGAGATGTCAAAAAGCAAAAATCATAACCTAGAAAGTTGTAACCAGATTCTTAACTACTTAGAACTATGAATGGGTATGTCGTTACGGCTTAACTTTTACGTCTTATCGACTATCGATTCCTTCTTACGGCTTACGTTACGGCAACTCTGAGCGCAGCTTAAGCCGAATTTCTGTTTTTCTTTCTTGTTTTTTGCTGCTCCCTTTTTTAGCATTTCTTCTTGGTGTTGTTTTTTTTCCATTTGTGTGAGTAGGGAGAAGGAAGAATATGGGTTATTTAATTATGTTATGGTAAATTTTGCTTAGATTTTTTGTATCAAATTTTGAATTTATGTTTTTTGAGCTTTTTGAATTTCTGTCATTTCATAAGATTCTCTTTTTTTTGTGTGGGTTTCCGTCCGTAAGATTTTTACGTTTTCGAAATCGAAAGTGTGTTGCTTTTCTACACTATGGTTGGTTAGAGCTGTTTTTTTTTTATCATATTTATGGTTGTCATTGGTTGTTAAGTCGATTCTTTAAATATTGACTAGTTTGACCTATATAAACACTGTCACAGTCTTTACAAAATATTTGATAGACTACATGACTTTTTTTGTGTTTTGGAATTTTAGATTTAAGGGTGCTAAAGTTTCCTTTCTTTAGAAAGTTATATCCTTTGTGGGCGACTGTAATATTATGTTTACTAAAAGTTTTTTTATTTTTTCTAATAAGCCTGGGATATATTGTAGGGAAAGAAAGTTTTTCTTTTTTGAGTTGTTTGGTTGGTTGTTGTTGTAAAAAATGTGTTCTTTTTTAAAGATATTGTTTACTAGCTTTTCAGGGTAATTGTTTAATTTAAGTGCTTGTTTTGCTTTTTTTATGGCATTTTCTCGATATTCGGTGCTGGACAGTTTAATTGCTCGGTCTGCAAGATGCAATGATTTCTGATTTTTTGTGAATCTGAATTTTTTTTGTATATATATATATATATATATATATATATATATATATATATATATATATATATATATATATATATACAAAAAGAACAGAAATCATTGCATCTTGCAGACCGAGCAATTAAACTGTCCAATATACTTAAGTTCTCTACATGGGAAACTTTTTTATTAATCATTTTACGAAAAACAGTTACTCTGTATAAAAAGTTCTGCTTCCTAAAAAAATAATATTCCTCACTAACTGACTGACTGACATCAACGTACAGCCCACACCACTGGGTCTAGAAAAACTTTTGCACAGAGGTTTCTTACATAACGTAGGCATCTACTAAGGAAGCGTTTTTCAAAATTCAACCCCTAAGGGAGTAAAAAGGGCAAGAGTTCTAGAGAAAAAATATTAGATAATCCTATTAACTCGAAACTTCAGAGAAGTACTCTAAAAAATAACGGCCAGATTATCCAACGCTAGTCGGGTCTAATTTGAAAACCAAAATTTTTAAACTGACAAGTGTAAGAATAAGACAACTAAGTTTTATAATATGAATTTGTTTCAGAGTTCTTGCGCAATTTTTTATGGAAAGGGGCAATTTTAGTTCGTACTTTTGACTATAATAGAAATAAATTCATTCTAGCAGCCCGTTTTAAGATGAAAATTATTTGGAAACAAAGCAAGTCGTTGAAATATTAGAATAATTCAAAGATTTTAATGACGACTTATTAACAATCACAGGACAAAAACCTGTCAAAACATAGCTGATCAACTAGAAGATCTTAATTATACCAGTACTAAATCTTAAACCTTAGTGAATCAGAACGTAAATGTTTAAACACGTGTTTTACAGTCCTTAATAAATCAGCCCCTAAGGGGGTAAAATGGGGGGTTTAAAGTTTGCAATGGAGTAAAATTGTTATAACGCGGACGAAGTTGCGGGAGAAAGTTGGTTTCCTATAAAGAAAATAGTGACTTTTCCGTGTAGATGCACAAATAAAAAATAAGGTGCAAAAGATTAAAACAGGGCCACCCAAAATAGCAACTAAAAAAGTTTGAAACACGGCATGTGTTTGTAAATAGGATGTACATTCATAGTTGTATTACAAAATTTTATATACCTATTGCAAAATGTCTGTTGTATGAGAGGCAAGATGTTTCACAAAACAGGCGTTGTAAAAGTCGCGCGTCGTCGGTCACTGATCACATATGCATTTATCTAATGGCATCATTACATGAACCTACTTAGCTTAGTTTTAAATTTGAAGTGAAAAAAAATCTTAAATGTAGCGAGCTTCTATAAAGTACGTTAATTTTCTGCGCCTTTTCCGCGGAACGTCTGCTTTCTCCCGAAAACCCAAGCAAATCCTTTGTGGATATATAAAAATTTGTATAATAAATGTAAATTCCATTTACAGACACGCATCTTGTTTTTACCTTTCTAGTTGTTATTTTGCGTAGCCGGATTTTATTTTTTTTTTTAATTTCGAGCTTTTTAGTTTTATCTGTTACTGCAGGGTTGGCAAATTTTGGACAGGGTGGTTTTAACCGGGATAAAACCGGACAGGTCAAAATCAGTTTTGACCACTTAGTGGTCATAACCTAAATGATACACATGTTTTTAGTTTTAAAATTGTTTTATTTGGTTTTAAACTAATAGGTACAAATCGTATTTTGTTTATACAGTCATTTATTTAAACATGACCTAAAAATAAAACAGGTACTCAAAAATCAAAAATCACATTGGACAATTTAAGTAACGTTCAAAGGTATTGAAATAACTATAAAAGACACGATTATAAATGAAAAATAAACCATTATACTTATTATTTAATTTATCTATTTATCATCACCATCCCTACAATAGTCGTTTTTTGTTTTTGGCCCACTTTGTGAATTTAACATTCTATACACAGACACTAATTTGATGCATTTCTCCAGACCTAAGTTGTTTCTTAGTTTTAAACGGAGTCTCCGGTGGCCGAGTTGGTATGACGCCAGCTTTGCAACCAAAAACACCAAAAAACAACTAAAAACAAGCACTAAAATAATTAAAAACTCTACATAGCAAAACTCTTCAAGCAAAAAAGCAGTTCTCTTATATGTTGCTCCCCGGACAATCGTTGAATAACTGACCTTCGAAAATTTTGCCCTCCACTAGAGCCAACACTAGCTCCCAGTACGCCACTGGAATATTCGCAAGTAGGGATACTCACGTAACAGGCTTGCGAAAACTTAAATGTATAATATGTGTATATTTAGATTTTTCTGTGTGTACTTGTATGTACAAAAAACGTAGGGACAAATGATAT
Source organism: Philopedon plagiatum (assembly GCA_963971165.1). Classification (NCBI taxonomy): domain Eukaryota; kingdom Metazoa; phylum Arthropoda; class Insecta; order Coleoptera; family Curculionidae; genus Philopedon; species Philopedon plagiatum. The sequence goes on along the minus strand of OZ020192.1, from coordinate 21,052,147 downwards.
GTAAATACTATGATGAAATAAATGTTTTAAAGAAAGCTTTGCAACCGAGAAATCGCGTGTTCGAATCCCGCTTCGACCATGAATATTTTGTGATTGCTAATTGTTGGAAGGTGGTAGAGGAATTCTTCCTCGATCGAGGTGGTACCACTCCACACATCCTCTTAAAGGGTTGGTGACATCCCTATGGATGTTTCCAGCTCTGGATGTGTAAGTCGGATTTCCCCAGTAGACCAATGGTACATACTACTTAGACTTCGGTCTTCGTGGGTTGTCAGAAGATAAAAAAAAGTGGATGAAACTAAAATTGTAAAAAATTCTTCATTTTGTAACTTTTAAATAGAACACAAATTGTTTAAAAATATCTTATAGTTTGCAGAATAACCTCTTAAGGTTATTAAAATTTTGAAGAACATAATTTCTAATGTAATACTTTATATCATAGGAATAGCAGAGGATACATTTACTTTTTTTTAACTAAAGCATTTTTAGATTTCGAGCTGATTTTAGTTCAGCTTTTTTCATGGCTGGCATCGTTAAGTTTTGACCAGTGGTTTTAACCAGTTTTGAACGGTTTAAACCAGTGTTGTCCACTGCCCAGGTTAAAATCTAAAAAAGTGATATTTTGTCAACCCCGGTAATAACGTATTTACTGTACTGAAATTAATGACGTAACCATAAAGAAAAGTAATAAATCAGTAATAATCTAGTACTAAAATATATTAAACTTATCGAAAACGGAAAAACAACTCACACATGCAAATTAACTTGTTTGTTTTCGTTTTATGCTTTTACTAATACAATTTCTTCAATTTAACAATCTATTTAAGTTTAGGAAGCCAATACCAGGCTATTATTTAACTTATTGTATTGTGAATCACTGTTTTGTCCCAGTTGTTATTCTACCATTATTTAAATTTTAGCTCCGAGTCATATGCCAAGGTTCTTATATTCAGTTACTTACATATTACATATAATACATAATATAAGAGATCGCTATTGATTCGGTCTTGATGCTGTCGTTGATCTAAATACATGCGTAGATCCAACATACGGAAATGTTGAAGTTGTGTAAAAAACCTCGATTGATCCCGATAGGAGTCACTTAAATTTGTTTAATTAAACATATTATTTTTAAATTTTGTTGTAGAAGCGTTTCCACCATAGATTTATAAACAAGGAGGAGATACTGGATGGATAAGGCTCTATTTAGACCCTACCTCCACCTTACTGTAAAATATTTCAGTTAGGTTGCTGGTTCAGCTCTATCCAAATGCGCAATCTCATGCAGCTGCGACTTGTTGGAAGTAAAAGACATCTATTTCACTAAACAATGTGGGATTATTTTATTTCTTGGTCAAAAGTATGCACAAATATTAATCTTTACACTAGTAAAGGAATGACGTGTGTTGTTGATATTCTGTCATTACGATATGTTATTGTTATGCATCTATACTGATTTTCCTTGTTTTATAGAATGAAATACAGGACTATGCCTAAGAGAAAAGGAGAGTTTTCCCGCACTGAATTATAGGCCTATGCCTAAGAAAAAAGGGGACTTTTTCCCGCACTGATTACACCTAATTTGTGTACGTTTTGGTCATACACTTGACCAACACTGTTCTGCTGTACTAAGAGACAAACACTCTATAAAAGGACCATGCCTAAGAAAAAAGGGGAAAAAATTTAAACCAATCTCTAGGGCTTTTATTACATTAGACGTTTTTTTCTAAAAAAATTTCCAAATTGAGGTCACACAATAAAAAAGACGTGTTTCCTAAGGACCCATAAATAAAACAAAACAGTGATTTTTGTGTATTAGTTTAAAATATTACAGGAATACGATTCTTAAAATTATTACATAAATTACCCAACAAATGCGTTTGTTAAGAATATATTCCATTAGTAACAGAACATTAACACTTGAAGCAAATTGTCGCATTTAAACCAATTTGTAGGAGGGTAAATGCCCCCTCCTCTGCTCTCACTTATTGGCGCCCCTGACAGAACTTCTACTGCAACTAGATACAAGAACATATGCTACTAAAATAAACTTTAAATAGTTGATGCTTATACAGAACTGTATAAGCATCAATGTATGTAAACCTGATACATGGCTTGCTAGTTGCTATGTGTGTGTATTTGTCTAACTAACTTACTGGACTTGCTGTCTGGGAAGTGGATGGCTCAGAAAAAAATTGTTTTTTGACACCCCTACAAAAAATATTAAAATCTACAATAATATATTTTTTTTAAATCCAGTTAAGTAGTTGTTAGTATTTCAGTTTTCAATTTCGATTTACTATAACTACTGTGCTTTCTACGTATATCCTGTATAGCATGTTAGGATTCCCAAAAAATGTAAATTAATTTTCACCTCCACTACAGTACGATAAAGCAGAAATATCTTTGGCTCAAAGTAATATCTCTATTAAAACAAACAATTATACCTGATTAAATACTTCAACACCAATGTTGCAATAATAGGGCTCATTCTACAAAAGAACAACACAAAATAGGACAACATTTAACAAAACCTTAAAACAAAAATTTATTCTAACCTAACCTTTAACCTAAAAATTATTTTGGGTCATTATAAGAAAACTGGACATTGACAAACTAGAGTTGTTAATGCCATATTATGGGTTTTTTTCGTCCAAAAAAGTTAAAACTAGGCTTATTTTGTAGTGAAATTTTTGGTTATGTTTAATACCCAAGTCTTTTTTGCTCCATCACAACTTTGAGAGACCAAAAATAACAATATCAAGTCTAGTAATACAAAAAACCAATTAAAACACTTAAAAACAGAAGAAAAACGACTGAAAAATATCAAAAATTTGGGAAGTCACAAAAAAATAAAGGGTTTATTTGGGAATGTCTAATCCTGGGCGACAAATCAGCTGATGCTGGTAATTTTATTTTTTCAAGATGACGGATAATTCCGTTGTCACTACAAAAGTGTTATATTAGACAGATATTTAGCCTCTCTTAAGCAAAGAGATCATGTAGAACAAGTGAACAGCGCCGAAGAAAGCGTTCTGTCCTCCTCCGTCTGCTCGATATAATAGCTTTGTTCGCGGAGACGATCCGGAACTAGTCCGTGACAAGTGCGCGTGCGCTTTGCGATTATTTGCGTTCGCGGTGCAGAAAATCACTGATTTTGACAATTAATTTGGCGTTCGCGGTGATGCGAGAACAAGTTCAGGACACATCCGTAACCAGTCAAAACGATCCGAGGATTATGGCATGAATTATTTGTCCGCGCAAGTGCAGTGTGAAATTTGTTTGAAAATTGTCATTTAATTTTGGGCGGGCTGTATTTTGCGATAACGAACAGTTAAATTTCATATGCTGTTAGTTGTATAAAGGTAGATATAAATTTGTATATAATAATATGCTCTAGTATATTCAATTATTCTTGTATTTAAAATTACTCATAACAGAACAAATATGTCTTTATGGCAATTTTAATCATTATATAATGTTAAATTAGGTTGTTCAGTCTAAAAATTTAATTCAAAATAATAAAATATGTTAAGGTTAAGTGATTCGCAGATGTTCCGGACAAGCACGTTCACCAAAAACGTTCGCGGAGATTTGTCAATTCCTGATCGGTTTCGAATCGCACATGCGCATAAATGTTTGGGATTATTTAACTTGTACAGGTTACGGACTGGTCACGGATCGTCTCCGCGAACAAAGCTAATGCCTTACAATTTTCGCGACGACAAAATTGACCACACCGAAAGAACTTTTACTTTGAAAACAAAATAGTATCTAGTAACTCTCTTCACTCTCACTGCTCTTCTTAAGCATTATTACGCAAGATCTGACTCGCACTTGATCACCTTATTTTTTTTATCCTTATTTAGGGAAAATACCTCGTGATCATGTTGAATTATTATAACAAATAGGTAACGGTATTTTAATTTTTAATTGTTAGTAAGAAGTCGACCAATCTTTGTTTTCATCGGCCATTTTTAAATTTGTCTTGACAACACGCAGTACTCCAATATCCAATTTTATTAATTCAAAGTGTGTTTGTGGAATGGTTGCCATATAAACAGTTGGCTTGTTGGTGTGAGAAGGTTGTCCCCAAATATATATATTGAAAAAACAAGTCACATTCAGAAATTTGTTGTCTTGGCATAGTTAGCCCAAATTAATGAATAAAATGACTATTTAATTATTTCAGGCAGTGCGAATAATTAAAAGTGATATGTTTAAACTTTAAATTAATATTTTTGCCAAAAGTTTAAAACTATTTGGGTAAAAACGTTATTTTTAAACGGTAACGTACATTGATCTCGCTCCAAAGTTCAGCTTTTGGATCCTGGTTCAACTATTTTGTTACGTAAGGATCGGGAATTTGGTGTATTTAGTTATTTTTCTTGCAATTCCTTTCTTAAGTTGTTGGAGTACCCTTCTGGTAGGCTTACCTTAATATTACAAAAAAAATCACCTTTAGAACTCATATACATACAGAGTGAGTTTTACAAGGCTATATATATCTCGAAAACGGTTTAAGGTATTTTCATGAAATTTTGGTGAGTTAATAGGGAGATGGGGGGACATATTTAAACATTTTTTATTTTTACCCCCTCTCCCTCTATTTTGAGGGGTGGGGGTATGTTTGGAATTTTAAATGGGCTGATGTTTTTTTTTCTATAAAATTCGAATTTACGTAAAAAACTACGTATGTGTACAATTTTTTTTATTGATTTTTTATGATTTATTAGGTCATAAAATAAAAAAAATTATTTACCATTTAATTTAAACTTATTTATCGTCTACCTATAGGAATGTAAGAAAAATAAATCTAAATAAAATCTTTTAAAAAATACTTTTGAAAAACGAGCTTTTATTATTTAGATATACTAAAACGAAAAAAATAAGTTTATGATTTACTTATCAGGTTATAAAATTTAAAAAAATATTTACTATTTATTTTCAACTTATTTATCGTCTGTCATGCTTGAGAAGTTGTTCGAAATGTCCCCCTTTTCTAATTGAATTACGTCCCCGCTGTAACATTTCAATTCAGTCAATGTCGCTAATAAGCATAATTCCGTAACCAACTGAGCAAATTATAAAAAAATTGTACACGTACCTAGTTTTTTACGTAAATTCTAATTTTATAAACAAAACTACATCATCCCATTTAAAATTCCAAAGTTACCCCCACCCCCCGAAATAGAGAGAGAGAGGGTAAATGTCAAAAATATGTTTAAATATGTCCCCCTATCTCCCTATTAACTAAAATTTCATGAAAATATTTTAAACCGTTTTCGAAATATCGCCTTGTAACACTTTAAAAAACTCACCCTGTATAATAGTAGGAAACCGATACCCAACAGACTTTTAAAGTATTTATTGACTAATATATATATATATATATATATATATATATATATATATATATATATATATATATATATATATATATATATATATAATATAGAATACAGAATGAACTGTTAGAATTAATTAGTACAATGTTAAGAATAACAATTCTACACAGAAGGGTTTAGCCCAGCATCATCACAGATCCATTCAACATGACTATATGAGAAAAATATACTAATATATATATATATATATATTAGTATATTTTTCTCATATAGTCATGTTGAATGGATCTGTGATGATGCTGGGCTAAACCCTTCTGTGTAGAATTGTTATTCTTAACATTGTAACTAATTAATTCTAACAGTTCATTCTGTAATTGCTTACAACGAAAGTTGAAAATGTAAAGTAAGTGTTTGTTTCTACCACAGAATTAAGGTATGTCTCATGTTTTTATATGTTAAAATGTCAAAATTCTTTGTAGTATTTCTGATGATGGTTTAGCTGAGAATAAACCGAAACGACAAAAAAATGTCCTTAATCGTCCCAATCATTGACCGAAATACCAGGAAATATATATACTAACTATATAGTCAATCAACGGTCAGGAAAAACACAATAAGTTATTCTTATTTTCATACCATTTTGGCGCCATTTTTGAATGAACTGTTTAATGTGCATTTGACTACTTTTTATCTTTTTTTTTTTGACAGCTTTGTTATTAAGAGCGTGATCATAAAACAATACAGCATTTTTTGATTTGATTGGATTTTGGTTTGATTTAATTCATATTCACAGAGTATTTTTAGTATGTTAATATGTTTTTAACTGAGCATCTGTTTCAAAAGCTTTAGTTAATTTTTGTAATTAAAATAATTTATCCTCTCTAAATTTTCCTTTACACAGAGATACATATAAGTAAATTAGTAGTCACATAAAATCTTAAAATTGTTTATGTGAATCATTTTAACCTTGTAACACACTAAAATAAGTATTTTTCTTTTATTATCAAAAATGCGGTTAAACAGATATTTTTGAAGTGTTCAAAATGTAACTTTCTCCCAGTTATACTTTACTCTTGTTAACTTTTGAATATATTTTATGAACATCAGTTCATCATTTGGATATCAACAAACGTAAGCAGTAGTCTGGTACAAATTATATTAATCTTTTAGTCTGGAAAGGCAAAATGTTTCGTTGTTATATCGTGGACTAATTGATAAAAAAATATTAAATAATTACTCTAATAAAAAAAAACAAAAACCGGACAGCGAAAGACAAATGTTGAACTTTCAATAAATAATAAACAAGATTTTGAAAATTATGAAAACTTAGTATACTTAATAGAAACGTTATTTAGGTAACATAACACAACGCTTGAGTGCAGCCGGAGGTGCTATTGGGCTTACGATTGCATTTAATACCTATTTACCTTCTAGTTCAGTCCCCCCCCTCCTTTTATCATGTTGTGGCTGAGATAGTTTTATTTCATTCAACTTAAGACGAATCTTTTGGCGTATGGCATCGCTTTCGAACATGATCTCAGTTGGCACAAACACATTACTTCAGTAGCCACATCGGCAGCTAAAAAGCTTGGTTTTCTCTTTCGAGCCAGAAAATACTTCCCCCCTTTCCCAAATAAGACCCAACCTAGAGTACTGCTCCCATAACTGGGGAGCTGCATCACCTTCGACACTTAACATCTTTAATTCTATCCAAAAGAGAGCCATTCGACTCACCAAGCAAACTCCCTTCTCTCGCTCATCGCCGTGCTGTTGGGGATTTATCCCTTTTCTACCGGTACTTCCACGGATTCTGCTCTGAAGAACTAGCCGATATTAATCCCCCCTTGACTGTTCCTAATGGAACAACAAGAGGCGCGTTACGTATGCATCTCTTTACTGTCCAGCTACAAAAGCCTAGAACAGACCTCTCGCTCATTCATCTAGGTTCTCCAGATTATGAAGCAAATTGCCTGCAGATGTTTTCCCTTCCTGTCCCAACCTCCAATCCTTTAAATCTCGTGTCAATAGACTTCATTTCCCTTCTCTTCAGACGCCAATGGACGTTAGTACTTAGCCTACGTGGAATGGCTTAGATAAAAAAATTATAGACCTTTAAATATTTTTCCTACTAACCTGGGAAATCGCCATTATTTACTCCATTTTTCTAATGAGAAGTTATATTTCTCTAGCGAGATAAATAACGATAATGAGAAATCGCCTAGGCAATAATGAAAAACTTTCTATATTTTTATTAAATCCAACAAAAGATTAAGTTAATTCTAATTCAAAACGATCTCAAGAATATATAAATTATTTACCAATGTAGTTAGTGGTAAAATTGTGACACGTCATATATGTATATTCCTGCATTTCCTGTATTTCAAAACTGATAATTCTACTTTACTGGTATTGTGAATAAGTTGTGTTTTGTAGATATTCATTACTACTTAGCACTTAATCATCGGTACCTTTAAAAGTTTCTATATCGGTGCCGTGGTGTGCAAAGGAGGTTCAAGATATATATAAATCTTTATTGATTGGGGGTAGGTTTTTGCACTAAATTAGTAATTCTTTTCTTGCCAGCTATTGATTCCTCAATATACCCTCCATCCACAGTGGCCGACTTCCAGCAATCATGCCTTTTTAGAGTTAATAAGTCTTCCCCATTTTCTGCCAGCAGTGTTGCGCCTTAGAGAACGGCTAGTATAACTCTTGGGATTTTGTAATTTCAGATATCGAGTCACTACAAATATGTTTACCTTTAAGATATAATATAATTCAACAATGGCAAACTTCCTTGAGGTTTCATTCTTTGAATTAGGAATATTTAATATAATATTACCCGCTCGGGTGTCTAAATCATCAAGAGTCGTACGTACAGTTCATCTGTTCTGCAAGCACCGGCCACCCCAGTTGTCATAATAGCCTACAATAAAATTCTAAATGAACAAATAATAAAAATGAAAAGTACTTTTTCGATATATATTCATCATCAGGAGCTTCAATTATAAATTTGTCGATTGCCTGCAATGGAAGTTCAGGCGAGGTACAAACGTCCATTTCTAATCACTTTCACCCATTTTTTATTAAAAAAAAAAACTTTTAGATAGCGTCTATTTTCTGCAGACTGACTTTTAAAACCCCATTTTACTAGTTTGACAACTAAACTCCCAGACTACTTGATATTTTTCTACTAGATTAATTTTATTTTGACAACTGGACTTCCAGGCTACTTGATATTTCAAAATAAGAGGAAAATGGCTATTGTAAATATCTAAACGAATCAAATATGTAATTTTTCAATGCTAGTAAGTAGTAGAAAAATTCTATATATACTCAGTTGAGAATACTATTAAAAACCTCGAGCATTATATAAAAGCGCTCGGTATATAATAGTTCATTTCTCAACCTAGGTACATAATATACTATTATTTTTCGATTTAGGCAGTATGGCGTATAGCGTCCGTCGTTTGTCCGGTTTTATTTAATATTCGCTTTGACACTCGCCGGACTGCGGGTAATATTTTGACACCTCATTTAATTTGAACAATTCTAGTTTTTTAAATTTGACAATATGGCTTCCTGCGCCCGCCATTTTGTTTATTTTTCAATTTAATATATATCACATTCGCGGGACAGACAAATCTTTTGACACCCCATAATAGGTATTCAAAAATTTTAATTTTTCGGATTGAACAATGTGGCCCGCCATTTTGCCTATTTTTCAATTTAATATGATTTGCGGGACTGAGACGAATCTTTTGAGACCCCATATAATGGGTCTAAAATTTTAATCACACTAAAGAACGACTGTCGAATGTACTTAAACAGGTATTCGTACCAGGTCATAAAGGCGCATCAACAAAGAAATATATTAATATAATTATTATTTGGGGTATTTACTCACAGTATAAATGAACAACAGGGAATTTTCTAAAAGTTGGAAAATTTTAATTTTGGCCAAATAATCGCTTCCCAGAAACCATTGTGGGTCGGGTAAAAATACGTGGTACATAAACCCCTAAAATGGGAGCAAACCTGATCAATATGGTTGCATATCAACGTTATAAACACACTCATTTTATGTATAACGTTAATTAATTAGTGTTTGTAACTTTTCGCCTAACTTTTCGTGACCTCTCTTAAGACGCAAATTTATTTCTCACTCCTATTAACAAGGTCGCGTTTTGTCAATTAGGAAGACAATGCAAGCAATGTCAGTGTAACGCAACAATAGTTTCGTGATGGTTTTTCATTTTTATATTAAAATTATGGTCAAGTAGTGTACGATCTTTTATTTTAACGCTGTGAAATGAGAAATTTGATGTTTACTTGACGTTCTTAATCTTCTCTTTGTATAAAATGCAAATTCCTCACTAATCGACATATTTATTAACGCCCAGGTTTGTTCAATATTCAGCTTGGTTGTAATCCACTGGCCCTAGAAACACCAAATTTGAAATATACATTACTCATTCGAAGTAGATACTCTAGACACCCACTAGGCAGTGGCGTGCCGTGCCTTTAGAGGCGGAGGGGGCACAATGATTTAGGGGCGCCAAATTTTTTTCCTTTTATTGGAGAATATGTGGTCATAGTAGGCAGTGAATCTCCAGGGGGCGCCGTAAATTATTTTCCTTGTATTGGAGAGTATGTGGTCATAGTAGGCAGTGAATCTCGGTAGGGGCGCGAGGGCGCCGTTAAAACGAGGGCGGGGGGGGGGGGGGGGGCTTGTGCCCCCCCTAGCCCCCTCGTCGGCACGCCACTGCCACTAGGAAGTGATTTTTCAAACTTTCACCCCTAAGGTAGTGAAAATCCATCACACATGTCTAGAATTATTACTCTTGAAAGGTTTATAATATAGGACCAAAGATATTAATCCTTTGAGAAAAAAGGTTAAGACCAAAATTGTCGAGAATTTCATTCCCTAGAAGATTGTTCATGTTCATTAATGCGCTAAACTTTAAAAAAAAACGAGATAATGCAAGAATTTAATTTCACATTAATGCGCTAAACTTTAAAAAAAAAACGAGATAATGCAAGAATTTAATTTCACATTAATGCGCTAAACTTTAAAAGAAAAACGAGATAATGCAAGAATTTAATTTCGCCCTTTTTTGAGGTTTAAATCGAAAAATATCGATCGTAGACAAAAAAATTTGTAGAGAATTAAATTTCCTACAAGTTCTGTTATGACCATTTTTAGTCAAAAGTTGAAAATGGACGAGTTTAACAAAAGAAAAATTCCTCCTTAAATTCAAGATGGTCGTCGGCGCATAAACAGAATATGGTCGTAATTCTGGCTTTTGACTATCCGACGACTACAAATAGAAAATTGTGGAAACAAATTTCTTTGATGTCAAAAGTACATTCCGACTGGGCTATATCGCATTTGTGTATATAGGGTTATGACGGCTCAATAATGGAGGGGTCGATTCATACAAACAATTATTCTGAGGAAGTTTTCATCCAGATTGGCCCTTTTCATTACTAATTCGCTGAACTTCATACGACGGAATTGATCCTCAAGAAAAATTTCATGAGTTTTTCGCGCCTTGGATACAACCATTTTTCTTCAGGGCTCTTTTAACATTGCTAGGTGATAAATCTGTTACTGCCTCAATTTGCCTACTGCTAAATATTGGATTTTGGTCTATTGTAGCATAAATTAAAACTTGTTTTAATTACCTCTTATCGTCAACCACGATTTTTTATTTTGTTTTTTTTTTTGGAAACACACAGACAAGACATATGACACAATACTAAATGTTGTTTTTAAAGATGGTGTGGGTCTGTTTTCCGATGCTTCGGGAAAGAATTCTAGAATTTTTGTCGATATGATTTTTTTTTGTAGATACCATCAGACAATTTGAATCTTTTCACGAACTTCATAGACATCATCCATTTGATGATTTAAATGAAGTTGATGGTGTATTTTGAAAACAATAAATGAATCTTGTGAGAGAACTTAGCACTTTATTGATTTGGCTGCAAAACAACAAATAATAAATGCAACCAAATAAAATCAGCTCATATCGCATGGTTTTTGCGCTTGTTTTTTTTTCTGGCGCTTGATCTAACCGGGTATGCGCTAACTCGACTTATTTCTGCCTATGTTTCGAGTACGCTGAACGTCTCTGTATGTAACTGACTGAGCACATTTAAAAGCTTGTATAACTCAATTAAGATTGGTAAATATCTTTTCTTTCTTTGCCCTTTCCTGATTCGAGTGTCGCACATCTACACACTCTTCAGTAGGGTTGTACTAAACAAGGTAGGATTTAAAGAAAAAACTATACTTTACCAGCAAACACGGCCGGTACACACTGGTTTGATAGCATTGAAGTAGAGTGGAAACTGTTCAGATTTAATGACAAATTTTGACCAGACACGTGTGACCATAACTACCTAAAAGAGAATCAAGTACTTTATTCTACCTAGTAGGGTGCTCGACCGCTAACTCTAGCAATATAAACTAGGCTTTCTATTGAGGCTCAAGTGACTGCCAGTGGAATAGCCATCTAGTATAAAACGGGTCCCCAGTAAAAAGAGAAAAATTTTAAAAGCGTGGGTTTGCTCTGGTGTATATATTTTTTTGTTAAAGAATTTTTATTAAAATGCGGTTGTTGATATTTTAGATACTTAGCATTAAAAATGGCATTTTGGCAATAAACCAACCCAAATAACACCAGAAATACAAACTTTAGGAAAAATTCACGCAAAAATACTTTTTATCACGGTCGATTAAAATTTCTAACGGTCTAGCACATTAATAGATCATTTTTCTTATGCAAGTTTTCTGTTATGGCATAGAAAGATTACCTAGTTAACTGCCGCAATTTAAAATGCATTATTAAAATTGCTAATGGCTGTTTTCTATTTATTCAATATGCCGTCCGTCAGTACCGGGCATGCTATTTCAATTTGGATGTCCAGAAAAAAATTTTAAGTATGAAAATTCACAAGAGAATTACAACTTGAATATTTTAAAAATTAAATAACTCGATTTTTTATATTTACCAGATGTGTACTTATAAACATCGATGTCCGATTTCGCTTTACTAATCCTTATAATATAGGATTCATCATCAAATCACTGTTGAATTGAAATGGGGGTCTTGAGACGGGAGCGATCGGCTAGATACTGGTGCCTTGCCATTTTTAATACATTTTTATTTGACATCTGATCTCGACTGGTAGTTATTGTACAGTAAAGATCACCTAGCTGCGAACATAGGAATCTTCAGGACGAATTTATCTATGGTCGTATTAACTGCGGTGGAACTGGTCTGTTTGGAAATGGTTTATAAACAAATCTCTAATAGCACGAATTGAATTTCCTTGATAGCACCATTCAACAAACTTAATTTTCTAGGGTACTTCGTAAACGTCCATTTTGGTAGAATTATTGTTTTTATGAATTAAATAATGCTTTGTATTAAGTGCAAAATTTTTTAATTAATTAGCAGAGCGCTTTCGACCTTATAGGTCATCCTCAGTGCTTTTTGTCAGGATGCCAGTCAGAAATCCATTTGAACGAACAACAGTAGAACATATTAAATTATTTTTACATCACAAAATCAAACAATCATATTACAAAACAATTTCAAATTCGGCTTAAACGGTCACATTTTTGATGGTGTAAGATCTTTTTGTCTTATCTTAGATTGGCGCTATTATAATAATCTCTATTTATTTACCTTCTGGGTGTTTATTAGTTTATTTATATTTATATTTGTTTCAGAACAGATAAAAGTGCTATTCAAAGATGGGAAAATGGACTGGGAAAAAGTGCCGACTGCTGTCCATGTTATGGCTGACCACGTTCTTCTTCTTCGTAGAAATTATCGTTGGTTACATTACCAACTCAATGGCGCTAGTAGCGGATTCTTTTCACATGTTAAGTGATGTAGCGGCTTTGGTGGTTGCTTTTATATCTGTACGAGTAAGTTGACGAGTAAATTTTAGCCGTTGCGTTGCTTAGGTTAAATATTTGTAACAAGGTAATAATGCTCATACCCAAAAGTACAGCGATTTTTTGTCCCAAAAGTAAACAAATATTCGTGGCAGGGGGAGGGGGGACGCTGTAAAAGCACCAAACACGTCGGTATTCATACACGACTCGTTTGGCCATATACGCGACCAATCCTAGAAGAATGCTTTGAATGCCTTCAATCGTTACAAGATCGTTTTGGGAGTTCAGCCAATCGAGCGTCGTGGGACAGTAAACAGTAGGTATTTCCACGGATTCCCTCAACCAACTTTAAATGAGCCTAAAAACCGCCCGCCATTTTTTTGCTGGATATGATAGAGGTACCCCCGAGGAACAGTTTCTGACAAAAATTAAAAAATTTTACCTTGCCGTTTTTTTTTAACTCGTTATTTTTCGATTTTATGATAAAAAAATCGTGTATGAAAAATACACTCAGGTGCACAAAAAACGGACACCCTGTAGGGAGTTGAGGTCAAAAATTTTAAATGCAACCCAATGCCGTGAGGTACCTCATTTTAAAGGTCTTCAAATTTTACCGCAAACCCGAGGTCCGTCCCTTAATTCGTTTTTAAATGGCAATGGCGTTTAAAAATTAAAAATCGTGAAAAACATTTTAAATTTCTTTATTTCTCTTACTACCCTAAAAGTTGTTCAAAATGACCACTATGAACTTCTTGGCAGTAATAAAGTCGGTTTTGAAACTCACTTCTTACATTTTCGAGAATAATCACCTGCCATTCTCGAAAATGCGAGAAATGAGTCCCAAACCGACTTTATTACTGCCAAGATAAACACATCATGGTAATCATTTTGAACAATTTTTAAAGTAATGAGGGAAATAAGGAATGTAATTATTTTACCTTTTGCTTTAGATGTCACCAAAGAAATGGTCAAAAAATACATTTGGATGGGCGAGAGCAGAAGTTTTAGGAGCCTTAGTAAATGCGGTCTTTTTGGTGGCTCTTTGCTTTTCGATTACCGTAGAGGCTTGTAAGAGATTTATTGAAAAAGCAATTATCCATGACCCACCATTGTTAGTAGCAGTGGGCGTCGTTGGTCTATTAGTAAATATAATAGGATTGTTCCTATTTCACGGTAAGTTTAATTATTTTATCATTTTTTAAAATACTGAAAATTTCGTATGTCCTTTTTTAATTAATTTTATATTTACTGAGTCTATGTTATTTTTTACTTTAGTTGAATTTGCTAAGTTTCTTAGATTGCCAGACTAGAGATAGGTCTCGAAACAGAAGTTTTTTTTGTCACATTAGATTTCAGAAAGTATGTGTGTATTCTACATTATAGATAGGTTAGGGGCATGCAACTTTTTTATAAATAAAAATCACTGACAGTACTTCTCTCAAGGATTTGTTCTATTTTTCTTGCTTTCAAATGCAGTGACTTTTATTATTTCTTAATATTAATTTTTCCTTGACACTAGAGTAGAGTGGCGCCAAATGAATAAATATTTTTGTTATGCATCCACCACAATCATATAGGTTTAATAAAACAATTTTCGCATCCGCCTTGCAGGAGTTAAAACATCTTTTAGAAAAATCTCTTTATTCTTATTTCTTTAAGTAATTTTTTATTTTCAACCCAAAATAAATTATGTTAGAGAGTTTTTCCTCATATTCTTGAAAAAAATAAATGGACGGCTACACCGCACATGCTTTTTCGCGGGAGTAAAACATTCTCTTACGCGCTCAGTGTTGTCAGATTTGACTCTTTATCGCAGACACAATTGCAATTATCTTTGTGTCTAAAACACCACTCCTTATAGTAGACATATTTTGTGCAGACTTAAATAGTGGAATATGTTTTTTTTTTTTTGATAGATCTTCCCCTGTATTTTTTATGCGCGCTATAACAATTAAAATGTTTTCTTTCAGAACATGCTGGAGTCGGCCACTCTCACGCTGGAGGTCTTTCACACTCTCGAAACCGTCTCACTCAACTAGCACTTACAGACGACAATGAAAACGACGAGTCGTACCCTTCACCTCCACCCCTGCCTCCTCAAAAAGTTGCGCACGGCCATTCTCACTCGGCCGGTCACATGAATATGAGGGGAGTGTTTTTACACGTATTGAGTGATGCGTTAGGATCAGTTATTGTTGTCGTATCGGCATTGGTAAGTATTATTATTTTTTTTATCTTCTGACAGCCCACGAAGACCGAAGTCTAAGTACTATGTACCGTGGGTGTACTGGGGAATCGACTCACACATCCAGAGCTGGAAACATCCGTAGGGATTTCACCAGCCCTTATATTTTATCAAAATCCCGTTACTATAAGTTCTAATTTTTTGCTGTGGAATGTTTTCTAGTTATTTTGGTTAACCAACTGGCAATATAAAGCATACATCGACCCAGCTCTGTCACTAGTATTGGTTGTCCTCATACTCCAGTCAGTATGGCCCCTCCTACGCGATTCTGCTCTTATTCTTTTGCAAACTGTACCAACGCATATTCAGGTCGATGCTATTCAGCAAAGGTTGCTACAGAATGTCGACGGTGTACTGGCAGTGCACGAATTCCATGTTTGGCAGTTGGCAGGGGATAGGATTATTGCCTCCGCTCATATTAGGTAAGGTTTAAGTATTTGTAAGAAAAAGTTATAATAGAAGAAATCACTATTTGTTACTTATAAACCATTGTTTTATTGCTGATACGTAACGTCAAGAAGTAAAGCCTGTGTTGTCAAATATGTTGTTAGTGCAATTTGAAAAATACTACCATCATGTACTGTAATTCACAATAGATATTGTATTAAATGTATATTATATTCAGGCGCGGCCCGTGAGTTTTTTTTACAGGTGGGGAAAATTTCGTGGGCAACTAGTGATATTAACGTAACGAGCAAAATACACTTTATTAATTAAGGAAAGTTTTTTAATAATGTGCCTATTTCTACTAAGAAATTATTTACCTATAAATAAACACTGTAAAAAACAAATTCTAAAATTGCATTTTTGATGTGACTTTTCTTAAATTACATGCAAACAGTTTCTGGAATTGTTAAAGCCATTGTTAGAGGCAAAATTAATCGTGTAAAGTACAATGACGTTAGTGTTGTAAATATCCGTATTCTTTAGATATCCGAATAATACGGAATGGGAATCGACTATATCCGTAACCATCATCCGAATACGTATCCATTGCTTGAGCCGCGCGAAAGCGGTTACGAAACATGTATATACGGAATTATTTCGGATACGGGTAGATGGATGCGGTATCATATGATTTGAAGTCGAAGGTTAGGGATAGTAAGGCAGCGTCGTTCGTTCTCGTTTGAATTCGGTTCGGGTGAGGCGGGCCGAGTTTAACCAATGAGTCTCATCCCATATGATACCCGTTAGCCCGATAAGTACGCTATCTTTTTTTAGGAAATGTCATTAGAAAGAGAAAGCATAAGATCAAATATGCCAAATCGCAGACCGTGTTGTTCGCTTACACTCGATCCCGATTCCGTCTTCTCTTTGCACTTTGCATTAGTCACCACCCGATGAGTATTTATTTTGCTCCGTATCCATATTCAAGTTTTCGACCGGTTACGGATAATACAGATTCTTTTAATATTCGTATCCAACGGATTTTTAATAGGTATCCTTACATCACTAGACGTTGGTGCCGGCAGCAAGACTGTTGCGGCGCCGTCTCTCTCGAACCTTGTGTGACTTCATTAAAAACCAGTGATTAACTAAAAGTTTTCCCTCCGCCGCGCCGGCACCAACGTCATTGTACTTTACTCGATTGATTTTGACTCTAACACAAGTAATCAAGTACAACTACTACACTACTACACAAAGGATACAACACAAATATCAAATATATCCAAAAACATATTAGACAACAAAATTAGGAAAGCTTATAATCAGTGCCGCACATTGATTAATTTTGATAATCTAGATGGACAAAAATTATCAAACACGTGTTAGTGTATATTTTTGTAAAATTCTTCCAAAACATACTTATATAAAAAAAAGCTATAAAAAACTAATATGTAACGATCTATATCCAAATGTGCAGGGTGTTCGAGTGAATTTCCATAGTGGCCCGGGACAAGCCGAAAATCGGCGGCTTCGACGGTCACGCGCGCGCCGAAAGCGATATTATTGGTGGGCCGGCGATAATTTCGTAATATATTTGTCTCATTTTAACTTCCTAAAGCGCGTATGTTTATCACTTTCTTAGTTTTAATGCATTTATATAGTTTTCTATTTCCATATAAAACAAGAAGTCAATTTAAAATACGGTCGAGCCCGAAGCAAGCTTGCCTCTATTCTTTATTGAGGAGTTTTCGCTTGGAACTTGCACTTTTTTAAAAGTAAAGATACTTATTGTTAAGTGGGTCATTGAGTAAATGACCTTATAGACAAGCCGCGCCTGATTATACCGACTTTTTGTCACAGTGCCCTAACCAGTAAAAAATATCTAAAAATTAATATGTCCACTACTAACATTTAGGTAAATATTTTGTACCGTATATATGTACATACATAAAAATAACAAGGACGACTAATTGTCCTTGTAGAGAACAAAAACTGGCAATCCTGGTTACTACATTACATAAAGAATATTCTTGATAAATCAAGTAGAATAACGTTTAATAATCTCTACCAAACAAAAAAGTTAGCAGTCATGAAATCATCTGTATATACAGATGTTTTCTAGCCGATCGTTCAAATCTGATTTACTAAACACATATCCAACCATTACTAAAAGAAATAACAATGCCTAAATACCCAAAAACGCACACTATAAGCCAGTGATCATAGTTTGTGAAAATTAAAAAATGTTCTTTCAAAAATTTCCGAAACTACATATGTATGTATAAGTTATTCCCATAGTTATTAGATTCGATCTATCAAAATATATTGGAATTATGAATACATATTTAAATTTTGTGCAAGTATCCTATTGCTAGGGACTTCAGTTTGTTGTTGCTCCAGACTAGAAAAAAGATATGATCAAATAGTTGTTCTTTTTAGGTGTCGTAACTTATCTGAATACATGAAAATTGCTGAAAAAGTAAAGGAGTTCTTCCACAATGAAGGAATACATTCAACAACAATACAACCAGAATTTATTGACTATACAGATATACCAACCACATCCACGTAAGCATAGTATTTTACTTATTGTCATCTTTCAGGGAGTAGTGTTAGTTCACTAGATAAGCAGTATGCATTATGGCCAAAGCTACCATTCAGCTAAAACATTAGACATGCAGTTGTCAACCATTTCTCTTATTAAAAATAATGAAATTATATTTTAGGTTTAAAAAAATTCAAATGACTATAACTTTCTACTAACACATTTTTTTCTCTTAAAATTTAAGAATTGTCGACAAAATGATGTAAAATTTGTTTAGAAAAAATAATAAATAAAATACCTAAGCGTGTTAATTTTTTCCCAGGTGGGTCAATTCAAAAATTCAACTTTTTTTCGCAAATTACAAAATATTTTTTTCTTTACCAAAACATTCCTAGTAGACTCACTATTAAAAAACCTGAACTTGGCATGGGTCCCGTAAGTAGCAACAGAGATATATAACTTTAAAATTTCACGGACCGCGCCTGATGAAAACGTACTAAGTGATTTTCTTGAAGGATCTAAATTAATATAATCTAAACAAATTATCATTATTTTTTGGATATTAATTAATTCATTTCCAGAATCGGAAGCCGATTTATCTAATAACATTTGTTGCATAAAATATTTTTTCCATAAAACACTATTGTATATTCAAAACAGTTAGTTGTTAATAATATGTATTTTGAAGGGTTGGATGGAATGCAGACTCAGCAACTGAAGACTGTGTTTTGGACTGTCCAAAATCGTCGAAAGAATCAGATAATTGTCTGAAAAACACTTGCTGTGGACCTTCAAAGGTAGGAAACGTTAAATTTGCATTGAAAACCTTTTTTAACAATTTATTTTTCATAATTTGTTACGGCTACAACTGTCATCGATAGTTCTTAAACTTATTATACTATCTACTAAATAGTTTGAGATTTCTTTGCTGATATTTTTAGTTAATAATGTGCTAGTAAATAAAACATTTTTTGAATGTCAATATCCCGAAAACTGTTGCACTTAGACGTATGTCTAGAAGGTCTCATAGGATACAAAAATTGCATAGTATACATTGCAGTGTGACATTTAAAATATTAAAGTTGGTCTATGTCCAACAAGGTGCCCAACATGTATGTGATTGCCACAAAAGTGAGTCACTTTTACACTGTTTCTGTCCTGTATAAAAAATGCAAAAGTTATAAAAAATAGTGCTTTTACCGAACACGGTAGAACCTATACTCTCTCTTTTGTTGTATGGTAACCAATCAAATATAGCTAATTTATTACATTATATTATAAATCGTCAGTTTTGTATCTACAATTTAACATTAAACTGACGGCCACGAATCTGTCATTTTTTTCTTAGTTGAACATAATTGATGTTCTAGGGTTTTGTAGCTGACAGTAAAAGGATGCATACGTATCGTGCCTCTTGTTGTTTTGTTAGGAACAGTCAGAGGGTAAATGGAGAAAGGCATTATCTTTAAACCTTAAAATTTGTGGGAAATGAGCAAACGCTTTTGGGTTTTATATTTATTAGTTTTTTTGTAATACATATATTAAATTGTTTTTTATTAATACGTAAAAAACTAAAAATAATCTTTCTAATTACCAAAAAAGCATTTTTTTTGTTTATTTACAAGAAAAGGCAGATACTGCCTTTTGCTATTGGGTTTGGGCATTTATATAAAGTATACAAACTGCAGTAAGTGGCGCGTATTGCTTTTTTATATGGTTATTTATAAATACTGCTTGTTTCCATTGCAAAAGTCAAAATTATAATTTAATAAAAGAAAGTATTTAAGTTTCATTGAAAACATGTACCTATTTACGGAGCAAAAGAAAATATAAATTGAGAACCAATGACAAATAAAATTATTGTTTAATGGGTAAATTTAACCAAAAATCTTTTCTATTATCGTCCATTAAGTCAATATGGTTTTTTTAATATGGATGTTTTTCCTCTGGTACACCACAAGGTCCATTATGGCAAATTGATTCAGGAAATCCTTATATATATATATATATATATATATATATATATATATATATATATATATATATATATTATCTATATATATATATATACAGTCAACTTCGGATATAACGAACCACCAAGGGGATCTTTAAACAGTTCGTTATAGCAGGGCGTTCGTTATATCCGAAGTGCAGAGAATAAAACAAATATGTACTATGTACTGTATGGTACTTTTTATGAGTCGTTTATTATAATCAATATATAATAGTATTTTTAAATCATGTACTTATTAAACATACATATTTGTATAATTTATACAAAATCAGTCATTTGAAATTTTTTCTTTTTTCTAGTACATGTTTTTCAATTTTAATTTGTAAGTAATCACCAGACTCAATCAACACTCTTGATGTCAAAATTATTATTCTTAAAATTTACGAATATTAATAGTCTTTGACTTTTGTAACTGATAGTCCCTATAGATTTAGGCATTTACAACCCCATTTTGCAGTTTTGTAATTATGTCAACTTTTTCTGCTTTTTCGCTTGCTGAATTTTGGCGCGCTCTGCTCCATGCTAGAACAATATTCCCTCGCCCATTGTCGAAATTAAACTACAAATTGAAATGGCGCCTGACAGGTCGCTACTCGACCCGTTATCCGAGAATACCAACCATAGAGAAGCGACAAAACGTGTCGGTGCCTTTGATATTTAGGGTAACCAGTTCTGCTGACCTTGGGCAGACACGTATCCACAATATTGAACGGAGAAAGATATTTCGTCACACTAATGATGCGGTATAGACAGAAGTCCACATTATCGTCGCACATGCCCTGTGAAATCTTGTCTTGTCTTTGTCGCTTCTCTATGGTTGCTATTCTCGGCCGTTACTTTACGAATATGGAAGTGATACGTACGTGAAATTTCGACAGTTCGTTATAACCGAACTTCCACAAGCAAAAACTAATCAAAATAGGGTTCGCTATAGCCGATAGTTCGTTATAGCCGGGTTCGTTATAAACGAACAAAAAATACATACATTCTTATGGCGTTTTGGCCGGACCATAATTTTTGTTCGTAATAACCGGTGGTTCGTTATATGCGGGGGTCGTTATATCCGAAGTTGACTGTATATATATATACAGGGTGTTATGAAATTCACTGCATATATTGAAACCAGTAAATCCTGATATGAATTCAGATTCAATAAAAATATTCATAAATAGCCCTTCACTATAAAAAAAGGTTGATATCGGCCCTCAAAAAATTTTTTTTTAGTCTCAGCGCACCACTGGTAATAAATACATGACCATATAAAAAACCACGAGCAATGTCAGTTACAGAAAAAACTCATTTGTTTTTACGTGAGATGTTGCCAAATCTTTCTAGTCCCTCCCATGTAACAGGTTTAAAAAAATAATATTTTTATTATCTTTAAATAAAGAAATCCTACTACTTAACTCTTTCAAAACACTCAATTTCAAAAAGTTAAAATACTACAACACAAAAAATCCAACAGCTGTTCAAACAAAGATTACAATAATAATTTTCAAATAAGCGGACCAGACATTTTTAGAGGAAAAGGCTACCTATCCAAAATTAGCTTCAAACAAAGAAATTTTAATTGCGCAATAAAAACTAGCAACAGCTTAACAAAAATAACTCAGAAGAATTGTATGAAGCTAACGTATGCAAAAAAGTGAGGAAACACTAACTTTTGTACTTTTCAGTAACTAGAACTAACCAAAATCTAAACCAAAAAGTAATTAGGTTGACAACTTATCACCCTTATTAATCCGCTTCTCAACATTTTGACACAGATCAAAGGATATGTTATCTATTTATATCAGCTAATATCACCCTCGCTACATTTCATTACAGTTAAAAAAAGTAATAAACACTAAAATCACAATAAAAGCATTGTAAAGAAATAAACATCATAATATGACACGAAAAATACTGCCTTTTTTAAACTGGTGAAATGATATTACTAACTCAAATTTACTATAACTAACTCAAAACACTAAATTTCAAAAAGTTAAAATACCTATAATAATCCAGGGATCAGCTGTTCAAACAAAAACTACCACCAAACACCAAACTAAACATCCAGAAATCTGTTTTGCAAAACTTAATATTCTACAACACTCCGCCCATACGATAATCTATTAAATAGCACTGTAATAAATAATTAAATGTGTTAGGATTATTTAATAAACACTGCAAAGCAACTACAAAGTATAAAACTGTTTTAAGGAGCAGAATAAAATATTCCAACAATGACCATAACTTGTTGAAAACGTTGAAAATACTACTCAAAGAAAATAAATAGGGTAAGATACTACTGTTGTAGTTAAAATAGAGACATAGGGTTACAATATGCACCGGTGTATAAGTGGTTGCCTATGACTAGAGCATATTGGCTAGTAATAAATAAAGCTGTGCAAACGGGGTTATTCCAGGGACGGCTCTAACCTAGTTGGAAATAAAATTAGGATTCGATTTGAAAATTTATCCACATTGTATAATTTGAAAATGCGCAATACGAAAATACTTCGGTTAAAGTAATATAACATACAGGGTGTCTAAAAAGTCTTAGTATGGCTAAATATCTTTGCTATTAATAAAGATAGAGACACCAAATTTTAGTTATATCTTATTGATTAATAAATCTACTTTTTATGTAATTTGACTTTTTCAATCCCCTTGGGGGTGATGCTAGGGAGTTGAGGTCCTTTCTTTTAAAAGTCTTCAGAAAAGAAACATTTTACCGCAAACCACATATTTTAATTCATTTTTAAATGGCTAGCCTATAAAAATTATAAATCGTAAATCGTATAATCGGCGGGACATATGTCGACCGTTGGTCGACCTCTTGTGCCATACAGTACCAGTCTTCGTGCACATTTATTTTTTGTTTTGTGGGGCACATTTTTTTCTAACTTTTTTCCAACTTTTTGTACTTCTTCATTTGTCGTTTTATATTTATTTGTTCATTCACTTTTAAGAATATATCCCCAATAGTCAACTTACCACTACGTATTTAACTTTATAACTTTTTCCTCAAGTTTGTTTCGACTTTATTTTTTGTTTTTTGCCATCTGAGCAGTAGACCAAAATGCGTGCCACGCGCAAAGTGCTACACATGCGCACGGAATTTCAGGAGATGGACTTTGGTGTCTACATTTGAACCCACACCAGAATATATCAACAATGGTCAAGGTACCACTACGTATTTAACTTTATAACTTTTTTCCCAAATTTCCTTCGACTTTATTTTTCGTTATTTGCCATCTCTTCAGACACCCACGGTACGTTAGTACTTAGGCTTGAAGTCTACGTGTGATGTCTTAGATAAAAAAAAATCTGCGCAGTAGACAAAAATGCGCACCACGCGCAAACCGAGCGTGCTAGACATGCGTACGTAATTTCAGGAGATGTACTTGGGTGTTCTACATTCGAACCCATTCACTTTTAAGAATATATCTCCTATAGTCAAGGTACCACTACGTATTTAATTTTATAACTTTTCCCCCAGTTTTTTCGACTTTATTTTCCGTTTTTTGCCATCTGCGCTGTAGACCAAAATGCGTACCACGCACAAACCGAGCGTACTAGACATGCGCACGAGATTTCAGGGGATGTACTTTGGTGTCTACATCCAAACCTATCCACTTTCAAGAATATATCTCCAATAGTAAAACCACAACTACGTATTTAAGATATTTCTACGATTTTATGACGTCTTACTTTTTTGAACATTCTTAACTATGTGCCATTGTGACACCGCACAACAAGAATATGGGATGAAA
Source organism: Philopedon plagiatum (assembly GCA_963971165.1). Classification (NCBI taxonomy): domain Eukaryota; kingdom Metazoa; phylum Arthropoda; class Insecta; order Coleoptera; family Curculionidae; genus Philopedon; species Philopedon plagiatum. The sequence continues at coordinate 21,027,935 of OZ020192.1, read as the reverse complement.
CATCAGCACATTTATTAAAAATATATAAACACAATCTTACGGTGGTACGGAACCCTATATGCGTGAGTCGAACTCGCACTTGGCCATTTGTTTTTATTTTACACAATCACAGCAACGCCCATGAATAAAATTATTTTTGTCAAATACCGTATACGTACGTACTTATTTTCGGCATTGAAGCCTCTTGTTATTTATTCAAGGGTTAGCCTTACCATAGTTATTAAGACTTTTGCGTCTTGTGAGAAATTCACAATATTGTAGTGGCACCATTTTTTTTCACACAATCACGGCAACGCCCATGAATTAAATTATTCCTGTCAAATACCGTATACGTACGTATTTACTTTAGGCATCACCGCCTCTGGTAACTGACTAACAGTGCCCGCCTTACTTATTACGTTAAAAGTTGTTTAGAATGACCACCATGAACTTCTTGGCAGTAATAAAGTCCATTTTGGAACTCTGCCAAGAAGTAACATCTGCCATGCTCGAAAAGACCTTTAAAATGAGGTACCACACGGCATAGGGTTGCATTTAGAATTTTTGACCTCAACTCCCTAGCGTAACCCCCAAGGGGGTTGAAAAAGTGAAATTACATAAAAAAGTAGATTTATTAACCAATAAGATACAACTAAAATTTGGTGTCTCTACCTTTATTAATAGTAAAGATATTTGCCCATGCTAAGACTTTTCAGACACCCTGTATGGTATATCACTGTAACCGAAGTATTTTCGTATTTCGCATTTTCAAATAACACAATGTGGATAAATAAATATTTGTATTTTATTTTCAGATCGAATCCTAATTTTATTCCCGACTAGGTTAGAGCCGTCCCTGGAATAACCCCCGTTTGAGAGCTTTGCTTATGACCAATAAGGACGCGGTTAGTTCTAAAAGGTGTCTGGTCCTCCCATGTTGCCGATTCGGGGCGAAACGATTCGTGTTGATTGCATTATTTAAAAAAATATATTATAAAACGAGAGCTTTTTCTCATTTTTAATGTAATATAAAATGGTACGTATGTATTTTTTACATCGATATTCGCGTGGCACGGTGAATGCTGTATTTCTTCTGCACTGCTTCTATAATTTGGCAACAACGTTGGACAATAATTTGTCTGAGGTGACGCTATCCACTAAAATGTTTTTTTTGCCGTCAGTTCGTATAAGTTTTAGATTTTAAACGATTTCTAATGTTTCTTAATCCAAGATTCCGAGATGCTTAGCTTACGGATAACGTTTTGCGGGGTACGATGAAGGAAATAGTGTGTTATAGTAAGTATGCCAATTGAAAAAGTGAATTAACTGCGAAGTCGCGTTGAATGGAGAAAATCTTTCAACGGGTTCGGGGCCCCAGAGTACCTTAGTGTTCGGGACAATAATGAGGACAATATGGTACGAATCATGCTTGTTTGGGAGCAAATTAGAGACATTTTCGGTACATTCCCGGCTAGATAAGTACCAATCATTTTTTGCAACTTTTTATTAGTTTTACTTATTGATATTTAAATTATGTTAGGCAACTACTGGTTAAAACTAAGGCTGCGGACAGAAAGGAGTGAGTGGTTTCCCAGTGGCCTTTTTAACATTTTTTTAGTTTTTTCTTCGGAAAAGGTTTAAATTTGTTTTATCTTTGTCTTAAATTACGGGTAATAACAGAAAATAATTAAGATTCATAATATCTGGCAACGTTTACACAAATTCAATTGTTTTTAATTTTTCGCGCGCAAATTTACGTCAAGCGCCTTGTGTATGCTTAGTCAGGTGCGGCGAATATAGACTGGTTTTAGGGTATTTTTGAAAATTTTTAAAATGTTCGATTTAACAAAAAAAAAGTATTGGGTATGTCTGTAGACTACCCCAGGAGTCACCCATTCCAATATATGCAGTGAATTTAATAACACCCTGTGTATATATATATATATATATATATATATATATATATATATATATATATATATATATATATATATATATATATATATATATATATATATATATATATATATATATATATCTATATATATATATATATATATATATATATATATATATATATATATATATATATATATATATATATATATATATATATATATATACAGGGTGTTTCCTAACCTCTCTGACAAAAGAAAGGAGGAGAATCCTCACATAATTTTAAGACGAAAATGTGTTATAAATTTTTTTAGAATGTCGCTTTGTTTTCGAAATACAGGGTGTTAAAAAAATAAAATTTTATGCTTTTTTAAAAATTATTAATTAGTGGCAAGCGATATTTCAGTGATATTTAGTACACATAATAAGGGGTTTAAATACTTTACTTTGTGTCCATTTTAAACTTTTCAAATAGTTCAGTGGCGGAGATCCGGGTAACGAGTACCATAATTTCGCAAAAATAAATAATACGGGCCTGTTTAGCATTGAATATTTTGATCTTACCTAATGTTAAAAATAATTTTAAGCAAATTACGTCCCTTGCGTTTTTCTCCTATCTCTTAGGATTTTAGAGTAAAATGTAATTTATTTGCTATGTTGCACGAAGTACCTAGTAGTTGATACAGTATCAATAAAAATCATTTAAATAAAATTATTTAAATATCTTACATAATGAACTCACATGAACAAAAGTCAAATAAACTGCTGAAAATGTCCTCCATGAGCCAGTAAACACCCGCGTACCCTGGATATCACTGGACTTTTTATTTTTTTAACACCCTGTATTTCGAAAACAAAGCGACATTCTAAAAAATTTTATAACACATTTTCGTCTTAAAATTATGTGAAGATTCTCCTCCGTTCTTTTGTCAGAGAGGTTAGGAAACACCCTGTATATATTATATATATATATATATATATATATATATATATATATATATTATATATATATATATATATTTATATATATATATATATATATACATATATATATGTGTCAACGAGATCACTTTCCGGCTGCCATTTCTTTAGTATTTAATCGAACAAGATGAAACTTGGCAGGAGTCATAGGCTAATAAAAAGTCACTTTTCTAGGTACTTGTCAAATTTCGACGACTTCCGGTTTAGCCGGAGGTGACACCAACTTTAGATTTTCAAATGAGACACCCTGTATATTTCTTGATTTTTGGAATCTAGAGATCATTTTACGTACAACTGTATTATTTTTATTACTTTTTGTGTCAATTTGCCATTTTTAAAACAAATTTTTTGTTTTAATCTAGAGTGCCATGGCCCACCTTAAGTCGTTCTAATAGACGTGTACATCTGCACAAAAATACCTACATAATTTTATCACCTTTCATTTGTCTTACCAGAGCGTTCAAAGTTGACTAAATCACTTTTTTGATAATAACTTAAAAAAATTAAATACAACTATAACACTTTCATAGTATAACTAGATGTAGTTTTTTATTACGAATCCAAAATCAAAATTCTCTTGGATTTTCTACATTTTATTGCAATAGCCATTTTATATGGTTTGATAAAACATGCAACTGAACGACGATCAAATATTATATCCACTTAGCTATGACAAAACTGAATAATAATAATGGGTGGCTGTAAACAATTCGCCACAAACCAGAAACATAATATTAAACACCAGAAAAAATAATTGTTTACAAATTTGTAAAATTCTATCATTTATCCTGAATTCAATTGTTTCCCATGACACATTTAGCAATATTTTGAGGCTTCATTCCGTTATTTTTTAAACAGCTATAATAATTTAATTGTTTGTCATGGCTAACTGGATATAATATTTGATCGTCGTGCAGTTACATGTTTGATCAAACCATAACAAATGGCTATGGCAATAAAATGCAGTTTTCTTTAGAAAATCCAAGAGAATTTTGATGTTGTGATGCACCGTTGGATTCGTAATAAAAAACTACATCTAATTATACTATGAAAGTGTTATAGTTGTATTTAATTTTTTAAAGTTATTATCAAAAAAGTGATTTAGTCAACTTTGAACGCTCTGGTAAGACAAATGAAAGGTGATAAAATTATGTAGGTATTTTTGTGCAGATGTACACGTCTATTAGAACGATTTAAGGTGGGTCATGGCACTCTAGATTAAAACAAAAAATTTGTTTTAAAAATGGTAAATTGACACAAAAAGTAATAACTATAATACAATTGTACGTAAAATGATCTCTAGATTCCAAAAATCAAGAAATATACAGAGTGTCTCATTTGAAAATTCAAAGTTGGGGTCACTTCCGGCTAAACCGGAAGTCGTCGGAATTTGACAAGTACCTCGAAAAGTGACTTTTTATTAGCCTATGACTCCTGCCAAGTTTCATCTTGTTCGATCAAAAACTAAATAAATGGCAGTCGGAAAGTGATCTCGGTGACACCCGGTATATATAAACGTCGTTTTTCAAAAAGTTTAAGGATTTTGTTTGGTCAGCTGCTAAACTACATTTATATTTCAGTTCAAATGATCATCGACTGGTTTTTACCTAAACAATATCTTACAGTGATATTTTGTCATTTCCTTTGCAGTTTCTTTTATTTCGCTCAGAAAAATCCTTCAAATCATAAAAATCAGAAGGATTCATGGTCATCTTAACTCGTCCTTTCCAGATTTCCTATGACAGTTGTATCCTGTCCCGAAAAAGTTCCTTCAATCCAATTATAGACCTATCTCTCGTCTCTCTGTTGTCAGTAAAGTTATGAAGAAAGCTATCAACTTGCAAACTCTAAAATATCTGGAAAAGCACAAAATCATCCATGACAGACAGTACGGATTTCGTCACCAACGATCCACAGCTGATCTTACCTCTGTCACACATAACTGGAACAAATCTCTAATTTCATGGCGAATCCCAGATTGTTTCTCTTGACCGAGTTGCCTTTGACCGAGTATGGCATGCCGCACTCCTCAAAAAACTACCTTTTTACGATCTTCCTCCCAAACTATATGATCAGTAGTTTTCTCGCTAATCGGCTCATATCTGTCATGGTGGACATCTAACTTCCATTCTATTAATGCTGGTGTACCCCAAGGTTTAGTCCTGGCACCAACCCTTTTTCTCCTTCACATTAATGACCTGCCATCTTCAACTACCAACCTCATACACGGTTATGCTGATGATAGTACTCTTCACTCCAACATTCATTTTTCCGGGCAACTCTTGAATCAAGAGCTGGATAATGGATGCAGATCTATGCACCTATCCCTTTTCCAAGATCTTCAGTTAACCTCAGACTGAGGTGTCAAGAACCTTGTTCAGTTCAACGCCTCCAAAACCCAGTCTTCTCTGTCACGCAATAAATCCGGCAACACTTACCCCATCCACATGAATGGCCAAGCCTTACAGAACAGTGAATCGTTCGATCTTGTTGGTATTGCTTTCGGACATGGTCTCAGCTGGCACAAACACATTACAATAGAAACACAAACAATAGAAATGTCTAAAACTTTTTAAGAAAAGCTTTTTGATTATTATTTCCACTTGTGCCTGGGAATGTTTTCAAATAAAACTTTTGGAATAGGTACATATATCTAATAATAAGTGGCAAAATGGCGGTGAGGACTTAAAATCCTGCTTTAACTACGCTTGTTTCTGTAAAGAGTAAGTAAAGCTAATAAACATTTGAATCCAAACATACATGCCGTGTGCAAAATATTATACTTTTACCTTAAACATCGCATCTCGCATATATTTTTGTTATTCCTACTGAACGCTTGCAGGCGCGGCCCGTGAGTTTTTTTACAGGTGGGTCAAAATTTTTTGGGCAACTAGTGATATCAACGCAACAAGCAAAATACACTTTTTTAATCAAGGAAGGTTTTTTAATAATGTGCCAAGAAATTATTTACCGACAAATAAACACCGCAAAATTCATAAAATAGGTACTGCAGTATATTGAACATTACTACTCTAGATGTTTATGGCTTTTTTCTATGTGTTTTAATACTCTAGATTAGTAGATTTCTAGCGGCTTTCCATTTTGATACGTTTAGCATCTCCTCAATAGAGGTCTCGCCTTGTACTAAAAGCCGAGAATTAACAACAAAATTCTGAGCTAAAGGTATGAGTATTCGTAAAATAGAATTAGGAACGCTGCCGAAACTCCGTTTTCTTTTGGCGACTAGACATAGTAATACGATCTTTGTCTACGCACTTGCAGGTTGCAAGCTGTAGTAAATATGAGATTGCCAACAATTTTAAAAATATTTTATCGAGGAACAACTTGTTGCCAATACACCTTTTACAGCCGATCTAATTTTTTAAATACCAAAAATTAAAAAAAAAGTTTACCCCAACACAGATTCGAACCCTCGACGTTCTAGTCAATTCGCCAAGACTTTACCACTGGACTACGCTGGTAATGTAAGAAAACCCGTCCGATGCCCATTAAATTTATGCCTAGCGCTGGCCTGACAGAAATCGTATTTATAATTTTTTATGTTTAGCAGCTAATTAATATTATTAATACAATGCAAATACAATGCGCACATTAGCTACCTAATTAGTTTTTCTTTTTCCGAACCAAATGTTTTGAACGAGTATATTTTGTTTGAGTGTGTTTGAGTTTGAGTGTATTTTCATAGTGGGAGTGGCCTGATATTATTGGTGGGCCGTCGACCTATTGTGTCTCTTTTTAACTTCCTAAAGCGCGTATGTCTGTTTCTCTCGTACTTTTAATGAATTTATATCCTCCATATAAACCTATAAAATCAATTTAAAATATGACCCAGCCCGGAGCAAGCTTGGATATCCTTTGACGATGGCTTGGCGTGATTCTTTCTTGGGGAGGTTTCGCATGGGACTTTGAAACAAAAGATTCTTTTTTGGTTTTAAAAAATTAAAAAATAAATTATTAGGTAGATCATTGAAAATTTTAGGTGGGTCATTGACCAAATGACCTTATGGACGGGCCGCGCCTGAACACTTGTAGTATTTGGTAAGTTTCTACGGTTTGCTCCTTCAGTGAAGAATAGATGTTTTTATTCAAAGAAAACGACCGTTCTGCATCTAATGATGTAAGGTTAGCACGCAGGAAACTTTTCTGTCAATCGTTTTAGGCTTCATTTTTCTGCTACTGTATGTGACTGTCCTGTAATATCGCTAAATCGGTATTTTTTTTAAATGTAAACCTTTCACAAATTTTTATGCTAGTGCTACCTCTTAGCGCTTGTAGCCTAGAATGTACCATATTTACAATATTTAGATACTCGGCTAAAGACAAGCCCTTCTGTAATGTGTTGAATTCTTCTACTATGACCGCGTAATTTGTGTTAATAATACCTAAATCAGGCTATACTTAAATATTATTAAACTGGGCGGGACTCACGGCAATAGCTTGAGAGTCTTAAGAATTAAACTTTAAAACAACAGTCTTTATTTGTTTAAAATGCTTCTAATAATACATTGCCGCCTCAGGCCATGTTCCCCATCGTGTTAAAATAGGCTCAGGATAACTACGGAATACATACGTTTAGCTCTAGTGATAATAATATCAAGGCAATAAGATTGTTACCAAAAAAATCTATTTTAAATATATGATTTCAATGTACTACTAGGACATTTTTGCATTTTGGCAAAATGCTTTTTTCCCATTGTAACATAGTTAAGCGCTTTAGAAAAATTGACAACCACAAATGGTAGCGGATTTTTTATTGCCGTGAACAATTTTCTCGTTCAATATAGAGTCATGGAATAGTTTTCGAGGAAAACTGACTTGACTTTTCTAATATACATGACGTTTCCACTCCTGTTTCAAATATCAATAATAATTCTATGGAGTGAAACAGGCCCGTTATTTTTGTGATATTGGTGTGATTATTTATTAACTTTCACATTATAACCGTCATATAACCGGAAACAAAAAGCATTAATTGAAAAGAATGATGTTTGCTTATGCAGAGTACTTCAAATTTCATTGTGTACTGGAAGTCTCGAAAAGGGTAAAGAGAGGTTATGTGTTTGAAAGGATAATTATCATATACTTATTAAATAAATATACCACGGGTTCCCCATTTACCCAATGTGCGGTTTTTGATGCCAACAATGTGAAATGGAGATATATAATCTCGAATAAGTCTATCCTTTAGTCCGATATTTCGTAAACTGCGATTGCGCTAAATTTTGTGTTGCTATTGGCAATCTAACGACGCCACGCTTCATACGTTTCTTGACAGGGATGGTATTTTGGTATAATTGAACTAGTTTATTACTTTTTGTACATCAGGGCATAAGTTAGCACACTTCAAAATAAACCACAAGAACACCGAATACAAAATACAACACGACACAAAGAAAAAATGGCGAATGGCGATCCAACTGTAAACAAGAAAAACAGAAAGAAGCCGAAATATACGCACATCAGCCGATGATTAGTACAATTCACCATCTAATTCAGTACAATGTCTGACCAATGAAAAAATTCGTATTAACGCATGCGCATATACAGAAATATCAGACTAATGGATAGACTTATGCGAGATTGTATATCTCCATTTCATAATGTTGGCATCAAGAATTCCAGACAACCCGGGGTATATTTATTTAATAAGTATATGATAATTATAAATTGGAACCATTTCGAATAAGGTCAGAGTAATCCTGAAGCAAAGGCAAACATTTTGTTTCTTTTTATTCAAATGCGGCCCAATTTGTAATAGAAAATCTTAAATTAAAAAATATAAACAAAAAAGTGCCTTGTAGCATGTTGACAAAGCACAATGTAGCGCTGTATTGAATACACGATAACTTTGATGTAGAAACTTTTAATTTGAGCTTCTATAATTAAAATAAATTTTCATCTGTCCTTTTATAATACTGACCCGTAACTTTAAAATAATTTCCTTTATATTCCTTTTTTAGGACGAGGAAGAGGAATCTTAAAAAATGTATATAGATTTAAAAAGGGATTTAGCGAAGAAAGGGGTTTCCAATTCTGACTCACAGATCACAGATAGCCACTCGCCAAAGCATTTAGAGTTTGAAAGTCACCATTAAGGTTATTTATGTTTTTATTACAGCTAAAATGCTATCATTTTTTCCTATGCATCACTGTTAATACTGCCACAGACAAATTTGTCGAAATTTTTCTTATTATTCTTTTTTCGTAGCCTCTATAGGTATTTTCCAACAAGCAGTCCGTACGATTTCTGACCGTCCGAAACAATCAGTCATTTACATACACTAAACGCGCCTGTCGCTGTGCATCATGTAATCTTTATCTGGGCAAATCTATTTCTGATCGAAAACAGTTATTGGACTCTGTGCTGGAACAAACCTTATATCAAATTTTGAACATACATATGTCCCTCCATAATGAAAAGATGTATTAATTTGATATTAAATTACACACTATTATTTAGAAATAATAAAAGTTACTGCGTTCGAAAATATCCAAAATAAAATCTGTTCTTCAGAGAAACAACCATTATCTACTAAAAATGTACTACTTACGTCCTACCAAAAATTACTTTATTTCGGTGACTAACCTAAACAATCTCATTAACAACTGATGCGCTGCACGTGGCCGTAAAATGCCGCTGGCACACGAATGTACTAGCCAATCAGCTGCTCTTTATATATATATATATATATATATATATATATATATATATATATATATATATATATATATATATATATATTAATTTAAGATATTTTAACAATTTTTTGGATTCATTAATAATTGCTAGAATAGATAAAATTACCTCTGTGCGGCGTTCAACTTAATATATATATATATATATATATATATATATATATATATATATATATATATATATATATATATATATATATATATATATATTAAGTTGAACGCCGCACAGAGGTAATTTTATCTATTCTAGCAATTATTAATGAATCCAAAAAATTGTTAAAATATCTTAAATTAAGTAGACTATTTTAACAAGAACATACTAGTTTACAATAATCGAAAACGTTTTTCTACGTATCGCTCGCATTAAGTTATAGTTGTACCACAAATAATCTGCTTCGTAAATGGCATGGTAACTAAAATTACATTGTTTTTCAGGCATCTGCAGTATTCTGCTCGCATTTAATATATAGTTAAGACGGCACTGAGTTAAGATACTTAAAAATCCTAAAAACACACGCAATCTGTGGAAATCTTAAAACTGCGAATAGTCCTTTTGCATAGTTATTTATAAAAAAAAATCCAAAAGGTCAGCAAATTTTAAAAAAATACTACCTCCAAATTAATTTAAAGCACAAATCTAATAAGGGTTACAAATATACAGTACTTGCCTCAAACTAAAATAGTAGCCTATAGACTACTTAAAATACTTCACACAAAACGTAGCGAGCGGAACACGCGAAAATATAAGGCCAATGCACGTCAAATATACGAGGCAAAAGTGACTTGACCGGAATAAATGCAGATTATGTGTACAACTAGAACTTAATGCAAGCGATACAGAGAAAAATATTTTCGATTATTGTAAACTAGTCTGTTCTTGTTAAAACAGTCTAGTGTATTTAGGATTTTTCAACAACTTCTTTTTTGGATTTATTAATTGCTAGAATAGATACAATGACCCCTGTGCGCCGATCTCCTTTTCTTGCGTCTAGAACCTGTATAACTATAAATTTGACGTTTAAACAAGGGTGCAAGTTATTGCAGTAGTAGTTAAATGAGAAAATGGCACCGAATAGAAGGTCGGATAAACAAATAGAGTTTTTTAGACATTTATGAAAAATATGAATGTTTATAGAACGATAGAAGTGCTCAATATAGAAATAAAAATACTCGCGTTGCCACATATAAAAAAATGTTAACACGTAATTCTTCACCTAACGCATTACACACAACGTTCATTACACCCAAATTAACAATTTCTGATATTTACATTTTTAAACAAACATCAATATGTATAAAAAACAACTTCACCTACAAAAATCTTGCACAATTACTTGAAATGTGTAAACATAAACTTTTGAAATTTTGTTACAAGTACTTGCAATCAAGCGCTTGTGCAAGCAGAACTTGCAAAATGTAAACGCTTCTTTAGTTATATATTAAGGGGTATTTTGCAGTCCACCGTTGAATGGATAACAGATCTTCAATTCAGTTTTTATATGAAGTTAAAGGGCTACAATGTAATTTAGTATCATCAGCAAAAAAGCTGATATTTTAATATTTTGAGCTAATTCTGATATATAATAAAAAACAAAGGGCCCAAAACTGAACCTTGGGGTAAGTACTCCACTAATAATTTGGTGTTCATTTGAATATACTCATGACCCAAAAAGTACGATTGAAGTGAAATTTTTTAATCCACAATATTAGTTTTCCTTATTAATTGTTGTAATGGAACTTAATCAAATACTTTCTAAAAATCTCAATATATTACGCCATATGGTAAATTTTCATCATTTTGAATTTTAATATAGTTGATATTTCTCGATTCAAAAATTATGGAACACCTCAGGATTATTTTTGTTATCGTAAAGCGAAATAAGATATCCTGATTTAAGATGTTAATTAATATTAAAGGTATAAAATTCGGGTTTAGTGAAAAAGTTCATTTGAAAGTCGATACAAGCAAGTTATGTGCAACCAAATATCTTATTCATCCTTGCTACTGCCTTACATCTTCCATATGCCTTAATATTATGACATTGCTTCCTGAACATCAACTACACAGTGGCTATAAAGCGATTTTTTTAATTGCAGGGGCGCGATACCCCAACACCAAACAACACTCCCTACTTGTGCCGACAAAGAAACTCGGCCAATAGCGTTAGCCAAGGGGTAAGCGAGATGGAACAGGGAAACTTATTGGAGAAGGGAGCGGAGACATCGCTTCAAAGTGATTGCGATTGCAGTTTGAGAGGCTCGCAGTATTCCCTTAAGGGGTAAAGGTGAGTCTAAAATACCAGTGTATAACATAAGTCAGTGAAGTTTGTTCAGGGTAGTAGATTTAAATGCAATGTGGTCCAAGAAGTTTGCGATAAGTGCAGAATCTTTTTATGAATAAGTTGATCGAAATAGCGTCAACCAGTGGCGTCATAGTGTGCTCTCATATTTTTTATGAAAATTATGCTACGCCACTGATTTTTTTTATTATCCTTTACTTCAGTCGCAAAATGTTTTCTGATATTTTTTGACAGAGGGGTCTTGGTAAATCGTATCCACACAGCACGTTCCTGAGTTTTTTCTGCTATTAAACCTTTTTCCCTTTCCCCTCTCGACTCCAGCTTCGTTCTACCTCAAAAATAATGATTTTTCCCTTAGAAATCCTGAAAAGGTCATGAAATCTTGTTATAAAAATGCTACAACCCTGTTCCATATCTGTTTTAATTTTCCTCCGCCCATACACGTCCATTACTCGTTACCTTTGTGCTGTCATAACCATTATCTCTCAGATTCTTATATTCATTTTTTCAATTGTAAGCTTGTCTCTCCCCAACCATGCAGCTTATTCTCATTACGGTTACACCTAACCACTTTTCATGGTTTATTGTCTTCATCGGTCATGTTTCCGCTCCGTACATTATTTCAGGTTTAGCCAGTGTTTTATAAACATCTCTCTGCCTCTTATTGACCCTAACATCAAATATATAAAGAAACGATGGAACGTACTATATAAGAAAATTATTCACAACTCATACTCATATGTTAGTGACATAAAAATTTCAAAGATATACCTTGTTTTAGTGTGATTTGTTAAAATGGAGAGGCACCAAAGCACGTGACTTCGCTTCAGGGATCCAAAATAGTCCAGTCAATATAATATGTAGTGTGTAAAAATACTCGTAAATGTGATCTCGGCCGAGGGGCATAAAGTACTTAATTAAAGGAATCTCTAAGACTTTAGAAATAATATATGTGTATTAAATTTGCTATAAGTTGTCAGTTAAATCCGTGCAATAAGTAATTAAAAATAGATACGTGTCGAATTTATGCAGCTTGCGGTTTTAAAGGAAAGGTATAAAATAAAATTTGATTCTCTAATGTGTCTTTATATATGTTACGGTTAATTTGGATACTTGGCTAGTTTACAAACTAACCAGCTAGTTTGCAAACTAACTAAAGACACTGTTATTTTGAAGGAATCAGCCATTTCCCACAAAATAGCAGATGGTTTATAAACTAGCTGGTTAGTATGCAAACTATCGATTTGCTTCAGTTAAGATGAGGATTTTATTGAGGTTACCTTAACCTAAAAGTCATGTTTTGTTTGTTGTCCAGAAAATCTAGCCAATGGTGGATCGGAGGGCACCCTAAGGTCGGAACAGGGTTAGCACCTGGTTAGGGGCCCTGACCAGTCTTTCCTCGCAGGCGAAGAGGGATCGGTGCGAAAAAATCCACTATTGTTCCTTATGTACAGATTTTTCATTACTGCATGCGCAGAGGAAGGAACAATAGTGGATTTTTTCGCACCGATCCCTCTTCGCCTGCGAGGAAAGAGACTGGTCAGGGCCCCTAACCAGGTGCTAACCCTGTTCCGACCTTAGGGTGCCCTCCGATCCACCGTTCGCTAGATTTTCTGGACAACAAACACAGTGGCGGCTGGTGAAACTTCAAAGTCGTATATCTCTGTTCAAACTTACAGGATCCGTACCAAATTTAGGGGTTTTAATAGTGAGCCTACAGGGAATGTTTTGGTAAAGAAAAAAAACATTTTGTAATTTGCGAAAAATAGTTGAATTTTTGCTGCACCCCCCACGAGAAAAAAATGAACGCGTTTAGGTATTTTATTTATTATTTTTTCTAAACAAATTTTACATCATGTTGTTGAGAAATTTTAAATCTTAAGAGAAAAAAATGTGTTAGTGGAAAGTTATAGTCATTTGAATTTTTTTTTAATTTTGTTTTTAGGTTTAAAAAAATTCAAACGACTATAACTTTCTACTAACATATTTTTTTCTCTTAAAATTTATAAATTCTCGTCAAAATGATGTAAAATTTGTTTAGAAAAAATAATAAATAAAATACCTAAACGCGTTCATTTTTTTCTCGTGGGGGGTGCAGCAAAAATTCAACTTTTTTCGCAAATTACAAAATGTTTTTTTTTCTTTACCAAGACATTCCCAGTGGACTCACTATTAAAGCCCCTAAATTTGGCACGGGTCCTGTAAGTATGAACAGAGATATACAACTTTGAAATTTCACCAGCCGCCACTGAACAAACAAAACATAATTTTTAGGTTAAGGTAACCTCAATAAAATCCTCATCTTAACTGAAGCAAATCGATAGTTTGCATACTAACCAGCTAGTTTATAAACCATCTGCTATTTTGTGGGAAATGGCTGATTCCTTCAAAATAACAGTGTCTTTAGTTAGTTTGCAAACTAGCTGGTTAGTTTGTCAACTAGTTAAGTATCCAAATTAACCGTAACATATACACTAAAAAGTCGTCAGCAGCATTGTTAAAAAACCAAAATAGTAGTAATGGGAGCACTTAAGAACATTTTGGGGTTTCTAAAAATTTAATGAGTTGTTACACGAGTGTTACACTACGCATGTTTTGCTTTTTTAGGAGATAAACAAAGTACTAAGAACTAATAAACCATAAAAGTAATGTTTTTTTAAAGTAGGTATGTATACAATGGTATACAGTGGTACAGGTATATACAATGAAATGAAAGTCAGATACATCTACTCAGTATCATCCATCCTCATTCGAAGTCATGATTTTATTTTAAAAAATATTTCTACTGAATATAGCAAACAATACTTTACTTATGAGATACACCGTTTATGGCATTACTCTAAACTACTGAAGTTTTCTTCTACAACATCAATACACAGGGTAATCATCTACTAACCGCTCCCTATTCGCTGGGTAGTTATTAGGGATAATATTTAATTTTTGAGGCACATATATATAAGCCGTTCAGAGGAAAAGTGGTATAACGCACAAGCAAACCGCCATGCAGTTAGACCACTTTTCCTCTGACCGGCTCATATATATATATATAATTAGTGATTAGCGTTTTCAAGTTCCAAAATCCGGGCTCAAATTAAGAAAATAGCAAAATCAGAACTACTTGGAAAATTTTAAAGTTACTATATCACGTAGTTAGTGTCACTCATCTTTTAAAAAAGGTCATAGAAAAAATACTTTTACACCTATATTCGTAGTAGCGTAGCCCATATTATCTACTAATCTCATTATATGTAGTTTAGTACCAGTTATATACAAATGTTTTAATTTTTATTTCACCAACTGCGGACTTCATTTCTAGCATCACCTGACACGTCTAAAATAGTTAGATGTAAGTTTATACGACTTCACTAACGGCAAAAGGCGGTTTAGCGTTGCGTGTAATATCTAAAATTTCTAGTCATTTAATGAAACAATGTTTCACTACCACTTCATGAACAGGGTAATTACCGTGAAGGGCTGGGACATATACAATCTACTATTATATTAATGTAAGCTGCATACTTCCGTCTTGGCAATACGAAACCAAAGTCATCCAATTAAATTGCTGCACAATCGTGTTTCGGCTTTGTATTCTTTGTGACTGAAGTTAAAAATGATATTTTCTTGACCGTAATACAGGCGTTTTCGATTTAAAAAATCTTGATGGATAATTTTTTTATGCTTTTCAAGCATATCTTTCATCAGGATCTGATTTTAGGCGTTGTTTTATTTCTATGTTTTAAAGAAGTCTTACAGGTTTCTTATTAGGTGCTTAAAACATAGAAATCAAATTTCTTGGTACATAAGATTGTTGTAGACGTAAGTAGAAGTGACTTAAAGTTACTTAAAATTGTTTATAGTTCAATTGTATTGTAAGATTTAGCTTATTTATATAGTTAGTAATTATTTTGGGTGTTATGTTATAAACCAAGTCCAAAGTCATGTAATGGATTGGATATAACTTTTAATACAAATACTTTAAAAATAATATATAGTGCAAAATAATTAAGTCACATGTATAGCAGGCGCGGCCCGAGAAATTTCAAAGTTGTATACCTCTGTTGCTACTTATTGGACCCATGCCAAATTTGGTTTTTTTAATAGTGAACCTACTAGGAATGTTTTGGTAAAGAAAAAAATATTTTATGATTTGCCAAAAAGTTGAATTTTTGAATTGACCCACCTGGGAAAAAAATTAACACGCTTAGGTATTTTATTTATTATTTTTTCTAAACCAAATTTTACATCATTTTGTCGATAATTCTTAAAGTTTAAGAGAAAAAAATGTGTTAGTGGAAAGTTATAGTCATTTGAATTTTTCTAAACCTAAAATATAATTTAAAAAAAAATTCAAATGACTATAACTTTCTACTAACACATTTTTTTTCTCTTAAAATTTTAGAATTGCCGACAAAATGATGTAAAATTTGTTTAGGAAAAATAATAAATAAAATACCTAAGCGTGTTAATTTTTTTCTTTACCAAAATATTCCTAGTAGAGGCTCACTACTAAAAACCTGAACTTGGCATGGGTCCCATAAGTAGCAACAGAGATATACAACTTTCAAATTTCATTGGCCGCGCCTGGTGTATAGTTAGGTAAAAGATAGGCCAGTTTAAATTTTTACCTATAATAATATCATATACATCACCAACAAATGGGAATAATTAATTAATTATAATTAATAAATATTGAAGAGTCTGTTTTAATTCGACAGATGACTAGTATCATGGACTCGTTAAATAAAAAATGTCTTCAGTTTTTATTAACAAGGAAAACTGTTGCAAAATGTCACTGGATGCAAAAACTGAATAAACAATCAGTATTTAATTATAATGCTTTTTATATGAGATATCGTAATTTAAAACTTTTTATTACTTATTTTACTCAATACAAGAAGCTAGATGACTTTGTCAAATTTGTAATTATTAACTACTTTTTATTTCACTTCTTAGAGTATCAGTAGTGCGAATATGTTGAAATTTTTAATATAGGGCAAACTGTATGGGTAAAACTCTATTGTTTTACATATTTACCACGAGACCTTAAAAAATGTCTAAAAACTATAGAAATATCTTTTTAATTTAGAAGTTAATAATAATAATATGGAACATTGGTAAGAAGAGCAGTAATATGTTATGGCATAGTGTGTTTTAAAAAATGACTTTTTAGGACTCCACAAGATTGACGGTGAACCTTTGGAGATATTTTAAGTATAATTGAGGAGCCCCATTCAATAAGGGGACATGCGCTCGGCCCGGCCCGGCGGACCCAACCCACCCTGAATATATATGCAATCCAACCTTTATGCGTGGCGTTTTAGAAATAATTAAAAAACAATACCTTAACGTTGATTCTCAGCAAACTTCCAGCGGGAAAGTTGTTCCTTATAGTCTAAAGAACAATCGTGCGAAGGCACGAGATATTTTGACAAAAAATAAACAAATTAGAGCAGGTTGAATCCAGCGTTGCGCGCCACGTGTATATACATTTCGATGCGTGCGTAGTAATGTTTGAACATTACAGAAGATAATTTGACGTTTAAAATATACACAATGATTGTAAAAAAGTGTTACAAGAATAAAAATTGTTTTATTAAAAGTATATTATCAAATATAAATTTTTGTTAACACAAAGCATTTTAATACAAAGGATTTTTTAATATGAAACATTATAGCATTAATTTTTAAAACATAGGAAAAGCATGCATCATAATCATTTCACTTTTTTGGGCTTACTGCCTTTAACAGCTGTGTTTTGAAAAATGTTTTCCTAAAATTTGCAACCTTCAGGACTAAGATATTTAACCAAGTTTTCAAATCATTCAGTTTTTCGCGAGAAATTCCGACATCTTTAGCAAGCGACGATTTTTCTAAATTGTAAAAAGTGGTGAAAATTGATTATTTTGCACATGGCCACATTGTCGTCTTTTCCAGTTATAATGAAATCACGCAACTATTATTCTCGAGAAAGTAATCACTTGTGAAAATGTAGAAAAATCGGCGCTTGCTAAAGATGTCGGAATTTCTCGCGAACAACTGAATGATTTGAAAACTTTGGTTAAATATCTTAGTCCTGAAGGTTGCAAATTTTATGAAAACCTTTTTCAAAACACAGCTGTTACAGGCAGTAAGCCCAAAAAAGTGAAATGATTATGATGCATGCTTTTCCTACGTTTTAAAAATGAATGCTATAATGTTTCATATTAAAAAATCCTTTGTATTAAAATGCTTTATTGTGTTAACAAAAATTTCTATTCGATAATATAATTTTAATAAAACAAATTTTTATTCTTGTAACACTTTTTTACAATTATTGTGTCATCTTTTAAAAGTCAAATTATCTTCTGTAATGTTCAAACTACTACTACGCACGCATCGAAATGTACGCGCGGCGCGCAACGCTGGATTAAACCTGCTCTAATGTGTTTATTTTTTGTCAAAATATTTCATGCCTTCGCACGATTGTTCTTTAGACTATAAGGAACAACTTTCCCGCTGGAAGTTTGCTGAGAATCAACGTTAAGGTATTGTTTTTTCATTGTTTCTAAAATTCTACGCACAAAGGTTGGATTTACATACATTCAGGGTTGGGTAGGGTCCGGTCGGGCCGGGCCGAGCGCATGTCCCCTTATTGAATGGAGATCCTCAATTAATAAGTGGAGAGTCTTTATAGTAGGAATTTTTACTGTAAAAATATGGTAGAAGTGTATATTTGTGTCGTGCCATAGGCGTAACTAGGAGTGTTCTTGGGAGGACTAAGCCCTCCAAAAATAAAATAATTCGCCAAAAAAATTTAGACCCTTGTCCATGATATAAATATACGTTGCCGTAGGTCTATAATAACATATGTGAGACGAATCGCCTCTAATGTCCCGTGAACCTGAAAACATGCCATTTTAAACTCATGATCTTGAAATGCAAACGCCATTAAAAAAATAACTGAAACATGATTTTCGATGTATTTTTCCTCGGCATTCCGATGGTGTAATTTGTTTTTCAAAATTCTGCCTCCTTAACCTTAAAAAACACTATATGTCTCTGGAATATAGCTTTTTCAACGTAAAAACCCCTGATCTTTCGATCTTTCATATTAAAAAAAGATAAAAATGGTGTTTTTCGAGATACAGCACAGCAAGTTAAGTATTTTTTGAGGTTAAGGAGGCGGAATTTTGAAAAACAAATTTTATCATCGGAAAGCTGAGGAAAAAATACATCGAAAATTATGTTTGTTATTTTTTTAATGGCATATTTATTTCGAGATCATGAGTTTAAAATGGCATGTTTTAGGCTCGCGCGCCGCGCTGGGACTTCTGAGGCGATTTGCCCCATGTATAGTAATACGGTTACATTGCATACCATGAAATGGAATCAAAAAAATTAGAACCATATTAGTTAGGTAGGAGAGTGGCACATTTGTAACCGATATCCTGTATTTATTATAATATTCTAGACTTCTTTATTGTGTGCTGTTAAAATCTCACAGGCCGGTTTGGCACTGCATGATTAATGCTACATAACTCGTAGCTAGTTACGCCTATGTATCGTGTAGGCTGTTTGGTTGAATAGCAACTCAATAAGAGGTGTTTTTTCACAGCATTTAGCTATTTAGTATGAAACTCGAGTAAAAGATTACTTTGGAACATTCATAACATCCGTAATATGTATTGTTGGCACTGTCACATATAAGATGTTTCTGGAAAGGGGTTTTTTCTTCCTTTTGAGATCACAATTTAAAATTTGTTGTATTAAAGCCTGATATTTTACCTAAATTTGGTTTGGTTAGTGGAGGTAGTTTTCTTAATTTTAAATAATAACCAACTGATAATAAATTCTAAAATTAAAATAAAAGTGCAATAAAAAATTATTTAAGAGAATTTTTTAAAATCGTATTTTATAGTGTGCAAAGAGTACACAGTGTTTTATTTTAATCTTTGAAGCTTGTCTAGTTAATCTATTTCAGGCATAAACGAATGAAACCAGGCTTTCCACCATAATAAAAAGTTAAAAACAGATTTTCGATTCGGTCGCGATACTTTATATTCAAGATAAGATTTTCTGTTAGAAAAAATTTAAACATCTAAATACATTATTCTTTTTTAAATTTTAATAAATTCTGTATAATTAGCTTCAGATATCAGAATACCTGTAAATGAAACTAAAAATCTGGTATCCCAAATACCTGCGATTTCAGCCAATTAACATAAAACCTTTATTTTAGCTGTCGGCATTTTTTGATAAGCAAATCTCAACAGTTGCAGATAAAACTGTCAGACATAAGAGTAGTAACAATTAATCTGCAGCTAAAACATGATACAAATAAAAGAAGATATTATACCGCGCAGGTTGGCGTGGCCATTTACGTCACGCCGTAATCAATTCCGCGATATTTTGTAAACGAAACATGTCTTTTTTAAGATCGCGTTGTGTTGTCAACTATTTTTTGGTGTTTTTATATTACTTTTAGGAGTTTAAAAGTAAAAATGAGATGTGCTGTGTATGGTTGTGATGTGGACAATCAATCAATCAATGTATGTATTTATCCCTTTATTTATGTGATTATTTTAAATCATATACTATAAAATTTGTATTATAAGCAGGAGGCAAAGTAGGTATATTGCCAATAGAATTTATATAAAATCGCCTTTAACTAACGTAAACTCTATATTGCGCGTTATAAATTTCAAAAATATCTCACAGCGTGACGTCATGCGCGAACCCGGACGAATTTGACACGGTTTGGTATCATACCTTCTTTTATTTGTATCATGCAGCTAAAAGTAAGTCCGACTAGAGGCATGTGATTTACTGCCCTCTTGGATGCGTTATCGAACTATTTGTCAAAAAGAGACGTTGGTGTTAATAGAATAAAAATAAAATAAAAGGGATGTCGCACCTAACATTCGACTTTTTCTCTTTTAACTACCTATGTCTTATTATTATAGTTTAAAAGTCATAATCTTTGTCAAGATAAGTTTTTAAAATGAATGAATTGTATAAAAAATGTACCTGTTAAAATAACCGCATTGCTCATACCTAAAAAGTAATGTTAAACTCCAAAATACGAAGTTAGGTGCATTCTCTCTTCATATAGCTCATAAATTCTAAAAGTGTACTTTCAGAAAAATTAGCTAAATTCTTAGTCAAACATTATAAACGTATCATGAAATTATAGATTTAGATATCTACTGTTTTGTAACATTTGTCACAAATAGATACACATTGTACAGTATGACTACATGTTGTAAAAAAATATATTTGTTGGCAGTATTTTGTATTAAAATGTTTAAAGACCTTATATATTTATGAAATTTGGTATGACATCTATCATTTAAAAAGTTTTCCTGCTTTTTATATTGTAATTCTTGTAATTTACAGACATATTTTCACAACTGAATAATAAATCGGAAGAAATTATTAAGGAAATGTATTGTATGTTTTTTTCTTAGTTCGAGAATTACGTCGTACGATGCACTAGTGGGAGAAGTTTGTAAATGAGGCATTTAAATACCGAGTCACGTGGTGGTCACCAGTGCGTCGCGCGACCTAGTTTTCGAATGCAGCATCCGCAATTTTAAGCGACGGTGCTGCCACTCGCAGTAAACTAAAGAAATTGGGTTAGTTTGACGTTTTGATTTCAATTTTTTTACAGCGTTTTTAAGCTTTGAAGTGTTTTTCCACGATGTTCATTAATAAAGACTACACTATGGATAAAAAGAAAAGTAAACGGTAGATATTAAAGAAACAATGATGTATATAGTCGATATTAGCTTAGAGTTTAATGGCGACTGTTGACACAGGTCATTTCTAGTGCCATTCTGTTCATGATATAAATAAAAGAAGGTATGACACCGCGCAGGTAGGCGTGGCCATTTACGTCACGCCGTGACCAATTCCGCGATATTTTGTAAACGAAACGTCTTTTTTAAGATCGCGTTGTGTTTTCAACTATTTTTGGAGTTTTTATATTACTTTTAGCAGGTTAATAGTAAAAATGAGATGTGCTGTGTATGGTTGTGATGTGGACAATCAATCAATCAATGTTATCAATGTATGTATGTATCCCTTTATTTATATGATTATTTTAAATCATATACTATAAAATTTGTATTATAAGCAGGAGGCAAAGTATATTGCCAATAGAATTTATATAAAATCGCCTTTAACTAACGTAAACTCTATATTGCGCGTTATAAATTTCAAAAATAAGTCACGGCGTGACGTCATGCGCTAACCCGGACGAATTTGACACGGTTTGGTATAATACCTTCTTTTATTTGTATCATGATTCTGTTTACACAACTTAAACTTTGGTCAGGGTCGGACTTCCCATTTTTTATCAAAGTTTATGACTGTTTAAATAGTGGAACATAATCTTGCTGAAACTAATTTACTGCCAACGTATGTGTAGAAATATTAAAAACAATTGTACTAGATCTATGAATTTAAATGAACATTGCTGCGTTCTGGGGTTAAATCAATAAGTTTAACTGCCCAAAAGCCCTACAAGTGCGCGGCAGCTTTTCGCCCGGAGCATTTAATTTTCTTTTTTTTTTTCCTTTTCCCCCAGGTAGAATTTTAACAACTTCAATCCCCTTCCCTAGAAAAAATGCTATTTACACCCTTGACTTGTATTTAAACCTCTTCGAACCTCCAGTTTCAAACATTTTAATTTATAAAGATCTCCATTTCAAATGTAAAAGTTTTTAAAATTTTTTTAAAGGAGTTTCTAATATCTTTTTAATGTGCCATCATTTATCACAAAATAATGACAAAATGCTTTCTGGCAACACGGAAAACCCAACAATATTCCTAAAAACAGACTTTGACTTCAAACGTGATAAATCAAAATCGGACGAGACGGCTCTGTATATAGCGAGCAAACGCGGTTAAATACCAAACTATCCGGGTAAAAAACGGGACTATTGGCAACCCTGTACACATTGCTGTTTGCACCATAGCCTTCTGGATGGGCTACGCGAGAAAGAGGAGTTATGCGTGTTTCTCTGACGTAGTACAACCAGAAGGTCTTTGACAGTTACATTTGTTGTTAAAAAATGCAGCTTTTTATCCGATTTATTTTGAATTTGATATTCTTGTTTAGGTTGTGAAGTATATTTCTTCTTTGTGTAGTCGTTGGGTCGTAGAATATTAAGGTTAATGTTTGTATAACAAATATTAGTTATTAAATTCCTAAAAACCGTGCCAAACGTCAGCATTACAGAGGAAATGGCCAAATGAAAAACATATGTTTATGTATGAGAACTGCAGTAAATAATGGTAAGAACTAAAATTGGCATAAGAATTACATATTAAAAATTACATTTGCATACCTACAATTTTAAATCGCCGTTAAGTTTAGACAAACGCTTATAGATTTAAATAATAAAATGCTAATAAAGCAACTCCTATAGGACTCCTCCAATATTTCAATAAGAAAAGGTTAGCATTAATCAAATTATCAAAAACGTTGTATAACATTTATTTATTTATTTTAGTTTACACTTAATTTAATATATTGCCTATATTACTGCCTATTTTACAATTACGACCTAACAAAATGTACATCTTAGTGTAAAACTTATGACTAGATATATTTAAAAATAAAAGTAATTAATAAGGGCTTACCAGTTTAATGTTTTGTGAAATCTTAGTTAACTTACAATCAGTGGCGGCTGGTGAAATTTTAAAGTTGTATATCTCTGTTAATACTTACGGGGCCCATGCCAAGTTCAGGTTTTTAAATATAGAGTCTATGTAATTTGCCAAAAAATGTTGAATTTTTTCTGAGCCCCCATGGGAAAAAATGGACACGTTTAGGTATTTTATTTATTTTTTTCTTCTAAACAAATTTTACATCATTTTGTCGAAATTTTTTTAATTTGAAGAGAAAAATGTGTTAGTAGAAACAGGGGCAGACATATGAAGGGAGCCCCCTCCCCCGTGGATTGACTATTAGAACCCCGTACCAAAAAAACATCGACAGTTGAGTTTTCGGAAAATTTGCAAAAAGTCGACTGTTTAATTTCGGCAAACGTAAAAAGGGTCGACCAGTTATAAAGAAAACGTCAACAGTTTTTCTCGGCGGGAATTTGCAAAAAAAACGGTCGACAATTTTGAATTTTAATCTTCTCATAGCTGGATATTTTTCCTTCCCTCCCCCCTCCCTCAACATAGTGTTTTCGGTATGCCCCTGAGTAGAAAGTAATAGTCATTTGAATTTTTTAGACCTAAAATATTAAAAAAAAAATCAAATGGCTATAACTTCCTACTAACATATTTTTTTCTCTTCATATTTATAAACTTACGACAAAATTATGTAAAATTTGCTTGGAAAAAATAAGAAATAAAATTCATCTTTTTTCGCAAATTATATTTTTTTTATTTACCAAAACATTCCCAGTAGGCTCACTATTAAAAAACCTGTACTTGCCATAAGTCCCGTAAGTAGCAACAGAAATATACAACTTTCAAATTTCACCAGCCGCCAGTGCTAACAATAGGTTAGAATATGTCGCTTATTTGAAATGTATAGGTTCTGATCTCATTGCTAGTTATTAAAGAATAAATAAGACGTTAATCTGGTAAGCCTTAACTGTACAAAGTAATAGTAAACGTACATACGTGAGTACATCAGATGCAGAACTGTATATTTGCCGTATAAGTGATTTTGAGAAGAAAACAAAAAACGTTTATAAAAATATTTTTTGAAAAATTGTAAAAAGTGTATAGAACTGTATATCTGCGTGATTATTGTCTAAAACAGTAGACAAATTTTCTGTAAAACTACGGAATTTATGCAATAAAAATCAGTGACGTAAAAACAAAAATGGACCAATATAGTTCAAATCAAGAACCATGCGCATCGTCAATGGTACGCATGCACAGATGAAATTTTAGAGCATTCTATGTTATTGAATAGGACCGGCCTTAAAATTTCTGTATGGTGTTATGTCAGTTTAAAAGTTACACAGTATTTTTAATAAAAGTATCGTATTTAAGAACTTACTTAAATTAAAATTGTACGAAGGTGTCAACTGTATGTACCCTTTAACTGCAAAACAAAATAAAGGTTGTTTACAGATTTCTTAACAGACCATGAAACTCCACAGTACCGACAGAACCTTTCCACCATAATAGTCCATAAAGCACAAGAGACACTATCTGTATGAAGCAGACCAACAATGGGCTTCCGCTACTAATCCGGCCCCGGTCAAGAATTTCTATCGGATAACAATACCATCCCTGTTTATGTAAGTAAGGATAGCACGCTTACCGACTGGAACCGGTTTGTCCATTGGTGAATTATTTTCTTTCACCCAATACGCATACTGTGCATGCGTTCTTTTGGCATAGATTTTGCCCATGGTATAGTTAAAGTGTACTGCGCAACCTATATAATTTCTGATTTTAATATGGGCGGTCCTTTTTTGTTGTCCTGATCAAATATTCAAAATCATAGTTTTGCATCTTTCTCGCTCACAGGTTGAATTTAAAGTGTTCTCTTTTAAAACTCTGTAATCACTGACGGCAGTAGTGTACAACAGGACTGAGAGTATGAAACTCGATTCGATCGTCTCTGTATAGACACGAGGTTAACAAAAGAAGGCGATAGAATTCGATGATAAAATCGACTTTCATACAGCGGCAGCAGGTAATTAATCACGCGACATATACGTATTACCAGCGACATGATTGGTCGGTAACAAATACAGAGTTTTGCATCTGACAAGACAGGTACCTAGCTTTTAATCTTCGTTGGAATTTTAAGTTTATTTTACACTGCAAATATTGATTTAGTTTTTGTTGATTTATTTATCTTGTAGACAGTGCAATAATAGACTTGAAAACCATAAAACCCCTATTTTTTTTTAAATTGCAAAAATGAGATTTTGCAGAACTCCACAGACAACATTTTACAGGTGATTCCTTGATCGAATATAAAAAATAAAAAGAAAAGTTCCTATTAGCGTAGGCCCGCGGCTTTTTGTATCATTAAAGCCTGCGTTGTGACTCCTGGGGCAGTCTACAGACATACCCAATACTGTTTTTTCTTAAATAGACCATTTTAAAAATTTTCAAAAACATCTTCAAACCCGTCCATGTTCGCCGCACCTGGCTAACCTATGTGTTCGCTTGACAGAAAATTTCGCGGGAAAAAACTAAAAACAATTGAATTTGTTGTAACGTTGCCAGACATATTATAAATCTTTAAGAGTAATTTGTTTTCTGTTATTAACCGTAATTTAAGACAAAGGTAAAACAAATTTAAACCTTTTTCGAAGAAAAAACAAAAAAAATAGTAAAAAGGACACCCTGTATTTACGTGTAGAGTACACTCCTATGTATGAAGTTTGAATGAACGTACGCATCTTTTAAAACGTGTAAAATACGTAAGATAAACAGAAATAAAATTTTATCACCCTGTATCTTGGAAACAAAGCGTTTCCGGACCTATAATTAATAAGAACTTTTTTCGTATTTTCAAAAAATCAGCTGCAAAATTTTGTCTGTAGAGTTTTGCGCGTATAAATATTCACAATAATTTCCAAAAATGCATAGTTTCCTGGATATAAGTATAAAAAATCATGCTTTGCTGTCTGACTGACGAGCATTTTAAAAGCAACAAATTTGTTACACGTACAGTTGTATTAATAAAAAAAGTCGTACAACGTACAAGAATTAGAATGAGAGCAACCTTCGTCATATTTACATAAACCTGGCTGGTGTCAATCGTTCATTGTAGGTTATCAGATGCCACAGGTGGTCAAAAATGCAATTCATTGGCGTCGTAATAATAAATTTTGAAAGTGCATTGTTGAAATGCTTGACAAACATTAATAATACAAAATAAAAATAGCACGTCAGTTATCTGAAACTAAAAAGGCTCAAATAATGTCCAAAATCGAGAAAGAATAGAAAATTCGTGATGTAGCACAGTCCTATAATAAGGATAAGCAACGAACGGTGCGAGCAAGAGGGTTCAATAAAAAGAAAAGTTGGTTCAGGTCGTCCCAAACTTTCCAACCCTGAAGAGGATGCTGCTTTTTTGGGGTACCCAAGAAGAGAATCCATTTGCAACGGCGAGGGATGCTGTGATTAATACGGGATTTTCTGGGTCACAACCTACATCCAGCAGAAGGGTCAGGAAATCAGAACTAAAAAACCGTCCGGCTGCGAAAAAAATTTGCATTAAATTATATACACCGCAACTCTGAATTTTGGAACACGGTTGTTGTACTGATGAAAATACATTCTAGTCTACTCATAATGGACAAAGACAATACCAGGTTTAAAGAACGATACACGAGCTCCCTTGCATTTAGATCTGGATGATTTTCTGTAAATGTATGGTGCTGGATAAGTGTCTCTCCATGGGCTTGGTGTTTGCTGAATAATAGAAGGTTTAACATAATGCTCCCACATAGCAAATTATCCCAGTAGTAACTGTCTATATCAACCACACCGCCAATGTTGTAACGAATTATCAACCCTTGGATTGGGCAAGTTTAATAACCTAACCTAGGGAGTCTGCTGTTGCATTAAGTGCCATTACATAATACATTGCATAGGAAATTTCAAATGCGATTATCTCGAAAACGGTTACTCCTAGTGACTTCAATAAAATTTATCTTTTTGACGGAAAAGTAGGATAATTGATTTTTTCAATAGCCAGATCGATATATTAAGCTTAAAAAAAGTTATGTCATTTAAAGGAAGTGCGGTATGAAGTAGATGGCGCCCCCTACTTGTGATATCAAAAGTATGGACGAATTTAAATTCCTCGCCTCAAAAAACCTCTAAATTCCTAATTTCGTGTCGCTATAACGTTTAGTTTAGAAATTATTGGAAAAAATCGAAAACAAAATTTTGACACCCTGTACCTTGGTTATTATCAACTTTGGAATTAGGCGAGTTTGAATAAATCGCATTATTTCAACATATGGAATCTGCTGTTGCTCTGTGTACCATTACTTTTGGACCACCCTGTATAAATAAAAAATATAAAAATATATTTATCCACGACTCGTCTATAATTTGATTATTATACATGAGTTTATGAAATAATAATAATATTCATTATTCACTAGTGAATAATGGCTTCATTATTCACCGCTTCCACGGATATCTCGATCCAAACTCCAAACAAGAGCTGTGCTCGATCCAAACCGGCTTGGAATGCGATTGTACGCACAAAATAAAAAACAAAGGTGGCTATGAAAACATTAGCTTCGTCACGTTGCGTTGTCGCGCTGTTGTGGTTACTTTAATTCCGAGTTTAATTCAAAACGTCAACATTTAAAAACAAAAACATATATTAATATTATCTACATTTTTTTTATAGTCCTGGATAAAGTATAGTATTCTACTCGCATATAATGGCTGTTATTCACTTGGATGATTTATGACACTCGCCTGCGGCTCGTGTCATAAACTTCATCCGCGTGAATAACAGCCACCATTATATGCTCATTGAATAATATACTATTAATTCAATTTTTTTTCTTTATTTTATTGATACCTAGCGCCAATGCACTGCATTTTTGACAACCGCACTCGAACCTGTGGCATCTGATAACCTCCAATAAACAATCATTGATACCAGCCGGCTATACGCAAATATGACGAAGGTTGCTCTCATTATATTTCTTGCACAACTTTTTTTATGAATACAACTGTACATATGTACATCTTAAAATATTTTATCAACGATCATGCTTTTGTACAGAAATTTCTTAAGACTTAAACCTAATGTTTACTTTGTGCATTTTAAAGATCCCAGAATTATATAAATTTTATACTTTTGACATGTATATATTTTGCGATTTCTTATATTATAAAAGTAGAAAAAAAAATATATCGGTAGGTTGCTATCCAATCTATCGTTCTTGAGGTACAAAAAGTATATTTTTTATTTTTATTAAGATAATTCCAGAGCTACCTGAAATAGTTTCTGGATGTTTCTGTGACAAGAAATTAAATAATAGAGGGTTATTTTTATTTACTAAATCTATACAGTGATAGAGATAGGGAAATCATTAATGTTTATTTTGATCAAGTTTTCGACACTACTGGATTGTAAAAAAAAATGCTCACTGTTAAATTTCACAGTTAAGCAATAAAAGACTTGTCAATTTTCTAAAAAATAACAACTTTTGAAAGACTTAAGATGCTGTTATACGCATTTATCGCGTAATTTTTGTGTAATACGTAGTAATTATGTATTGTTTCTAACATTTACTGCAGAATATCAATATATTTTTAGTGATGTCAGTATTATAACTAAAGCTTTGCAAACGTGGGTAATTTCAGGGCGGGAGTTACCAAGCGACGGACGACGTCGACGGAAGGCGGCAGAGCGACTGGTTTCGCAGCAGCACGCACCGGGAGCACAGCGAGTTTAGAGTTGATACAAACTAGTATTTTTCGGTAACAGGTACGTTACGTTCCAGTTCCAAGTTCATACCTGTTCCAAATACCTGTTATTTTTTACCTAGTACTTTACAAAGTACAAATTTGATCTGTGATTTATACAGACGGCGTTCTGGTTCTGCGTTCAAAGTTGATCGTTTTTTATTTTTATGTGGGAAACGTGGACTTTGTTTTGATGTTTTTATAATATTTAAATTGCTTGTTATACGTAACAACATATAGACGCACCCGGAATTTTGTCTCGGGGGTGGGGGGTTGGGCTGAATAATGCAATTTGGTGGATTTCTTCAATTAGTAGTGCACTTTTTAAATTTTTGTGTCTAGGATGTTGGTCTGGGGGTGCTGCAGCCCTCCAGCCCCTCCCCTGGGTGCGCCACTGCTTAATAATACTAGTTATTACGTTACCATCCTTTTTGTCGTTTAAATTAAAAATATGTTTATTTCAAAAGACATGAATTTGATTACAACAGAAAATTTTATTGCACATATTATGCAACTAAAAAGATTATTAAGTAACAAAATAAATTATTTACTGCTCTTGAATAATCAAATTAATTAAATTAATTTATTTCATGCTCTTTCCCGGCTATATATACTATATAAGTATTAAAATAATTTATTCTGTACTTGATATCTTGTGAAAATATCAGAATTAGAAAATAACAGCTGAACAGCGTGACAGAGAAATACGTATAAATAACCGTACCTATTACTTTATACCAAATATCAAAATACTGAAAATACTCCAAATACCGCGGAAGATATCGGGACCGGCGGCGCTCGCTGCTCCGCTGCTTAACCAAGAGTATTTTACGTAAATAATACTTTACACGTATTTCCTCTGCTGAACGGCCGACGCGTGACTCCGACCCGATACTCCATCGAGGCCAAATATCGCGTTCGCGTACATGAGTATTTAAATACGCCCCTAGTATTTTTGGTAAAATCGATAACTGTTACCTGTACCTACCCGTTATGCGGTCATACCTGTTACAAAATACGCGTTCCTAGTATTTTGTATCAACTCTAAGCGAGTTGCTTATCCATTCGCGTTTAGCATGGCGATGTCGAGACCTCGTCGCTCTTTTCCGTTTGGGTACAAAATTCGAAGATTTTTATATCGCTTTCCTGATCTAAAGTACAATGGAAAGGAAATAAGGTACAATGTTCTATTTGTGACACGTGCATCGTGGGTTGGAGTTCCTTTAGTTACAGACGACATATTCAGAGAAATAACTTGTGTTAAACTCGCAGATGCATTATTGGGGCTTTATATTTGATCTAATATTTGTATTAAGCTGTTGCAATATCCCTTTCTACGTACTTCAAAACGAACATTTGCGATCTTTTTGGAAAAAATGTGTTCATAAGTGGCCCCTACCTACCCAGTGGCAATTACGGTACGATTTTCCTCGTGTCAAAGAACAAATGGAAACTACCATTAGGTCCTGATTACATAATAAAAAAAACTTTGGATACCAGTTGATGAAAGTACAGATACCAAAAATATCCAAGTAGGAAATGTTTTAGTGCGCATATTAACACCGAATTCACCAACGAAGCCATATGTACTTGCAAGTAAAAGATTAGAAAAAGGCAACGCTGAAACAATCCAACAACTACTAACGTAAACTAAAATAGTTTGACATTAATACGAACAATATTGTACTGTTAGTTACAGACAGTGCGTATATGGTAAAAGCAGCGAGATGGCTTATAACTGTGGGTCCTGATTAATTGCATATAACCTGTTTACTACATGCTTTTCACCGAGTGGCAGAAACAATTCGAAGCAAGTATCAAGTCACATGTTGACAAGCTAATTGCCAGCACCAAAAAGGTTTTTAAAAAATCTAAAGAACGGATTAAAAAATTATACCAGTTGTGCACCGGAATTACCGAACCGCCACAGCCCGTATTAACAAGATAGGGAACGCGACTGAATGCTGCATTTTATTACAATCAACATTTCTAAGCTGTTAAATCTGTAGTTTCGCAGTTCGACCCAAAAAGTGCCATCTGCATTAAGAACAGTCAACAGCACTTTAATAACCCTAAAATCGAAGCAGATTTGCGTACTATAAACGCAAATTATCGTGTAGATGCTATCGATCGCCTTCAACATAGTTATGTCACTTCCTGACTCGTTTCACATAGTTGATACTGTAAATGCAGCTCTACAAACATTAAAAGATGGCCCTATTGTTGAAGCTGCGAGCAAGTTTAAATCTTTGTTACACAAAAATCCGGATTGCGCGCAACTCCGTGATATTGGACAGAGTGTAAGTGCGGACACTTGCGGCAGTAACTTGCAGTGTTTTAGATACGCAAACATTACATCTTTGGATGTAGAGCGTTCATGTTCAAAATATAGTGCAATCTTTACTTCAAAGCGTACACGCTTAAGAGTCTACAGTTGAAGGTATTTTAATGATGCAGGCGTTTACACAGGCTCAAAAATAGATTACATGCATGTGGTCTCAGGGTATATTGTGATATCCATACATTGGGTGAGTACAATATTTTTCTATTATTTTAAAAGGCTTTTCGTATTTCGCATTTTTACATTACACACTGGAGGTTAATGAATATTTGAATTTTATTTTCAAATCGGATCCTAATTTTATTTACAACTAGGGTAAACACGTCCCTAGAATAACCCAAGTTTACAATGCTTTGATTATAACACTCTATGATATTTCTTTAACTTTTTTACTCCTGTTGTATAAACATAATTAAATATCAAGAAAAGATGTGCGAACCTCTCGTAATATTTAACTAAATGGTTATAACGGGCAATATACATAATGCCCGGGCATTATGTATACTGTCTATTACAATCGCTTTGTCCATAACATTCTATATACATATATATATATATATATATATATATATATATATATATATATATATATATATATATATATATATATATATATATATATAAATATATATATATATATATATATATATATATATATATATATATATATATATATATATATATACAGAGTGTCTAAAATAGATGATACCACTATTGCTATCTCCGAAACGGTAAAAGATACGAGGTCGGTTAAATTAGAGAAAATGTGCCATTTTTAGTCCCTACTCATATTTCGTTTACGAAGTTGCCAAATTCTCTACAGTTTCTTATCTACAGGGGATTTTTTAAAAATAGTCAAAAATTTAATTCTTAAATATCTCGAAAACTATTATAGTTAGATCAAAATGTTTTAACAAAAATCACACGCTTTTTTACCTTCTCTAAAGTAACAATATTGTTTTGTTTATATCATTTGTTTTTATTGAGTTACTGATACTAACTTGTTTTTTTCAAATACGGACCTGGGCTTTTTGTTGCATTTTTTGAAATAATACTTCATACCCTTTACATCTGTGAATCACTTGATTATGTTTTTCGGCGTTTTGGTGAAGAATAGCATCATTAGGATATTCTACCAGTACGGACCTGGCATTTTTCAAGTAAATGCGCCATTTCACAACCACAAAAACCACAAACCATAGCGATGAGTTATGAATTGTGCCTTAACATGGAAGATCTCAGGTCCGTATTGTTAGAAAATCCTGATAATGTTGCTACTCTTAATCAAAACGTCGGAAAATATTTTCAAGTTATACACAGTTGTAACGGGTATAAAGTGTTCTTAAAAAAATGGAGCAAAAAGTCCAGGTCCGTATTTGAAAAAAACAAGTTAGTATCAGTAACTCAATAAAAACAAATGGTATAAACAAAACAATAACGCTACTTTAGAGAAGGTAAAAAATCGTGTGATTTTTGTTAAAACAATTCTTTTCTAACTATAATAATTTTCGATATATTTAAGAATTAAATTTTTGACTATTTTTAAAAAATCCCCTGTAGATAAGAAACTATAGAAAATTTGGCAACTCCGTAAACGGAATATGAATAGGGACTAAAAATTGCACATTTTCTCTAATTTAACTGACCTCGTATCTGTTACCGTTTCGGAGATAACAATAGTGGTATCACCTATTTTAGACACCCTATATATATATATATATATATATATATATATATATATATATATACAGTGACCGGCAAAAAGTTCGCAACATATGGGAAAAATTTTTATTAGGAGAGTATCGGAAAAACTTTCCCAGGGGATCGGTTCTGCATGTCCGATAACCTAAAAACCGATTTTGACATACGTCACGTGACCACTGGTATAGCGTCAAATTAAAAAAAAATTGTTAATTTACAAAAAGTGAGGTTAGTTGACGAGATATCAAAAAAAGTTATTTGAAAAAATTGCTTAGAATTAAATTCTAGGTCCTTGTGCAAAATTTTAAGATTTTATTTAAAAAAATTGGAAAACTCAATTTTTTTAAAATATTTTTTTATCGATTTACAAATTTCCAGTTTTTTTCGTTTAGATAGCTTGGCTAATGTAAAGCCCATGTATCTGGATGAAAATAAACGAATGTAGTAGTTTTTTCTACAATTGACAGGACAAAATTAAAAAAAAACAGGGTTTCGCCGGACGCTAGCTGTTGCAATGATTTGTATCTAGCAGCAGTGTCAAAATTTTAGAGACATTTCAATGAGATTACATTGAGAAAACCTTAATCGTCTTAAATATATCTGAAGTTCGACTTTTTGTAAAGTTAAGGGGATTAAAATAGATAATAAACAAAAAATTACCTGTTTATTTAATCGAAATTTTATAAACGAAAACCAATGTAAGAAAAACTTAAAAGTAGTCAAATTCTGTACTAACAACACAAAAAATCATTGTTTTTCCTTGGGTGCACAAAATTTAAAACTCAGTATGACCACCATTTCTCTCCATACATACTGTTGTCCTCGAGCGCAACTCTCGATTAACATTTCGGAGCATTTTACGATTTATTTGCAATACACAATTTATAATGACATTCTCTAAATTTTGTATATTCCTAAAGGGTCGATGTTTGTACACAGGGTTCTTTAGGTATCCCCACATAAAAAAATCTAACGGAGTCAGATCTACAATTCTACAATTGACAGGACAAAATCGAAAAAATAGGTGTTCGCCGGACGCTCGCTGTTGCAATGGTTTGAATCTAATGAAATGACTGTATCAAGATTTTATTAAGATTTTTCGCACATAAATTTAACAACCAGGTCTATTTAGTTGTACTTAAAACTACCAAAGCAGGCTCTGAAGTTAAAACAACCAAATAATCTAGTAGGTTAAAAACAACAGAAAAATGTCAAACAAATTATAATTTGTTTGATTTCAACCTATGTCATTGGTTTATGTCTCGCATCTTACTAAGTTTGATATTTTACATAAGTTTATTAATATTTTATTCCTTAAAATGGCACCCACACTACTTCTTCAGGAAAAGATAGAAATTATTTTAATTTCTGGAGATAATTACAAAAGCCATAGAGAAACAGCAGCAATTTTTAATGAGAGGCACCCCGATAAATCCCTCCATTATTCCACAGTATCTCGTCTAGTCAATAAATTTAAAGAAACGGGATCGGTAGAAAATCAGTATAAAGTTTCCCATGAAAAACCGGTAACAGGTGACGAAGGTTCTCTGGATGTGTGTTTGTCGATCACAGAAACACCCCAATTAGCAGTTAGTCAAATATCGGAGATCACTAACATTCACGAAAGATCTGTGCGGAGGATATTAAAAAGAAACAAATTTCATCCGTACAAACCTAAATTTGTACAAGTATTAAAAGATAGGGATTATGACGCCCGCTTCGATTTTTGTGCCTGGTTCCAGGGTATGATTGAGGAAGATTTTAATTTCCCAAAGAACGTTCTTTTCTCGGATGAAGCTACATTTACCTCTAACGGAACCGTCAGTTCACAAAACTGTAGATGGTGGGCCACCGAAAACCCAGACTTTGTAATTCAGAGTAAAGACCAATATAGTTTTAAGGTTAATGTGTGGTGCGGAATTTTCAACCTCAGAATAGTGGGACCTTTTTTCTTTAGAGACAATTTAAATTCAGAACGATATTTAGAATTTCTACAAACTGAGATATCTGACTTTTTAGACAATTTGTCATTAGCCGAAAGAAGAAAT
The DNA here is from genome assembly GCA_963971165.1 of Philopedon plagiatum. Taxonomy (NCBI): domain Eukaryota; kingdom Metazoa; phylum Arthropoda; class Insecta; order Coleoptera; family Curculionidae; genus Philopedon; species Philopedon plagiatum. The sequence goes on along the minus strand of OZ020192.1, from coordinate 20,992,560 downwards.
TTATACTTTCAACAAGACGGAGCTAGCATTCATTCCACAAATGAGGTGAAGAGATGGCTGGATCAAGAATTTGGAAACCAGTGGATAGGACGGTTTTCTGAAAATCCGTGGCCTGCGAGATCACCAGATCTGACTCCGTTAGATTTCTTTATGTGGGGATACCTAAAGAACTCTGTGTACAAACATCGACCCTTTAGGAATATACAAAATTTAGAGAATGTCATTAGAAATTGTGTATTGCAAATAAATCGTAAAATGCTCCGAAATGTTAATCGAGAGTTGCGCTCGAGAACAATAGTATGTATGGAGAGAAATGGTGGTCATACTGAGTTTTAAATTTTGTGCACCCAAGGAAAAACAATGATTTTTTATGTTGTTAGTACAGAATTTGACTACTTTTAAGTTTTTCTTACATTGGTTTTCGTTTATGAAATTTCGATTAAATAAACAGGTAATTTTTTGTTTATTATCTATTTTACTCCCCTTAACTTTACAAAAAGTCGAACTTCAGATATATTTAAGACGATTAAGGTTTTCTCAATGTAATCTCATTGAAATGTCTCTAAAATTTTGACACTGCTGCTAGATACAAATCATTGCAACAGCTAGCGTCCGGCGAAACCCTGTTTTTTTTAATTTTGTCCTGTCAATTGTAGAAAAAACTACTACATTCGTTTATTTTCATCCAGATACATGGGCTTTACATTAGCCAAGCTATCTAAACGAAAAAAACTGGAAATTTGTAAATCGATAAAAAAATATTTAAAAAAAATTGAGTTTTCCAATTTTTTTAAATAAAATCTTAAAATTTTGCACAAGGACCTAGAATTTAATTCTAAGCAATTTTTTCAAATAACTTTTTTTGATATCTCGTCAACTAACCTCACTTTTTGTAAATTAACAATTTTTTTTTTAATTTGACGCTATACCAGTGGTCACGTGACGTATGTCAAAATCGATTTTTAGGTTATCGGACATGCAGAACCGATCCCCCGGAAAAGTTTTTCCAATACTCACCTAATAAAAAATTTTCCCATATGTTGCGAACTTTTTGCCGGTCACTGTATATATATATATATATATATATATATATATATATATATATATATATATATATATATATATATATATATATATATATATATATATATATATATACAGTCGAACTCGGTTATAACGTACTCGGGTTATAACGAACGCCCGGCAATAACGAACATATTTTAAAGTACGAAAAAAGCCTTCATATAAACACATACTTTTAGTGGTTGGATATAACGAACACGCTTATAGCGAACGATCGCTTTTTACGAACATTTTTAAGGGCAAATTTCTGAATTTCTGTGAATTTCGGTTCGGTTTTAGCGAACGGTGTACATATTGGCGGCTTACGATAAGGTTTATAGATTCACTGAAAATCCGGCTTTTTAAAAAAATAAAGTCCAAAATAAAATATCAGATTTTCTTTCTCCTGAAAACAAATAGTGTATGCATAATTTTTTTATATAAATACATAATATGTATGTATGTACATAATTTTGTTTTTTTTATGTAATGTTTATTTTTCATATTAGAATTATTTTTATGTTGATATTTTTCAATAAAGATTTCATTGAGGAACATTGTTTAAATAAATAGTCAGAATGGATATAACGAACGCCCTTTTATAACGAACATATCATTTTGTCCCGTCGCGTTCGTTATAACAGAGTTCGACTGTATATATATATATATATATATATATATATATACATATATATATATATATATATATATATATATATATATATATATATATATATATAATGAGAAACCTCCATCAGTATACGACATAAATTAAGTTACACTATACAGGGTGTCCCAAAAGTCTTAGTATGGGCAAATATCTTCGCTATTAGTAAAGAATGGAGACGCCAAATTTTAGGTGTATCTTGTTGGTTAATAAGTTTACTTTTTTATGTAATTTACACACTAGGGAGTTAAGGTCAAAATTTTTAAATGCAACCCTATGCTATGCCGTACCTCATTTTGCAAAAAGAAACATTTTACCGCAAACCCGAGGTCCGTATCTTAATTCGTTTTTAAATAGCAAGCCTTTAAAAATTTAAAATCGTGAAAAAAAATTAAAATGTAAGTACCTTTATTTTTCTTATTACTTTAAAAGTTGTTCAAAATCACCACCATGAACTTGGCTCTTAATTCGTTTTTAAATAGCAAGCCTTTAAAAATTTAAAATCGTGAAAAAAAATTAAAATGTAAGTACCTTTATTTTTCTTATTACTTTAAAAGTTGTTCAAAATCACCACCATGAACTTGGCTCTTAATTCGTTTTAAAATTAAATTTAAAAATTTTAAATCGCGAAAAAAAAATTAAAATGTAAGTACCTTTATTTTTCTTATTACTTTAAAAGTTGTTGAAAATCACCACCATGAACTTGGCTCTTAATTCGTTTTTAAATAGCAAGCCTTCAAAAATGTAAAATCGTGAAAAAAAAATTAAAATGTAAGTACCTTTATTTTTCTTATTACTTTAGTTGTTCAAAATCACCACCATGAACTTGGCTCTTAATTCGTTTTTAAATAGCAAGCCTTTAAAAATTTAAAATCGTGAAAAATAAATTAAAATGTAAGTACCTTTATTTTTCTTATTACTTTAAAAGTTGTTCAAAATCACCACCATGAACTTGGCTCTTAATTCGTTTTTAAATTAAATTTAAAAATTTTAAATCGCGAAAAAAAAAATTAAAATGTAAGTACCTTTATTTTTCTTATTACTTTAAAAGTTGTTGAAAATCACCACCATGAACTTGGCTCTTAATTCGTTTTTAAATAGCAAGCCTTTAAAAATTTAAAATCGTGAACAAAAATTAAAATGTAAGTACCTTTATTTTTCTTATTACTTTAAAAGTTGTTCAAAATGACCACCATGAACTTGGCTCTTAATTCGTTTTTAAATAGCAAGCCTTTAAAAATTTAAAATCGTGAAAAAAAAATTAAAATGTAAGTACCTTTATTTTTCTTATTACTTTAGTTGTTCAAAATCACCACCATGAACTTGGCTCTTAATTCGTTTTTAAATTAAATTTAAAAATTTTAAATCGCGAAAAAAAAAATTAAAATGTAAGTAGTACCTTTATTTTTCTTATTACTTTAAAAATTGTTCAAAATGACCACCATGAACTTGGCAGTAATAAAGTCGATTTTGGAACTCTGCCAAGAAGTAACACCTGCCATTCTCAAAAAAGTAAGAAATGAGATCTAAAATCGAGTTTATTACTACCAAGAAGTTCATGGTGGTCATTTTGAACAAGTAATAAGAGAAATAAGGAACGTAAACTTTAATTTTTTTCCAAATTTTTTATTGTTAAAGGCTTGCCATTTAAAAACGAATCAAGATACGGACCTCGGGTTTGCGGTAAAATTATTTTTTAAGACTTTTAGAATGAGGAGGTACCTCACGGCATAGGATTGCGTTTAAAATTTTTGACCTTAACTTCCTAACGTCCCTCCTCAAGGGGGTTGAAAAAGTTAAATTAGATAAAAAAAAAGTATATTTATAAACCAATAAGATACACCTATACTAATAGCAAAAATATTTACCCATACTAAGATTTTTCGGACATCCTGTATACATTTTTATGGCAATTGTATTTATATGACTTTAAAAAAAGTTGTTTTAATAAAATTAAAAATAAAGACTTGTATATTAATAAGCGTTTCTTGGGTAATACGGCATTTAGGGTCAGATTTTTCCAGATCTTATGAGCTTAATCTCAAATATGTATTACTTACAGTACAGTTTCTATTTTATTATACTTTTCACCACCCGATGTCATCCAGTCCCACTTTTATGAACTAAGTTGACATGCTGCTTTAAAGCTTCTTCGGTTTTGGGCTGAAATGAGCACAGAAAGCATTTCCTAACTTGATGTTCGGAATTTTGACTGTGACTATGCATGTGACTTAAAAAATTATCTTTGTGAATTGTTTCAAAATTGCATAGTTTGCATTTATGCTTTATAATTTCCGTAGTAATTTTGTGTGTTAGTGAATGCCTAACTAAATTGGATCGCTTTCTGGTTTGATATGGACAGATTTGACATTTAAACATTTTAAGAAACTGTCCATTAAAGTTAAAACTGCGTTGCGAGGGTTTTATACCAGAGTGAGTTTTCTTAGGAACCTTAATCGTCGCTGTTAAAGCAGGGATGCTATGGTTTTCAATATGCTTTTTTAAACTATCTAACCTCACAAACTTTGCTCCACATATATTACACTTCTGTTCTCTTTCCTTCTGATGATCTTGCTTATGGTTTTTATATTCTTCAGGATCGCTCGTTTTATAAGGACATATTCTACATTTTATTGCAGAATTGGATTCTGATTCAGATTTAGGTTTATGTACTCTCTTTGGTGATTCGCCATCTTGACTAGATTCTGCTGATTTACCAGAGTGATATACTGTCCTATGGGCTTTCATTCGACTTGTGTACTTGGTTTTGAAACTGCACAGTTTACACTTTTGTGTTACCAGACGTTTTTTTGGAGATAAGCTACAAAAAATTTATATATTAGTAATATATGGACTTTTTCACTAAACCTAATCTTTATAATTCTATTACTACCGTCGTAAGTCAAAATCTGTTCTATGTGATTTACAATAATGAAATAAATTTCGAAGCGTTCCGCTATTTTATAATCAGAGATAGACAATTTATTTGAATTTAAAACATCCAGAAAATGATGTAACTGCATTAACTTGGCGACTTTTTATCGCTACATTTCACACGTTTTATTGTTAATGCCCAGCGGTGAGTGGCAAGAATAATAAAACTATATATATATATATATATATATATATATATATATATATATATATATATATATATATATATATATATATATATATGTATGTATATATATTAAAGTCACTTTTATTTGATTACATATTTTATACATTAAGTTAATTTAACATTTAAACGGTTTTATCAGAGTAGGATTATTTAAGTTGGGGCCCAGCTTTCACAGGGCCGAGGGATGTGTCATAAGTGGAAAACCCAATAATATTTCACAGATCAATATTCGGTTGTTCAATAGATAAACTATAATCTTATTTTACTTATTCATAAGTTATTGCCCTCTATAATGGCAGGATGTAGCTTATTTATTGAATATGCATTAAAATTGCAACTATGAAATATTATAGTTCCTTTATAAAATGAAACAATTACTTTAAATAATTTATTTTAAACGACGCTGAACCAAGTCAGCAGAATTGCCATTTCTGACCCAAAGTCAATGCTTCCCAAACAGGGGGAAAACTGCTGACTGGGTGATAGGGCGATGGGAAAGACGAGTGTTAAAAAGACACTAGTACACGATCCCCGATATTCGGGACATTTTGGCATCACACGTTATTCCTTTTGCACCCTTTATAGGAAACAACTTCATACTGATGCAAGATAACGCTCGTCCTTACATTGCAAGAGTTGTTACCCAATACTTAGACGACGTGAAGTACGAAAAATTGACTAGACCCCATGTAGCCCCGACCGTAATCCCATAGAGCATGTCTGGGACATGATGGGCAGAAAGATTCGAAGTCGAATTTCGGCTCCAAGTAACCTGGAAGAATTAAAAGACGCAGTAACCCAAGAATGGGATCAAATCGATCGGATTCGACATCTCATTCAAGGAATGCCAAGGCGTATGGGAGCAGATATTCGTGCTCGGGGGAGGGGGGGGGGGGGTGCACCCGATATTGATTTTTTAGTGCTTAACACTGTTTTGTTCTTTACCTTATGACTATTGCTGTATTTTTCTAAAAATTAAAAAATGTTGCAAAATGTGTGGTGTTTTCTTAAAAAATTCATATCTCTTGAACGGAGAAATATATTAAGATGAATAAAAAAGCAAAATGTTAAGAATAAATCAGACTCCGCAGGAAAGCATATTTAGTAGAGTAAAGATTGCAAAATTACTCTACAGGGTGTTAAAAACTCCAGTAAAAAAACATACATTTTTATTGGAATTCAACATGTATAGTCTTTTTAGAAAAGTGAAAGAAATCAATTAAAACCAAGACATTAATCTACAATTTAGAAAAAAAAATCATTTAAATCGGACTACGGAAAAAAAGTTGTCATACATTAAATTGGATAACAATTTTGGGTGGATCGAATTTTATGTCGGTGAGTGTAGTCAAAGAAGTAAAAAGTCATCTGTATACAGAAATTTACAAAAAAAGTGCAGGTATTCGCTAAACTCCAAATTGTGCACAAAACCAACCTTTCATGAGCGAACTACAACAATTAGCGCGTTCGGCAATGCAATCTTTTCCATCGTTTTTCTCGGAATTTTTGACGGTCACATGACCTATTATTGTAAACAGTACGACCGATCACGTGCCTGTCAATAATTCCGAGCAAAACGATGGAAAAGATTGCATTGCCGAACGCGCTAAATGTTGAATAATAAAAAAATTAACTTGAAAAAGCAAGTTTCAATACTCACTAGTCGTCTGAATCTTCACCACTGTTGTCATCTCTATATTCTACCTTTCCTTTTCTCGTTCCGCTTGTCTTTTTAGATTCATTCTTATTACTAGGGATTTTTTTTGCAGCTTTTTGTATTAAAAGTGTATCTGCACTCGTAACCGACACATCACTATCCTCGTCATTCTCTCTTGGAATACGGGATGTTTGCGAGGTTATGATATCTTCTCCATTGCCATCTTTGCTTATTTGAAATGTTACTTGTTCAGTGGGAGGTGGTGGCTCAATTTCTTTTATATGCCGATGCGCAAACAGTTCGACTTTCATATTTTGTATTCGAGGACTCGGCTCTTGTTCAGCGAAATTACCGGTTTCTATCTTGTCTTTTTTTATATTATCGCCAAGCGTGTCTTTTGTTAGGTCAACAAAAGGCGCAGAACCTGGAATATTTTTTAAACTCTCTTGAAAAATATGCTGCCTTGTGGTATCGTTCCTATTTGAATTATCTTCTATTATGACTGCTGTACATGCTCTAAAAATTAAAATAAATTACAGATAAATAAGTAAAGCTGCACAAATTAGAGTCAAGTCAGAAGTCGCCAATTCGGGCGAAAGCGCTACGGCGTTTAACGGCGAATTTCGTTACACTTTGGTCATCGATCGATGAATGGTTGGCTGACGACGTTGCCTACCGTTTCCTGGTTGCGTTAAATACCTTACTTCTCCTGTCCTGGATTTAAATCATGACCGTACAAAGATATGTATATGACAGTATACGTCACCTAGTTTATTTGGATGGTAATTTAATTTGGTAAGAGGATTGGATCGGATTGAAAATTTTATTTTTGAAATTTTGTACTTAACTTTTTATTATTGTTACGTCCGGTTACACAAACAATTTCATCACAAATTAACCTAATTATAGGTAGACACTTGTAATGTGACAGCACTCATGTTAACGTCATTGCCAAAGATGACTCTAAACGTCAATTAAATTTCCTATTTGATTAAAAGTTTTGTGCAACCCGCTGTTAGTGTTTTAAATATATGGGTAATTATTTAGATTAACGTAAACAGCGAATTTTTTCATGAAATTTTGCACAGACCCTAATTTTGGGTCGTAGAACACGAATCCGAAGTCAGTTTTTGGCGGTCTCCAACCTGGACAAAAAGGTGGTCAGGTTTGCTCAGTTTTGATTGATATAGATATATAGGTATCTATATCAATCAAAACTGAGCAAACCTGACCACCTTTTTGCTCAGCCAACAAATTTAAAGAAATTCATTGAAAAACTAACCTAAAAGTTTAAAAAAAAATTTTACGAGACCGCCAAAAACTGACTTCGGATTCGTGTTCTAAGACCCAAAATTAGGGTCTGTGCAAAATTTCATGAAAAAATTCGATGTTTACGTTAATCTAAATAATTAGCAATATATGTACTATTGGGAGCAAAACATTTTCAACGACTTATTTTAGCTTTGTAAATCTCCTTAAGTTCAGTGGCGTTTGTTGTCAACCAGTAATTTTTGTATTGTCATTGTCAGTCGATGTGCCAAATTAGTTTAAAATATTTTACAACATCATGCCCAACCATTTACTTACCGAGGCCGACAAGGGTTTTGCTATAGTTTAGGAAGTTTCCTATGTCAGAAATAGCGAGTAACTTCAACATCATGTAATAGTCTTTCACTTAACTTGTCAAACAAAAAAAAATTATCTCGATATCTTCAAAATTGACGAACTTATTCAATGTCTTATTTAATAACTTCGCGCGCGGCTTTTATCGGCCGTGACGTCAAAATACAGAGCTCTGTCGCCCCATGGTCGCCGGGCTAGCGGCCCGCTGCTGCTTTCGCGTGTGTACTTTCATGCATTGTATCCTGTCCGGTAAGAATAACACTAAAGATTAAACGGGCGCCTATTCCGCTGTTGACGGCGTGGTGTCGATTGACGTCATCGAGCCTCAGCCAACGTGAGCGTAGCATCTCAGACCTTGAAGGACGATAACTTTTTTATTTCTACAGATAATTAAATACAAAAAATACATATGTTTTTTTACATTTTTAGGACTATTTATTAAGAGAAAATGAAAAAATGGAAACTTCCTAATTGCAAGAAGGATGGTCGTACCAACGAACTGCAGATGAGCTGCACTGTCACAAAACAACAATTTTTTATTTGAAACAGAAGTGGCTGCAACATCAGAATCTCAGACGAGCTCCTGGTGCCGGTCGTCCACGAGCTTCTACTGCAGAACAGGACGTTAACTTAGTACAGTTTATTAGACAGCGCCCATTTAGTACAGCCATACAAGCAAAAGCAGAAACCCATTTTACCGCTTCCAAGTGGACGGCGCGGAGAAGAATACGCCAAAGTGGGGTTGCAAGCTTCGCTGCAGCAAAAAAAAACACGTCTTACAGAAGCGAATAAAATTAGAAGAATGGAATGGGCAAATGATTTAAATAATAGAGACCAGGAATTCTGGGAAAATGTAATTTTTTCTGATAAAAAAGTTTTCCAATCTTCAAATAATGGTAAACTTACTATAGACCAAGAGGGCATAGATTTACTGAGGAATATATACATCCAACAGATAACAGTGGACGTTTTTCAGTTCATGTCTGTTGTTGGATTTCTGCTCACTGGTAATTTACATATAATAGATGGTCGCCTTAATGCAGCAGGTTACGTACGAATATTGCAAGATGTAATGTTACCGTCGGTCCAAGAACGTTTTGGAGATAATTTTATTTTTCAACAGGTAACTATCTATTACCATCAATTGTTTCATAGTATTTGATGTATTGCAAATTTTGAGGACAATGCACCAGTACACACGGCTCATCTTACTATGGAATGGTTTACCGACCATAATATCAATGTTTTGCCTTGGGCGGCTCGAAGTCCCGACATGAATCCAGTGGAAAACATATGGGGTTATATGGTCAAATAGATCTACAGTTATGAGTTTAGGCCTCGAAACAGACAAGAGCTTTTAGACGCCATTACTAATGAATGGAAGAATTTAGAAAATTACGATTTTGGTAATTTAGTAGCGTCTATGCCTAGAAGATTGGATGCTCTTTTAGATGCTAATGGCGGATACACAAAATACTAATATTCTTAATTTGTAGTTTTTTAGATCACTTAATTATGCAGCGTTAAAAGTTTTTTTGTTAAGTTTCTTAATTATACTATAATACTAAATAAACTTTTCTCTCAATTCCCTCCATAAAAATCCCCAAAACTTTCATATCTAACATTTTTCCCATCTTTGAACATAAAAAGTTATAAGGCCTGTTCACTTTTATTTGGATATCCCTGTACATATGTATTTTTGATTAAGAATCTGAAATTTGATTTTTTTTTGTTACAGAAGTAAATTGATTTTGAGTTCTGGTATGCTGATGTTTTATTTCTTGTATGCAATACCCGTACCTAGTTTCAATTTCATTCAGCAGCAATGTTTGATAATCCGAACTTTTTGGTAATATGAATCACCTAATTAGTTCGGATTATCGAGGTTCTACTGTATTAGCAAAACAAGGGTTCTAGGATTTAACAATAATTCCGAAGAATAACTCCACGATAAGAACGACAGGAATTACCTAATTTTTTGTCAAGAATTTCAAAAAAAAAATAATTCTAGCACAGAACTTAGTTAAATCATTCTTTAAAGTTAAATCTGAATAGTTAATGCGTCTTCAACTATTTTATCAACAAGCCAGTTAAAATCAATCAAATCAAAATAATATTTTTATATTTGTACCTATTTTAGTAACCATGCTAACTGGCCAAATACCAAAAAAAATGAACATGTCACCACAAAAAATTTACAGATTTTAAATTACCTTACCTTTCTAAGTTACCATTTTCTGTTATCCCATATGGTTTTTCCACATCCTCATGGTCATCCATCATGGAAAACAAATAAACACTATGCAGATCTACTTGTTTAAACTTGTTTTTTCTTTCACAATAATAGTTTATCTTCTCTTCAGTGTCTAGACACTGCATGATAAAATGAAACTGTTCTTCTAGTTGCTCGAGACATGTTGGGCAAATGATGGGTTCTTTGGTAAGGTCAATTCCCTGTTAAAATTAATAGGATGGTGTCATAACGAACTGAATTTTATTGTTTGAGCTCTATTTTTAAAAACATTAAAATAGTAAAATTTACTTACCATTTCTGGCAGACATTTTTCAACCATATTTTTTAAAGGATCTCCTTCATAACTACATAATTTTGTACAAGTATTTTCCTCACCTAGACCTAAACATGTTCTACATACTACATGGTTTTCCGAGATATGATAAATTTTGTTTCCTTTTTTTAAAACCTAAAAAAGCAATACAGTTTTTTTTTTAATTTCAGAGAAAATTCATTCTCTCTAAAATTATTAGAAAATAGAGCAAAGCATACCTACCAGTAATTGTAAATTTTTGTTTAAATACTATTTTGGACTTTAAAATTAAAAAGAAAACTTTCAGATGAATTTAATTTCTAAACAACAACCTATACATGGCAAATGATTTTTGACCATCTTTTAGTTGTTTATGGTCAGGTAAAACGAATCAGGTTCATGTAAATCTTGAATCTCATTTGTTATGAGTAATGGTAGTTCAAGTGATAATTAAATTATCATATGAAATAAGGTAAAAAAACTCTGAAAAGCAATGTAAAATTTACCTGCTTCAAATCTATAGAGGTTCGAGATTTTGGATTAACAAAATCTTGAACTTTATCTTCAACTTCTAAGCAGGAGGATTTAAAATTGTAGGACTGTTTCAATGTCTCCAAACATGTTTTGCAGATGGCTGGTGTTTCGCATATAGATAGATTCTAAAAAAAAAACAGTGCCAAAAAATCAAATTTTAAAAGGTGTTAAGTATTTATTTTTTATATGATTTGAATATAGATAAAACTGAATTAATGCAGATAAGTTGCAAACTTTGGAAAAACATAAAATATCAAAACTGTAATTTGCTTATATACATAATATATGATAAATATACATCTTTTATCACAAATAAACTTTACTGTGCTATCATGCATAACAAGGAATTTCTTAATATTTTATTTAAGTAATATTTGTACCAATAATTATAGTAACACATTCATTAATGTAATGTGTAAGCTAGCCTGTCATACTGGAGAAAGATTTGATATTTTAAAGGTTAATTAAGGCAATTAAAAGTTATGTTGGACAATGTTTTGTAAATTAGAAGATAAGAAATTTAGATGGAAATTTGTTAATTGTTATGTTTTGTTATACACATATTATGTTTATGTGTATTTCTCTATCCTATTCTATAACTGGGCATTTATACTCGATTTGAAATTGGTTGATAGTAATAAATCATTTTTAGCAGCCGATTCCATAGGCGCACCTACCTGACGTGCCGGTTTGAACCCTATTTACTTATCCGAATAATTTAGTAATCATTATTGTCATAACAGGTAAAAATAATTATGCCGAGAATTCCGGGAACAATTAATACACAATGTTACTTTTCAGGTAGTTACGAAAAATTAGGTACCTCTACTTATTGGTATAAAACTGTGAGTCATTTTAAGAGCGAACAAACCTAATGCGAGTATTCTAGGACACACATTTGGGTAATTTTTGAAAATGGAGAGTCTTTCAGGATTTATTCCAGTTAAGCGAGCTGCGAAATCAGCGCTAAGCATTAGTGAAAAGATTATTGTGCTTAATGTATTTAATGCACTTAGATATCAAAAAAGTGCAATAAGTATCGATTCTGCAGTGGAACTTTGTTCAAAGATGACAGGTATTGGAAAAGCAACCATCTACAGGCTGATGCGGGAAGAAAAGACAGGAACCGTGACGCCACCAAAACCATCTCCAGGAAGGCGAACAATACCGATCGATGAGGACGAAAAGGCCATCATAAGACGAAAGGTGCATTCATTCTATTTCAATAAGGAGATCCCTACTTTGGATAGAGTTTTAGGGGCAGTAAAAGAAGACTTTCCTGCAATCAAGAGAGATAAACTATGGAAAGTTCTAAGAGAAATGAATTTTAGATGGGAAAAACATAGTCGGAAGTCTCATTTGCTCGAAAAAGATGAAATAGTATGTTGGAGACGTAATTATTTGAGAAAAATAAGAAAATTTCGCAATGAAAACAAAACAATTTTCTATTTGGACGAAACATGGCTGAACGAAGGCTACACAGTTGGAAAAATATGGACAGACAAAAATGTGACTTCTCACCGGCAAGCATTTTTAGACGGTCTATCAACAGGAATAAATCCGCCCTCTGGAAAAGGAAAACGATTAATTATAACTCACATCGGTAGCTCCAATGGATTTTTAGAAGGTGGACTATTATCATTCCAATCAGTTCGTACAGGCGATTACCACGAGGATATGAATGCTGATGTTTTTGAGGAGTATTTCGAACAAATGATAGAGCTGATTCCACCTGGCTCCGTCATTGTGTTAGATAACGCTCCGTATCACTCCAGAAGATTGGAGAAGATGCCTACAACTGCTTGGCGAAAAGCAAAAATTATCGAGTGGCTTGTGGAGAAACAAATACAATTTGAGGACAATATGGTTAAAAAGGAGTTGCTATCAATTGTAAACACCCATAAACATCGGTTTCAAAAATATGTTGTTGACGAAATGGCCAAAAAACAAAATATAATAGTGCTTCGGCTCCCCCCCTACCATTGCGAATTAAATCCGATCGAACTGGTATGGGCTCATGTGAAAGGTTATGTGGCTAGACAAAATACCACTTATAAAATGAGTGATGTTCAAAAACTCTTTGAAGAAGCACTTCAAGAAGTCAACGCGGGGAAGTGGCAAAGATGTATAGAGCATGTACTAAAGGAGGAGGAAAAAATGTGGCAATTGGATAGTTTACTGGAGAAAACGGTCGAACCACTTATTATCAATTTAGGGGAAGAAGACAGTCCCTCAGATATTTCATTTTCTGATGATGATTAATTTAAAGCGAAGAACTGTAATGACTTACTATAAATTTTATAGAATTTCAAATAGAAACATTTTTCCAAATTTACTTGTTTATTAGTTGCTTTATTGTTATTAGTATTATATTTATTCAAATACAAGGGTAACAAATTATGCCACACATCCGAATGTTCACTAAATTATATAATTATTGTGTTTAATATAAACTTAAACCCACCCGAAAGCACGTGCATGAGTGCAAAACATCACAGGTAGAATACTACCGCTTATTGTTCGAGCCTCGGGTTAAGCTTTGTATTCGACGCCCTTATCAGATCTATAGGAATGGAAAGTTTAATAAATGCAAAAGGGTCTAGACTTTCAATGTATATACTATTTAAAACTTGGCAATTTAGGTGGACCACTCTGTGTACGTGTTTGACGGATTTTAATGCTTTATTACTATCAACCAATTTCAAATCGAGTATAGGTATGTGCCTACTGAGTTTGTAAATTAATATCCATTTACTGGGAGTGGCCATAAACTATAGCTGAATTTTGTGTTTGAGTAAAGTTTGCCTTTGAATATGGGCATTTTCAGAGTTGTGTAGTAGCCAGTTAGTTTTTGTTTTTTTTTTTTTTTTTTTGATTAACTTACCAATTCAGGCAAAATTATTTCTAGCATGTCCTTAATTATGCCATCCAAAAGAGTTATATTATTATCTCGAATTTCTGCAAGGCACAACCGACAACTTTCAAAATTCCTTACTTTTAACATCCCGATATTCTGGTCTCCGATATCTTGTGTAACAGTCGGTAAAAGTTGAAATTGTTCATCTGTATTATTTATAAAAAGATCCATACCGTATCAATAATTACCGATTACCGACATAGTTAAAGCTTACGTTATCTACTTAAGTTTCTTGTTTAATATTGAAATTTACCTTGAGCCAAAATGATTTAACAAGCAATTAAAAAAAAGAATTTTACAAAAAATTTATTTTCTTAACAATCAAAACATACGTTTTCTTGTCAATTTGACATTTTGAATAGGTTAGGTTAGTTTATTTGTCTTTCTTCTAAACATAATAGTAGGCGCTAAATACCAGGCTAGGTGGACGTGGGATAAAAACAGCGTTTTCTCTTAGACGGTGCAATTTTTTTTTAAGAATTCCACCAGGAAAAATCGCTGCAAGGAATCCTGACGGAAATTGCATTGCACAGAAAATAGCATGCACTGGTGCTACTTCTTGTTCTTGTGCCATAACCGTCTGATTCGTTGCAAAATTTTCAAGGATTTTTAGCAGCGATTTTTTCTGGTGCGATTTCTTTAAGAAATAGCACGCAAGAGAGACTTTATCAAGGTAACTTCACAGCTCGGTAAGTCGCGCTCGGGTTTACTTATACTAAAAGAGTATTAAACAGTAAAAGATTTCCAAACTTACTACTTCAACTCCCTCGCGCTCTAAATATTTTTATCTTTTATTCACAAGAGTCCCACCAAGAAAAAACTACTTAAATTGTGTACAACTTGGATTGACAAAAATTGTATTGATCCGGATCACTTTACGACGCCAATGGTATTTTATCTTGGGCGTGTACCGTTGTCAACTTCGGTTACGGTTTTGTGTCCCGTAAGTATCGGTAATCTGAAAACTTGACAGATTGGAAACGCAATATCTGTCATTAATGTCACCGAAGAAACCGATACGGTTAACCAGGTTTGACAACGGTACACAGCCCTTAGGCGACTTTAAATCAGTTACCTAGTCATGACTACATCACCTTATTTGGCAACGTTGCTCCATATACTCAATGTTTAACCTAAAAAATCAAAGTATCAAGATTAAATGAGACAGTGTTGCCCAATGGTCTGACTAGGTCATGACTTGATCGCTGATTTAAAAATGGCTCTTGACTAAAACGTTTTCGATTGACAATATTTGAAAAAATTGGATCAATCCGGATCAGTGTACGAACTTTTAAGGGAAATACGTGATTGAATAAAGAATAGTAGTAGAAAGAGATAGAATAGCATTGGAGTGTCAACAGTGTCAAGTTCCACCCATCGATCCAATTTTGTCAATTGAGCACGACTCTGGTGTCAGTTGTTCTGTGGGTGTCAGGTGTCAGCTTGTTTGACATTGGACATTGATTGTATATAAATAAAAAAAAATGTTATGATCCTTAATGATTTTTCTGCATTTTAAAATAATAATTTTTATATTATACACTGTTCTACTTTATATGGTTTTATATAACAGTTGTGTAAAATATCCAATAAACTGGCTTGAAACAGGCTAAGTGCCAAAAAATAACCCACATTTTATAGAAATGCCGGCGTACAAAGATATTTGTAGAATTTGCTTACAAGAGACCGACTACCAAGATGCAGAAGAAATTAGTTTACCCAAACTACAGGATATTGTAACTAGTAGACCTTTCATAAACTATTCATTTTTAAGAAAATGGGTAAGTTTTGTTACAGTTTACAATTAAAAAGTGTACCAGTAGATGTAAAAGTACCTACAAGAAATGTTGGTAATTATGTAGTATAGGTACGGTTTTCAGCTATTTTTGCGTTTTTTGGGAAAATTCTTGGTGATTATTTAGATTAACGTAAACAGCGAATTTTTTCATGAAATTTTGCACAGACCCTAATTTTGGGGTCGTAGAACACGAATCCGAAGCCAGTTTTTGGCGGTTTCGTAAAAAAAAATTTTTTTGTGCTCACCCAACCTGAGCAAAAAGGTGGTCAGGTTTGCTCAGTTTTGATTGATATAGATATATATGTATCTATATCAATCAAAACTGAGCAAACCTGACCACCTTTTTGCTCACCCAACAAATTTAAAGAAATTCATTGAAAAACCTAACCTAAAATTTAAAAAAAAATTTTTACGAGACCGCCAAAAACTGACTTCGGATTCGTGTTCTACGACCCAAAATTAGGGTCTGTGCAAAATTTCATGAAAAAATTCGCTGTTTACGTTAATCTAAATAATTACCAAATTCTTTTATGGTCACATTCTACTGTCTTTCCTGATTGCAAATATAAGTGCGCACATAATAAATTATGAGCAAACCTGACCACCTTTGTGCTCAACAACCTGAGCAAAAAGGTGGTCAGGTTTGCTCAGTTTTCATTGATATAGATACATATTATGTATCTATATCAAAACTGAGCAAACCTGACCACCTTTTTGCTCAGGTTGGTGAGCACAAAGGTGGTCAGGTTTGCTCATAATTTATTATGTGCGCACTTATATTTGCAATCAGGAAAGACAGTAGAATGTGACCATAAAAGAATTTTCCCAAAAAACGCAAAAATAGCTGAAAACCGTATACTACATACTTAATTACCGAAATGTTTACATCAAAAGGTTTTAAAACGGGATTATGTATTCCAAAATAATATTTTTAAAGTGTGTATTCTCGTAAAGAGAGTAGTTGTCCATTGCATTCATCAGGAAAAAAAATTATTCAGTTTTAGAAAATACAGGGATGCTAGACGCAAACCTGATCTAATAGGTCAAATAGGTGCTAACCTAGGTATTGTATTGCTTGTACAGATAGAATTAGAAAATAAATAATAAAAAGGATTTGATTAATTCTTTTAAACCTTTCATCTATTTGACAACATCCATCAAAATCCTACTGGTAAGGTAGGTGTAAATATACAGGGATATAACAGTCTCCCACGCTATTTAAAACATTAAAAATAACTTTTTAACTAAACATAATCTTCATAACGAGAGTTTGGACGCCGATGCCTCTGTGATCTTCTTAACTGTTGTGGTGAAAGTGGCTGCTCAACCTCCGGTTCAGGAACGGGTTCATTTATATGCTCTCGCTCTGGTTCATTTTCTACATCGGCTTCGGGTAATTCAAGATCATTATGTATTTCTCGGTCTGGAATGCGGCGTTGATCCACTGGTTGTTGTGACTGAGGCAGATAGGGTAGGTAATAGTCTTCGTTATTTTTGGGTATTTCATTTTCACAGCTTTGAGGGGGATCATTCGCAAATTTAACTGTCTTTTTAGGAACCAATGTATTCCGTATTTGATCTATATGTCTTTTCAGTGAGTAGCCATCATCTAACTGTACTTGATAATGTAATAAACCAAACTTTTTAGTGATGGTTCCAAATTTCCACAACATTTTGTTCCCTTCATAGAATCTGACTTGGACTCTTTCTCCCACGCTTAATTTGCGTGTTCCGGGTAGTTGTTCTTCCGATTTAATGTGTTTATGTGGTCGTATTGCATCAAGTTTAATTCTGATATTCCTTTTTAGGTATAACTCTGCAGGTGACTTTCCACAAACAAGTGGCGTAGCTCGGTATTTTAGTAAAATTTCCTCAACTTTTCTCTTCATAGGAGTACAATCTTTAGACATACATTTTAGTCTATTTTTCAGGGTCTGTACATTACGTTCTGCTAATCCGTTGGTGGCAGGATGACCTGGTGCAATGAACTTTTGAAATATACCATTCTCTTTACAAAAACATTTGAACTGGTCACTTGTGAAAATTCTAGCATTGTCTGATACTATAACTCGAGGATATCCATGGAAACAAAATATTTCTCTTAATAATTCAATGGATTTTTCAGACGTCGGGGCGTCACGAATAATTCTAGCTTCGGCCCATCGGGATTTAGCATCGACAACAATCAGGAATTGAAAACCTTGAAATGGTCCGGCGTAGTCGATGTGAATACGATCCCAGTTTTCAGCTGGTGGGTCCCAATGGTGCAAAGGAGCCTTTGATGGTGATTTTCTAATTTCAGCACATGCTTGACACGATTTTACCATATTTTCGATGTCTTTATCGATATTTTTCCAAAAACAATATCGTCTTGCTAACTGTTTCATTTTGGTGATGCCTATGTGAGTACTATGGAGTTCTGCGAGGACTAATGGTTGAAGTGAAGTTGGAATTAAAATTCTTGGACCCTTAAATAAGATGTCGTCTTCTAAAGTGTACTCATTTCCAGCTTCATTGTTTTTCTTTAAATCGGATTTGATTTTTGACAAAATCGGGTCATTTTCGGTAGCAGTTCGAATACTGTCGTAGTTTAGGCCATAACTGGATATTTCTTTAATTGATTCATAGCAGATTTGTTTAACTTCATCATTCAATATTTTATCTGTAGAATAGAGTGGTTGACTAACAGGTGCTCTAGAAAGACAGTCTACGTTCATATGATTTGAAGCCTTTCTGTACTGAACTTCGTAATCGAATCCAG
This sequence comes from Philopedon plagiatum, assembly GCA_963971165.1. NCBI lineage: Eukaryota > Metazoa > Arthropoda > Insecta > Coleoptera > Curculionidae > Philopedon > Philopedon plagiatum. Next base: position 20,973,874 of record OZ020192.1, on the reverse strand, counting down.
ATAAAAATGAAGCATATCTTAAAAGTCTGGCAGAACTCATAGCGGGTAACTTTGAATTTTGATGAAATATTCTGGTAAGAGGACTATTGTCAGTGACGAGTGTAAATTTCCTCCCAAATAAGAACATGAAGAAATGATTCACAGAAAACATAATAGCAAGGGCTTCTCGATCTAGTTGGCTGTAATTTCGTTCACTTGAAGTTAATGATCTTGATGCAAATGCAACGGGTCTTTCTACACCATTAACTACATGAGAAAGAACTCCCGCAACACCTGCTGGACTAGCATCACAGGCTAAAATCAAGGGCAAATTTGGATCGTATGGAGTTAGAACTTGATTACTAGCAATTTCCCTTTTTAGGTTGATAAAGGCTGATTCACAAGAACTGTTCCAACTAAACTTCGTGTTTTTCTGTAGAAGTTTGCGTAATGGATACGTTTTTGTTGAAGCGTCAGGAATAAATCGATTATAGTATGTAACCATTCCAAGGAATCTTCGAACTCCAAGAGTATCTGTTGGCCTGGGCATGTCTAGAAGAGCTTGTATTTTCTTTGGGGATTTTGATATTTCATTGTATTTGATAACGTGTCCTAAATACTCGATGCAAGTTTCGAAAAACGCACATTTGTTACTGTTTAGATGTAGATCGAATTCTTGAAGTCTTTGCAAGCAAGCGTAGAGGTTTTTCTGACATTCTTCTTTGGTTGATCCATGTACAATGATGTCATCGAAATAGGAATGCGTTTTTGCTAAGCCAGAGAGAATTTGATCGATGATTCTGTTAAATTCGGAAGGGGCAGTTTTGATTCCAAAAGAAAGTCGATGCATTCTATAGGTACCTCGGTGTGTAGAAATGGTTTGAATGTTGCTACCTTCTTCATCAACTCGTAAGTGCAGGTAGGCTTTATACAAGTCAAGTCGACAAAAATACCGTGAATCTTTTAAACTGTGAAGGATCTCTTCAATTTTTCGAATAGGATAATTTGCTGCTACTAGCTTTTCATTAACACCAATTTTGTAGTCTACGCAAAGACGAACTCCGCCATCAGCTTTTGGAATAACTACTAAGGGTGAACCCCAGTCGCTATGGGTAACTTTTGAAATAATTCCAGCTGCTTCCAGGCTATCTAACTCTTTTTCGACCTTTTCTCGCAGTGCGTAGGGAACTTCTCTTTCTTTATGAAAAACTGGTTTGGCATTTTTACGTAGATGTAAAGTTACCGTAAACTTTGGCACTAATCCAATTTTTTGGTCAAAAACATTAGGAAATTGTTTTACTAGGTCATCAGAAGTAGAAGGTGAAGACTGGATATGATTCGTGACAGAATTTATGCCATCAATCTGTTGAAGGTTAATGTTCAAATGACGGATCCATATCCGACCTAACAAGGGCTCGAAATTATCCGGAACAACATAAAATTGTTCATTTGATGTTTTGTTTTCATATTGTATAGATGCCGTAGCTTTCCCTATTGGATAAAAAATATTTTTAGTGTATGATCTGAAAGCAATGTCACATTTTTGTAACGGTATTTTCAGGTTTAAATCTTTGTATTTGGATTCTGGAATTAAGGTGAATCCTGCTCCTGAATCAACTTCAAATTTTGTCGGCTTGTTTTCGATAAACACTGTAACATAAAACTTTTTGATGTCACTGTGGGACTGTTCAAAAATGTCAACAATTTTGTTAATGCCGAAATTTTCTTCTTGTTCTGGAGCGATTTCCTCTTCAACTTGATGGGTGGAGCTTCTCGATTTGTTTTTGTTTGCTAATAAAGTAGAAATGCAAACTTTTTTAACGTGGCCCGATTTTCCACAATCATTACAATGAAGCTTTTTTGGGTCGGTACGACATTGATTTACAAGATGGTTTTCTTTTCCACAACGTATGCAGTGGTTGTCGATACCCAGTTCATGATAATTAATTTGTTTTCTTGCTTTAGATTGTGTTCTGTTACGAGTCTGTGAACGGTTGTGGCGTCTGCTTCTTGATGAATAATTCTGTGTGTTGATACTCGATTGATGTCTGCTTCTTGATGAATGATTCAGTTTGTTGATGCTTGATGAAATGTTACTGGAAGACAGTTCTCTACTATCCACTTTGGAAGATTCTATAATCATAGCTTTTTCCACTAATTTATCAAAAGATTTTTCGTCAGACTGAAGCAGTGCCTCACGAATTGTTGTATCCCTTATACCTCTGATAAATTGCGCTCGAAGGAAAATATCTGATATATTTGAATTGCATGCACAAGATGAAAAAAATTCGCAATCAATTGTAAGGCGTCTTAAAACAGCAACATATTCTGTTACTGACTGATTATCTTGCTGGTATGAGGACAAAAATTTATGCTGTGATAACAGAACATTTTTCTTGGGACATAAGTGGTCTTCAAGCTTTTTAAGCAGTACTGAATATTCGAATGCATTGGGTTTGTTAGGTGCTACCAGGGCAGCGAGAGTAGAAAAGGTTGAAGAACCTATTGAGTTCAAAAGCAATTCAGCAGAAAATTGTTTGTCATTAAATACATTTTTCATTTTAAGGTAATTTTCGAAACGATCTTTGTAAGTTCGAAAATCTTCTTTCTGAGGGTTGAAATTTTCAAACGGAGGTACAAATGTAGTAGAATTTTGCATACCTGATGCGGGGCGTTGCAACTGTTCGATGAGAGCTTGTTGGTTCGCCATCATTATGGACAAAATTTCTTGGAACTGCTTCTGATCCATGTCTGGTATTGACTAACTAGCTTGATATACGCATGGCTCTTGTTTATCTCGTCGCCAATTTATTGTATTGCTTGTACAGATAGAATTAGAAAATAAATAATAAAAAGGATTTGATTAATTCTTTTAAACCTTTCATCTATTTGACAACATCCATCAAAATCCTACTGGTAAGGTAGGTGTAAATATACAGGGATATAACACTAGGACTTTGTATTTTAAAGGGCTTCATGCAAGAATTTCCTACATTGTCAAGAAAAAGGTGATTTCACAAAACTTTCAGACCTAGAGCTGTCTGTTAACTAACCCTGCAGCTGTTATAATTAGGTAAAACCCTTACAGCAGCCCTTCTAAAAACCCAATTAACCTCCCCCTCCATGCATAACTTCTTGGTACTGCAGAAATTGTATTTTGAGTCTTGCAGAAATACTGTGGGTGTGGATCCTGCAAAAGCACTGCAAGTCTTGCAGAGGTACTGCAGGTATTTACAATATTTATGTACTGGAAAGTGGTAGAGGAATTCTTTCTCGGCCATCCTCTTAAAGGGCTAGTGAAATCCCACAGATGTTTCTAGCTCTGGATGTGTTAGTCAGACTTCCCCAGTACACCCACGGTACACGGTACTTAGACTTCGGTCTACGTGGGCTGCCAGGATAAAAAAAAATTCTGGCAATTGTGTAAATTTTGAATTAAAGCTGAAACTTAGGGAATATTGCAAATTTTTTATGGTGTAAGCAGCTTGAAATTGAATGAATAATTGTAATATACTGACTGAGATATTTACAACATTTTTTACAAATACCTTACTTATTAACTATTACAGAGCACCATTAAGCCTTTTTTAAAATCTGTTTAAATTTTAGGACAAACAATGTTTCATATAGGTATAATTTATCCAAAGTCAGTCAGATGTCAGATGACATAAAAATGCTTTTAATGGGCTTCAAAGATACTGACGTCATAACCAGGCTTGTCAGATCTTTTTTTTTTAATTCTTTAAGTTTTTTTTAAATAAAAATGCTTTTAATATCAGTATTCAATTGCTAGTCAGTAACTCTCTTTGAAAGCTAGTTTGCAAATGCAATTTGAACCAAGAAGTTTTGAGTGTTAGAAAAAAAGAACAAGTCATTCATTAATAATATAATAATTTGTTTGTCCTTAAGAAATACTATTTATTTATAAAAAAAATAATTTAAATCAAAATAAAAAGGATTTTCACTGTTGTTTAAAAAGACTAATTAACAAACCCTTATGTTTCTCCTATAGTTAGGAAATTTTTGTAGAACTGGCAACACCCTGGAAACAGCACACCTTGCGCCACCGTAGTCAAGCCATGCTATCTCGAAAAGAATGCAAAGACAAAGGCAACTGCAAAGTTGTATGTTCTAGACAAGAACAGTGGAATATTTTGAGCCAATAAAAATATTTCTATCCACCTGCTAAAACAATGATGATTGTAATGAGTGTATTTATTTATTCAGATTATTGAGCCATCACTGTCACATCAGTTATTAATAGATTCTTAAGTGAATAGGGCAGAGAAGTGTGAGGTTTAAACGATTTGCTCTAATTTATGTATTTAATTAAATTTATACTTGCATTCAAATAAAATGCTTAAAGTGTAGGACCATTTTTTGCACTCATTATGTTTTACTTTTGCGTCCGACTAAAACACTTAGAGCATGGGAATGGAAAGGGTGTAGGGAAGTAGAGAGCCCTTTTTTGTGTGTTTTTTAAAATTTATACTTGCGTTCGAATAAAATACTTAAAAGGGTAGGAATTTAGGGAGCAAAACAGTGTAGTAAAGTGTAAGATGGTAGGGACTAAAACACTTATAGAGCATGGGTATAGAAAGGGTGTCGGGGAATAGGGAGCCTTTTTTCTTTAATTTTGTTGTCATTTTAGATGGCATTTTACAGAACGTTTACTGTGATTCTCCTGCGATCAATTTGTTCTCAAAATGTATACAATGCGTTCTAACTACTAACTGTGTATTCCAACTAACATACCCTACCTTATACTTTCCTGGCAAGGGAAACTCATACCTCCTCGCGGTCCTTGCTGGGCAAAGACAAAGACCATTTTAAAAATATTAAGTGAATGTGTTCTATGCAGGCGAAGTCACGGATAAAAACCTCATATCAATTTAAACTATAATGAAGAAGCTGTATGTAATATATACTATTTAATCATGTTTAAAATTTAAAACAATACGCATTTTAATTATTTGGTAGATGCGACGCCTATGGTCAGAAGTTTAATGCTTTTTTAGGTCATCAAATTAGGCTGAGCAAAGCTATACTTAAGTTCCTATTTATTTTAAAGCACAATTTAAAGATTTGTTAGGGAATCTTCTATCAATTTTATTCTTGCACTTTTATCTAAAATGTGAACAACTGAATATGTATATGTTAACATAAAAAAATAGTAAAGCAAAACATTGATTACCTTTAATGTTTAAAAAAAATATTATCTTATTTTAAGTAGGTACTTAAAATGCACGTAGATTCTACGACTGTTTCTGACTGAGCAAAGCAACAAAAAGGTATTCCCAAATACCAAAAAATGTAGCTTGAGAACCAAACCCAAATCTCTCCAAATTCCACCTAAAAACCTTAATTTTTTTTTACATAGAAAACAATTTATTTAAATGAATGCAATCAAATTTCCCCGAAGGGCTAAAATTTAATTTTAAATCACATCAAATCAAAATACTTATTCTTTATTACCAAGGGAGGATTTTAAAATATGTAAAAAACACTTTGGAAGATTTTAATAAAAATTTTGCAAGGAGACATTTTAAAATGATTGACATTTTGAAAGATGTGATTTTTTTTCGAAAATTCAATTCTCCATCGAAGGGCGGTCCTACGGGGGGTAACGGGCTAATTACCCCCCCCCCCCCCCAGAACTTGGGCTTCCCATGGCATGGTACGGACCGCGAACAAAGCAGTTTGTAAATATTTTAGTTGGTTAACAAAAATTATTGAATTATATTATTGAATTATTTAGAAAGGTGTATTTATTTAATCCTGTTACTTTTCAGCAAGTGGATTTATTTGAAGATCACTTGATTTGCAATACGTGCATACAAAATTTCCGTACTATGATAAGAATTTACAGAAATGCTTACAAAGCCAACACAGCCATCGCAACGGAAAGAAGCAGACATCAGTTGAGCAAAGTTAATTTAAAGAGGCTACAAAGATTTGGTCATATTGAGGGTGACTTTATAGTATGTAGGTTATGTTTGGAACCCACCAGTCAGATTGCTGTATATTTATATGATAACAGTAGAAATATATTACCAGCGGGATATATTGAGAAGATGGTGAGACATCTTAAGATTTACACGGTACGTATTTCTAAATTTTTACAAAATTCAGTAATTTATACAGCGTGTCCTGAAACCATCTTACCAGATGGAAAACTTTTTTATTTTTGACTTTATGGATAAAAAGTTCTACTTGTTGAGAAAATAACACTCAAATCAAAAATTTTGACCCAGCATATAGGGGTGTCAATAAAAGTAAAAACGATAAATGCCGTAGAAGAAAAACTATCTTCATTTTTTTAAAACTGTAGGGCCGTACTTTTTTCGAAAAAATTTTACCGGTGAAATTTACTTGAACTTTTTGACCACGGAATTATTTGAATTTTTTCATTGACTACCACTAGATATAAGACACACACTTTGGTTCCAACATGACTGTGCTATATGTCACAGATCTGCAAGAGTTACAAAATTTCTAAGCCGAACATTTCCACAGAGGTGGATTGGACGAAGGTTAGAATTTTCTTGGCTACCAAGGTCCCCAGATATGACTCCCCTAGATTTTTTCTTATGGGGATGGGGGGAAGAAAAAGTATATGCTCTTAGACCTTTCAAAAACATAGACCATTTATATATAATTATCAGAGAATGTGCCCAAGAAAGTTTCCCTCAGATGGTAAGAAATGCAGTGGCGGAATTTGCACGACGTACAATAGTTTGTATGGAATGTTTAAGCTTAGTGTAGTATTTCGTAAAATGTTTTGTTTATTTTAGTAATAGGTATGTTATTTAAAAAATATGTATTTCAAACCACTTTTTTTAAAATTCAAATGTACCTACATATTTTTTTTTTTTTTTTTTTTTTTTTATTGATAAAGCCTGCGGCGTTTAGTGTTATTAAAACTGGTCTGCAAGACCAACCATTAATTTTTCTCTAAATTCTTAAAAACTAAAATCCTTATATACTAAAGTTCACCCAATGGAGTCCTAAAGGTTTATCTGTTGTGACTCATGGCCATGGCACTTAGCACTCACACACTTGCGCACTGTACTATGTTTTCAAAAGTCTATACTAGTTCAAAGGGCTTGGTCCTCTTCAGCCTTCTAACTAGGTCCTGGTTGTCAAGAAGCCTAATGGCTTCGACGTTAACGTGCTGATGGAGTCGAGACTCGTGCTTGATGGCAAATCTTCTAATTTCACTAGCGACATACGGGATACTAAGATCGCGATGTAGGTCACTATTTCGTATGTACCACGGTGCACTAACTATGTTCCGTAATACTTTATTTTGGAAGGTTTGGATGCGTTTGATGTGGCTCTCCTTGGCACAGCCCCATAACTGGATGCCATAAACCCAGACTGGTTTTAAAATCTGGTTGTATATCATGATTTTACAGTGTATTGACAGCTTAGATTTTCGTCCCAAGAGCCAATACAACTGTCTATATTTGAGCCCTAGTTCAGTGCGTTTAGTTCTGATATGTTCCTTCCATCTTAGTTTCGCATCTAAGGTCATCCCCAGGTATTTGGCAGTATTTGCATAGGGAACTATGATACCATTTATGTTAATTGGTTGATGATTGCCTATTCTTTTGTTGGTAAAGTTGACACAAATAGATTTTTGCTCATTAAGCTTAATCTTCCAGTCTGTGGTCCAATTGTAAATCTGGTCGCTAGCATGTTGGAGTTGTCTGGTTACTGCATCTAGGTCTGTTCCTACTGCTAATACAGCAGTGTCATCAGCGAATGTAGCCACAGTTACATTTTCTGTTTGTGGGAGATCACAAGTGTACAGTAAATAAAGGACGGGTCCCAAGACGCTTCCTTGAGGCACACCTGCTTTAACTTCCTTCAGTTTGGAGTATTCATCCTCCTGTTTAATTCTGAACACTCTATCTGTAATGTAGGAGGTTAGCAACTCTACATATTGTTTTGGTAACATTCTGTTTAATTTGTTAATTAGCCCTTTGTGCCAAACTTTATCAAAAGCTTGAGCTACGTCAAGGAAGATAGTTGAGCAGATTAGCTTTTCTTCTAGTGCCCTTTCTATGATGTCTGTTATTCGATGGACTTGGTCTATCGTGGAGTGCTTGCATCTAAAGCCAAATTGATGATTTGGGATTAGGTTACTGTTCTCTATTATAATCTTAAGTCGTTTTAAGAAAAGCTTTTCAAATAATTTTGAAATAATTGGTAGTAGTGATATGGGCCTGTAAGATTTGGCTTCATTCGGTGGTTTGCCTGGTTTTGGTAGCATAATGACTTCAGCCACTTTCCAGACGCTAGGGACGTGTTTTAATCTAAGTGCTGCATTAATTAGGTAAGTCAGCATAACTATACCTTTTTTTGGTAGTTGTTTTAAAATTTCTCCTGTTATAAGGTCAAACCCAGGGGCTTTTTTGGCGCTTAAATTGTTTTTGATTTCGTTCGCTACTTCTTTAGGAGTGACTAGTGCTATTTCATTCTCTTGGATATTCACAGACTCTTCCATATTGACATTGGACTGGATATCATTTGGCTGAAAAATTTCGGCTAGATGTTCTGCAAATGCTTCAGCCTTTTCCTTATTATCTCTTGCCCAAGTACCATCCCTTAATTTGATGGGTGGCATTTGGGTGATTGGCCTTTTGAGTTTTTTCGTTGCCTTCCATAAGGAGAAATCCTTGTCTTCATCAGCAGATAAATTTTCTAGGTAGCTGTTTATAGATTCTTCTCTAAGTTTTTGTATTTCTCGTTTAAGTTGTTGAGTTTTGTTGTTAAGAATATTTTTGTCCGATGGATCCCTAGTGTGTTGCCATCTCCTTCTGGCTCTTCTCTTTTCTTTGACAAGTTCTCTTATTTCCATTGGATAGTTGTTTCCCATTGTTTTTTGAGTGTACGCCTTTGTGTTGTCCCAGGCTATTTTTTGTATGATGTTGTTGAACTTTTCAGCTGCTACTTCTAATTGTTCTTTGGTTCTTAATTGGATTTTAAGGATAATTTTATTTTCCAGTTCATTTCTAAAGCTTTTCCAATCAGTAGTTTTATTAACCAAAGTTGGCCTATTTTCTTTTCTAATTATTTTCTCGCTCAAAGTTAAGATCACAGCTGAGTGATCGGAGTCTAGGTCAAAATTATCTTGAATATCAATAAAATTGGGTGACACTTTTCTTGATATAAAAAAATCTAATAGATCTGGAATTTTATTAGTATCTGTAGGCCAGTATGTTGGTTTACCAGTAGTGTGAAAGTTGCATCCGGTTTCCCTTATAGCTTCCCTAAGTTATTTACCTTTTGTAGTTGTTAATCTGGATCCCCAATCCATGTGTTTCGAATTGTAGTCACCTCCCACGATGAATCTGTCTCCCAGATGCTGTAGAAAGTTTTTATAATCCGTTTTCTTGAGGTTATACCTTGGTGGACAGTACACTGCAGCAACAGTCAGTCTCTGTTTGGTTGTGTTATTTGTTTTAATTCCTATTGCTGTTAACTGAACTTCTGCACTCCTAATAGGGCATTGTTCATAATGATTAATGCTATTCTTTATTATAACAGCCGTTCCCCCACGTGCCTGATTGTCGGGATGAATCGTTTGGTATACTTGGTAACCCTTTATTTTTAGGTAGGTCTCATTTGTTGAATGTGTTTCTGAGACCAGACACACATCAATACTTTGTGTGTTGAGAAATATTTCTATTTCTTGCATTCTGTTTTGGATGCCATTAGCATTCCAAGTTGCTATTCTTAGATCTTGTTGATGCATTATGGTTTTTCACGAGTTTTGGTTTCCAGTCTGTCTAACCTTTCTGAAAGTTTGTTCATAAGGTTCATCATATTTTGTAACATTAGCATCATGGACTGTTGCTCATTCGGAACTGGTGCAGGTTGAGATTTAGGGCCATGTGCTGCCTGTGCATAGGATACCTCTTTGGTAGTATTTTTAGATGTGAAATTTTTTTTTACCTACATATGAATGACCAAAATTTATTTTGTCAAATTTCATATTCGATCACTTTTAGTTCTGGAAGACACTTTCTTACGTTATTGTACTTTGCAAAAAAATTAAAGATAGTTTTGCTTCTACCGCATCTATCGTTTTTACTTTTTTTGACAACCTGTATATGCTGGGTCAAAACTTTTGATTTGAGTGATATTTTCTCAACATTTTTCTTTTCATTTTTATAAACACAATGTAATGTATGCCTAAACTGTTAAATATGGAAGTGCGCCCTACGCTGTTAAATTTAATTACCTGTTTAAAGACCAAATATTTTATAGCTCTACAAGTTAACAGAAAACCGGGGTATGCATGTGTGTGGAGTAAAGGGAGGCGCAGTTTGTAAGTTGATTTACTTTTCGCACGACGCGCGCACTATAAGTATAAAAGGAAAGTATTTATTTTTAACTTTTTAGTGCGCTACTCATAAAAGCGAGTTTTTTAGTTTTATAAACTATAATTTATTTGATAAGGCGGATTTTGTATGGAAAGTGAGACTTCTCGAACGTATATTTCGACCTACCAGACACGTTACACGCAAATTTGCGAGGGAGAGGGGAGCCGGAAGAGTACATAGTGTCCATTCCAAACTAATGCTATTTAAAACTCTTTAAGTATAAGTTGTGCAGTTGTTAAAAAAAAAAATTAAGTTATAGATTATAGATTTTTTTAGGTTTACTTTTAAGTTATAGAAGGGCATGGGGGGGGGGGATATTTAGTTGAAAATACTGTCATGAAAAACATACTAATTTATTGAAAACTAATAAAGTAGTAAACATTTGAACAAAAAAATAAGGTAATCATTAAAACTATGTAATAATATAATTTGAATCCGTGCAGGATTGAAGGGTAAAAGATCGATTCTTAAAAATCGATTTTCACTTGAAAAAAATCGATCTTTCCAAAATATCGATTTAGATCGTGAATTCCTACTGCAAACTCTATAATTTTTGTAGAGAGTCTCTACTCTAGGTAACAAATCTTTCGATGGGAAAGGAATAAACATTTCTGTACTTGAATAACTCCTGGGGCGCATTCAGAATCTACGCCGGGTGGGTAAAAATTAACTTGTCAATGACGTCACGGCCATAAGAAACAACGGCAGGCCGCACGGTCAGCTGTTTACCCGGGAACACCCGGCGTCGATTCTGAATGCGCCCCTATTATTGCCACCACTGTAACTGCAAACATGCCGTCCTTTGCGTTGAACGTCGTCCATTGTAACAAACTTGAAACAAAATGAACTTTTAAAAGTTAAATAACGATACTAGAAAAACTGCACTCCGTTTCACTTCAAACGTGCTGTTATGCGCTGGCAAAAATGTTTATTAAAAATTATTATTTATTAAAAAACGACTGTCGTGAACTAGTGATGTAAGGATACGTATCCAAAAATCCGTTGGATCCGAATATTAAAAGAATCCGGATTATCCGGAACCGGCCGAGAACTTGAATACGGATTCGGAATCAAAATAAATTCGCATCGGGTGGTTACTAATGCAAAGTGCAAAGAGAAAACGGAATCGGAATCGAGTGTAAGCGAACAACACGGTCTGCGATTTGGCATATTTGATATTGTGCTTTCTCTTTCTAATGACATTTCCTAAAAAAAGATGGCATAGTTATCGGGGTAACGTATCATATGAGATGAGACCCATTGGTTAAACTAGTCCCGCCTCACCCGAACCGAATTCAAACGAGAACGGCGCGACGCGGTGCCTTCTTATCCCTAAACTTCGACTTCGAATGGTATGATACCGATACCGCATCGACCTACCTAGCCGTGTATCCGGATAGAAAATGTTTTAGTCTGTTGCATGCATACGTATACATGATCTGTAACCGCTTTCGCGCGGGTCAAGAAATGGATTCGTATTCGGATAATGGATACGGATATTAGCTGATTCCGATTCCGTATGATTCGGATATCTAATGAATACGGATATTTACAACACTATCGTGAACGCCCTGCTGAATTATAACTACTTTTTTTGCAACAACTTCTATCCTAGCTAAAGTTAGGTTCCATCCGAAAAAGGCGGAGCAGAAGGAGGTAGTTTACTCTTATTTATAATTCTCCAGTCTATCAAATCTATCAAATAACAATATAACAATTTGTCTAGACAGATAATAAAATTTAAAAAAATAAATGTTCCTAATGGCACAGATAATAGCAAAAGCTTTTTCAGCGTCTAGCCGGTACCGAGAATATCAATCCCGAAGGTAAAAAGCTGAATCATTCAAATGCGTTAGCATTTTCTGTATACTGTTTGTTCAGGTTTGCTGGGGTTTGTTCAGGTTTTACCCACTTTTACTTAGTCTTTTTTTATATTGCATTGTTTTGGTAGTGCAATTGATTATGTGTCGTAATTTATGTATAGTCACTAAGGACTCATCAAATCAACAATCGTTCGGCAAAATTCGGGATAAAGATTCTAAGTACCGGCTAGACGCTAGTGGCATATTTAGGCCGTATTGTTAGGTTAATGTAATAAAGTAAATAATAAAAGATTCTTTCTGAATTTTAAAATAATTAGATGTTTGAAACTAGAGAATAAAGACATAAAAATAATGTAATCAAATATTGGATACATATATTATCATTACAATAGTACCTAACACTCCGAAAATTGCTACCGCACTGACCGTTTCACGGTACATTTCAGGGTATCGATGATTTGGAGGCCACCGGTCATCGCGCTTGACAACAAGAAGAGTTACCCTCCTGGTTATTTATTTATTCTTGTGGTTTTAGTTTGTTATCTTCTTAAGTTTAGTTCTGTTTTGTTATTTATTTAAAGACCTGTTTTGCAGACAAAGAAAAAATATATTTATTTACAGGGAAAGAAATGTTTGTGTTCTAATATAGTTTATTTTCAATTTCAAAAAGTACCTACCATGAATCTGAAATAAATTCTGTGAGAATATAATAAACAAGAAGTCCCACTTAATGTCAAAAAGTATTATTATCGTAAATTATCACGAATATACCTGAGTTTAGCCTATAATATATATTGTTCGGTTGTAGAAAAAAATATTGTATTCCCTCATGGGAGTGTCACACTCGCCTACGACGCGTGCAACAAAGTTCTCGTTCGTGAAAAAAGTGTTACTTTACACATTGGTTACATAAATAACTATTGGGGGGAGAGGGGGGCGAAATCTTGAGAACGAAGGATTTGATCTCATGGAATTTATTATTTCTTTTTAGAATTTTGACAGAACTATTAATCCTATCATCTGTCGTTCATGTTGGCAAAATATACAAATTTCATATAGCTTCAGTAAACATCTTGAAGTAGTATCAGGGAAACTATCATACTATCAAACTATGTTTAACAAAATGTTTGTAAATCGGGAAGATTTGCTAGATATATTGGCAAGATGGGATCGGTTAGGTAAGGTATACACTATATTTTTTATTAATTTTACTATTACGGAGGTTGTGCCGATTTGGACGTGGTGACGCAAATAACAGAGTTGCACTCAGGAAACATATATTTTAAATTTTTTATTTATGCATTAGCTTAAGTTGTGTTAATGGAGTTATGAAAACACTATACAAGAGACCGGATTTGAATATTACATTTCAGGAACGGACTCAAATTTTAATAAATTATGACGACGAACTTACGGATGATGATATCCAAATGGATTCTGATTGATTTTTATTCAAAAAATATTTTAATTTTGAATGTTTTTGCTATTTAGTGTATATTTTCACACAATAAGTATGTCTAAATAAATACTTGCATATTTTGAGTAAAAATGCATTTTGATTTCAATACTATAAATTTATGACACAAATAATAACCTGAATTAAAATTTCTAGTATTGTTGTTCAAAAACACCTTAAAACATCTAAATTCATCTTTGGCAAGCAGTAAATACATTATTTAAATAATTTTATTTCATTGGTATTTTTGTCGTCGTAAATAGGCTGTTTCGCCGTGTGTGCGCCGGAGCGCCGCGCGCCGTCTTGACTTTTAAACATTAATATTTATATTAAAAGATAGTATTTGAATCATAATTAATTATTAGTTGTACCAAGTTTCGATCATCCATCACATTGGTTTGCTAAAAATATTTTAAAAGTAACGTTTATTACATAAACGGGGCGCACTTAAAACAAGTTCTTATTTTTTAGGAGCAATAATTCATAAATAGAAACTCACAGCATTTAATATTAATTTCATTTCATTTACCTTTTCTATGAGTTACCTGAGTCCGACCCCGATTTTTGAGTCATGTAATATTGAAATCCGGTCTCTACTAATCACATGCACAGAACACTAGAACTGTAGTTGTCAGAAGGAGTGTCCATATAATAATCGAAATAAATAATTAAAATCTGTTCCAAATGTAAGGGGCTCAAACTATGTCGCATGTCAAGACGGGTAAGAAGATCGCACATTGAAACAAAAACAGATTTGCGTTCCTACACTTACTACGCAGGTTTGACTCGCACTTGTCCGCTTTTTTTGTCTAATAACGCTTTATTGTTTTATTCCCCAAAATGCATGTGTAAATACACTGCCAAAATTTTAATTTATATTGATCATAATCCGGCTCTGGCATCACGTCCAAATCGGCGTTGTATGGTCCCTGCTTTAAGGGACAATTTTTTATATTGTACTGTTTCTTAGCTTTTAGTTTAATTTTTAAATTAGGTTTTGTTTCGTTTCCCAGGTACTCTTAATATCAAGACTGAAATGGAAATTGAAATAAAAAAGGAATGTAAAAAAGAAAGTGAGCCTGAATTATCAGATGTTACGCTCGCAGAAAGACTAATGAGGCTGAAAAGAAATGTTGCTACTGTTAGAAAAGAATATTCATTATATGATGACCATAGTTATGTTAAGCTAACCCCCAATATTGAAAACATGGAGAAAAATAAAGCAGAGGAGAATAGTTGGACACCAAAAACGAAAAGGAAAACTAGAAATTTTGTTAATAAAGACAGTAGTTGTGAAATGCCCATTCTTACATCACATGTGGAAGAAGAAGAATGTCTAAAAGAAATGCCTAAGCTTACACCAAATATCAAAACTTATGTTAAAGATAAAAGTGGTACCAAAGGCCAACCTAAAGGGCAAACATTAAATCTAGCATTCGATAAAAACCAGCAAAAAGAAGCTGCCAAATCATTAGTTGATAAAAATGTCAAAACGGCAACAAATACTAGAAGTAAGGAATGGTTAAGGGCAACTGCAGAAACTGAAGAAGCAGTTCCAGCTATGCAAAGGAAACTACCGATACCAACGGATATGACATATAAAGAAAAATTAAGAGGTTTAAAAAAATATGATAAAGCAACATCTACAAAAGCTGTTAAACATAAGGAACGAATAGACAGCAATGTAAAAAAGGAAAAAGTTTTACATGCTCTCCAAAGTAAGCAAAAGGACAATTCAAAGAACAAAATTCTAAAAATACTTGTAATGGAGAATTCGAGACCCAGAACAAGACTGAGCACTAAAAAAGAAACTGTAGTGGATCCGCTTTCACAGGACTTATTAGTTCTCAGGAGGGAGGAGATCGTTAAGGATAAAAAACAAAAAAGAAAACCAAATGCTAGCTCTCTCGAGTATACGTCAACTCCAAAAATAAGCAGAACTACTTATAAGCCAATTCCATACGTTAATGCTAGCCTTCCCGAGAATACTCCAACTCCAAAAATAAGTAAAATTTCATACAAGTCAAATTATTCTGTTCCGACGGTTTCCACTGCTAATCTTCCTGGACATACTCCAAGTCCAAAAATAAGTAAAAATTCTTTCAACCCGAAGGCTTCTTTTTCAGCTATTGAGAGTTCACCTTCAAAGTCCAATACCGAATACACTTTTGAAATCCTTAATCTTGATAGTGATGTGCAAGTTAAAAGGGAGGTTATAGAAGAAGAAGAGCTGCAAATTAAGAGGGAAATTTTAAGTGAATGCGACTCTGATGATCATTTTTCGGAGAATACAGGATGTAATGCCAATAATCTTGAAGATTTTGATGGTAAGTGATAATTGATTTTTTACATTATTATAGGTTGCTCTTAAACTAAACTAAACTTGGTCCACTCGTACGTAACGCAGCGTATCATCATAAAATGAACCCTTTCACTATAACTGATATTTTCAATAAGGGGACATTATATGTTTCCATAATACAAGTCGACGCAGTTTATTTTGACTTTAGAAAGCGTTTGACCGAGTCGACCAATACATTTTACTACAAAAATTAGAACATTACGGTATTGGAGATCCATTAGTCTCCTGGATTAACAGTTATCTCCGTAATTGAATCCAATACGTTAAAGTCAATAATTACCTTTCAAAAGACATCCTGGTTTATTCTGGTGTACTCCAGGGCTCTCATCTTGGTCATGTGTTGTTCTTGATATTCGTGAACGCTCTATCATACATATTTGAACATTGCTCCTTTCTATTTTTCGCCGATGACCTAAAAATTTATCGCATCGTCTCTGACACGAGTGATTTTGTGCTGTTGCAGGATCAAATAACTAAGTTATTGACATGGTGTGTGAATAATAAAATGGCCCTAAACACAACCAAATGCAAAGTTATATGTTTTTCCAGAAAAAGGTACTTATATCGGGGATAATGTTTATAATTTGATGGCTCTCTCCTACCAAGGATTACACTGGTCCATGATCTTGGTATCATTTTCGATAGGGGATTGAGATTTATTGCCCATATTGACAATGTTACAATGCGACAATGCTGGGAATTCAATGACTTCGAGGTCCTTAAGTTTATATACTACACGCTGGTAGGGAGCCACCTATATTGTTGCATGATATGGGTATTTATATAACACTCATATTAAAAAAATAGAACGCGTACAATCGAAGTTTGTCAAGTTCTTATTGGTTAAACTAAATATGGACAGTTTGATATTGCCGTACCGTATTGGACCTGGAAATACGCAGAATTAAGCTGACCTTGGTCTTTGGCCACAAGCTGCTGAAAATAATGGGATAGACTGCGCGGACCTCATGGCCTTGATAAATTTTAGAGTGCCATATCGCCCTACGAGGCAACTAGAACTATTTTGCTATAGACCCTAGTCGCACTGATATTGGGAAAAACAGTACCATTAACCGAATAATGTCGTACTTAAACATGCTACCATATAATCTGAATCTTAACTGTTCTGTGGTAACTTTTAAAAGTAAAATTAGAAATATCATAGACAATCTCACTATATGATTATATACATTCTTATCCCTTTTTTGAAAAGGGGTAACGAATAGTGGAGAGATATTAATGATTACATTTTGATGTGTTGTATTGTTGGAACGGATACGTTTTGTTCTACCGCATTTGTACTGTTTGAATCGTTTTCTTTGCTCTTTTCGTTTTCTTTCTTTTGTATGTTTTCTACTAATTCTCTGTAATGTACGTGTCTGAATAAATATAATAATATAATTTTTAATATAGAGAAGTAAAAGCCTGTCAAAATCCGGTTGAGTAAACATAATTGACCAAACTAACACCAGTCTAATGGTAATCTACGTAACTTGTTTGAAACATGACACTGGAATTTGTACATTACTTTACAATACCTTTTTGGCACATTTCTTTATTATGTAATGATAGTTTTAATACAAGAATGCCCAATTATAAACGCTTTCAAACACAAACACAATATAAATAATAGATATTTGCGGAAACTATGATCTGAGTATCGCAATCAACGCTAAATATATATGATTCTCTGTTAGTGATAAACATCTTGCACTTCGCCAAATTAACATACAGTGTTGGCACATTTAAAGAAGTTCAGTAAATTAGATGCATTTTAACACTTTTGACCATTTTTAAAAACAACGTTTATGTAAATTAAGACAAATACAAACCTTTCAATTAGTACGAATGAGAATTATCTATGTCTCGGTTATTTAGGCTGAAATGGGCAAATTCTTAAATTTAGTTATTCATTTCTTTGATGACATCGGATATGTCTTGTCCTCGTCATAATGAAAATGATAAAAAGGAACGGTAATCGGTTAATTTAAGAGTTTACCTATAAGTATATATTTAAAAAAAAAATATTGTCTGCATGTGAAATTCTTAATTAAAAATTTCTAAATATTGATTGAGGAGCAATATCATTGTATTTTTATTTTAAAATTATTCAACCGCTAGTTAGTATAGGGTCATGCCTAGTAGATGGCGAGAGTAGGTATTGCGGCGCTAAACTCGGACAGTTTAGGCCTGCAATGCAAATAGAGCGGGTCTGTTTTTAGCTGGTTGCAGCTGGTTTTTTAGCTGTTTTTAGCTGATTTTAGCTGGTTTTAGTTGGTTTTAGCTGTTTTTTAGCCGTTTTTAGCTGGTGTTAGCTGTTTTTGGCCGGTTTTAGCTAAAGAAAAACAGCTAAAAACTGCTAAAACCAGCTAAAACCAGCTAAAAACAGCTAAAACAGCTAAAATCAGCTAAAAACAGCTACAACGAGCTAAAAACAGACCCGCTCTATTTGCATTGCAGGCCTAAACTGTCCGAGTTTAGCGCCGCAATACCTACTGGCGAGCTGCATAAAATGTGTCCATTCCTAAAATCGCTGCAATCGTCAGCGGGGTGGATATCGAACGGCATTCCTATTGGTCCGCCGAGCGTGAGGACGTAAGCATGTTGTCTGAACACCGTCTGGTGATGAAGGGGGACAAAGTGTTTGTGTGTTTTGTGGTATGCACGTTTGAATGTTTCTTTTCGTTCTTATACACAATGTCTACGGATGGGGTTGACAAGATGGATCAACTTTCCAAGATATGACACAAAGTCACTCTATAAAAGTCTGTGCTTGTCAGAAAATAAGAACCACAGTGATAACTGATAACATCTTGATTTTTTGTGTGAGGTGCTCACAAAATGCAAAAATATGATATTGTCTCAAGAATAAATGCACGATATTTATCATTTTACCGCAGAATGTTACAAAAGCTGTTGTTTTACAGTCAATCAGAATCCACAATTGCAAGAGAAAGTTTAATCGGTTAATTGCGAATTAAAAACCTTTGTATACTATTAAATGTGATAAATACTTGCTTTAATTCATAATTTACAAAGTTCCAATTTTCTACTGCACTTGGGTATCTACATAAATCGCATTCTTGCACCCCTAAACGTTACATAATACGTAAATATTATTAGTGGTAAACTTAATTTGGTTTTGAACCCTATCAGACTAATTTAAGAAGCAGTAATCAAAGCAGAAACTAAATAAAAATATTAGATAACAACGGATCGACGAAGAGCATTTTCTAGGTAGCAAAGCAACAAGACACTATAATTTACGACTGATTGTAGCAAAGCAACAAGACACTATAATTTACGACTGATTGACCAATCGCATTATTTCGCGGGCAGGCATCGGCCGCGTGGTTTTGTTTATGCTTGGCGACAGGTTTATTTGACTTTAGTTTAGGTTTGACATTATTATTTAAAACTACCTTCTAGTTCCCAGGAAAAAATATTGATAACAATATGCAAGCGTGTTTGTACAGTTGCCTAAGAAGTAGGGTAGGTAGTAGATTAGTGATGTAGCCGAAGCCAAACTGAAGGGTTGGTGACTCATTCCGCTATCTTAATTCAGGCGCCTATCTGATTGGTCCGCTCTACCGTGATTCCTACCTCTCTGATTGGTCTGCCGAACTCGTGCGTCAGCGTCAGCTCTGTGTTTAGATGATGGACATTAATAATACGATGTACACTATTTTTGCTTTTTATTTCTTAATTTGTGAAAGAAAAAGTTAAAGCCGTTAAATATTAACAAAAGTTAAAGCCATTTAATATTATCAAAATATCGTATCGTCGTTTAGTGAGGTGCATTTTAAATTAGTTCTGTGTATTTAGTCGAAGTTGAAGTATTTATTTTGGTTTAAACAGCTTTTTAGAGTGTTTTATTAAATTTGTGTTATAGGCAGTATTTTAACATTTCTTTCTTTAAAGGTGATGTATTAAAAATATTATTTCTTCAAACTTGTTACATAGGAATATTGTTAAGAGACCTGGCAACACAACAGCCTAGCTCACTGTTCTTTTGTTCTTTATATGGCCATGTGTTTTATTTCCAGTGGTGTGCAGTGATTTAAAATTTTTTTGAGGGGCGATACCTAGCTTATTATCGCGAAGCGCCATTTATGACTATTTTTGCCCAATCTGACTTCAAATCAAAATTTGCCAGTTGCAGTGAATTCCATAACACCCTGTATTTCCCTCATTAGCTGTCAGTCGTTACATACAATAAATAACAATTCACAGTCTAAGTACCAGTTCCCTAATAAAGTTTGTTTAAAAAAATCTTTAGACTGTGAATTAGATGTACAATTTTATTGGCCACGCCTGTACGTGCTACTTCAACTCTTTTGAAGAGGGTAGCATCTTACATCCCCATCCATCCCCAAAATATAAGTTGGTTCTTTAGTGATGATTATGCACATCATAAGGATGGACCTCTAACCGAGACATTGTACTAGCAAATGATGAAATCACTCTGCAGGAGCTCTTTAACGGGAGGTCGAGTTTACACATCCGCAGTATATCCTCCCTGGTATGGAAACAATTATTGTCTCCCTCGCGCATTTTTATACCATCAGTCTTATATTGGATTTTCCCTCATATTTAAAGAACGATTAAATACATCGGGATAACTTGTAGATTTGGAACCCTAAAATGTTGCTAAGACCCCTGTTTCTAAAAGTATTAAATATTTTAGATGAATGTCCCAATCTCGAACATTTCATCAAATCCGAACCGACCGAATCTTTTGTAATGGACTTAGACGAGGAAGAACCACCCGAGTTGGAATTTCAAGGACCATGTAATGTACCGGTTCCTATCCCATGTTTTACTATCCAGAACACTTTTACTGTTGATGAGAAACGTCACCTTATTAATACGGTAGATGAAAAAAGAGGTTTGCTCAATACGCTTGACGAAAAAACTACTTTGGTCAGATCAACAGTTGACGATACAAGAAGTGCTGTAAATGGTACAGATGACAAAAGGAATGTTGTAGCACCGTCTGCAGTTAAAAGGTCTTCTTTCCTTACTTCTAAAAGTAATTTATCAAACTCCAATACTGACAAACCAGAACAAAAGACATTGTTCATAAAGGTAAGATCATTTTTAAATTTAAGACTATATAAATACTAGCTTATGAACCAATGGAAAATCAGTTTGTTTCAGAGTGCCGTATATTTCGGATTATTACTTCTTATAATAATAATAATAATAATAATAATAACAATAATTTCTTTATTTCTCAATCGCAAAGGAAATATAACAAAAAAATGAGAAATTCCAAAGTAACTGTGGAGTGCTTCAAAGATTCATAGCTTTCATAGTTTCGGATTTTAGTTCAATATTAAAGTTAAATTAGGGGCAGCTTATACTCCAGATGGAGGGAGAGGTTGCCAAGGTACTGTTCCCCCTTTTGGGGTAACCAGTGCCTGGGAAATTTCAGCTTTATAGGCCTTTGGGTTGTTCAGATATTTTTTACCGGAAGTCGGATCCCAATTGGTAGGATAGGATAGGATAAGAATTTTGACAATTAAAACGACCTATGGGGCGTTTTATATCAAGTGTGCCCCCTTGAAAAAAGGTCTTGCAAAATCAAAATTTAGTTTTGATTCATTAAATTTGCATGCAAGTACGATGTTTTCAGCAATTAAAATGAAAAAAAAATATTAAGCCCAAAATCACAGGCCCCTCAAATTTAAGCCACTCGTGGACTATGGTAATATTCATGATTATTTGACATTACAACTTTTTTTTAAATTTTGTGAAATGCGTTTCCGATAGATTTTTCCCGAGCTTTCTAATAAAAATATTTTTGCGAAGAGTTGCAGAAAGTGGGTGAAAAATCGTTTTTAAACTTTGAAATGTAAAAATTTCAAAATTGGACCATGTTGGGGAAACCCAACCGTTTGTTTAATTCTATAACTATTTGTATTCTAAATAATCCCCTTCAAATAAACAAGCTCAAACTGGTCTCCTTGGTAAATTTAACTTGCATAAAAACACGCAGTCATCGGCAAAACACAAAGACCATTTCGGCCAAAATATCAAAAGAAAAACCTTTCCTTTAATTTAGTTCTAAACGGCACGTTGTCGGCGAACTTCAAAGGCCTAGTTTCCTTTGAAGTTCTCTTATCTCTTGCTGTAGAGTTCTAAAAATATAGTCTGTTAAACGTATAATAACAGGCCAGTATCCATGACAACAAATATCAACCCCTTTACGTGTCTTAGGCGTACCGGGTACAAGCTCGGCCTCTTCCTATTTTCTAGTGGTCGGAGTAGTATTTCCGTCATTGCAGTTTTAACTGCAATTGGCCGGACTCGTGGAGGATAGTCTCCGAAAGGTGGTGCTTTCCAGTTCAACTTGGCCCCCGTCGGGAACGAAGTGGTAGTTGACTAGACAACTCAAAGAAAGCCTGTTGTGCCCCGGACACAAAAATAAAAGTCGGTCAAGTGCGTAACCAGTAATCACACAAGTTCAGTGTGCAACCAAAGTGCGGAAAAAACTTCCCCCTTTTTCTCTTGTCCTATAATTCAGTGCGGGAAAAACTCCCCTTTTCTCTTAGGCATAGTCCTACAATTCAGGGCGGGAAAAACTCCCCTTTTCTCTTAGGCATAGTCCTGTATTTCATTTTATAAAATAAGGAAAATCAGTATAAATGCATAACGATAACATCTCGTAATAACAGAATATCAACAACACACGTCATTCCTTTACTAGTGTAAAGATTAATATTTGCGCATACCTTTAACCAAGAAGTAAAATAAATCCACATTGTTTAGTGAAATAGATGTCTTTTACTTCCAACAAGTCGCAGCTGCCAGAGATTGCGCATTCGGATGGAGCTGAACCAGCCTCCTAAGGAAATATTTTACAGTAAGGTGGAGGTAGGGTTTAAATAGAGCCTTATCCATCCATACCATTTAAAAAAAATTAGCCTTAAAGATAGTAAATTTATGGGCCTAGGTCGAATTCGAAGCAAAAAATCCTGTTTTTTCCTGTTAGCGCGCCAGAAGTCCCCTGGACGTCGTATAAACATTTATGCTAAACGGGATATTTCTCTAAAGCATTTGCAGTTGCGTTTTTCTCCTTCGGTAATAATGCTAAAAAGTTTTTTTGTTTCATTTTGAAGGTAATTCTCTCCACTTCTTGAATATTATATTAAATTTAGTCCAGTATTACTTTCCATCATTGAAATTGCGTCGAATTCAAATGTATACTTTCACGCGCTTACAGCGCTGTAACCGAGCTATTATCATTATCAGTTAGTATTAGAGAATATGCATATAACCCAAATAAATCTGAAATATATATTTTTTATATTCTCTACATAAATTACGTAAATGTTTATGGCCGTTGCTGTTATCCATTTATTTTGGTCTTTATTAACAAAAAAAGGATCTTGTACTGCAAATGTTCGCCCGAATTTCGAAACTTGTAAACGTGATCCCATTGGCTGTATCGTTAAAAGTGTTTTTATGACTCGTAATGAGCACATGGTAAATTCCAGTGTTGTAGGGTCATCGAAAAATCAATAAAAATGATATTTAATTCGTAACTCATCCAATGAAATATCCCTACACTTAAAGTAGAAGGCCCCTAAAATGCTATTTATGTATATTTCAAGCCGAAATCGGTCCAGGAACCTTTCAATTTTGCGACAAAACCTGGCATTTTTGCGTAATTTTTACACATCATAATATTTCCATAATTTCGAGTAAATAAACTGCAGTTCTTTGTTTTCATGGCAATTCGAAAATGCAAGAGTTTTCAAATTTGGCATGTCCCCGGTGCAAATAAACCTATTTATTTATAACTTTAACGAAAAAATAAGCGATTTAAATTAGTGAAGGTATTCTTAGATAATTAACGGATAAAATAAACCCAAAAAGAATCACTAAATATTTATGACTCGTCATGAGTACATGGCGAATTACAATGTTGTATGGTCATCGAAAAATCAATAAAATGTCATTTAATGCGTAACTCATCCAATGAAATATTCCTGCACTTAAAGTAGAAGGTTCCTAAAATCTTTTTCATGTATATTTCAAACCTATTTTTTCTTCTGAAATTTTGATTCATTTTGAAGATTCATTCTTTCCGATTCTATACATTTGTCTAACTTTTGCGACGAGCGGTTTAAAGAAAAAGAACGAGAAAAATTTCTTTGGGTACTGAATACTGCTCTTAAAGAATATGTTACTTTGCAGGTTAAACAGGATTTATTTAAAAATATGGTCAAGTCGAAAACTCAGGAAAAAATAGTTTCTCCACAATTTGGCAGAAGTTTGGTTATCAATGTAACAAAATCTGATAAAAAAGCTATGCTAGTGTTCAAGGAAGACAAAAAAGAAGAAAGTAATTCCGCTTCTAGTAATGCAAATACAGAATCCCATGCTGGAACAAGGTAAGTCACAATTTTTGTTGAAACTTTATACAGTTTTATATAATAAATTCTTTACCTAGATTTTTTGATTGTTTTAATTTAAAATCGTCAAAGGGGATAGCTCAAACTCCTTTAAAACATTCAATAATGATTCCAAAAATTTGTTTTGCTTATTTTTCAAAAATTTCATTTTCTTTCTTGCTAAACTGCCTTTATGAAATAAACTTACCGTATTAAGACTGCTTAGCTTTCCATTTGAGATGTGGAGGGCAAAAAAAGTAAAAAAATCGAAATTTAATCGGCGATTGCTCCCTTCCTATAGAGAATGAAGACACTAGAAAATATGGATATCACGTATTTCAACGAGCTCTTTCCGACGACGTATATGGGATTTTAATTTGAACCATTTAGACCCCACAAAAAAACCGTGAAATATTTGGGTCAAAAATCGAAATTTCCAGTTTTTCCCAAAGATATATCTACATTTTCCAGTGATTTTAGGTTTGGGTAAATGCATTTCAAAAAGAAAATAGCTCATGAATCCGTTTTTTGATCCGTTTTCGAGTTATTAGGTACCAGAGAGGGGCCTGCAAATGGCATTTTTCGACCTAAGGAAATTCAAAACAATTACTTGCCATTTTCCGATCCTCACCAGTTTCAATAGAGTTCTGAAGCTCCGGGTCCTTTACAACCTCCGAAAATTCACATCGATTTAATTCACTTTTGCGACCTGTACCAGATTTCAACGGATATCGTGGAAATTTCGACTTTGGCGTTTAATAGCTCCAAAACGAAACATCCTGTATAACTGAATTTTTTACCGAAGCTAGTTGCACTATTTCTATATCAACCCAAAAAATTTGATTGCTCTCCCTCTGACTGTTTCCGAGAAAAACAAACCTGTTCGACTTTAGGTTAAGCTGTACTTTAACCTGTAGATTCACACTTATTTTTGCTGATCTTCTGACGTTATTATGCACTAAGGACAAATGGCTGATTTTTAAATTGTAATAAGTTATACCGAAAAATAAACATTTTTTGTAGCTAAATTATCCTTATACTTGAGATTTACAGAAAATAATGTATAACTAAATAATAATTTTTAAAAGTATTTGTAAGTTTTTTCTCAAACAATAAAGAAGTTGCATTAAAACGTTTAATCAAAAGCTACGAAAGACGCAATTAAGTCCAAGCACGCACTGCAATTTTTAATTCGCGCGGTTGTTGCGATTTAAATGCGTCCAAAACAGGTTTACGCTAATACCTTCACTTATAGGTCTTTCGAACTGTTGCGCAACAATCGCGCGACTAAAAATCGCACTGCGCGCTTGAACTGAGAGATGTAGTAGATAATTACTAACTTCATAACATCTGAAAGTAAGTTTTTATACTTAAATAATGAGACATAAATTGTTATTTATTAATTAAAATGACATGGGCAAACCCCTCCGTTTGTATTGCTGCACAAAGCTATTCTTACAGAACTGGTGACGTCACAAACCTGCGCTACGTTGCACTTATTTCAAATAAGTGCAACACAAACACACAAACCTAAAATTTGAAAGGCGAACTCCCTTTGTATAGACGCCGATTTAAAACGCTTAAAGAAACTTATATGCGGAAAATGACTCCTAGGTTATGACAAGTGGCATTAAAACTTTATTCCTTTCATTTTTTTTAATGTTAAAAGTAAACCTCAGTTCAAAAACGTAAAGAAGCTCTTACATTCATAACCTCAAACCAAAAACATCACAGCTGATAGCATATATCATTAATGTTATCTAGATGCACCCAAACGAATAGCAAGACATGCTTATAGCAGTAAGAAGTCACGTGATTTAAACAGTTTTAAAGCTCCTGAGCGCGGAACAACAGACCAACAAACTTGGCCAATCAACTACGCTTGGACTTCACACGGTGCGCCAACCCGAGACTGCTAACGCAGTTCTAATGCTAACGCACAACTTAGGCTTGTGACGGGTCTAGTAACGGACCAGTATCAAGACTAGGGCGTAAACCAGTATTGGCAGGTGAAATTTTATACCATCCCCAGATTATATTCCAAAAATTCCTAGAAAAGGACAAAAAATCCCTAGCCATCTCGCAAATAATATAATTATATGAAAAAATTCATAGTCCCAAGGCGCAAGCACCGCAAGCAAAATAAGGCAAGAATTCATTAAAGTTAAATCTATTAACAATTTTATCCTAGAGTTTTCCTTAATTTCCGTAAACTCGAAACTGAGAACAGAGTCACAGAGAACTTGAGTTTAAGAAAACTGAAAAAACGCTTGGGGTATATTTATACCTTCCGGTGGAGATGATACAAAATACTAGGAACAGGTACCTTGTAACAGGTATGAGCGCATAACAGATAGGTATAGGTATCGATATTACCAAAAATACTAGGTTCAGCTGTACGCGTATTTTTTACTGTACTTTCATTTTTTGTTTTTTTGTCGGTGTATAGATGATGATAATAATGCCGGTCTTTGAACATTTTTTATTTAAAAAAAATATGTAAGGTGTTTTTTTAAACCGTTGTAATTTGAAAACAATGTAAAATCGGATTACAACTTTTGGGTTTTGTTGACCTATATTTACGTGTAGAATACAGTCCTAAAGTTTGGTGCGTTCCTTCCGATTCACCCTGTATATAGCCGACAAAGAGCAATTTAGAGCAATAAATAATTTATTTTGTTACCTAATAATTATTTTAGTTGCATGATATACTATATATTTTGTAATGTAATTAAATTCATGTTTTTTTGAAATGTATTTTGAATTGTACTTTTTACTGTACTAGGTAAAAATAACAGGCATTTGGAACAGGTATGAACTTGAAACTGGAACATAACGTACCTGTTAGCGGAAAATACTGGTTTGTATCAACTCTACCTTCCGGCGACTGACTTTTTAGTAATGCGGGGATTTACTCACTGTTTCGAGCATTAACATACTTACGATCCTATAAGTGTGTAAATCCCCGAAATGCTAACCACAATTTAAAAAATAATTCCGCTCCAAACATGATATATACTATTTCTTTTCTTCTTAAAACTTCACGCAATCACAGATAGATGGCTTGCTCTTCAAAGTTATAAAAAAAACTATTATAACATTAGATTACACAAACCTTTTTTTATGATTTCTCAACATTAATGAAAAAAACTGAAAAAGATTTCTTTAATTAACTGAAAAAAATTAGTTTTTTGCCGAATTTTCCCTAAATTTTAGAACAAAATCCCTTTTCCCCTTTCGCACATCGAAAATCCCTAGATTCGGGATAAATCCCTAGACCTGGTAACGCTGGTGTAGACCGCCCAATCCCCCCGCTCCCTTCCCCCGAGGGACCTATAATGTCGGCGCTTTCATCATTGTCATGCACTGAAAATTTCTTGTTTTTAGACCCTGTATTTGGAAAGATATCACACTTCTTCGGACTGATGATCGAGAACAGACCGCCCTTCGTATCTTTATCGCTACATTTTAACCCAAAGGTCTTCCCACTTCCATTTTTTTTTCAGATTTTGTTAAAGTGGTGTTTCCTAAGTAATTTAAGCCGAAAATGATAATCCTAGATCAATAGTTCGAAAAGAAAACTTGATTTTAATATTTTTTTTTAGGTTAAGCAGCTTTATTTTATGAAGAAAAAATAGTATCAAAATTTTTTAAGGCGTATAATCTTCTTTCAAGTCCTGACAACGATATCTTCTTAGTGGAAATATTTCATATTTTTAAATAGCTTTGATAATCCTGAAAAAAAAAGATGAAAAAATGAGTTTTTCGTCAGTTTTTGGTACTTATCTCTTAAATGGCACGTTCAGATACGATGGTCGTTGGCGGTTTATATTAAACCCCTGCGCCAATTATGTAATGCAGAGGAGACAATCATCATTGGCTGCGGTAAAGGGGATGTTCAAACCTCAACCTTCTAATCGATCAATCAACCTTCAATGGGTTTTACATTATTTCACCACGCTTATATATATATATATATATATATATATATATATATATATATATATATATATATATATATATATATATATTAGGGTGCTTTTTTTTCGACTATTTTTGTTTTTTTCGGTCCCATCGTGAAATTTTGTTGGAAATACCAAAAACAAAATTGCCTGAACGTTTGAGCCCTTAATATTAATATTAAGTCCTAGACCAAGGCGTGTAAAGATTTCCCATTGAAAATACACGAAAACTCTGATTTTTTATCTTTAAATTTCTATAGCTCAGCGGCATTTTATGGCATCGCTTTGACCATAGACAAGTATTTCTCAGAATTGAACGCTCTACAAAAATGCCCATTGCGGCAAAGTCGTAACTCACACCGGCGAGGTAGTACGGGCCACTAAACCTGATTTTTCGCATTTATCTCGCAAACTAAAAGCGACACAGAAAAAAATGTATAAAACAAACTTGTAGGAACTTCAATTTTGTACAAAAAAGGTCCTTAGTACTGAGTCGCTAACATCAATATTTCTGGAGATAACTATCTATAAAGTTTTTGTAATTTCAAATTTTTATCGAAAATCACGTTAAATTATAAAAATATCGTTCGTTCATTATCCATCACTCGACCATCATTTATCCATCAAGCGACTCAGTACTAAGGACCTTTTTTGTAGAAAATTGAATTTCCTACAAGTTTGTTTTATACATTTTTTTCTGTATCTCTTGTCGTTTGCGAGATAAATGCGAAAAATCAGGTTTAGTGGCCCGTACTACCTCGCCAGTGTGAGTTACGACTTTGCCGGAATGGGCATTTTTGTAGAGCGTTCAATTCTGAGAAATACTTGTCTATGGTCAAGGCAATGCCATAAAATGCCGATGAGCTATAGAAATTTAAAGATAAAAAATCAGAGCTTTCGTGTATTTTCAATGGGAAATCTTTACACGCCTTGGTCTAGGACTTAATATGAATATTAAGGGCTCAAACGTTCAGGCAATTTTGTTTTTGGTATTTCCAACAAAATTTCACGAAAAAAAAAATAGGTTTTGTCTAGTTCTAAATTAAAAAAATCTATGTAATTGTATCACTAAAACACAAATATCAACTTAAATTTTAATTTACCCTATTTATTTTTCAGCTCGAAACATTCCGACGACCAAAGTACTATGGTTAATATTTACTCATCTCTTGATAGTATAGAAATTAGTAAAAAAAAGCCCTATTTCTGCCAGATGTGTGATTTTGCTACCATATATTACAAAGCTGCGAAAAGCCATCTTGCCCTGCATATGACAAATTCCTTACACCTATATCATTGCGAAATGTGCACATTTGCGTCCCCAAGAAAGACACGCGTGATGGAGCATATGTTCAGAGTACATCCTGGAGAGCAGCGTAAGTACATTATTATTTTTACCTATAGTTATAGTCATAGGATTTGCTTAACGTTTTTGTATGTATGTACGTGTGTATGTGACTAAGATTTTTTCATAAGAAGCCTTATATCGGTTTATTAAACTTTACTTAGTCAGCGAGAAGCCAGCGAGTCTCACTAAAACAGATCTTTGGCCTTGGCGAAATTAAAGAAGAAAATTATTTACTTATTCCATAATTCATTATGTGGGTAGAATTTGTCAAAAAGATAAAATTTATGATATATATATATATATATATATATATATATATATATATATATATATATATATATATATATATATATATACAGGGTATTTCACTTAAAACTCCCAATGTCTATAACTAAAAAACAAAGTGAGATAATTAATTTCTGTTAAAAGCTGTCGGTAGTAGGGGTCAGTCGCCGTTAACAAGGTTAAAAAATAAATCGACGCCTATCGCAAGTTGGGCGTCGCGACGCTACAAAAATATAAATCGATTGCAGGAACTTTGAAAATAATAAATTCAAAAAGTACGTTAAATTCTAAGACTTTTTTGTCTCTTGCACAAATTTCATAACTCTACTGGTTTTTGCAATATAGCGGCTTAATTTATCACGAATTTAATTATTTTAATGGCATATTTCCTACATTATCTAAAAATAATAGAAAACTGTCTCTTAGAAACCTTCTTTATTTCATTGCAATTTATAGTAAGAATACTGGTTTAAGGTTTCGGCCTCATAAATCCGTCATCAAGTTATATTTCAAATAGTATCATAATATTTTGTACCTACATTACTGGCTACAACTTCTTAGTCTTGCGTTACTTTATGCATTTGTCGAAGTTGACGTTGCAAAAAGAATCGATAATACATTTTAATAAATTATTTTTTATTACAATTATGTGAAATATTTACATTTGTTCAAAATTTCTTCCTTCGACTTGAATACACTTGTCAAACTTATCTAATAATTTTCTATGTGTAACTTCTAAAAGAGTTCTTCTTGTAATTGAAGCGCATGCAGCTATAATTTTGTTTATAAGATCCGCCATATCTTCAATAGGTTCTTCATAAACTAAGTCTTTTAAGTGGCCCCAAAGAAAGTAGTCCAGCGGCGTAATATCAGGGGACCTTGCTGGCCATTCCAGTGGTCCATTAGTTCCAATCCATCGTTGATGATATTGTGCGTTTAAATGTTCTGATATAATTGCCGCATTGTGGGCAGGAGCCCCATCCTGTTGCAGCCACATATTTTGCCTTATTTCTAAAGGCACCTCTTCTAACAGATCAGGAAGAATATTTTGGAGAAACTCCAAATAACGATGAGCAGTTAGGGTACCTTCATAAAAGTAGGGTCCGATGAGGTGTTCATTTATTATACCGCACCATACATTTATGCTAAAAACGCGCTGATTTCCTCTTTGTTTAATCCAACGGGGATGGTTTTGAGCCCAATAGCGGCAATTCTGTCTGTTAATTATACCATTGTTTTGAAATCGGCTCTCGTCGCTCCATAAAATTTTCGATAAAATATCTTGGTCTTGACTGTAAATATCAGCAAACCTGGCAAGAAAATTCATTCTCCTCTCATAATCTTCTGGTTCTAATTTCTGCACTAGTTTTGTTTTATAAGGATGAAAAGAATTCTCTTTTAATATTCTAGAAGACGAACTTTTGGAAACGCCAGTACTTTCTTTTATCTTTTGTAAAGAAGTAAGTGGAACATTATCTACCTCTTGTAAAACGCGAGCAACGTTTACATTTGTTCTTACTGTTTTTCTCCTTCTGCGTTTTTGCTTTACAAACGAACCATATTCCCTCAGATTATTAAATAGGTTTATAAAAGTTTTACGATCTGGGACTGTTCTGTTCGGAAAACGATGTACGTAAATTCTTTGAGCTTCTAAGCAATTTTGTCGAGCTTCTCCGTAAATCAGCAACATGTCTAATTTTTCGTTATTGGTAAATTGAACCATGTTTGTGCTACAAAGTATAAACAGCAAAAAATCTGACTTCTAAATTAACGTTTTGACATGTATGTCTATTTTCTTAAACAATGTTGTGAGCCTGCTATGAAATAAACCAACATTTTACTTTTTGTTTTCAAAGCCTACTTTTTAAGAATAAAACAACTTAAAAAGAACTATAATCAAGTATTAATTTCAGAAATATGATGAATTAGTATTTTTTTGACGAGAAAACAAAAAATATTTATGAGGGAAGGGTTCTAAAATATAATTTCATATTTTTCTAGATAAACATTGACAAATACATGAAGTTATCCATACTTAAACTAAAACTAAGAAGTTGTAGCCAGTAATGTAGGTACAAAATATTATGATACTATTTGAAATATAACTTGATGACGGATTTATGAAGCCGAAACCTTAAACTAGTATTCTTACTATAAATTGCAATGAAATAAAAAAGGTTTCTAAGAGACAGTTTTCTATAATTTTTAGATATTGTAGGAAATAGGCCATTAAAATAATTAAATTCGTGATAAATTAAGCCGCTATATTGCAAAAACCAGTAGAGTTATGAAATTTGTGCAAGAGACAAAAAAGTCTTAGAATTTAACGTACTTTTTGAATTTATCATTTTCAAAGTTCCTGCAATCGATTTATATTTTTGCAGCGTCGCGACGCCCAACTTGCGATAGGCGTCGATTTATTTTTTAATCTTGTTAACGGCTACTGACCCCTACTACCGACAGCTTTTAACAGAAATTAATTATCTCACTTAGTTTTTTAGTTATAGACGTTGGGAGTTTTAAGTGAAATACCCTGTATATATATATATATATATATATATATATATATATATATATATATATATATATATATATATATATATATATATATATATATATATATATATATATATATATATATATATATATATATATGGTATTCCATATTTGGTCACTTTACTCTCTCTCTCTCTCTCTCTATATATATATATATATATATATATATATATATATATATATAT
This sequence comes from Philopedon plagiatum, assembly GCA_963971165.1. NCBI lineage: Eukaryota > Metazoa > Arthropoda > Insecta > Coleoptera > Curculionidae > Philopedon > Philopedon plagiatum. The sequence goes on along the minus strand of OZ020192.1, from coordinate 20,941,122 downwards.
ATATATATATATATATATATATATATAGAGAGAGAGAGAGAGAGAGAGAGAGAGAGTAAAGTGACCAAATATGGAATACCATTTTGTTATTTATGTTTAAAATTTTTCTTTTGTGCAAAAATGGTTTGTTATATTACTAAAACCTTTTATTAAGGATCATCTGAAAATACTTTTGGGATTATAAGGGATTATATTTCTTATAACAGAAATTATGAGCTAATAAATAAAAAGTTGCATATTTCTGTGTTATATTTTTGATCCTAATATGGAATACCTTATTAAATAAATAAAATATGTTAAATAAACGTTTATTTAATCCTAAAAAATAATAGTATATACAAACACATCAACCAGAAAACTAACACATACACATCTGCTTTCAAAGAAAATATAAAATCTAAGCAAATTTAAAGAAAAATATTAAGTAAAGCAACTGAAAAACGACTTTCTTACAAACAAAAAGAGACTTTAAATGTGCAAGGCACAAACACAAGTTATTTGCAAAAGTCACAAACAAAATGCTCGCTCAGTGCACCTGAGAATTCTTCGTGTGCCCAGTGACTGCACAATATACACTGGATCCAGATTTCTCAGGTTTGCTCAGGTGTATTCCATATTTGGCACTAACCTCACATTAAATTGAACCTTGTTTTTTTTGCTAAAAACATAAAATTAACGATTAACCATGCCAACAATAAAAATCAATGAAATGCGAGGATAGGCATGCAATCAAAGGAATTCAATTAAACTGAGACATTGTTTTGTTTAATTAATGTTCATATAGTGGAGGTGGTGATTTTTGAATTTACTGTGACTGAAAGGGTATCTACTCCTTGCCTGGTTCATAATTTTAGTGTGTTACGGCGACGGATGGGTAAGCACAACCAAGATGTACTTAAAATAACAAAAAACGAGAACACATTAACTTGTGAACGTTCTCCTTTGAATAACTACATCTATTCTGCATATTTTTGGTCGGCTAACTCTCACTCCTGTCGTTTGTCACTGTTGTCAGTTGTCAGCCATGTTATTTCCGGCAATTTGACAGCACTTTTAGTAACGTTATTGATTTTGAATAAATTTTTAAAAATCGATAATCATCTTGTATTTGAAAAGAAGTATTTCTAGTTGTTGTGTTACTTTTTTATACTGTCTGACATTGTTAACAAGTCAGTGACCTTATTTTGTAACTTTTAGTTATTTTAAATGTTATGTTTTACACTTTTAAATTGTACAAATATGAGGTTATGTTTCCACATACCTGTTGCAATGACCAACTGAAGGAGCTTTAATGCTGTATTCTAGTAGGTGTTACCGACTGTAGCCATTAGAAAGACTTGTAACAGAATTTTCTCTTGTTTTGTAGTCCTGATGAAGTCTATAATCATAGACGAAAGCTTGAACGTGGAATAAATAGCAATGCTTTAGAAGCGCCCAATATCTTTTATTGCTTCCTCCTTTAACCACAGGGGTATTCCCATAGTTATATACTGTAACTTATATATATATATATATATATATATATATATATATATATATATATATATATATATATATATATATATATATATATATATATATATATAATTAGACTGTTTCAAAAAAATTTACTATTTTTTTTTCTTCTTAAATATATCGAAAATATTGTTGGAAACGCCGAAAAAAAAATACTGGTAAAGTTTGAGCCCTTAATATTAAGTTTAAGGGGTGCCGCATCGCAAATTTCAATTTCCCATTTGATTAACATGGGAAAATTTTGTTTTCAAACTTTGGAATTTTCTAGCTCGTTAACGTCTCGTCATATTTATGTGCCCATAACACATTTGTGTAGCGTATTTACTGCTCTACAAACAAGGTTCTAAGTAATTTTTTCATAAACTCACTCCTACAAAAGTAATTCAAGGTTATAGTTGAATTCATAATAATTTTTTACAATTTTGTCAATTTTACGACAAAATTATCAACTTTTTTGAAAAATGTTTTCATACCTTTTTCGTAGATCTTTTCATTTTCTACAAATTATCTTTTATAAATTTTCAAAAATTTCGTAAGTTTTGCGAGATATCTCCAAACTCCAAAAACTGAATAATTTTAATTTTATATTCTAATGAATTACGATTATGTCCGAAAATTTATATTATAGTGGAGATAACTCGCAAAGCTTACGAAATTGTTGAAAATTTATAAAAAGATAATTTGTAGACAATGAAAAGATCTAAAAAAAAAGGTTTGATGACATTTTTCGAAAAAGTCGATAATTTTGTCGTAAAATTGAAAAATTGTAAAAAATTATTATGAATTCAACTATAACCTTGAATTACTTTTGTAGGGGTGAGTTTATGAAAAAATTACTTGGAACCTTGTTTGTAGAGCAGTAAATACTCTACACAAATGTGTTATGGGCACATAAATATGACGAGCCGTTAACGAGCTAGAAAATTCCAAAGTTTGAAAACAAAATTTTCCCATATTAATCAAATGGGAAATTGAAATTTGCGATGCGGCACCCCTTAAATTTAATATTAAGGGCTCAAACTTTACCACTATTTTCTTTTCGGCGTTTCCAACAATATTTTTGATATATTTAAGAAGAAAAAATAGTCAATTTTTTTGAAACAATCTATATATATATATATATATATATATATATATATATATATATATATATATATATATATATATATATATATATATATACAGTGACCGGCAAAAAGTTCGCAACATATGGGAAAAATTTTTATTAGGAGAGTATCGGAAAAACTTTCTCAGGGGATCGGTTCTGCATGTCCGATAACCTAAAAATCGATTTTGACATACGTCACGTGACCACTGGTATAGCGTCAAATTAAAAAAAAAATTGTTAATTTACAAAAAGTGAGGTTAGTTGACGAGATATCAAAAAAAGTTATTTGAAAAAATTGCTTAGAATTAAATTCTAGGTCCTTGTGCAAAATTTTAAGAGTTTATTTAAAAAAATTGGAAAACTCAATTTTTTTTAAATATTTTTTTATTGATTTACAAATTTCCGGTTTTTTTCGTTTAGATAGCTTGGCTAATGTAAAGCCCATGTATCTGGATGAAAATAAACGAATGTAGTAGTTTTTTCTACAATTGACAGGACAAAATTAAAAAAAACAGGGTTTCGCCGGACGCTAGCTGTTGCAATGATTTGTATCTAGCAGCAGTGTCAAAATTTTAGAGACATTTCAATGAGATTACATTGAGAAAACCTTAATCGTCTTAAATATATCTGAAGTTCGACTTTTTGTAAAGTTAAGGGAATTAAAATAGATAATAAACAAAAAATTACCTGTTTATTTAATCGAAATTTTATAAACGAAAACCAATGTAAGAAAAACTTAAAAGTAGTCAAATTCTGTACTAACAACACAAAAAATCATTGTTTTTCCTTGGGTGCACAAAATTTAAAACTCAGTATGACCACCATTTCTCTCCATACATACTGTTGTTCTCGAGCGCAACTCTCGATTAACATTTCGGAGCATTTTACGATTTATTTGCAATACACAATTTATAATGACATTCTCTAAATTTTGTATATTCCTAAAGGGTCGATGTTTGTACACAGGGTTCTTTAGGTATCCCCACATAAAAAAATCTAACGGAGTCAGATCTACAATTCTACAATTGACAGGACAAAATCGAAAAAATAGGTGTTCGCCGGACGCTCGCTGTTGCAATGGTTTGAATCTAATGAAATGACTGTATCAAGATTTTATTAAGATTTTTCGCACATAAATTTAACAACCAGGTCTATTTAGTTGTACTTAAAACTACCAAAGCAGGCTCTGAAATTAAAACAACCAAATAATCTAGTAGGTTAAAAACAACAGAAAAATGTCAAACAAATTATAATTTGTTTGATTTCAACCTATGTCATTGGTTTATGTCTCGCATCTTACTAAGTTTGATATTTTACATAAGTTTATTAATATTTTATTCCTTAAAATGGCACCCACACTACTTCTTCAGGAAAAGATAGAAATTATTTTAATTTCTGGAGATAATTACAAAAGCCATAGAGAAACAGCAGCAATTTTTAATGAGAGGCACCCCGATAAATCCCTCCATTATTCCACAGTATCTCGTCTAGTCAATAAATTTAAAGAAACGGGATCGGTAGAAAATCAGTATAAAGTTTCCCATGAAAAACCGGTAACAGGTGACGAAGGTTCTCTGGATGTGTGTTTGTCGATCACAGAAACACCCCAATTAGCAGTTAGTCAAATATCGGAGATCACTAACATTCACGAAAGATCTGTGCGGAGGATATTAAAAAGAAACAAATTTCATCCGTACAAACCTAAATTTGTACAAGTATTAAAAGATAGGGATTATGACGCCCGCTTCGATTTTTGTGCCTGGTTCCAGGGTATGATTGAGGAAGATTTTAATTTCCCAAAGAACGTTCTTTTCTCGGATGAAGCTACATTTACCTCTAACGGAACCGTCAGTTCACAAAACTGTAGATGGTGGGCCACCGAAAACCCAGACTTTGTAATTCAGAGTAAAGACCAATATAGTTTTAAGGTTAATGTGTGGTGCGGAATTTTCAACCTCAGAATAGTGGGACCTTTTTTCTTTAGAGACAATTTAAATTCAGAACGATATTTAGAATTTCTACAAACTGAGATATCTGACTTTTTAGACAATTTGTCATTAGCCGAAAGAAGAAATTTATACTTTCAACAAGACGGAGCTAGCATTCATTCCACAAATGAGGTGAAGAGATGGCTGGATCAAGAATTTGGAAACCAGTGGATAGGACGGTTTTCTGAAAATCCGTGGCCTGCGAGATCACCAGATCTGACTCCGTTAGATTTCTTTATGTGGGGATACCTAAAGAACTCTGTGTACAAACATCGACCCTTTAGGAATATACAAAATTTACAGAATGTCATTAGAAATTGTGTATTGCAAATAAATCGTAAAATGCTCCGAAATGTTAATCGAGAGTTGCGCTCGAGAACAATAGTATGTATGGAGAGAAATGGTGGTCATACTGAGTTTTAAATTTTGTGCACCCAAGGAAAAACAATGATTTTTTATGTTGTTAGTACAGAATTTGACTACTTTTAAGTTTTTCTTACATTGGTTTTCGTTTATGAAATTTCGATTAAATAAACAGGTAATTTTTTGTTTATTATCTATTTTACTCCCCTTAACTTTACAAAAAGTCGAACTTCAGATATATTTAAGACGATTAAGGTTTTCTCAATGTAATCTCATTGAAATGTCTCTAAAATTTTGACACTGCTGCTAGATACAAATCTAGCACAAGGACCTAGAATTTAATTCTAAGCAATTTTTTCAAATAACTTTTTTTGATATCTCGTCAACTAACCTCACTTTTTGTAAATTAACAATTTTTTTTTTAATTTGACGCTATACCAGTGGTCACGTGACGTATGTCAAAATCGATTTTTAGGTTATCGGACATGCAGAACCGATCCCCCGGAAAAGTTTTTCCAATACTCACCTAATAAAAATTTTTCCCATATGTTGCGAACTTTTTGCCGGTCACTGTATATATATATATATATATATATATATATATATATATATATATATATATATATATATATATATATATATACAGTATGTCCACGGATCGAGGTCACAAGAGGACAAATGGACCAAAAATTTTAATGTTCGAAAAAAAATCATTTTTGGTAAGCTTCTGCTGACTTTTTTATACAGGGTGCCCAAAAGTACAAAAATAATAAATTATGTGAAGAGCAAACTACCTTTATTTTCTTTTAGAGCACAATGATAAAGACAAAAAATATTTCAAATTGTAGTCAAAATATAAATTAAAAATATCAGCTGAATATTTTACTTTTTATTTTTGTGTTATAATTATATCAAATATTATTGTACCTACGTTTTCTAGGTAATTTTTGCATTGTCCATCTCACTATCTTTTACAACAAATGTCAGAAAATTTAAAATTTTGTTGCAAAAATTTTAAATTTTCTCACATTTGTCGTAAAAGATAGTGAGATGAGGTGGACAAGGCAAGAATTACCTAAATTTAAAATTTTTGCAACAAAATTTTAAATTTTCTGACATCTGTCGTACAAGATAGTGAGATGAGGCTGATAAGGCAAAAATTAGCTAGAAAATGTATGTACAGTACCTAATATTTGATAAAATTATAACACAAAAATAAAAAGTAAAATATTCAGCTGATATTTTCAATTTAAATTTTGACTGGAATTTGATATATTTTTTGTTTTTATCATTTTGCTCTAAAATTAAAAATAAAGGTAGTTTACTCTTCACATAATTTATTATTTTTGTATTTTTTGAGCACCCTGTATAAAAAGTCACAACATTTTTTTCGTAGACCGTATTTTTTTAAGAAGCAGAAGCTTACCAAAAATGATTTTTTTTCGAACAATGAAAATTTTGGTCCATTTGTCCTCTTGTGACCTCTATCCGTGGACATACTGTATGTATATATAAAGTGACCAAATATGGAATAGGTGGTTAATGTGGAATATCTATGTATTTTAAAAACTATTTGCGCCTAAGTGCTATGTACCGTGGGTGTAATGTGGAAATCCGACTCACACGTCCAGAGCTGGAAACATCCGTCGGGATTTCATCAGCCCTTTAAGAGGAGTGTGGGGTGGTACTACCTCAGTCGAGGAAAAATTCCTTTACCATCTTCCAATAATTAAATATATATATATATATATATATATATATATATATATATATATATATATATATATATATATATATATATATATATATATATATATACAGTGACCGGCAAAAAGTTCGCAACATATGGGAAAAATTTTTATTAGGAGAGTATCGGAAAAACTTTCCCAGGGGATCGGTTCTGCATGTCCGATAACCTAAAAATCGATTTTGACATACGTCACGTGACCACTGGTATAGCGTCAAATTAAAAAAAAAATTGTTAATTTACAAAAAGTGAGGTTAGTTGACGAGATATCAAAAAAAGTTATTTGAAAAAATTGCTTAGAATTAAATTCTAGGTCCTTGTGCAAAATTTTAAGATTTTATTTAAAAAAATTGGAAAACTCAATTTTTTTTAAATATTTTTTTATCGATTTACAAATTTCCAGTTTTTTTCGTTTAGATAGCTTGGCTAATGTAAAGCCCATGTATCTGGATGAAAATAAACGAATGTAGTAGTTTTTTCTACAATTGACAGGACAAAATTAAAAAAAACAGGGTTTCGCCGGACGCTAGCTGTTGCAATGATTTGTATCTAGCAGCAGTGTCAAAATTTTAGAGACATTTCAATGAGATTACATTGAGAAAACCTTAATCGTCTTAAATATATCTGAAGTTCGACTTTTTGTAAAGTTAAGGGGATTAAAATAGATAATAAACAAAAAATTACCTGTTTATTTAATCGAAATTTTATAAACGAAAACCAATGTAAGAAAAACTTAAAAGTAGTCAAATTCTGCACTAACAACACAAAAAATCATTGTTTTTCCTTGGGTGCACAAAATTTAAAACTCAGTATGACCACCATTTCTCTCCATACATACTGTTGTTCTCGAGCGCAACTCTCGATTAACATTTCGGAGCATTTTACGATTTATTTGCAATACACAATTTATAATGACATTCTCTAAATTTTGTATATTCCTAAAGGGTCGATGTTTGTACACAGGGTTCTTTAGGTATCCCCACATAAAAAAATCTAACGGAGTCAGATCTACAATTCTACAACTGACAGGACAAAATCGAAAAAATAGGTGTTCGCCGGACGCTCGCTGTTGCAATGGTTTGAATCTAATGAAATGACTGTATCAAGATTTTATTAAGATTTTTCGCACATAAATTTAACAACCAGGTCTATTTAGTTGTACTTAAAACTACCAAAGCAGGCTCTGAAATTAAAACAACCAAATAATCTAGTAGGTTAAAAACAACAGAAAAATGTCAAACAAATTATAATTTGTTTGATTTCAACCTATGTCATTGGTTTATGTCTCGCATCTTACTAAGTTTGATATTTTACATAAGTTTATTAATATTTTATTCCTTAAAATGGCACCCACACTACTTCTTCAGGAAAAGATAGAAATTATTTTAATTTCTGGAGATAATTACAAAAGCCATAGAGAAACAGCAGCAATTCTTAATGAGAGGCACCCCGATAAATCCCTCCATTATTCCACAGTATCTCGTCTAGTCAATAAATTTAAAGAAACGGGATCGGTAGAAAATCAGTATAAAGTTTCCCATGAAAAACCGGTAACAGGTGACGAAGGTTCTCTGGATGTGTGTTTGTCGATCACAGAAACACCCCAATTAGCAGTTAGTCAAATATCGGAGATCACTAACATTCACGAAAGATCTGTGCGGAGGATATTAAAAAGAAACAAATTTCATCCGTACAAACCTAAATTTGTACAAGTATTAAAAGATAGATGACGCCCGCTTCGATTTTTGTGCCTGGTTCCAGGTATGATTGAGGAAGATTTTAATTTCCCAAAGAACGTTCTTTTCTCGGATGAAGCTACATTACCTCTAACGGAACCGTCAGTTCACAAAACTGTAGATGGTGGGCCACCGAAAACCCAGACTTTGTAATTCAGAGTAAAGACCAATATAGTTTTAAGGTTAATGTGTGGTGCGGAATTTTCAACCTCAGAATAGTGGGACCTTTTTTCTTTAAAGACAATTTAAATTCAGAACGATATTTAGAATTTCTACAAACTGAGATATCTGACTTTTTAGACAATTTGTCATTAGCCGAAAGAAGAAATTTATACTTTCAACAAGACGGAGCTAGCATTCATTCCACAAATGAGGTGAAGAGATGGCTGGATCAAGAATTTGGAAACCAGTGGATAGGACGGTTTTCTGAAAATCCGTGGCCTGCGAGATCACCAGATCTGACTCCGTTAGATTTCTTTATGTGGGATACCTAAAGAACTCTGTGTACAAACATCGCCCCCTTTAGGAATATACAAAATTTAGAGAATGTCATTAGAAATTGTGTATTGCAAATAAATCGTAAAATGGTCCGAAATGTTAATCGAGAGTTGCGCTCGAGAACAATAGTATGTATGGAGAGAAATGGTGGTCATACTGAGTTTTAAATTTGTGCACCCAAGGAAAAACAATGATTTTTTATGTTGTTAGTACAGAATTTGACTACTTTTAAGTTTTTCTTACATTGGTTTTCGTTTATGAAATTTCGATTAAATAAACAGGTAATTTTTTGTTTATTATCTATTTTACTCCCCTTAACTTTACAAAAAGTCGAACTTCAGATATATTTAAGACGATTAAGGTTTTCTCAATGTAATCTCATTGAAATGTCTCTAAAATTTTGACACTGCTGCTAGATACAAATCATTGCAACAGCTAGCGTCCGGCGAAACCCTGTTTTTTTTAATTTTGTCCTGTCAATTGTAGAAAAAACTACTACATTCGTTTATTTTCATCCAGATACATGGGCTTTACATTAGCCAAGCTATCTAAACGAAAAAAACTGGAAATTTGTAAATCGATAAAAAAATATTTAAAAAAAATTGAGTTTTCCAATTTTTTTAAATAAAATCTTAAAATTTTGCACAAGGACCTAGAATTTAATTCTAAGCAATTTTTTCAAATAACTTTTTTTGATATCTCGTCAACTAACCTCACTTTTTGTAAATTAACAATTTTTTTTTAATTTGACGCTATACCAGTGGTCCCGTGACGTATGTCAAAATCGATTTTTAGGTTATCGGATATGCAGAACCGATCCCCCGGAAAAGTTTTTCCAATACTCACCTAATAAAAATTTTTCCCATATGTTGCGAACTTTTTGCCGGTCACTGTATATATATATATATATATATATATATATATATATATATATATATATATATATATATATATATATATATATATATATATATATATACATATATATATATATATATATATATATATATATACACCCTGTATATATATATATATATTGGTAAACGGTACATTTGTCATCCCACTATATCCATGGGTCGTTCGTCAACCCGACTTTTTTTGCATGTATGAGGTGTATACCCGAGCAAAAAATTAAAATTTAAAACTGTTGTATTCAAGGCATCTTTAGAGGGGAAGAAAAATTTGAAAATTAAAAAATATTCTTTTTACAGTATAAAGGTTAGCCCATGTCTTGGTTAGCCCGCTCTGACACGTATTTCTATGTAATCGGTACATCGGTTAGCCCAACAGCGTTGCCAATTGTCGCTGACACTTTTGTCACGTTTCGGGCGGACATGTGCGCAGTGGTATTTGGTTAGTGTTAGTTTATTTTTATACTTCATACGGCGAATATTTTTGTGTTAAAATTTTTGTAATTGTGATTTACGTTATCAAGATGGCCCACAGGGAGTTAAAGATCCTAAACATGTCGAACGAAATGGAGAAACAGGAAGACAAGATAAATACGATTTTCGAAGAAAATAACGGTAAGATGATTCATAGTTTAATACGTTTTTCAAGTAACTAGGGACATAAAAAATAAAACTAATTGTAAATGGCAAGTTGTTTCCTATTAATTAGGCACCACGTTTTCATGACTTCAATATTATAAGTAGCTCCCCTATCAACAATGCGATATTTGTAAAATTTGGGTGGAATGTACAGGGTTTCCCATTTTCAACACTTATGGGGTTTGATTGTCAGTAATTAATAAAATTAACCAAAAACTATCATTACACTTATGACTTTTTTTATTTTTAAAAATGGAAAAATCGGTCAAATGCAAACTATACTTGCACAATTAGTGTTCCGTGCCATCAACCTCCCACTTAACCTGAGCAAACCTCGGCCGCCGATCTCCGTCCATCTACGGCACTAACGCCGTATCACATCGCGTATGCGCGGAGCTGAGTGCGCGAAATTAAAAATTTAGAAAAACGTGTAAGGACAAAAGTTGTTCCTTACGTCGTGAGAAATATTTTTTGTCGAAAACTTTTTCTCTAAAACCAATGGTTCAGCAGTTATAAGTAGTCAATAAACAATTAAATTGTTTATAACAATTGACCGCGCTGGAATTTTTCAATCCTGATAATTTTCGCTCAATTTACACCAAATTCTGAATGTTCATGATTTTTTCAGATTTGTCTAAGCGATCCTCCTGGTGATAAGGGTGGTGGACAGCAATTTTTAAGTGTTTTTCCCGAAAAATGTTTTAAAAAATGCAATAAAAAAAATACATAATATATATTCTTGAATTCGTGCTTCAATAAGCTTTCATTTGATATTTGATACCCTACACCAGAATCAAAATTCAACTTTTCATACTTCACGTTTATAATTGGGTCACAACACTCTATCTCTGTGCTAAATTAAAAAATTTTATGTTGAATAGTTTCAGAGAAAATCGCCTGTGACAGACACACGGGCGGACACCGAAGTGATTCCATAAGTATTCCGTTTCACGGAACACTAAAAATTTAGGGAACTTTTAGTTATAATTTGTTAGGCAAAATTTGATGGCAGTGTCAGCATTTTTATAGAAGGTCATATAAAATTGTTATTTAGCATAACATGGTTATTTTAAAAATGGGACACCCGATATATTATTTGTCAAAATGTTGAAACATTTATTCTCTTCTCAAACATATGCCACACTTTATATCTAAATTTAAAAGTAGACAGCTTTTTTTCAAAAATTTCAATTTATTCTATAGTAGTCCATGGAAAAAACACAAGAGTTAACTATTATTTTCTTATTGCCAAAACCTAAGAGTGTCATATGATTTAAGAGTAATAGAAAATAAATTTAAATTTAAAAAAAGGAAAATTTGGGCTGTATTCTGAAAATGGGGACATCTAGTGAAAAATTAGCTGCGCTACTTGATTGCCAGTAAATAACTATATTAAGACCAGTTCTTACATTCTTTGTAACTTAAATTGATATAAATTTCTGAGGTACAAGGGGCGTCCAAAAATTGGAAATTTTCAATTTCGCCCTGTATATCAAAAGCCAAGATGAAAAATTTGTTTGGGGCATCTTTCGTTTCTTAAAAAAATAGAACAGTGCCGCAAAAACCGCATCCCTCTATCTTTACTAATAAGGGAGTTACCCTGTAAAACCACCGAAAACTGGACACCCTGTACTTGCTCATTAGGAGATCGTGGTCCAGTAGAATATCTAAAATTTAACCAGAGACGTTCTTAGTTACAAAAAAACTAAGGTAGTTTTTGTTTGTGTGTGTGTTTCAGGAACTATTTGTATCAGCGCGACATTTTACGGTCAATAATTGATTCTGCAGAAATGGACCTACCACAGAAAAAAAAGCAAAGGTTCAGAGAAAGACTTGGATTAAACGATCAGAAGGCCGTCATACGTACATTTTTTCATAAACATATCGAAACAAGGATAGCTCCAAAAAAGCATGAAGTTGAAGAACGAAGAAGGACTCACAAGAAGTTATTAAAAGACCGCTGATGGGTGCAAATAAAGGCATTTGTGTATAACTGTAATTGTAATAATAACTGTAACGGATAAAATAATGATTTTTGAATAAACCTATTCTCGTAGTAAAATTGTGCTTTTTATCACTAATCTAATTAACCCAAACAACACGATATCATATTTTAGAAATTACGGTAAACGGATTATTCCAATAAATGTATTTATCTATACTCGATTTGAAATTGGTTGATAGTAATAAAGCATTAAAATCCGTCAAAACACGTACACAGAGTGGTCCACCTAAATTGCCCAAGTTTTAAATAGTATATTACATTGAAAGTCTAGACCCTTTTGCATTTATTAAACTTTCCATTCCTATAGATCTGATAAGGGCGTCGAATACAAAGCTTAACCCGAGGCTCGAACAATAAGCGGTAGTATTCTACCTGTGATGTTTTGCACTCATGCACGTGCTTTCGGGTGGGTTTAAGTTTATATTAAACACAATAATTATATAATTTAGTGAACATTCGGATGTGTGGCATAATTTGTTACCCTTGTATTTGAATAAATATAATACTAATAACAATAAAGCAACTAATAAACAAGTAAATTTGGAAAAATGTTTCTATTTGAAATTCTATAAAATTTATAGTAAGTCATTACAGTTCTTCGCTTTAAATTAATCATCATCAGAAAATGAAATATCTGAGGGACTGTCTTCTTCCCCTAAATTGATAATAAGTGGTTCGACCGTTTTCTCCAGTAAACTATCCAATTGCCACATTTTTTCCTCCTCCTTTAGTACATGCTCTATACATCTTTGCCACTTCCCCGCGTTGACTTCTTGAAGTGCTTCTTCAAAGAGTTTTTGAACATCACTCATTTTATAAGTGGTATTTTGTCTAGCCACATAACCTTTCACATGAGCCCATACCAGTTCGATCGGATTTAATTCGCAATGGTAGGGGGGGAGCCGAAGCACTATTATATTTTGTTTTTTGGCCATTTCGTCAACAACATATTTTTGAAACCGATGTTTATGGGTGTTTACAATTGATAGCAACTCCTTTTTAACCATATTGTCCTCAAATTGTATTTGTTTCTCCACAAGCCACTCGATAATTTTTGCTTTTCGCCAAGCAGTTGTAGGCATCTTCTCCAATCTTCTGGAGTGATACGGAGCGTTATCTAACACAATGACGGAGCCAGGTGGAATCAGCTCTATCATTTGTTCGAAATACTCCTCAAAAACATCAGCATTCATATCCTCGTGGTAATCGCCTGTACGAACTGATTGGAATGATAATAGTCCACCTTCTAAAAATCCATTGGAGCTACCGATGTGAGTTATAATTAATCGTTTTCCTTTTCCAGAGGGCGGATTTATTCCTGTTGATAGACCGTCTAAAAATGCTTGCCGGTGAGAAGTCACATTTTTGTCTGTCCATATTTTTCCAACTGTGTAGCCTTCGTTCAGCCATGTTTCGTCCAAATAGAAAATTGTTTTGTTTTCATTGCGAAATTTTCTTATTTTTCTCAAATAATTACGTCTCCAACATACTATTTCATCTTTTTCGAGCAAATGAGACTTCCGACTATGTTTTTCCCATCTAAAATTCATTTCTCTTAGAACTTTCCATAGTTTATCTCTCTTGATTGCAGGAAAGTCTTCTTTTACTGCCCCTAAAACTCTATCCAAAGTAGGGATCTCCTTATTGAAATAGAATGAATGCACCTTTCGTCTTATGATGGCCTTTTCGTCCTCATCGATCGGTATTGTTCGCCTTCCTGGAGATGGTTTTGGTGGCGTCACGGTTCCTGTCTTTTCTTCCCGCATCAGCCTGTAGATGGTTGCTTTTCCAATACCTGTCATCTTTGAACAAAGTTCCACTGCAGAATCGATACTTATTGCACTTTTTTGATATCTAAGTGCATTAAATACATTAAGCACAATAATCTTTTCACTAATGCTTAGCGCTGATTTCGCAGCTCGCTTAACTGGAATAAATCCTGAAAGACTCTCCATTTTCAAAAATTACCCAAATGTGTGTCCTAGAATACTCGCATTAGGTTTGTTCGCTCTTAAAATGACTCACAGTTTTATACCAATAAGTAGAGGTACCTAATTTTTCGTAACTACCTGAAAAGTAACATTGTGTATTAATTGTTCCCGGAATTCTCGGCATAATTATTTTTACCTGTTATGACAATAATGATTACTAAATTATTCGGATAAGTAAATAGGGTTCAAACCGGCACGTCAGGTAGGTGCGCCTATGGAATCGGCTGCTAAAAATGATTTATTACTATCAACCAATTTCAAATCGAGTATAAGTATGGGCAAATCAAAACAAAAAGTCTGTTTGTGAAACATCTAAAGCCGTAATAAATTATAGTTAAAAATTTAAAAAAAAAACGCTTTTATTAGTAGCGCACTAAAACCGGGGTGTGCAGTGCGCGCATCGTGCGCTACTTATAAAAGCGCGTTTTTAAAGTTTTTTTACTGAATTAGGTTTGGAACATACACGAGGTCTCAAAAATAAAATATTTTTTTTTTACCGACTTTACAAAAAAAAGTACAGTAAGTATCTCCATAAAAGTTATACATTCTAAAAAAAGCATGATTATTCAAAAACTTGATGACGGACAATACAGGGTGGCTCAAAAAGCTGAAAGACACAATTTCAATTTTTTAGTCACCCTGTATGCCCTAGATAAAATATTTGAATAACCATGCTCTTTTTTCACAATGTAGAACTTTTTATGACGAAATAGTTTTTTTGTAAAGGCGAAATTAAAAAATTAATTTTATTTTTGGGACCTCCTGTATGTTCCAAACCTAATTCACTAACATAAAAAAAATTAACTCTAGTAGGTACATTTGCAGTGGCAGTTAACCTTTAAATAACGATTTTGCCTTTTTAGCTTCACGTGGATAAGGCCTTTTTCATTTTTGAGCCACCCTGTATGTACTTGATTAAATTTTTAAATGGCAAAGTTATTTTCTCACGATGCAGAACTTTTTATAAAGATACACTCTTTCTCGTAAAATCAATAATAC
Source organism: Philopedon plagiatum (assembly GCA_963971165.1). Lineage (NCBI taxonomy): Eukaryota > Metazoa > Arthropoda > Insecta > Coleoptera > Curculionidae > Philopedon > Philopedon plagiatum. Next base: position 20,925,622 of record OZ020192.1, on the reverse strand, counting down.
AAATTTTTCCATTTCGAAGACATGCTGTATATTTTTTTTTAATGATAACAAAAAACATATTATTGTATTGTAAATTTACAGTGGCAGTTTACCTTTAAATAACGATTTCGTCTTTTTAGCTTCACGAGGATTAAGACTTTTTCATTTTGGAGCCACCCTGTTTGTACGAGATCAAATTTTTAAATGGAAATGCTATTTTCTCACGATGCAGAACTTATTATAAAGAGACACTTTTTTTCGTAAAATCAATAATAAAAATTTTTCCATGTCGAAGAGATGCTGTATGTTTTTTTTGAATAAAAAAACATATTATTGTATTGTCACCGGAGTTGCATAAGCTTGCAAAGTTTTAAATCGATACGACCATTTAGAAGTGGGTGAAAAGTGAGTTGTAAGATTCCATTACAATGTCACAAGTCAAGCTAATAAAAGCGTGTTAAAAACAGGCATTTAATTCTAAGCCCAACTATATACCATAAGTTTATGTTAACGGCCTATTGTTTAGCCCGAAGCGATGTTGCCAAACTTCGGGCTAAACAATAGACCGTTAACATAAACTGATTGTATACAGTCGGGCTCACCAAAGGATTTTTGTGTATATAAAACAACAGCGCCACCTGCAGGAACTTTGTGTGAACTAAATGGTGTATAAGCTATATAAAAATGGAATATTGGTCGTCCCAATCAAAAATTCGTAGAAACAAAGGAATCGTTCTTATCGATGGAGAGAAGGGTGTATACACAGCGATTCCTTGGTGAGCCCGCAACCGGGACGACCAACGGTGAAAAGGGCTGCCCAAGGACCGCTTCACATATTTTACGGGCTCCCCTTTGACCGTTTATATATGTATATATATATATATATATATATATATATATATATATATATATATATATATATATATACAGGGTGTTATGGAAATCATTTAATATATTGGAATAGTTAACTCCTGATATGAATTCAGATTGAATAAAAATATTCATAAATGGTGTTTCACTATTAAAAAAGGTAAATATCGGCCCTCGAAAAAAAATTTTTTAGTACCTGCGCGCCACTGTCATAAATACATGGCCATATAAAAAACAGCAAGAAATGTCAGTTACAGAAAAAAATTTTTTTGTTTCGAAGTCAGGCGTTGCCAAATTTTTTTACCATATTTCTATGAATCAAGTTTGAAAACCTAATATCTTTGTTACCTTTAAAGAAAGAACTCCTAGTAACACTAATTTCAAAGAGCTAAAATATTACAACACAAAACAATACAGAGAACTGCTCTTCAAGTGAAGTGTAAAATAATAATCTTCAACTAAACGTACTTATTAGCACTGGAAGTGGAAACTTTCTTCTTCACTAAATAATATCCACAAATGTCCAGTGTTATCCTTATAGCACTGGAAACATTCTTTTTCACTAATTAATAAAGTTAATATACTTAATATACCTACTTATAATAATAAGTTACAAAACTGGATTAATGTGTAAGGAATGTAAACAAAGTGATGACATTCCCAAACCAGAGAAGTATATCGAAATTATGTATTTAAAGACTTTAGTGGACGAACTAAAGAGTAAAATTGAAATTCTTCAAGAAAACAATAAACTTCTTAAAGAAAAAAATGCTTACTTGGAAAAGAATATAGAAAATTTCGAAAATTCTAACCTAATAAAAAAAGCCGTAAAACCAAAAATTCCGTGAAATTAGCTGCGAAAGAAACAAAAGAAGCAGAAATTGGCATCGAACAAAACGACTTGAAATAAGGACCACAACAACAGTCTAGCGTGACTGCAAGCCATCCCAACAAAAAAGAAGAAAATGACAGTGGCATTAACCCTACTTTCAGCCCCTTCAATCAAACCCTTTTATTTTCTTTGATTTTTCTATGCTTTCAACGAAGTTGAACAAAAACAAACAGAAGCTTACAGTAAAAAATAAAAGAAACAAGTGGACCCAAAACTGAGACCAAACTCAATCGAAGGCAAACAGAGGATGCAACCACCTTGAAAGCCGCTTCATCAGGTAGCTATTCTTGGTAATTTGTATCACGATTGTCTAATGACACAAAACCTGAGGATATTGGAAAATACCTAAAATTAAATTATAACATCGACTGTGAATGCGAACGGATAAAAACAAAGTGGAAGCAGAAATATAGTTCTTTTAAAATTGGTGTGCCCACGGATAAAAAATCTGTCATTCTTGACAAAAATGTTTAGCCAGTTGGTATTCAAGTAAACAGTTTTTTAAACCTAACTAGGTTAGAACCTCAACAGGGGCGAAGCCTGGTGGTAGCAAATCGTCATGTATAAAACTGCTACATTACAATGTCTGCTCTGTGAAAAACAAGCTTCACGAGCTCGAGGCTGCCATTGCTGATTGTGACCTGGGAGTCTTATGTTTAACAGAACATTGGCTGGAACAGGAAGAAATAGATCCGCTGAGCCTGCTGGATTATGTTGTCAGCGCATCTACATCACGAAGTCAGTCACTTGGTGGTGGAACAGCTGCATCTGTCAAGTTTCTAGGGCTATACCTAGATAGGAAGCTGAAATGGGATGTTCATGTAGCTAATGTTTGTAAAAGACTTGGAAGTAGTGTATTTGTTTTACAAAATTTGAGTGAATGTGTTTCAATAAATACCCTGAGAACAGCATATCATGGAATTTTCCATAGTGTTATGACATATGACATTATCGCATGGGGACGGTCACCTCATGCACAAGAGTCTTTGGTCTCCAGCAAAAAGGCAGTCAGAATCATGGCAGGCTTAGGGTACAGGGAGGATTGTGGGAATGCCTTTGTTCAGTTGGGAGTTCTTACCCTTCCTTCGGCTTACATCCTGCAAAGTTTCCTCTACATCAAAGAAAAGGATGACCTACTGTCTTACCAAGACATACATGACCATGACACTAGGAATAAGACCAACTACGTTCCACAACACTGCAGGTTGGGTAAATGTCAGGCTCGACCAGAATATTATGCAATAAAACTGTTTACTAAGTTACCCCAAAATGTTAAAGAGCTCTCTACTCAGCAGTTTAAAATGAAGGTGAAACAGTTCCTAATAAAACATGCTTTTTACATCACAAAACAGTACTTAGATTATAGTTGTAATATATTTTAATATTTTTATTTAGATTTTTTAATGTGTTTGTATTGTGTTCATTTCGATTTATAAATTTTAATGCATTGTATTGTCAGGAATGTTTTTATTATTGTCTAAATATGAAAATTATTTTATCTGTAATTGACGTGTGTAAACAATTTATTTGTAATAGCATGAATAAATGAATTTGAATAGAAAATTAAACTGTTTTAAACCACGATTGTATAGGGATATCCAAATAAAAGTGAACAGGCATATAACTTTTTTATTTTTAAAGATGGAAAAAAATGTTAAATATGAAAGCTTTGGGGATTTTTATAGATCATGCATATATCTTATCAGCAAAATAATCGAGCATCGGATAAAAAAAATCCAAAAATATGATAAAAATCATACCATCCAATTTAAAATAAGTGAGAAAATCAATGTTTTATACTATATTTCTTTTATTCGATACTCAATTGTTTTGCTGATAAGATATATGAATGATTCATAAAAATCCCCAAAGCTTTCATATTTAACATTTTTTCTCATTTTTAAAAATAAAAAAGTTATAAGGCCTGTTCACTTTTATTTGGATATCCCTGTACATATTACCACGTACACAGTATATTATCCAATTTGAATTTGTTGTAAAAATGCTAAAAATATATAAAATAATGCAAACAAGGGGCGCCATCAAGGAGGGGGGGGGGGGGGGCAAAATGAAAATTGGAGAGCTTCCAACTATACGATGGTGGTTAAAACTTAAAATGGGCACCCCGTATATAAATATGTTTAAAGGCACAACTATAGAGATGGTAGTGACCAGTGGCATATGGTGAAATTTCTAAGTTGTATATATCTCTGTTCCTACGTACAGGACCGGTCCCAATTTTAATTGGTTTTAATTCCCACTGGGAATGTTTTTGTAAAGAAAAAAAAACGTTTTGAATTTGCGAAAAAAGTTGAATTTTTGCTTGAGTTTACCAGAACATTCCCAGTGGGCACACTATTAAAACCTCTAAATTTGGTCGGGTCCTGTAAATAGGAACAGAGATATACAACTTTGAAATTTCACCATACGCCACTGGTACTGACCTACGTTACTAGCCATTATATCTAGTTCACGATACACTTACAATGGTATGCTACGTTATGACGTCACTTCGAGGGAAAATTTTAAATTGACTAGGCGCTTACCTGAGCAAATGAAATATGACAATAATATTTTAATAAATGTCAACTCAACATACTATCCGACAATAAACTGACCTGTAATATTTGAATAAACGTCAACCCAATACACTACCCGACAATAAATTGACCTGTACATATGTACAAGGGGTGCAAGTGTCTAGTCAGTTGAGGATTTTCCCTCGAAGTGACGTCATATGTAGCATACTGTTGCAAGTGTATCGTGATCTAGTTTAATAAGAAGCATGAAAAGGTAGTAATAAAAAAATAATTCCTCTGTATCGATACACGATAGCTCAAGCTCCTGTTTTATAACAAACGACATAAAATTTTAATGTTTTATTTTAAAAAAATATCTAAACTCTAAAACTGTCTAGAAGACAAAAAATAAAATATAATCCATAGAGGAATGTAACAATAATCAAAATAAATAATTCTTTGAACAAAATTCAATATTTAAAGTAGTTAGTCGACTTATTTCTTTTAGGTATATGTCTTCTATATGTAACAATGGCAATTCTTTAAGCATACTTATATTGTTTCAATATAGTGTTTCTTTCTTCTAAAATGTTATTTTTTCTTTGTTTTTCCTGTAACTTTTTTTCTTTTATTTCCAGAAGTTTTTTATAGAAATCTTTTCTATCCTGTCTTATTTCCTTTAGAATATGTATATGTCCTTAACTCTTTATTCTTGTAACTAGTTTTTACTGACATTGTTTTTACAGATGCTACTTCCTTTGTCTTCTCAGTGGCATTTGCTTCCATTATAATATCCTGCATTATATTCTCCTTTTCCATGTTTGTGTCCACTAAACCAGTATTTTCCTTCTCAATTGCTGAATAAATCACGGTGTCTGAAGACAGCAATATAGCTGGATGTATTCCTTTTACCTAGAATTTTATCCATAATCTCTACATATTCAAAATCTTTCCTTCCTCGGCCTGTTATTGTTATCTATATATTTTTTGTACATTCTTTCTAAATGTTTCCACCGATTCTCACAATTTGCAGCAGTTATGTTTTGTTTTGTTTTGTACCGTAATTCTTTTGCTATTTCCTCAAACATTTTCTTAAGGTTTCTTATTTTTAAAGAACCAACTTGGTTCCTATAATCTTTATACAAATCCAAGAACATAAGTGTAGAATTGTGACTCCACTTATATGATTCTCCTTCATCTTGGGCTTGGGAAGGATTGGTTGAGGGCAATATTATAAACTCCGACATACCTAAAAAAGGAAATATTGCTCTATTCTACGGTAAAGTGAAAATCTGGCAAAAACTTACCTTCTTGTTCACACATTTTAATAAATATTTGCAAAACAAACAATCTACTAAAAATCTGACACATAAAAAAGTATGGTTAATGGTTAATTCTGCTTCCTTTCTTAAAATCGATGACGCCTTTTTTCTCTTTTTCGATATATGGGCTTAGCAGTTAACTCTAGTGTTTCAAAGACAATAATACAAACAGGCCTTTTATTTTAAATTTTCGCGCCAAATAAAAGTACAGGAAGTGACAAAGAGACATGTTTCATGATGAAGGGAGATCGAAATAGAAGGATTTCTTGTCATCAAAGGTCCGTGCGCCATATTTAAGTTTGTCAACAGCACACAAGCCACACAATTGAATGTTTTAATTTTTTTTTTCATTTAAAGATTTAAATAATTTAATTTATTTTCACTACCTAGAAAATGGTCTTCGTCGATCCGTTGTTAACCAATATTTTGATCAGTTTTATCTAGTTTCTTTGAGTGAGTAGCGTAATAGGGTTGAAAACTAAATTTAATTTAAAACACTAATAATATTTACGTATTATATGGTAACGTTTGCCGGTGCAAATGTAATTTAGCGGATCTGGTTATACTTTTGAAGTAAGTACTAGGTATGTAGTTGTGCTCAATTCAATTAGTATTTTCGTTTTGATTTTTAACTTTTCCTTGGCAGAAAGTTTAAGCTAGTAAGAATAACGCTTATTTCATTAATAACGTAATATAGGGTGTCTTAAATATTACTTAAAACTAAGGTTACTGACAAAAATGATTGATTTCGCAGTGCCTTTTTACTATTTTTTTTAGTTTCTTCGTAGGAAGAGGTTAAAAAAAATTCTTAAATGTCTTAAATTACGCTTAAAAACAGAAAATAAATTCTCCTTAAAGATTTATACGTCTGACAACGTTTCAACAAATTCATTTGTTTAAAGTTTTTCGCGCGCAAATTTCCGTCAAGCGCCTTGTGTACGATCAGCCAGATGCGGCGAATATAGACTGGTTTTAGGGTATTTTTGAAAATTTTTAAAATGTTCGATTTAAGAAAAAAAAAGTATTAGATATGTCTGTAGACCATCCCAGGAGTCACCCATTCCAATATATTAAATGATTTCCATAACACCCTGTATATATATATATATATATATATATATATATATATATATATATATATATATATATATAATAAATAAACTTGATAAGACCCCTGAAGACGTACTTGTTATGGGCAAAGATCAAAATCGTGAAATTCGCTTATTGATGTAATGATATTTCTATAAAAGTACAAATCGTGAGATTTTGTACATGATCCGTAAGATCGGGAACCGAAATCGTGAGCTATCACGAAAAGTCGTTAGTTCTGGCAACACTGGCTACCCGTACGAAGCAGACCAAGAATGGACTTCGGCTGCTGCTCCGCCCCTGATCCAGGTATTTTGTGTTGCATAGATTCAGTTGTGTTGATTAGAATTCACCGGCGGACGAACCCGTCTCGTGTTTAAGAATACTATCATTTTTTAACTACGTTATGCAAACAAGGAGAGCACGCTGACCGACTGGAATCGGTTGGTCGGTGATGAATTAGGAAAAAAGACTATTCGTATACTGTGCACGCGTTAGTGTGGCGTGCATTTCGCCCACAGTGGAGTTAAAAAGTTGTGCGCATCCTATTTATTTATGAATGGAACTTTAAATATCAGCAGTCCAATTTAATCCAAGTCATTGGTTTGGAGCCAGGGAAAAGCATATACAGGGCGTCCGGAAATGACGATTAAAAATTTTAAGGTATGATTCTACATACAAAAATGTGAAAAAGAGTTCATAATAGCATAGGTCCGGATGCAAATACTTTCATAGGGAGCTACATGCCCTTGAAGATGGTGTCATAAAAATGATTTTTATTTAGTTTATTAGGATCTATTTACAATACAGAACTGAACTTTTAGGTATGTTAGTGATATTGGAGGGTAACTTTTTATAACTAGCAGTTGACCCATATTGCAAACAGTGGCATGGGAATAAAAGGGTGGTTGGTGATTTAAGGTCGTATTTTTTTTCGCCGAGTGTATTTTCGATATTTTTTAAAATAAATTATGGTTCCTTAAACATTTTTACTTAAAAAAGGTAATCTAGTGTTATAATAAGTATTGAAAATGATTTCCGTTCACTTCAGTGCATACCCGAATTGAAGCCTGTAGCTTCCTATGGAAGCATATGTTGTGAACTTTTTTTATATTTTTTTTTATGTAAAATTATACCTTAAAATTTGTTATCGTTATTTCCGAACACCCTGCGCTGCATTATGCAATATTTTCTTTTTGATAAAGTGGTTTTTAAGGGTTGTTCGCGTCAATAGTCAGACCGCAGAGACAGACCTACGACGGAAATGGGAAACTGTTTTTCGAGATCTAGAGACCCCAAAACGCGAACATCAAAAAAAAATCTCAAAAGATGATTTTTTCACAAATAGCAAAGGAAGTCAAAATATGTAGTTATTATAAGTTGTAAGTAGAGCTTAATATCACTGCAAAATCTATATTCATATAATTTTTTTTAAGTTTCCCCTATTACGCTGTGTTTTCTTTTATTTAGAATGCCTTAATATTTCTTTCGTGTAAAATTTTATTTTATAACTTCATATAAGTAAAACGCAAATTTGTACTAACGAATGAATTTTAGCGTATCAGTCGCTGTCGATCTGTTAGTGTGTGGTGGCATTACTCTTCACCGGAAGGTCGAATTTTATGTTTTTTTTTTATTTTATATTTCCGTAAAAGATAAAACGGAACAGTTATGGTGACACACAGGGTGTCAGCGCGTCGTCTATGCGTCACTCTGTACAAGGGCGGCTACTGGAAAAAGTTCTGGGGTGGGGATAGTCTAAAAAAAAGTAAAGTCTGAGTCTTGCTTGAAAAATGCCACTTGCTTGCACAACATAATATACAGGGTGTCCGGAAAGTCTTAGTAGGGGCAAATTTAATATATCTGCTGTTAGTAAAGATAGAGAGACCAAATTTTAGGTGTATCCTATTGGTTAATAAATCTACTTTGTCATGTTATTTAACTTTTTCAACCCCCTCGAGGGGTGACCCTAGGGAGTTGAGATCAAAAATTTTAAATGCAAAGAATGGCAGGTGTTACTTCTCGAAAATGTGAGACGTGATTCCCGAAATCGACTTTATTACTGCCAAGAAGTTTATGGAGCACTTTGAACAACTTTTGAAGTAATAAGAAACATAAAGGTATTTAAATTTTTACCTTTTTTCATGATTTATAATTTTTAAAGGCTTACCATTTAAAAACGAATCATATAATAATCATATAATAATAATATAATATGTTTCCTTTTTAAAGACCTTTAAAATGAGGTAACACATGGCATAGGGTTGCATTTAAAATTTTTGACCTAAACTCCCTAACGTCACCTTTCAAGGGGGTTGAAAAAGTTAAATTACATGAAAAAGTAGATTTATTCACCAGTGGAATACTCCTAAAATTTGGTGTCTATCTTTACTAATAGCAAATATATTTGCCCATACTAAGACCTTTCGGACACCCTGTATAATGAGTTAAAGTATGAAGGATATTTATGATGATTATGGCATTAAACAGACCTGAATTTGACAAAATGGTAAATGTAAAATGGAATTCGCATACAAAAATATTCCGGCTTTATGGGTCTGACGCATAGAGAAAATATATAGTAGAGAAATAATGTCAATTACGAATGCGGCAAATTTACCGAGCTGAATCCGTAAACAATGACGGTCCTCTGCGGGCTTGCGCATTGTCGAACGTTTGCGTTGTGATAGACAGGACCGTACTTCAAAATTTATTTCACATGACGTGAATCTTTTATCGAGTAATAAATGCTAAATATATTACTTGTAATTATTCTTTTTATTAATGATAAAAATGTAACCATTAGTGAGATTTTAACAAAAAGTGTATAGTTTGTTGGCTTAAATCTGAGTTTTCTTGCTATACAAAACTGTCGATAATTCCTCGAAAATAGCTCAGTTTATATATATACAGTGCGTCTCTTTAATGTCCCCCCCTCTTAATTTTTTAAACGTTACATTTACAAAATTGAAAGTTGAAATAAAATATAAACATAGTATTCTAAACAATAGAAATAAAATATGCAACTGTTTTAAGAAGTAAAATAGTAAATCAAAAAAATTACATGTGTATATTTTATTAGATTGGCATCCCATCCTGTATAATTATTGAACAAACCAAGTTCTAGGGTAAGATGTAAATGTTTTTACACCTATTTACAGTGTGTGCACTTGATACTTTGCTGAAAGCGCTACTACTTACGGCCCCATGTCAATCTAATCCACCGATATCTTAGCGATCCTTTGGCGAAAGCGCTTTTTTCTTTCGCCATCCCTTTTAAAATACTCCCCTCTACCCTAATCCACTGTTGGTTTATGCGACTAAATATATAATACCTAATGGTTTAGGTATTACCTGTTGACCTAATATTGTTACTTTAATAGTGATTGATACTGTCAGTTATATAAATAGTTTTGTTGTTTTTAAATGTCATAATTCTATAAAAATATATATGATATAAATACTGTGTATGCTCTATAATTCTAACAGGTTATGGGCCCAGTCTATCTAGATTCAATTTTTGTTCCATCTGCTAAAAATATTGTTTCTTTTCTTTCATAATTGATTTTCTCGAAAAAATTTTTATTACACGACATGTGACAAGTTGCGGCCGAATCAATGTACCATTTATCCTTTGAAGCTAGAGTAGCCACAAAACATGTATGGGTATTTTGTGGTTTCTCATCGTTATCATCGCTATCTGTTGTAGATTTATCATATTCGTTGTTTCGTACAATCTTCTTAGCTTTTTGTTTTTCTCCTCTTCCATCATAACTTTTATTGTCTTTACGCATATACTTGTTCTTTTGGTTATACCAGCATTCATTTTGAAAATGACCTCGTTTATTACAAATATAACAAGTTTTTTCAGTTTTACTTTGTTTTGATCCATACCTTGTATGAAACTTCATAGCAACTTCAGATTCTTTTAAACTAATTTCACTTCTTCTTCTGCTTTCTTGTATCAATCTTTCTTTGACCATTTCAACGGTGAGATCTTGCTCTGGACGTGTTTCTAAAGCCATTACAATTGTATTATAGCTTTCAGGTAGACTACTTAACATGAAAGCTACTACTAACTTTTCTGCCAGTTCTTCCCCCATTGCTGTCAATTGGTCAACCAGCTGCTGCATTAAAATCAAATGATCCTCCATTTCATCATCTTCAGTTAGTTGCATTCTACATAATTTCTTTAGAATAGATACTTTGTTTGACAATGTACACTTTTCGTGGTATTTTCTTAGAGCTTCCCAATATTCTGTTGCGTTTTTTAGTTTTCTCACATGTGTTAGTTGGGAATCTTCAATAAGTAGACCGATCATTGCTTTTGCCTTATTATTTTTTGTCTCCCAAGTACTATCTCTTTTTTCTTCTGGTATTTCTTTACATACTATATCCCAGAGATCTTCTTTTACCAACATCAACTCCATTCTGTATTTCCACGTTGCGTAATTAGTATTGTTCAACGAATTAAAACTCTCTAATAGATTACTGATCGCTCAAAACGATAAAACTAAGTATGATATAAACTTATTACATAGAAGATTTGGACATAAAAATTATAATTCAATTTGTACCATAGTTTCTCAAAATTTAGCTGAAGACATTGGTATTTATAATAAAGAAGAAACAAGTAACTGCGAAGTTTCTATAAAAAGTAAGATGACGCAAAAAAGTTTTCCAAAGAAAAGTGGGAACAGACAAAAGGATGTATTGGATTTGATACACAGTGATGTTTGTGGCCCAATGAAAACACAAACGCCTAGTGGTAATAAATATATTCTAACCTTTATTGATGATTTTAGTAGGTACTCGTTTGTTTACCTACTTAAACATAAAAACGAAGTTGAACAAAAATTTATTGAATTTTCTGAAGAAATGTATACAAAATTTGGCAAGAGAATTAAAATAATAAGAAGCGATAATGGAGGAGAATATGTTTCACGAACTATAACAAATTATTTGAAAAGAAATGGTATAAGACATGAAACTTCAGCACCGTATTCACCTCAGCAAAATGGTGTAGCCGAACGAAAAAATAGGTCTCTTACAGAAATGGCAAAATGTATGCTGGTGGAAGCAAATCTGGACAACAAATTTTGGGGAGAAGCTGTAATGACTGCTAATTATATGCAGAACAGAGTGCCAACAAAAGCATGTGAAAAAACACCATTTGAAATGTGGTTCAAACAAAAACCCAGATTAGATAATATACGGATTTTCGGATGTGAAGCATTTGTTTATATACCCAAAGAAAAACGAAGAAAAATGGATGACAAAGCAATAAAATTAAAATTAATGGGTTATTGTGAAAACTCTAAAGCATATCGGCTAATTGATGAAAAAAACTGCAAAATAACTATCATTAGAAATGTTAAATTTAATGAAGATCTGCAGGTGTACAGGAATATACAAAATACGCCAAAACAAAATGATGAAGAAGAGATGGAAATGTCAATAACGGTTTTACCCAGTCAAGAGGAAGAAAATTATGAAATAATTGACCACGTTAAAGAAGTTGAAAATATAGATAATGAACAAATAGAAATAAACATTAACAAAGAAAAGCCAACAGAAGATGAGCCGAAATATAACCAGAGAGATCTGCACATATATGACGAACCTAGAAGTTATGAAGATGTTATGAAAAGACCTGACCAAGATATGTGGTTAGATGCTATGCAAGATGAGGTTAATGCACTACATAAGTTTAAAACATGGAATATTGTACCAAAACCAAAAGATAGGAAAATAGTCGATTGTAAATGGGTATACAAATTAAAGAATGACCCAGTATGTAATAATATCAGATACAGAGCAAGACTTGTTGCACGAGGATTTAATCAAAAATATGGAGAAGACTATGATGAAGTATTCGCTCCAGTTGTGAAACAAACGACAATAAGAACACTGCTGACTATTGCTGGAATTAAAAATTTACAAATCAAACAACTCGATGTTAAAACGGCGTATTTAAATGGTAATTTAAAAGAAAAAATTTATATGAAACAGCCTATCGGTTTTGAAGATAAAGAGCATCCAGAATATGTTTGTGAACTAAAAAAAAGTATTTATGGGCTAAAACAATCAGCAAAAGTTTGGAATGAAACATTTAATGAAGTACTAATAAGATTTGGATTTGAAAGAAGTCAGTCAGATTTGTGTTTATATACAAAGAAAAACGAAGAAAACGGAGAAAAATTAGATGGAGATTACATTTACGTTCTTGTATTTGTTGATGATGTAATAATTTCAGCAAAGAATGAAAAACACATTGATGAAGTTCAGGATTATCTACAAGAAAACTTTGAAATTAAAACACTAGGAAATCTAAATTATTATCTTGGGATTGAAGTGCAAAGAAATGAGGATGGCATTTTTTGTATAAACCAGAAAATTTATATCGAAAAAATTTTAAATGAATATGAAATGACAGAAGCGAAAACATCTGAAATACCAATGGATCCAGGCTATTTTAAAAATAGTAACTCCAGTTTACTACCAAACAATGACCTGTACAGACAAGCTATTGGTGCACTATTATACCTGTCTGTCAATACTAGACCTGACATTGCGACAGCCGTGTCAATTTTGAGTAGAAAAGTCAGTAAACCAAATAAAGTAGATTGGAATGAAGTAAAAAGAATAATGCGATATATTAAAGGACCTAAAGATTATGTGCTCAAGTTGGGACATATATCAGAAGGAAATAATCTCATTTGCTATGCTGATGCAGACTGGGCTGGTGATAACAATGACAGAAAGTCTACAAGTGGATTTATAATTGGTAATTATTGATATTACTGTAAACAGCGAATTTTTTCATGAAATTTTGCGCAGACCCTAATTTTGGGTCGTAGAACACGAATCCGAAGTCAGCTTTTGGCGGTCTCGTATGGTTTTTCCAAAAAAAAATTGTTTTTGGAAAACTTTTAGGTTAACTTTTAGGTTACCTTTTTGTTATAGATTCCTTTAAGTTTCGACACTTTCACTTCAACATATCTGTAAACTTATAATTTTTATTAGTTTTCGTCACACAAAACACCACATTTAGGCAAAAATAGCTAAGAAAATTGCTGTTTTCTATAGAAAATTCCATTTTATCGCTCTAGACGTCATTATTTTGCCAGCTGTCAATTTTCCGGCGTTGCCACGTTTACAAAACATTTTTCTCGCAAATTTTAACAATTTCCGGCCATAAATAAATCCAAAAAAAGAGATGGCAATATGAGAGTAAAATAAGACAGATAGCATTTTATTTTCCCTAAAAGGGCAAAAAGATGACCCCAACCAACACCCTGGGGCACCGATCCCTCTTCGCCTGCGAGGAAAGAGACTGGTCAGGGCCCCTAACCAGGTGCTAACCCTGCTCCGACCTTAGGGTGCCCTCCGATCCACCGTTATACCACCGTTATATCGAAAATATTAGATCTGTCACCTAATTCACCGACTTAGAAAAGTTTTTGATACGAACGGTGGATCGGAGGGCACCCTAAGGTCGGAACAGGGTTAGCACCTGGTTAGGGGCCCTGACCAGTCTCTTTCCTCGCAGGCGAAGAGGGATCGGTGCCCCAGGGTGTTGGTTGGGGTCATCTTTTTGCCCTTTTGGTTAAATTTGGTTCATTTTCGCATTTTCCCGCCAACTTTTTATTATTCCTAATTTACAACTTTGTCTTGAAAAATAAGTAAACCTGGCAACGCCGGACATTTGACAGCTGGGAACGTAATGGCGTCTACTACCAAATACAATGGAATTTTATATAGGAAAAAGCAATTTTCTTAGCTATTTTTGGCTAAATGTGGTGTTTTGTGTGACGAAATAAAATAAAAATTATAAGTTTACAGATATGTTTAAGTGAAAGTGTCGAAACTTAAAGGAATCTATAAAAAAAGGTAACCTAAAAGTTAAAAAAATTTTTTGCGGAAAAACCATTCGAGACCGCCAAAAACTGACTTCGGATTCGTGTTCTACGACCCAAAATTAGGGTCTGTGCAAAATTTCATGAAAAAATTCGCTGTTTACAGTAATATCAATAATTACCTTATAATTAAATATTTAAATAGTCCAATTTCATGGAGCAGCAAAAAGCAATCAATGGTATCTCTGAGTTCTACAGAAGCTGAATATATTTCTTTGACAGAGGCATGTCAAGAAGTTCAGTGGATACGACAACTATTAAAAGACATGCAAGAAGATCCTCCCACGATAACGGTGTATGAAGATAACCAAAGCACTTTGAAAATGTTAGATAATGAAGGAATTAGAACAAGAACTAAACATATCGCAGTAAAATATCATTTTGTAAGAAATTTAAAAAATAACCAAGAAGACAATTTTGAGTACTGTCCTACCAATGAAATGCAAGCCGACATATTAACAAAACCTCTAGGGAAAGTGAAATATAAATTTATGAGAAAGTTATTGGGAATCCAAGAGAATATTTAGTCGAGAAGGGGTGTTGGTTTATGCGACTAAATATATAATACCTAATGGTTTAGGTATTACCTGTTGACCTAATATTGTTACTTTAATAGTGATTGATACTGTCAGTTATATAAATAGTTTTGTTGTTTTTAAATGTCATAATTCTATAAAAATATATATGATATAAATACTGTGTATGCTCTATAATTCTAACATCCACTAGTATTTTTAGTGCCCCTTTGACGAAAGCGCAAATATGCCTTTTGGACACACCCTTCTAATCCACTGATATCTTAGCGATCCTTTGGCGAAAGCACTTTTTTCTTTCGCCATCCCTTTTAAAATACTCCCCTCTACCCTAATCCACTAGTATTTTTAGTGCCACTTTGGCGAAAGCGCAAATATGCCTTTTGGTCACACTCACCCTTATGCAATATAGGGGAAGGAGGCATTGACACTATATATGACCTTCTTACACCATCTTACCCCTTATACAATGCCCGTAATACACACACACCCCATCAGTGCCTTTCTGACACCTTGACCACACCGGAGTGCATTTAAGATAAATTATATTTTTTACCTCCTATTCTTTCACATATTGATATAATTTAAATTTGGAATTAAACTATTTGTATTTATGCACTACTTGTAAGAAATAGACTACGAAATAATTCCTTATATTTAAAAGTTGGATACATAATGGGCGAAACATATGAAATGTCTGTAACACTTTGTAAAGACTATTTTTGTATCGAAATAACAAGCTTCAGAGGTTCGCTATATTCGCCACCCCAACCAAAAATACCATAACATACAAATGACTGAGATTTTTTCGGCCCGGTTCTGATCGCCGCGTTGCGTCATTGAGTTCAACAACCACTTTTACGAGACGTCCCGAGTGCGCATGCTTCGAGAAGACCGTCGTTTAAAAATCTGACTGGCGCCCAATGCGTACAAACGCACTTTTTCGCCCATTCATTGGACGGATTCAGCTGGTGTCGCGAATACGTTGTGATGGTCTAAATATATCTTGTCTATGGTCTGACGGGATTACCATGTTACCCCCAGTCGGTGCAGTTATCTTCGGAACCGTTAGTCATGTCGCTTTGAAAATTTCTTTTTGTCAACACATTTTTCTTCTGTGTATTTTAAGTGAATTTTAAACTGTTTGTTAGTTGAAGTTTTAAAAGAAGGTAAGTTTACAAACTGTATTTTTATTGTTGTTATAAAGGCAGAGTATTTGGCGCCTATAAGATTGTTTGTCATTTTTTTTTCAACACACAACAATAAGTTCACATAAAAATGTGCTACCATTGTTCGAGTATTGTATTGTACAATAACACAGTTATGTTTATTTTTCAATAGCTAAATGCATGCCCTTTTGCAGCTAGAAAATGTCAAAATAATTATTTTGTGGTGTTCTCAATACCCTAGCCAAACGGGCATAATACCTATAATTGAGATTATTTCCTATGTCCATTTTTTCAATTTTGGTGGAGATAAAACGCTAACAGCCTGTTACAAGTAATAAATTTAATTGACGTCTAGAGTTTGCAGTGTCGGTAACACGTGTGCTGTCACATTACAAGTGTCTAATTAGTTTAATTCTTGATTAAATTGTTTGTGCACATTTCATTTTGCTTTTATTTAAACAGACAATAATGACATCATTTGTGTTACGAAACCACAATTTTATTTAGATTATTTTGTTAAGTTACGTGGTTAGATTCTAAATAAAATATCTTTAAGTAATTAGTTTACCTTATTTTTAAATTATTATAAATAAACACAACAAACACGACCCGGCACACTTGCCCGGTCGTGTTCGCTCTTGTTGCAGAGTCGCGCAATTTCGCGCGGCGCGGAGCAGCGCGTTTGGTCTGGATCCACCTCTAGGGATACAAAGTCAGTTCCATTCGCCTCCACATACATATGCATATCATAATATACTTGGTACCTTAACCTATTGGACCTATAAGATTCAACTGCAGAATAATGCAGAATGCAGTTCCACTTTTAACGCTCTAAGACAAGTTGCGACGCGCTCATTGCTGTACGGTTCGCCCAGGCTTGCTTTTTTCTTTAGTAAATAATTCGCATATAAACTGTTCTGGATTTTTATTTCGTAAGCTTTGGAACGAGATGGATAGTGTCGCGATTCCGTACTCGGTTTTGTGCGATGAACTAATTGTGTGCGGACATGAAGTACCTAAACTTCTCCCATATATCCAAAGAACATACCCTACACTTAGTGAAGAACAGATCGAAATAGTTTTAAGTGCAATCCAGAAAAGTTTTCGGTCCCATTTCATAGATCAGAAGTGGCTCATGAACATAGAAATATAGATTACAGGCGATACCGAGCTCTTCATTCGGGGAAATGCAGCAGAAACTCCACAAATGAGGATGTCATTCACTGGATTTTGGTATCGTGTGATCTTTTACTGTCTAGTCTTCGGCCAAAACGAAATAAAAAATGTGTCTATTAGTGACGAAGCCAAAGAGCTTATTTTATAAAATGCAAGGATGCTTTTCATTTTTATTTACTTTATGATAAGAGTACATACTTTATTTTCTATATTGTCTTTACACCTTACAAGTTCTTCATTGAGCCCACTTAGTGATTTTTAAGTAGTAATTATGTTAATATTATTATAACACATGCAAGTCGTTTTAAGCAGGTCCTCACCACTCTAACCTCCAAAGTATTTTTTTCTTTATTTGTGGCCCTAATATTTTAATTCTGTTTTACTGTATTATCTGCATTTAAATGACACATATGATTAAAAAAAATTCTCAAAATAATTTAAGTATTTTAAAAGTTATAGAATGTTGTCCGCTTCTCTAAATACTATAAACCAGTGTGCGCCGGTGGCAACAGGCGCCAAATAGTAAAACTATAGAGTCTATAAGCTAACCAGGTCTTGTTATAGGGGCGCAAGAATCCTGGCCTGCATTCAGTCAAATGTAGCCTAGCTACGGCACTGCTTGAAGCCACCAAAAGCAAATATTTATCACCTTTTTCATGAGATACATACAATACAGAAAAAGATGGGAAACTGTTTTGAGCCAAAGATTTGTTTTCAAAGATGAATCCACGCAGAAGCGAAGAGTTCTTTGATAGTCAAAATCAGCAATCCGAGTTAGTAATTGACAGTCAGTAGTCAACAATTGCTATATCGGTATTACAGGAGTTTGTGGGATTAATGTGTCACGCGACGGCACCACATCGCTATATCTTATTCATTAAAATCAATCGAGACTGAGAAATAAAGAAACTCACATACACACGTGCATATATAGGGTGACAATTTGAAAACGATCAATGGGCTATAAGTTTAGAACCAAGAAAGAAATTTCCAAACGCTTAAAACCATTCTCGTAGTATGAAGGGGGAAGTAAAATTATGTGATTTTCATTGTGGTAGAATTATTAGCCGTCACAGCAACCCCCTGAAAGATCTTAAATGGGAAGATGGGTTAATTGGCACCTTGTTTGAAAGGCCTCTCATTCGTATTTAAGAGGTATTTAGTCAATCTCGATATTTTCCGTTACTTTAGGTGTAAAATCGCCATGCGATCTTAAATAAATAACCACATTCCAAATCAAAATATTTCAATGAGCATAACTCATCAGTGGGTTTGTAAAATTTGAAAACCGAAGCGTCACAATCTACATAATTGAGAGGCCTTTTAAACAAGGTGTCAATTAACTCATCTTCCCATTTAAGCTTTTTAAGGGGGTGGCTGTGACGGCTAAAGGGATAACTCTACCACAATAAAAATAACATAATTTTACTTCCCCCTTCATATTACGAAAACGGTTTTAAGCGTTTTGAAGTTTCTTTTTTGGTTTTAAACTTATAGCCCATTGATCGTTTTCAAATGTCACCCTGTATGAATGGAAATGGAAACATGCTTATTTTTTAAGATTTTCAGATTCAGTGGAAAATGTCTACATGAGTTTATATAGCAATTCAAGCATGTTTCCGTTGGAAAAACTGAAATATTTTATGTTAAATTTGCTTGCGCCTTGAAAGACTAAATTTAAAAAACATTGTATATAAGGTGTGGTTATTCGCATTGTTGTAAATAATTTCCTTATTATTTCGTCATGAGTTTCTAATACTGAAAGGGAGTTTTTGTTAATAAAGGTAGCAACATTTTCACAGAAGCAAACTAGGGCGAAGCTAATCGAATTTCTGAATAAAATCAGTTACCTCAAAAACACAAAGAGTTAGGCATAGGGTATGCTAAATAAAAATGTTTAGTGTTTTACAAGATATTTAAAAAATATGCAGTATGTTTCATTTAAAATTTCTAAGTTGATATAGGTTACCATGGTAATCATAAAGTATAGAGCAATGGTTATATTTTATTTGAAGTTAGCTCGTCGAGAAACATAAACATAATGCAAGCTCCTACACCCTCAACTCTAGACAATTAACCAGCCAAAAACAATGTAATTTTTCAAAAGTACTGAAATTGTCAAAACACACCAAAGTTATGTGATTTACCTCAGATGTCTCACACACACCTAACACCCCTCTAAATATTTTTTCTTTTACAGATTTTGTTGGTGAAGAGAACTCAAAGGATGTACAAAAGAGGGGTAAGATTATTAAAATTATATTTTTCAAATATGTTAATGAATAATTATTTTCAGGGTGGTCAATAGAAGATAGCGCTTTGTTGCAAAAACATTTTGCTAAGAACATTAAAAATGGTACTTATCCTTCCTCGGAAGAAGTTAAGAAGTTTTCTGAACTGACGGGTATAAAGCGACCAGTAACAGTTATAAAAGCGAAAATTCAATATTTAATGAAGCAAAAAATAAAATTATGTTATTTATTCTCAACATAATATTTATTATGTTATTATTTATTCTCTTGTTCATTTGTCTTTCATAGGTCCATTACCAGAATTTGTATTATTGGTACATTGAATAATAAACACTTCTCTAACTGCTCGTGCCTATTGCCTTAACAGCTGAGCTGACGCACGTGTTCGGCGGACCAATCAGGGAGGTCCTAGGCACGGTGGCGGCCCAATCAGGTAGGCGCCTGAATTACGCTAGCGGACTGAGGTCAATAACCCCTCAGCTTGCTTTTGGCTGCATAATGTTATTATGTATTTAAACAGAATAGTTTTTTTTCCAAATTTCCTACTGCAATCAAAGTATTTCGTTATATTTTATAATACTGTGTAGTTGTGCTCAATTAGTGTGATAGTAAATTATGTGAAATCATAGTTGCGACTACCGTCTGAATGTGTTAGTACATTATTTTGAGAAGCCCGGCGCGGCGGAATAGTGGTTGTGTTTTAATTTCTAAACATTTTTTAAAGGCAGGAAGTTTAAGCTAGTAGGAATAATGCTCATCTCATAACTAACGTAACAGGGAAGTCATAATTGTTTGTGTTACCGTATAACATTGCCTGTTTCATTCTGGTTACAATGTCAACTTAATTTCACGAGTCCATCATTTCCCATATTAAGTAAAGAAATTGCTATTAAATTAAAATACACATTTTTGGTAAAATGAGTCTGTGGAATTAAAAATACTTTGGATTATTTTCGGTTATACAAAATGAGATGTCACGATAATATTTAAGTTTGGCGATCCCCCGGCTGGATCATTTGTTTTTTCTTTATAATATTAGAGCCTATGACGTCAGGCTCTTTAGAAGCGTCGGATATGGGGATGGTTTAGGGTATTTTTTAAAATAAAAAATGTGTGCGATTTGAGGGAAAAAGTATTCAGATATATGCAGTGACTTTCATAACACCCTGTATATCACTCGAGTGAGCCAATAGTAATAAAGATTCTTTATCTTGTAAAAACTCTGAAAATGAGTTATTTTTATCTGTAAAAAAGATTTTCAATTCATCTCGCAATTCTGAAAACCTTGTTAGAACTTTTCCTCGCGACAACCGTCTGACTTCGGTTTGGAAAAGCGGTGACTTGTACTTTGCGTCCATTTCTTCGCACAGTGCGGAAAGTCCTTCGCCAGTTGCATGGCTAGGTATCGATTACAAAATAGCTTATTTTTTTTAATAACATCGCATTCGTATCGGGCGAAAGAAGCCAAGTTCGATGTCTGTTGACTCGTCGAACTAAATGACAAAAAATTCACTTGATTTTACCTTTTTAATTAGTTGATTGTGGGCGTCACTGGTCATTTCATTAATACATCTCGATATTGTGTCATTTGAAAGTGGTAGATATAGTTTTTGATTATTTGTTTGCTATTTCCAGGCCTACCATCATATCAATAGCAGTGGACAGAATGAGATTTTCCGCAATCGTGTAAGGCTTAGACTCCGTGGCCATTCAATGATACTAAATGAATTGAAGTATTACGGTCTCACTACGGCTTGGTTTGTTAATAGAAGTTTGTTGATTTTTTATGATAAGTGATTTACGTTCGAAGACTTCTAATGATTTGCTGTGTCATGACGGGTGTTTTGTTTCCAGATGCCGGTGCAAATTTGAAGGCTTCATACTTTCCGCGGGCAGAACTTTATAGCAAACAATACACTGCGGTTGTCATCCAGTGAAATAAATCCATATTATAAATATGTATCGCTGTATAACCTGGTCTTTTTCTTCACTGTTTCGCCAGATGTAGACGGCGCATTTCGTTTTGTCACAAATTTGTCTATTTTGTTAAAAATAATATTGCCCAATTTGCTGTTAAACCACACTGTTATTATTTAACACTATATGAATGAAGAAATCATTCTACTTGTTTCCGAAAACATAATTAACAACGAAACTCTTCTTCTCGTTCCTGGGCTTTTATAACTATGGTGAGATAACTTGCACAAACCTGTCTTAGCGTATCAAAGCGCGCCGCGGCCTGCTCCGCCCCAGCGCGCCTCTCAACAGGTAAGTGCAAGCGCGGCAAGTAGTTACAAGTTCGAACCGGTAAAAGTAATATGGGAACAAAGGGCTATACATACATGCCTTGTGGTTTGAACTTGTCGCTCGTCGATATTCGTGGCAAGTGTGGTAACCAATTCGGTTTCCATGTTGGAAGGTCTACGGTAGATGCCATACACCATTTCTTTACTGAGGTGATTAACCGATTGTAGGCGATGGAATGCCCCGCTAGGATCTTTTGTGATCTCAGCAGGGCATTTGATTGCATTAATCATAGCAAACTTCTTGACAAGTTTTAAAAGTAAGTAATTAGAGGGCTTGCACTTTATTGGGTGTTTACTTTCGCGGAGGGCAGATCAGATAAATAATTCTCAAAGAATATTAACAAATTCAGGTATACTAAACATTAACTTGGGTATTCCACCAGGGCCCACATTGGGACCTATTCTTTACTTCTTGTACACCAATGATGTGCTTTCGGTTTTAGATAAGGATTGTATTTCTGCACTCTAGGTAGATGATACTTCCATTTGTCTCGTTGGAACTGGTAAGTTATCTTCTTGTAGACCGTTGTTCGATGACTTTCAAATTTTGCCTGTTTCAGGTATTTTAATTTATGAACTTTGTATCAGTGTTTTTAAAAATGAACTATCAAAACGGTACCATACATAATTTCAATACTAGAAAAAAGACGATTTTAGATACAGTAAAAAATCATCAGTTACTTTGGCGTTTACAATAATCTCCCTAAATTTTTAAAACAAATCGGTAATTTTAATTTCTTTACAAGTTACCTCATCACTTTTGATCTTTTACCAGAGAAGTCGATGCCAAAAATTAAGTGCATGCGTATATTCATGTCAAATAAAAAAAATGGTCGAGCGAGCTCGACCTGCTCATAGAGGGTTCCGGAGAGCGTGTCGCGTGCCGCGCGGCGTGCCGTGGGGCGTGCCGTAATTCTAAAGATTTTTTTCTGGAGTAGTCTTACATGCAACATACATTACAAAGGTCAAAATGGCACACAATTTTACCGTCCGGGCGGAGCATACATCAACAGCCGGCAGTCGACCTGTCGACCTCTGGTGCCTGAACTGCCTGAACAATACATGTGCGCAATTTTGTTTTGTTTGTCACTTTTTTTCCTAACTTGTTTTCAACTTCGTTATTTTCTTTTTTTTTTGACATCTGCGCAATAGACCAAACTGCGTACCACGCGCAAACCGAGCGTGCTAGACATGCGCACGAAATTTCAGGGATTGTACTTTGTACATTATACTATACATTGTACTTATATATATATATATATATATATATATATATATATATATATATATATATATATATATATATATATATATATCTTCAATTGTAAAACTACAACTACTTTTTAAAATTTTTTCTCAACTTTTTTTCGACTTTTTTATTTTTCGTTTTTTGACACCTGCGCAGTAGATCAAACTGCATACCACGCGCAAACCGAGCGTACTACACATGCGCACGGAGTTTAAGGGGATGTCCTTTGGTGTCTATATTCGAACTCATCCACTTTTAAGAATATTTATGTCTCCAACAGTAAAGCTACAATTACGTATTTAACATTAGAGACCGGATTTCAATATTACATGACGCAAAAATCGGGTTAGGACTCAGGTAACTGATGGAAAAGGTAAGTGAAACGAAATTAATATTGTCCTAGCAAACACCAAACATTTATAGATAAAAATACAAGGAACAGTTGTTATTAATGAAAACACTCTTACAGGACTCCCGCACACCAATATTAAAAATTAGTCGTGAGATTCCCTTTTGATTTACGAATACCCGGACAGAATCCCTCCTCCTTCCCCAGAGCATAATGCTCAGGGAAATATTGAATAGGCCAAGGAGTAGTATACTTGTAACAGAGCTCTATGGTCATGAATATTCTTCAACGGTAGTACAGCATAATAAGCGCTATTTAGCTTCTTCGCTTCTTTGATATGAAATCAATGTGTGTATTCCATGAAAATTTATCGTTTATGTGAGTACCCAAGAACTTAGCATTCGAAGACAGAGGGAGTGAACTATTTGGCAGGAGTTTGACAATATTAAAATTTACGTAATTAGACGTATTCTGGCGTATAAAACGAAATGATGCAACTTGTTGTAATATACAAATGCACTGAATTTTTTACCATGCTTGGGTAAAAACAACACAGTTTTAAAAGAAATTCATTCATCCAAGAAGTATAACTTTAAAAGACAAGAATAGGTTTTTTCCCGAAAAAAAAAATATTTTGTAGAATGAAAATCATCAAGAATTGCAGCCAAAATTAAGGCTTCTTTTGGTTTCTTTTTAACGCCATAGAATTTACAAAAAAAGACCGTTTTGTGTCCTGATTAAAATAACAACTCTCACCAAGTAGCCAATCGCTACCGCCACCGCGTAAGTTTGCATTTGCAAGGACCTGTCGCGTCTCGTACCGCTAGCATGACCGCCACCGCCACCGTTTACCGCGTCCGTTTGAGGAATCCTTAAAAAATATTTACCAATTTTCTCAAATAATAATTATTATTTTTTCCAAATGGCGAAAACCACAAAAATTGTAATATCGGCAATTCCCTCTTTTTGTTTCCTGAAATCTGGTAACCCTAGTCCCGCCCCTATATGAAATGCCACTGTGTCCTGGTTTTTGATTTTCTAGTGTTGGCCACCTTAATGTGCTTACTTAATTTTGGGCATCGACGCCTCTGGTAACAAATCCAACTGGCCAAGCTTATTCATCAGTATTTACGGAACAGATGTTTTTACACTAGTGATAGACTTGAAACTTGATTGTTCATTTTAAATGTTGTTGTTTCAGTTTTAAATCATTTATAAATGTATTAATGCGACGTTTTCCATACATGTAAAAATGTATTGTGAAAATAATTATTTATTATGTTATTTACTAGTGCAGAAGCAGTGGCGTGCCGTGCCTTTACAGCGGAGGGGGCACAATGATTTGGGAGCGCCTAATTATTTTCCTTTTATTGGAGAGTATGTGGTCATAGTAGGCAGTGAATCTCTAGGGGGCGCTGTAAATTACTGTCCTTTTATTAGGGAGTATGTGGTCCTAGTAGGCATCAGTAAATCTCCGGGGGCGCGAGGGCGCTGTTACGATGAGGGCGGGAGGGGCTCGTGCCCCCCCTAGCCCCCTCGGCGGCACGCCACTGTGCAGAAGTAACAATATAGCGCAATAGTGGTATTTTCTGTCTCAAGCAAACTTGAGCACTATTAGTTTACTAGTAAAAAACTGCTAGTAGCAGGTTTTGCTACAAGAAGATAATTTTACTATGGTAAAATACCGCCAATTTAAATCATTTTCTTTATTTCAGATACGCCCTGGTCAGCTCTTAAAAAGAGTAAATCGACGGTATCTAATTTTCCTCGAGGTGACTCCATACATGCTATGAAAACTTTATGCCGTCCCTATTAGAATATACACCGAAAGATATAGAAGGTAAGCATCTTAAAACTCGCCTTGGTCAAATATGTTGGTAAATACTGTAATCTGTAATGAAGGGACGTACCTGATGCAACAAATCGAAATATTCGGACTAAAAGGATGGATAAAAGGATTACCATTATATAATGATCTTGGTAAGCATTGCTTAAAAGATGTTTTTGCTTTTTCCCCAGGGGTTTTGTGCCTCCAGGCCAGGGTATTATGTTTATACAAGAACACAAAGTTTGAGCAGAGTTGTAATATAAAATATATAGCTAAAAATCGAGTTATTGCTAAACCGTATCCAAATACTTCAGAAATACATTATAAAATTATTTATTTTAAGTACTGGTTATGCTAAATCAGATTTGTATTATGTTCATGGGCGCCCATAGAAATTTTAAAGTTGTATATCTCTGTTGCTACTTACGGGACCCATACCAAATTCAGGGGTTTTGATAGTGAGCCTACTAGAAATATTTTGGTAAAGAAAAGAAATATTTTGTAATTTGCGAAAAAAAGTTAAATTTTTGCTTGGCCCTCCCTGAGAAAAAAATGAACACGTTTAGGCATTTTATTTATTATTTTTTCTAAACAAATTTTACATCATTTCGTCGACAATTTTTAAATTTTAAGAGAAAAAAATGTGTTAGTAGAAAGTTATAGCCATTTGAATTTTTTTTTAAATTATATTTTAGGTTTAAAAAAATTCAAATGACTATAACTTTCTACTAACATTTTTTGGGTTCCGTAAGTAGCAACAGAGATATACAACTTTTGAACAAATAATATTAAAACAGCTATTCAACGGGCTATATGCCCCGTATTTTGTTATCTAACAGTGTTAGTGGAAAATATGGCAAATTTTGGTATGTATCCCAGCGCTCGGAGGGGCATATAGCCCGGAAAATAGCTGTTTTAGCATTATTTGTTCAAATCCTTATAGTATGAGGCATTCGGTGGTTTAGAGAACTGATTATCACCGTTATTATTAGCTCTGTTTTTGTTAGCTTTGACTATTCGCATGCGTAGTTTATGTTAAAGCGTTTGCGGTTCACAAAATTATGAACTATGAGTACTAGTTCTGTGTTCGTGGATCACATCAATTCTACCGGTCCTAGGAATTTTGTTAGAACCAGAAGTTCGAACATGCGCGCTACTAATTTGGAAACGACCTGCACTATCTACTGCTATATTTAAGTGTTTTGTGTTTTTTTGGTATTGGGTTGTTTGTGGTGTTGTGAATGCCCCCTCTGAAATCAAAACCTGGCTACAGGCCTGCCCTAGGTATGAAAGAAATGAGATGTTCTAAGCTTTTGTAGCTGGACAGTAAAGGGATTCATACGTAACGCGGCTCTTGTTGTTCTGTTAGGAACAATCAAGGGAGGGCTTATAGCGGCTAGCTCTTCAAAGCCAAATCCGTGGAATATCGGTAGAAAAGGGATAAATCCCCAATAGCGCGGCGGCGAGCGAGAGAAGGGAGTTTTCTTGTGAGGAGGGTCATTGATGAGTTGAATGGCTCTAATTTGGATAGAATCAAGGATGTTAAGTGTCGAAGGTGATGCCGCTCCCCAGATGTGGGAGCAATACTCTAGGTTAGGTCGTATTTGGAAAACATAGAGTGTGTAAGTTGAAAGGGGAGAAGTATTTTCTGGCTCGAAAGATAAAACCAAGCTTTCTAGCTGGTGATGTTACTATTGAAGTAATGTGTTTGTGCCAGCTGAGATCATGTTTAAAAGCGATGCCAACAAGATCGAACGTATCATTGTTTTGTAGGGCTTGGCCATTCATGTGGATGGAGTCAATGTTGCCGGATTTTTTGCGTAGCAGGGAGCAAGATTGGGTTTTGGAAGCGTTGAACTGAACAAGGTTCTTGGGGTCAGTCTAAGATTAATTATTGAAGGGATAGGGATAGGTGCATAGATATGCGTCTATTATCCAGCTCTTGATTTGAGACTTGTCTGGAAAAATGACTATGACAACATAACTGTGGATTAGGTTGGTAATTGAAGAGAGCAGGTCATTAATGTGAAGGAGAAATAGGGTTGGTGCCAGGACTGAACCTTGGGGTAAGCCAGCATTGATAGGATTTACGTTAGATGAGCGACTGTCCACCACGACAGATATGCGCCGATTAGAGAGAAAGCTACCGATCCAGGTACGTAGTTTGGGAGGAAGACCGTAGTTTGTCGAGGAGCGCGGCATGCAATGCTTGGTTAAAGGCATTGGAAATATCAAGAGCAACAATCTGGGATTTTTTGAACTTGTTTGACCTTAAATATTATGTCGAACATTTTGTGGGGTACAGACGTAGCGGTTGGAAGAGCGAAATTAGCTGGAGGAAAAAGGGTGGAATTAGCAGCGAATTGTTTGGCAATAGTTCAGCTTTCCCTTTAGAGGTGGAGATAATTTCGTTGTCAGAGGCCATGGGAGGAAAAGTGCTTCTACAAAAGTTTTAACTAATGTTTTTGGCGAGTGACCAGAAAGATTTGCTGCCGTTAAAAGCATTTTTGGACTCTAAGATAGTTTGATTGTATTGATTTCTTGCCTAGGTAAAAATTTGCCGCCGTTTTTCGGGTGTAGGATTTTGAAGATACCTTTTGAGCTTTGACTTTTTTAAGCCTGGCTTTATCATAGGCCTTGGAGAACTAGGGCTTTTGATGGTGAATTTTAGGTCTCTTGCGGGTATGTGGAATGAAAGGAGCAAATTTCGGAGGAATCGGGAGTGGGAAATAGACAGGTTTCCAAGGGAAAGCAGAGAAGAAGTTTCGAAGACGATCCCAGTCGGCAGAATTGTAGTGTCAGATCGTGTGTTTCGGCATGATTTCAACGAATTCTGGCTCTATGGGACGAGAGACGATAATGAGGCCGTGACCTAAACGACCAAGGGGAGCGCATACACAGGGTTCCCAGCGTCAGGTAGAACAGGAAAAACAGGGAAATGTCAGGAAATTCAAAAACCGTCAGGGAAAACGAAAATTTTTAGTAATACTAAAAATAAAGATATTTTTCTTAAAGTCAGGGAAAATGGCAACTTACTTTTAAAAACTTATTTTTTACAAGAAATTAGTAGGTACGGTATTTTGTGGTACCGCCTCGTATATGTCTTATGACATCTCGAGCGCAGCTCGTAGTACGGAAAGGTGACGCGCGATAGTAGGCAACCCGTTAACCATCTATAGTTTCGCATTCTCAGAGAGACAGCTTGTTACTCTATAAATGCATTAAATAAAAATAAAAACATGCATCGTGTAGTGGATGTTTTTATGTTTTATGTTTATTATAGTGACGTCCAGTAAATAGTTGCGTTTCTCGAAATGTTAACATTTTCGTATACAGTGTGATTCATTAAGGAAGTGTGCAATAAAAGGGAAATTTTTTGCTTAGTTGCACAACCGAAATATAAATACCGCCAAAAGTTAGTGCATGTCCGATGACCATATCAGCACTTAGAATGGCTTCAAGTCAAACAGCATACAGGGCAGCCCAAAAAATATAAAAACCGTTCAAGAGTAAAGTCACTTATTTCGAAAAATACATAAAAACGATGAGAGTTGTTTTAACAAACCAAAACTGTTTGAAAACACCACGAATCTGTCTAGAAACCTACTTGCAGGGCCATGTAAGGCTCAAGCCTTATAGTCGGACTCGGACGCTCCTGGACAGAAGGGCCCTGTCCACTTGTTTATGATTAACAAAAAAACACCTAATTAAAATTAGAATAAACATTTATTTTTACGACATATTGCAATCATTTTCTTTATTTTTAATATACATCAAGGTAATTATTAACACACATTATACATAAATTCTCTCTCTCAAGCACCAAAAAATTCTCTTTCAGAAGGCAAGCGTGAATTCACTATCATTTCTGTATCATTTTTCATCACATTTGGGATTAGAATATTAAATTACATAGAGTTACAATAGAAGAGTGCGTGTTTTATATAAAAGATTTTTCGATAAAGGCCAATTAAAATAAGTTAAACAATGTTAAATTAAGCTTCAGTGGCGGAAATTATTAACTAATATTTGATATTTGTGAAAAAGTTCACGTGATATATCAAATCATTTGACATGTAAAAATCACGTGAATTTCATTAAAAATATCATATAAAGTTAATTCCGTCGCTGACACCAGCCTTATATTCCTGTATATTTAGTAGGAATAGTTGTACACCTGGGGACAGTTCTAACTTCCATTAAAATCGCACATTTCATCCACAGTCTTAACGTCTCTTAATGGACTGTCGTAAGAAACTGGCACTTAGACTGTCAATTGGGGTATATTTTTTTTTGCCCACGGGTGTATAATGCACATCTGAAAGTTAAAACTATCACCAGAAGAACTTTTGCCGAGGAGAAAAAGGAATCGGCATATAATGGCATATCTAGTGTCAGCTGTCAGTGTAACTTGAAATTATGTGAGTACAGATTACTATAACAGTATAACAGAACATCAGTTCATGTGTTGACTGTTTATGTTTTTGTTACTTTAAAAACTATTTAATAAATACATAACGTAAGATAAAAAAAAACGTCCTCGAAGTATGCCGTGGAATCAGTCACGCATGTCTAGAATTATTACTCTTGGAAGGTAACATAGGTAAAAGGTACAGGTAAATGAAAAATAGAACTGTCAAGTTCGGAAGTTTTTATTTTTTAGAAAATTAAATATGATAATCACGGCAGAACAGAAAGCTTTTATGATCGAAAGTTACTTTAGAAATGGTAGAAGGGTTGATAGCCAGTGGGTTTATTCAACACGGGATACCATTCATCATTTTGAAACAACTCATCATTTCGACCAGTTTCGTTAAGTTTTGACTAGATCTGTGGCTTTGTTTAGAAAAACAGGAAGTGTGAATAGTGGGAGACCCAAAGTTCGCACAGCACAAAAAGTAGAAGAATTAATGTAAATTGTTAATGAACACCCACAAAGCCCTATTCGGCGTTTAAGCCAGCAAGTAAATGTAGTCTACGGAACTGCAATACCAAAGTGGTTTATGGGTAATTTGCATAATAATGAAAACGTATTTGAAAAAAACTTTTACTGACGAGGCCTGGTTTTACCTCTCTGGTTATGTAAATTCTCAACAAATGAGAATTTGGAGTTTGATTGGGTTTGATTGAGTTCTGAAAAACCAAATTTCTTTATAGAGAAACCTCTGCATTCACAGATAGTTGGCGCGTAGGCGGCGATATCGAAAAGGTTAATTGGACCGATTTTTTTTAAGGGACTCTCGATTCGGCGCGATACCGTAATGAAATTTTAGAAAATTTTGTAAACGCATTAGACGATGAAGGGAGGCGACAAAGCTACTTCCAGCAGGACGGTGGAAGAATTTTTCGAAGACCGAATTATTAGTCGTAATATGCCAGTTAGGTCCTGCGATCTCACGCCGTATGACTTTTTTTATGGCCACACATTAAAAACTGTTTTTAAAACCCATGTGAAAATTTAGAAGAGCTACGGGCTAGAATTACAAATAAATTTCAGGAGATTAACAACTCCCCCCATAGGCTCACCAATGTTTTTGATGCTGTAAAAAGAAGCATGAGAACATGTTTGGAAGTAGAAGGTGAACACGACTCTCATTTAGTTTAAATTTATAATTTTTAGGTTCTTCGTTGTGTAAGTTTTTTTTTAATTCTGTATTATGCAATGACAATGACAATAATGTCGTTTTCTTAAAAATAAAAACTTCAGAATTTGACAGGTTTATTTTTTATTCACCTATACCTTTTACCTATGTTACCTTTCAAGAGTAATAATTCAAGACATGCGTGATTAATTCCTCGGCATACTTTGTAGCACGCCCACCCTTGTTTTGTAATTTTTCTTAGATAAAATGGAAAGAAGAAAGTGACGGCACCACTGTAAATCGGGTCGGCCGCGTTCGTGCGATTTCGGAATGTCTTCGGGTGGCAAAGGGTAGTACGACGGGTGGAAAAGAAGGAAGGGACAGTAGGTTCTGAATCGCTAAAGAGGGAGTGCTGTAAGCTCCCGGAAAGAGGCGACAAGAGCGGCCATTGTTGAAGGGAACAAAGGTGAAGACCACGGAATACGGCCTAGCCCCGTTGGTTCTATAATACAAATGATTCCCAAGACATAAGGTATGGGCTTGCTGAAACAATGCCGAAGAATGTAAATAGAAAACTGTAAGTGATATATATTTTGTTAAATAATCACCTGAAGGCTACCCAAGGCCACTACCGTCTTCCGAGAAATACAAACTGACTTTTCGAATATAATAAGAAGGTGGTGATGAATAGACTAATTGCGCTTTGTGTCGTCACTGGACTTGTTTAGTTTCCTGACTAACATATAATAATTTTACGTTTGTTTGTACCGGGCTTTTATAATATGTCATTTTAGTAATAAATAAAGCTTATTTTACAAAACCATAACGCAACGTTAATTAGAACCCACCCCGAGAAGAGCTGACAACGCAAATAAGAAATTATTTGAGGAGTCTGCTTCAACTTTGAGGACTTTTGTTGATCTTCTGTTAAAACCAGTGGCGGCTGGTGAAATTTCGAAGTTGTATATCTCTATTCCTACTTACAGGACCCGTACCAAATTTAGGGGTTTTAATAGTGAGCCCACTGGGAATGTTTTGGTAAAGAAAAAAAGCATTTTGTAATTTGCGAAAAAAAGTTGAATTTTTGGTGTGCCCCTCCTAAAAAAAAATGAACACGTCTAGGTATTTTATTTATTATTTTTTTACACAAATTTTACATCATTTTGTCGACAGTTTTTAAATTTTGAGGGAAAAAAATATGTTAGTAGAAAGTTATAGTCATTTGAATTTTTTAAGCTTTTTTTAAGCGTCAAATATAATTTTAAAAAAAATTCAAGTGACTATAACTTTCTAATAACACACTTTTTTCTCTTAAAATTTAAAAACTGTCGACAGAATGATGTAAAATTTGTTTAGAAAAAATAATAAATAAAATACCTAGACGTGTTCATTTTTTTCTTAGTACACCCAAAATTCAACTTTTTTTCGCAAATTACAAAATGTTTTTTTCTTTACCAAAACATTCCCAGTGGGCTCACTATTAAAACCCCTAAATTTGGTACGGTCCTGTAAGTAGGAACAGAGATATACAACTTTGAAATTTCACCAGCCGCCACTGGTTAAAACATCCATGTATAAAAATTGTTTCATAAAAATTTTAATAGCACATTCTATTGAAACTCTATGTCACAAATTAATAGATATATTGATAAAATGTATTCTAAAAAAATTAAAAGGCACTTATCTAATATCTACAATGAAAGTTAAAAGGGTAATACCTTAAAAAGTCTTAATTTTAAAGTAATAAATGCATCATTTAGCATATATCGATACTTTAGTTAAATAAAGTTAGGCGTTTCTTTTTAAATCTAAAGTCTATGTAAACATGTAGTATGTAAGCTTTAACAATTATTGTTAACAAATGGTTACAAAATCTACAAACGGTGACGGCGTCACTAAAACATACAATAAATACGCATTTCGATACTAATAAATGCTTTTGGGACTTAAATATATTTACAAAAAGGGCTTGTTTATGTGTAGTACAGATGAACTGGACATTTTTCCATACGTTATTAATTTTCTGCGCTCAAGTAGTTTTTTAAAGCGGTTTTAATCGATCTCCCGACTTTACTGTCAAAATCGTGTTCCGCTATTTTTTTGCGAGATGACATTAGTAATCTACGCTTTCAGCTGTGACATTTTGGTTTGACGTTAAGAACAGGTGAGTTTATTTTCATTTAAAACTGCTTCAGTGAACATTTGCAGCTTAGTGGAAATAACATTGGAATGTCACCCGCCATAAGCTATAATTTTTCTTTCTTTACATATTATTATACGTGTCCACAGATGAATAAGTGAGAATTAATAAAGTATCATGATCATTTAAAACAGTTTTAAAACACTAAGCATAGAATAACAAATAAAACAGTCCAAACGGACAATCCACATTTAACCGTTGGTATTAGTAAAAAAGAATTTCGTCTGTTATAGCATCAAAAACTCATTCGTCTGCGAGCGCTTCGATGACACTCATGACAGGTAATCAGTTTGATTACTCTAAAACAAAATTGGCAATCATTTCTTTATGGTAATGTCATATAAACGCTTGCAGATAAAAAGCTTAACACGCTTCAAGTAAAATGACGCATCAACTACAAGTCATATTCCTATCCAATCAAAACTTTTCTTTTTGTTTGGATATGCCGACCGTCCAAGATACCGCCAGTATTTAGTCCAGGCGAATAGGTTTTCTGAACCGTTTAAATAAATAATAAGATAAATTCGTTATTTATACAAACTTATTGTTCAAATTTATTGCAAACAGTGTATTTAAATTAGCTTACACCTTTTTTCAGGCCTTTTGAACTTGCAAGGAAAACTAGAACAATAGAATAGTCGAAAAAGTATAATTAATTTAATATATGCGCCCGGACTAAAATTTTTATCTCGGCTGGCAATTTCTTGCTCTGGTATGCGAGTTACTTTATAGAGTTTTTTATATAAATAGTAAAAATATGACTTATAGTTGACGAGGACTATAGTTTGGATGGAGTAACATGAATAACTCATAACTTGTTTTAGTGTACAAAAATTTGTAAAGTTACCACATAGCCACATTTTAGCATACCTTTAAAAACAAACTGTGAATTGCCATTTGTAGAAATAAAATGTTTTAGATTTGTTCTTTTGAACCAATTCAATTTATATCACTGTCTTAAACAAACAAGTTTTCGGGTGGTCTCTGGTGATAGTTACGGTTGACAGTTAAACAATATCATGTGTCAATTAATTCTATTATTTAACTGTCAACCCCGCAACTGTGATCGGAGGCCACCAAAAAATTATGTATAGAGCGCCATTTTGCAATCTCACTATACCAATCACGTTCAGACGTGTTCACAAAAATATTAAACAATCATATTTATTTGTTGCTTGATATTTTTATGAACATGTTCTTATTATTTGCGGAAAACATGCTAACAATTTTTTAAAACCCTGTGGTAGACGAGAATAAATAAAAATGTGTTACCTTAAAAACGAAACAATCTTATAATCTTAAATTTTAACATCAAACTTTTGCTTAGCAAAAGTATTTTAATGGACTTATGTACAAAAGTTGCAAATATAAATGATTTATATTTGCTTAGTTATCATTGGTAGAGTGGAAAAATAAACCTACCTAAAAATGATAATATACAAGAATACCGATTACTGAAGCCAAAATATCAATTTGTATAAATACTCTGAGTAGGTATTTAGCATTCTTTGTAGTTTTCTTATTTACAGAAAACACATGAATCTAATAAAAGACTGTAAAATATTTTGTCCTAAGTACTAATACTATCACATTCATTGACTAATTTACAATGCAGGGGCCGAAAGCCAGTCACTGGGAAATGTTTTATTCCCTGCATATATTACAATGTTGGCCAATGAAAACGAAACAAGCCCCATTTTTCATATTTATCGTCCTCTTGCGTCACCCCTAACAGGGGTGAGTTTCACCCCTAAAATTTTAAATGGGAATAGGGGTCAAGTGATAGCTCATTTCAAAAGTCCTTAAATTCTCTTTTTAACGCTGCTCAGTGATAGCTCGTTTCAAAGGGTTAACGCTACACAGTTTTTTTAAATTTGGTTTAGTAGTTTTTAAGAAAATGGCTTTTATACACGGTGACTCGCCAAAATCGAAATAGTGTTTTTTAATTTTTTATGAGACTCCTTTTTTCTCACACTTTTGTAATGCCATTTACAGCCCTAAGCGTGGATGAATCTTAAACTTTTTTTATCCTTTATGAATTTAAACATAAATTTATTCCTTTTTCCAAGGACTGTTCGACTGTTATCACGGTTTAAAACCACAAAAAGTATTGTCGCCGCGTTGTTTACAATTTTTATCAGTTAAATTTTAATTCTTATTCCAAACTATTTTTTGTTCATTAAAAATGATTTTAAAAAAATGCATTTTATCCTATTTCGATTCCTTACTAAATGACTTAGTAATTTATTTGAGTAGTATCGCGTACATTTATTGATAATAGCAGCTGACAATCTTAGGTATCGTTTTGAAACAAAATGGTTTATTCTACTGCGGAAAGGGTCTCAATAATTGAACTTTATTATGAAAACGGTAGATGCGCTAATATTGCGGCCGCGTTTTCAATGAACAAAATCCGGCTAAGCACGTTAACCACAAGTACATTAATGGGCTAGTAGCCAAGTTTCGGGAGACGGCAGTGGCGGCTGGTGAAATTTTAAAGTTGTATATCTCTGTTGCTACTTACGGGACCCATGCCAAATTCAGGGGTTTTGATAGTGAGCCTACTAGAAATAAAAATAGAAAAAAATATTTTATAGTTTGCGAAAAAAAGTTGAATTTTGTCCTGGCATACCCTGGGAAAAAAATTAACACGTTTAGGTATTTTATTTATTATTTTTTCTAAACAAATTTTACATCATTTTGTCGAAAATTTTTTAAGTTTAATAGAAAAAAATGTGTTAGTAGAAAGTTATAGTCATTTGAATTTTTTTTACCTAAAATATAATTAAAAAAAAATCAAATGACGAAGTATAACATTCGACTAAACATTTATTTCTCTTGGAATTTCAACAAAATGGTGTAGAATTTGTCTAGCAAAAATAATAAATAAAATACCTAAACCTGTTAATTTTTTTCCCAGGGCAAAATTCAACTTTTTTCCGCAAATTTAAAAATATTTTTTTCTTTACCAAAACATTCCTAGTAGGCTCACTATCAAAACCCGTGGGCTGGGCATGGTTCCCGTAAGTAGCAACAGCGATATACAACTTTAAAATTTCACGGGGCGCGCCTGGGAGACGGGATCGGTGACAAATCGAACTGTTGCAAAGAGAATAGTGGGAAATGAAGCAATGGAAGTTGCTGTTTTGGGCCATGTTCATCTCGGTCCTACTTTAAGTAGTACGCAGGCGCCAACAGTTTCTGGCATGTGCCATACTAGCATTCGAAGAATTTTAAAAGCCTATAAATTCCACCCTTATAAAATACACCTTATTGAAGAATTAAACGAAGATGATTTCGATCGACGTTTACAATTTTGCGAGGTTATTAGTGAATGATTAATTAATAGTCCAAATTTGCTTTTAACATTTTTTTTTTCAGATGAGCGTTCGTTTTTTTTTTTGTGAACGAACTGTTAATCCTCATAATTGTCGGTATTGGGCAGACCAAAACCCACACATATTCCCTGAAGTTCACACCCAAAATCCTGAAAAAGTAAATGTCTGGGCTGAAATTTATGGCGATTGTGTTATTGGTACATTTTATCTACCAGGAAATTTAACAGGTGACATGTATTTGCAATTGTTAGAAAATACTGTCTATCCGACAGTAACACAAATTATTGAGCAAAGTGACCATTACAATGAAAATGAGTTGACATTTCAACAAGACTATGCCTTCGCTGTACGTCAATACCTGGAAGAAACATATCCTGGTAGATGGATTGGCCGAAGAGGGCCAATAGAATGGCCAGCAAGGTCACCAGATCTAAGTTCAATAGACTTTTTTTGTGGGGCCACCGAAAAAGTAAAATTTATAGAACTCAGCCAAAATCCCTGAATGATTTACGTCAAGGAATCATCAACGAATGTCGGCAAATTTCCTCAGAAATGCTCCAAAACGTCAGAAACCGATTTGAACAGAATCCGTATTACTGTATGGAAGCGGACATTTTAACATTTAATAAAGTAAGAAAGGTAAAATCTTTAAATTTCCTATTTTATTTTGAAAAATGACCCCTATTCCCATTTAAAATTTTAGGGGTGAAGCTCGCCCCTGCTAGGGTGTTGAAGTTAGAGAGTTGAAAATATAAGCAAAAGGTTTACCCCTTCCACACAAGATACACGTGTCCAAGCGTTTTTTTCTTAAGGGACGATAAATACGAAAAATCGGGCTCGTTTCGTTTTCATTGGCCAACCCTGTATATTGGATGTGTGTGAAGTAAAACAGTTCTCGTAATTTTTTAAACCAAAAACTACGAGATAAAAAAACGGCTTGAAAACAGCTAGAATGCAGATTTCAACCATTTGAGCCAGAGCCAGGTTAAAGCAGTCTATTTAAACGTAAATATCCCAGGTCTACTTGAAGACTAGACTGTGACTGGAATGCAATCAGTTCCCAGTGACTGGTTCCAAATACTTTGACGCAAAAGTAAGGGTTTTAAGTTTATTCAATAAATAAACAATAACATGACAAGGTTGTATTCAGGCATTTAACTTAACCATGTTTAACTGAAGAAATTAATAATATATTTGACATTTGCGAAAAACGTACCTGACATGTAAAATCACAAATGCCAAATATTATTTAATAATTTGGTCGCTACAACAACAATTTGTAGAAAGTTATAAATCCTGGACTAGCAGTCACAATATACTTACTTTTGCGCTTGTTGCACCCTTTTTTCCCATTCAGCCCTTCTCTGGCTAAAATTCTTCGTTTCAGTTCGAATTTCTTCAGTTTTGATTGATACATTTGTAATTATTTCCGATTCTGTCTTCTTTTCTTCAATACTATCTTCATTTTTAACATTAATCCACTGATCAGTCTTTCTTCGTTCGTTTAGCGAAGCCTGTTTTTTAACATGAAAATCTGTGACTATAGTTTTCGGTGAGCTGAGACTAGCAGCTCGTTGGGCAGATAAAAATATGTTATTATTAAGACTTCTCCTTAACTGAACCTCCGGTTCTTCTTTGGCACCATTTTTGATAAATTCAGGGGACTTCTTTATTTCCGCCAATGGTTGTTTAACGGCCTTTGTTTCTTGTTTTATTGTTTTTGATTCGGTATATTCCTCAATCACTGTCTTTTCATCGTTCGAGTTTAATATGTTTTTCTTTTCAGCTTCTGGAGTAGTTTTTGTATTATTTTCTTTATCTGAATCTCTGTAAGTAAAGAAAGATATTTTGAATAACTGTAGCCAAATAATAAATCACTGAATGTTACAAAGGGCAAAAAGAGAAAATTATGATATCTTGCAAATATTTTCGAATTTCACTCCTTAAATACTAGCTTACCTTTGCCTCTGATCTTCTGCAAGAGCTTCCTGGATTTGATCAACGTCACTGTCTTTCAACTTTAGAGATCTTCGGGCAAACACTTTCATCAGCTCGGGCTCTTCTTCGTTTTTTTGCTTTACCAAAGATTTTCGCCTTAAAACGACATTTTCGGATGACCTTTTCTCTACTTTATCCAAACTATCTTGCGAGGACTTGTCTGGAGTACTGACTTCAACTTTATCTTCACTTTTTAAAGAATCAAGAGAGATAGACCGGGTTTTAAGGGCTCTGTCCCTAACCGCGTCTTTGTTTGCCGAGTCTGGAGTTATGGATATCACAGAAGACTTGCGAGAGGAAGGTTTTGAGTCGTTCTTTTTAAATCTATGACAGAAAATTAAAGATAAATTATGCTTTCATAGAAAAGTATGAACTACCTATTCTAATTATTGTGTGTACAGGGATATCCAAATAAAAGTGAACAGGCCTTATAACTTTTTTATTTTTAAAGATGGGAAAAAATGTTAAATATAAAAGTTTTGGGGATTTTTATGGATCAATCATATATCTTATCAGCAAAACAATTGAGCATCAAATATAAAAAAATATAGTATAAAACATCGATTTTCTCGCTTATTTTAAATTGAATGGTATGACTTTTATCATATTTTTGGATTCTATGGGGAAGTTCTAGACATATATTGTATAACATACCCTATGCGGTTTTCAATCGTTTTTGAAATATTTCAAATTAAAAATTATTTCGCATAAATATACTTTAAGCGTAACTATCCAGGTTGCGAACGAAATACCTGTTACCTTTTTAAATTTTCTTCGTAGGTAAGTCAAAGTTAATGTCAAGGTTGACAATACTACTTTAGTCACCGTGAATTTATAATTTTATTTTTATGCAAAATGAGGTATTCTATTAATGAATTAGATACATAATATTAAAATTATATTTAAAAAATAACAATAATGTTAGAGTGGCTCAAAGACAATATGAAGAAAGTATTCAAGAGGGATAAGGACTCCATCATTAATTCATTAAACAATAAAAACAAATAGAAGACTTGAAGAAAGAGGAATTCTGGGCAATGGGAAAAGAAGAAGAGAAAGAAATGAAGAAAGGGACCTAGCGATTTTATTATATTTTCAAGAGAATCCAAAAAAATCAATTCCCGATTATGTGCGGTATCTCAGATACGGAAGAAGGGATAAAATGTTGACGTACGGAACAGTTCAAAGAACATTTAAGTATAGACCATATAAAATTATGCCAGTTCAAAAGCTTGGTGCCGATCAAAACGAAAGGAGATATACTTTTGCCACAAATATTAACGAAAGAATGCGGCAAGATCCTAATTTATTTCATAATATCGTTTGGTCAGACGAAGCAACTTTCTTAACTGGGGAAATGTTTAATGGACGAAATGTTCATGTTTGTTCGGATGAAAATCCCTTTACCGTTGAAGATATTGCTTTTCAGGGGCTTAATTCAATCAACGTTTGGTGTGGGCTATTAGAAAATGAAATTCTAGGACCATTGTTTTTTCGGAGACCATTAACTGGCCAGCGCTATCTTAATTCTTTAGGAAATGAAATCGGAGACATTGTCGACAAATTGCCACTTGAAGAACGTCGACGTATTATATGGCAACGGGACGGAGCGCCTCCCCATAATATAATTGAGGTTCGCAATTTTTTAAACCATCAGTATATCGGTAGATATGGAAAGTTACATTCGCCTGCAAATAGCCCAGACCTCACACCTTTAGATACATTTCTTTGGGGTCATTTGAAAAATGTATACAGCAATCATAATGAAAATGTTGAACACATTCAAAGGAAGGGAGAACTGAAGTAAGAAATCTGAACGAAAATAATGCTGAAAGTATTATAAACACACTTCAGAGGCAGAGAAGAATGTATGAAAAGTGCGAAGATTTAAATGGCGCACATGTTGAAAATGTCTTTTGATATTTATTCGCCAATGTTAACATTTATCTGTTTATGTTATACATTTGTTATTATTTATAATCACTGGTTATTGCTTCCAAATATTAGTAACTAATAAAAATCAACATTTATTGTTTAATAGAATAACTCATTTTGCATAAAAATAAAATTATAAAGTCACGGTGACTAAAGTATTATTGTCAACCTTGACATTAACTTACTACGAAGAAAATTTAAAAAGGTAGCAGGTATTTCGTTCGCATCATTTAAAGTATATTTATGCGAAATAATTTTTATATATTTCAAAATTAAATATTTCAAAAACGACTGAAAAACCGCATAGGGTATGTTATACAAAATATGTCTAGAACTTCTAGAATCCAAAAATATGATAAAAATCATACCATCCAATTTAAAATAAGCGAGAAAATCGATGTTCTATATTTTTTTTTGAGTTTCAGTTGTTTTGCCGATAAGATATATTATGAATGATTCATAAAAATCCCCAAAACTTTCATATTCAACATTTTTTCCCATCTTCACAAATAAAAAAGTTATAAGGCACGTTCACTTTTATTTGGATACCCCTGTACAGTTAGATTTGTATATTTAGCAAAATAAGTCCAACAAATTTTGAAATGTTAACCATAAGAAAATAAAAAAATATTACCTGCTCTGAGTTGGTGTTGTAGGAGTAACAGGGGCAGTTGGTGTTGTAGGAGTAACAGGGGCAGTTGGTGTTGCAGGAGTAACAGGGGCAGTTGGTGTCTTAGGCGGTGAAACATCTTTATCTTCTTTACTATCCGACTTATCCTTTTCTATAATTTCCACATCTTCCTTGCTAAATTTTCGTGGCATCTGTGATTTAATGTTATTAATTTCAGGGAAATTAAATAAAGTTTTAGGTCTAACACTCTGCGTTTCCTCAGGAGTAACTTTTGGACTTTTCATAGAGAAGATAATATTGCTAGTAGGCCTAGCCTCAACTTTATTAAGCTGTTTATTTAAGAATTCTGGAATATTTGGCTTTGGCAGTACTACACTGGTTTTTGTTACTTGAGTTGTTTCATGTTTTAACTGAATCTTAGTTACAGAAACTTGATTTTCTCTGTACAACATCGTCTTAGAGCCATCTTTTTCAATAACTTCGTTCTCAGAAGTAGAAGACTTATGAATAAAATCTTCAGATTTACTGGAAACATTAACAACTGCAGTATGACTAGGCCCTGAGATAGTAATAGAGTCGTTACTGAAAGACTTGGGTATTTTTGTTGGTTCACGAGTAGTTTTGACACTGTGTTCTTCAACAACAGTTGAAGAATACGTGCTTGATGCATGTGGCACTCTAGATTCGGGGGGTACGACATATGAAGACAATATTTTAGAGCAATCTTCATCTACTGGAATATAAGTACTGGTCATAGCGGACTTTTCTGCAACTTTAACTTCATTGGCTATAAAATCACCTGAACTTACAGCCTTTTCATAACCAGGAGTAACTTTAATTATCTTGGGGCTAAGTTCAACAATTTCTGGTGTGGTCTTTGCAACAACAACCGCAATCTCTTCAACTTCCGCTTCTTTTTCGACGGCTTTTGATAAAGGCTTAATAGTTAATTTTAATTCAGATTTTAAAACGGGTTCTTCGAGATTTTTAACGCTATCTAATGATGCAGCTTTAGTGACGGATTTCCTTCTTTCCTTAATATCTTCTTCAACTTCTATAAGCGGATTGTCAAGGGTAGTTTTCTGACTTTTGAAGCTATGCGACTTAGCAATAGACCTACTAGGCTTGACAGCAAAGTCAGTCAAAGACTTATATGAATCACTTTCATCTGGACTACTGCTTAGGCTGAGAACTCTTTGTTGTAAAGAAGAAAGACCGGCAATTTTAATCTTATTTCTAATATCTTCACTGCTTATTTTTGATTCCCGCTTGGTTTCCGTGTATTTGGATTTTGAGGTATATGATGTGTATTCCTTTTTAGATATAAGAGGACTGGTTGGAGGTAATGACAGTTTTGGTGACTGGGGAGGTGTTAGTGCGTCCAATACGGGTTCTTTAGGACTAGCTGATATCTGAGACATTTGACGATGCTTCAATAAATTCTCTAACTCCATATGAATGGGAGAAGTTCCAGGGCTAAAGGACCTTTCAGGAGAAAGTGGCGACTTTGGACCTGAATTAAAGGAACTGCGAAACTCTTTGGGTGTAGCAGGGATATCAATCGGCTGAATTCTCTGTCTTGCTGCAGCTCCAGTACGTGGTGCTACCATTGGTTTACTGTCTTCGCGTTTTGTCTGACTGTGTGATGATGCCACCATTTTGGTTTCGGAATAAATTTTAGTTGTTGTAGGGGTCGTTGAATACAGTAGGATAGTCTGTAAAGAAAATTATGTTATATATGTAAAATTGATTGTAATTATTTTAGTAGAAAACAGTTATTGGCAGATATTTTTTTGTTTACAAAAATCTGTTACATATCTTTATTTAACAGTACCTTACCTTCTTCTCTTCGCTGACTCGTGTCTGAGTGTTTCCATCAACTTCCATCTTAGCCATTTTCTCTTCTTTAACAATTTTCTCATCTCTGTCTTTGAGTTCATCTTTTTTTTTTTTCTTTGCACTTCGCCTAGGAAAAAGTCTCTCAAAAAGGGATAATTTCTCTTCTCGTTCTTCCCCATGCAAGCCCGTATCGTCCTGACTCTTGCCTGCATTGGATTTGCTTCGATTAAGTCTGAACGATTCAGAAGTGGGAGGAGTAACTCCGGCTGGCAAAGAGTTACACTTTAGTTTGTTGCCGTAGTTATGGTTGATGATAGCTGTCTTATGAAGGCTGCGAGCAGTACTGCTATAAAGCTCTGTTATTGGTTCTGGAATGAACGGAAAGCGAGGCGAAAGCAAGAATTAGTTAAAGATGAGTAAAGCAGAGTAAATACACAGATGCAAGCAAAACATAGACTTAATAAAAACAATTTACTATTCTATTGCTGCTAGAAGATGGCTACCCAAATTTCTGCAACAATAGAATACAGTGGCGAGCAATATCGTAAGACGTGTACTAATTTCGTCTTGCAGGGGTGATTTCTATTCGCCGATAGACAAGGGTAATGTTACCTCTACACTATCGCGAGAATGCCTCGTCGCGAGTTTTTTACGAGGCGAGACAGCACGAGTGCCTAAATTCTTGATTTTCCCAGTCAATTATGTAAAATGGAAGTGGTTGAGGTAACCACTGCGATAGTTTTGTGCGCCTTCATTATTGAAATTTTCTTTATACATACCACATAAAATTAATGGTAATTTCGTTCGTCCAACCACGCACAACATCTCCGTTTCAGCTCTAATTTCACACATAGTATAGCGAGCCTCTTGTCCTTTGACTCACGACAAAAAGAAACACTCGGATCGGAGCACCGACTACTCTCCAGGGTGACCACTTTTTCTCAAGATCAAATTTCCCGACTTTTCCCGGTTTTCCAGACAATAGTTGAGTTTTTTCCCTGACATTACGTT
Source organism: Philopedon plagiatum (assembly GCA_963971165.1). Taxonomy (NCBI): domain Eukaryota; kingdom Metazoa; phylum Arthropoda; class Insecta; order Coleoptera; family Curculionidae; genus Philopedon; species Philopedon plagiatum. The sequence goes on along the minus strand of OZ020192.1, from coordinate 20,881,636 downwards.
GTATCATGAAACTATGTAGACTTTAAAAAAAAGTTGTTTATGCTTTTATATAGTATAAATAACGCAACAGATAAGATATTACAGAAGTGGGATGTGAATATAATATGGGAAGTCCGGTAGGTATTATTAAAGAAAAGACCAAATTCGTTGATTGTATTTTAATATTACTGACTCCAAACTGAAAAATAACTTATATAATTGAAATTATTTCTTATTGCAAGTAGTACTTTAGTTAGGGGATAGAATACGTATCAACGACTAGCAATTATCAAGAACTTATGACTCTTGAGAATATTTACAATTTCGTTGGTTTGGTTCTGGGTTTAGCGTCCACAGCTTTGTAACTGCGAGTGAGATAACACGCAAACATAGCAAGCGATTTCTTTTCATTCCATCTTGACTAATTTCCAATACAGATTTTTATTTTTCAATAAATCGAGGTTTATGTTACAATGTAAAAGTGGGAAAATCACTACTCGTCATATAAATGTACCAAACTGCCGAGATAATAGATTGATAATTAAAAATATGTAATTATTAAAAAATTGAAACATAAGAATTTATTCCATACAGTGAATTGTCATTACTATAACAAATAAAGTTTACTGAATTTTATTATCTATCAATTTGACGGCATCAATTTTTACCTTGTTTGGTATAAATATTTTATTTATTCAAATTAAAAAAAAGTACAGTAAGTCTCTTTCCAACTAACACGTGATTGCTTCTGTTTATAATACTATCCTTTTTTCTATCTACTCTCTTTGTCATTTTGCGCATACTTTCTGACGTTAAAGCGAGCGTAAGGCAACAAAGACACCCTGAGAAAAGAGAAACTAAGAAAAGACAGTGGGGAATACTTCATTACCCTACTGTAGGGGAAAAGGGAATCCAATGGATGCAAAATATAATGGAGACTTCTCTGCGCCAGCACGGGACTTCAGAAACTAATTAGAATATTATGGATGAAGAAATGTCCTGATTTCAATAAAAATTCCGACATTTCCCTGACTACTTAAATTCCATGACTTTTCCTGGTTTTCCAGAAAGTGGCCACCCTGACTCTCGGGTTCGCGTCGCCTCGTCTGGTGTCGCTAAGAGTGAAGAGGTAACTCCTGGCGAAGAATTATCCCTACATGTCGAATTTAGTCCATGTCTATATAATATATTCGCTCCGTGTGCAGAAAGGCGGTATTCCACTGGAGCAACATGTGGCATGCACCAATGTTGAATAATGGAAGTGTATTAAAACAAGATTATTTTTAGTCCACCTTCATTGGACCCAACCAGTGTTGGCATGCAACATCTGGCCCCGGTGGAATGTCGTCTAGAGACCTAAGTAGACAAGTTGCATTGCAATGTCCGGAATTTTATGGCATATTAGGAAACTGTGTAGTATGTAATTTAATACAAATGAACTGGTTCTCGAAGCAATTAATTAAGTAATAGATTATTGATGTTTATAGTCACCTTGGCAATGACATTAGTATGTGTGTTGTCACATTGCAAGTGTCCAGTTGGATAATTAATAATTAAATTGCTTTAAGAATCCGACCCTGAGCGTAACCCAAAGTTATAAGTACAAATTGGCTATAAAGGTGTCATTCCACCAGAGTAACATTTTAAAAAGGTGTAGCATGCAGCATTGGTAAAAATGAGAGTGTACTGAAACAAAACTGATGTTAATTCATCTTCATTGTTGAACTATGTTCGTGCTCTATATTGTTCTGGTGGAATGCCGGCATTAAAACAGGATTGGACAAATGCCTTTAAAATCTACTTCAGTATACACGTACATTTTATTACATATACGGTCGGTTTCTTAAAGCAACTTAATAAATTATCAGCCAACTGGATAACTGTAAAGTGACAGCACAGAAGTTCACGTTACTGTCAAAGGTGACTCTAAACGCCAATTAAATTGATTACTTGTTTAACCCCCATTTGCACCGCGGTGTTTAAACTTGTTTTAGATTAAACCAATCCTAGAAGTTTACTTTTCTGTAAACTAAAGATATGTAGAAATCATTCTAAACGTAAATTCAGCTGGTTTCAATATTAGGATGCACATGGAGGTAAATAACGTAAGATAAAAAAAAATCCTCAAAGTATGCCGTGGAATAAATCACGCATGTCTTGACGTATTACTCTTGAAACGATAAATAGAACTGTCAAGTTCTGATGTTTTTATTTTTAAGAAAATTAAATATGATAATCACGGCAGAACAGAAAGCTTTTATGATCGAAAGTTACTTTAGAAATGGTAGAAGGGTTGATGACCAGTGGGTTTATTAAACACGGGACGCCATTCAGGATTTTCAAACAGAATTTCCACACATAGTCACAGATTTCGACCAGTTTCGCCAAGTTTTGACTAGATATGTGGCTTTATTTAGAGAAACAGGAAGTGTGAATAGAAATGAAAGGAGGGTAAAGTAGAAGACCCAAAGTTCGCACTGTTAATGAACACCCACAAACCCCTATTCGGCGTTTAAGCCATAGTAGATGTATCCTACGGAACCTGCAATACAATCCTGAAATGTGACCTGCATATGCACGCTTATCGTCTAAGCTCAGTCCAAGAATTGTTACCAAACGACAAGGCGCAGCGAATGCAATTTTTAGAGTGGTTTATGGGTTATTTGCATAATAATAAAAACGAATTTGAAAAACCTTTTTTACTGACAATCCATTGATTTACCTCACTGGTTATATAAATTCTCAACAAATGAGAATGTAAAGTTCTCAAAATCCACATTTCTTTATAGAGAAGCCAGAAAGTTGGCGTATGGGCGGCCATATCGAAAAGAAGGTTAATTGGACCGATTTTTTAAGGGACTCAATTCGGCGCGATACCGTAATGAAATTTTAGAAAATTTTGTAAACACATTAGACGATGAAGAGGTGCGACAAGACTACTCACAGCAAGACGGCGCACCAATTCACGGAACTCTTGACACTTTAAATTTTTTGGAAGAATTTTTCGAAACCGAATCACTAGTCGTAATATGACACTTAGGTAGCCACCACGGTCCTGCGATCTCACGCCGCGCGACTTTTTTTATGGCCACACATTAAAAACTCGGTTTTCAAAGCCCCTTGTGAAAATTTAGACCTACGGGCTAGAATTACAAATAAATTTCAGGCGATTAACAACTCACCCCAAGTGCTCACCAATGTTTTTAATGTTGTAAAAAGAAGAATGAGAACATCTTTGGAAGTAGAAGGTGGACACGTCTCTCATTTAGTTTAAATTTATAATTTTTAGGTTCTTTGTTGTATATGTTCTTTTTTTAAATTCTGTATTATGTAAATGACAAAAATGTAATTTTCTTACAAAGAAATACTTCAGAACTTGACAGTTTTATTTTTCATTCGGCTATACCTTTTACCTATGTTACCTTTCAAGAGTAATAATTCAAGAGATATATATTTTGAGGACGTTTTTTTTTTATCTTACGTTACTCTAAGAAACCGGGTGATATTGATGTGTTTATCATTGTATATATTTTCTTACAACATGGATAAATATTATTTTAGTGTGTTAAAAAAGTGTTAATATACATATTTTAGTCACAACATTCACAAGCTTGTTATGTTATAAAAAGAAAACTGTAATTTACATTAAATTTACATGAACAGAGGACCACAGTTAAATATATTTACGTTATTAAGGATCATTTATTCCTAGCTTCAATACGAAACTGGGATTAATTCTTTTTCAGTTTATCAAATCAAATCAACGTGTTAAGCCTAATACTTAACAGAGAATTATTTCTGAATAAGTGTTATAATCTTTAGATTAAAATGTCGGTGCAACCATCAGAAATGACGATTTAACTTAAATATGGTCTGACATTGCCTGACATTAATTTTATGACATAATTTTCAGATTTTGTGAAATTTCCCGTCGAATGCATTTAAAAAAGTTAATATTATTTTTTATGTTAAATTTAAGATTTCACTATTAAATGTCATCAAATATCGAATATACAGAAGTAATGGTAATTTATGTTTTTAGATATACTTGAGGCGAGAAAAAGTAGAAACTATACAGATGACATGATCCTGAAACCTATATTTCTGTCTTTCTTCTGAGGCCTTAATCAAGAGAGATGCAAATATTGGATGATAATGGGATAGGAGATAGCAAGTTCGTTAAGAATGGTTATGTATTTAAAGGTGAAAAACCTCAGTTACCTGTGGCGCTTTCTGGCGATACACTCCTGATGGAAGACTCTTCATTAACCTCGGGTGTTGCTGGAAGTGCCGAAGAGAGCTGAAAAAATAAAAACCTGATCAAAAGAAATAAAATTAACATTATTTCTTAAACTTCAATAATATTTAATATAATAATATTCCAATATAAAAATTGATATTTGATATCCATTTTAACGCCTTTAAGTACCAAAAAAATAAAATTAAATGCGAAACGTGTTAATAATATGTAAATAGGAACGTTCATATGGAAAGAACCTACTTGGTCGATTAAGTTTTCTATAAAATCGCATTTTTGTGATAATTCTCAAAAGTAATATTTTACATTCCATTATAGTTTATTAGTTTCCTAAGATTTATATCTTTAACACTCGGTGTTTCAAAGTATTTGATCAATTAATAACTTTAATTGACTTTTAGAGTGACCTTTGGCAATGACATAATATTACGATAACATACGTCACTCATTGATTAAATTGCTTTAAGAAACCGAACATAAGTGATTTAGAATTTAGTCAAAATAGCTTTAAGGAAAATGATGAATAGGGCTTCCCGTTATGACTGTTTTATCTCTTTAAATAGTAGAGCGCGAGCATGGTGGGCCCCTTTTATGCGAACGTGCACAATTGTCTTTTTACCTGTCCTTTTTTTCTCCTTGGTGCTCCATATGTTCGTTTTGGTCTAACTGATACCCTGTGGTGTGCCGCACTATGATTTAAAGGAATCGTTGAAAAACTTGGTCCTAGTTCTAAGTCAGATTCTAAAAATTGTAAAAAAAGTTATACAGGGTGTGCGGAAATGTTGATGATAAATTTTAAGGTATGATTCTACAAAAAAATATATGAAAAAAAGTTCATAACATTGGTCCGAAAATGCTTCCATAGGGAGCTACAGGCCCTTGAAGATGGTGTCATAAAAATGATTTTTATTTAATTTATTAGGATCTACTTACAATACACAAATGACCTTTTAGGTATAAGTTAGTGTTATGGAGGTCACTTTTTAAAAATTGCAAGTGACCCATATTGTAACCAGTGGCGTGGGAGCAAAACGGTGGTTGGGCGAAAAAAAATACGACCTTAAAACCAACCACCCTTTTATTCCCACGCCACTGGTTTCAATATGGAATATTCCAGAGGTATTCAATGGGATTTAAGTCTGGAATTCATGCAAGCATTTACACTCATGTCGTAAAGGAAATTTTTATTTTTTAGATATTTTCCAAAGTGCATTAGGCAAAAAACATCACTCTTTAAAAAACCATGTATCTCTTTCAATATCTGAGAGACCAAAGTGAATTAAAAAACAAAATGTTAAGAACAGATAAGGCTACAGTCTAGTCGTGAATGTGAATCGGAGTTATGGTTGGTCTAATCTACAGGGCGCTAAATCTTCAGGGAAAAAACAACATTATTGTTAAACCCTGTATAATGTACAAAATTGATTTTTTCAAACAATACTGGTATACCTACATTCCTAAAGAATGTTGCCTGAAAAGGCAACCTAAAAAGTTTTTTACAGTCGGATGAAGAGGTCAGAAAAAAACCTCTACCAAAATTATGGTAAATTCGAAATGGTGCATTCATTAATTGGAGTAGTGTATTTGGAATTTTAAACATATATAAAAAATTACCTGGATCTATCCTTTTATCATTCAGGGATACTTTTGAAGAATGCCTTGATTGTAAACCAAGCGAATCCTGAAATAAAAAAAGATTGGTGAGAAACCACACTTTCGTAATAAAAATGTTCCAAAATTTATTTTGAGAGGCGAAGGTTACATGACTCAGAAAGACGTTTTACCCCAAATTACTTAAGGTTGTAATACTTGTGTTTTGTGGGGCAGTGCAAATATTACTCGTTACCATATTTGAGTAAATTGTTTTTCTTGAAAAACAAATAGGATTAACTTGAAAAAGTCGATAGACCTGAACACATATTTATGTTAACTTTTCTACCGAAAATTCACTTTGGATTCACCCACTTAAATATTAAAGAAACGCCTTCAAAGTTATGACAATCTTGTTTAGTCCCTCTTAAGTTATTAATTTCTCGTGATCAAGTATTTACGTCAGTGTCGAGGTAATTGAAATCGGAAACATATTTTTTTTATTTATACAGTATGTCCGCGGATGGGGTTTAGAAGACGGCAAATGGACCAAATTTTGCAAGATACTTAAAAATGTCACTCCAATAGAAGTTTTTGCTTGTAAAATAAGTAAGATTCACGTTATGAAAAATTTAATCTATACAGGGAACATGAAAAATACGGAAACGATATTTTGCGTAAGAGTAAACATACCTTGTTTATGATTTTCTACCAAAAGAACAAATACGAAATATGTTTTAAATTAAACCTTACGCCGAAGTACAAGATTTCATTAAAAAATAACGAGTTTTATTACATTATTTTTACTGTTAAACAATATCGACACTTATGGACATATTTGTCAGTGTCCTTATTAAATGAAGCAATTGTTTAGTCCAAAATACTTCTTATTCAAGTGTCATTTTAAGATAATACGAACATTTAATTAAATTCAAAAGAATATGATATAAACTAAGCAATACAGCAAAGATATCAAAATGCAGTCCCCTATTCAACATATTTTTCTAATTGCTCCCTTAGATATCTGGAGGACTTCTTCCTGGGATATTGAACGAACAGCCTGGGTAATTCTGCCTTTTAGCACATTATTATTTGGTATCGGAGTGGCATCATAAACAGTTTGTTTTAAACGGCCATATAGAAACATATCGGCCAACGTAACATATCGTCGGGGCTCCTTGGGGGCCATAAAATTGGGCCATTTTTACCAATCCACCTTGGACCAAATCTGCGGTGAAGCCATTCTAGTACCTCGCGAGCGCAATGTGCTGGACAACGATCTTTTTGAAAATACATTTTTTGGCGAAAATTGAATTGCGAATTTTCGAGTCCATCGCTAAAAAATGTATCCAGGTGTTATATATGGGCCATGGACAGATATCGCGTACCACAGGTTTGTAAAATATTGTCTTCGCGTCATTACTCTAAATTCGGGGTTTTCTCGAAACCAGTACCTGACATGCTGGGATGCTACAGTTCCATTAGTAGAAAATGTACATTCATCAGAAAACATAATAAATTTATATTTTTCACAACTTGTAGAAGATGTTTAGCAACATTTCTAAGGGATATCAGAGGAGTTTTCCTAACAGACTGAAGAACTAAAACTGTGGCAGCATCGTTTTCGTCATATTTCTTCTTCTTGAGGTATCAAAAATGAACCAGTTTTTTGGAACTTTTTTATTGTGTTGTAGATTGTCATATCAGTTATTGGGATCCCTACAAATTTCTCGCTAAATTGTTCCATGATGTAGCGGTATGATAGAGATAAATTTATGATAAAACTCAGCGTTTCGACATTTGACAATTACAGAACATCAACGCTGGATATTGGTTCCTTCGAAAAGTCCCTAGATCAGTAGGTAGTGTGTTGGTAGGGGACGTATCAAGCAGACACGACAGGTCGCGTCGTTTTATTTTCGTTTGATTTTGGTGTTTTGTGTTTGTGATGTTGGTGTTTCTGTGGGTGTGTTTTGTATAGTGTGTGTTTTGAACATTTTACTTTTGGGCTTAGACTATATTTTCTTGGTGTTTATTATTTAAGTTGAACGGTGAGTACAAGTCCGGTCCTGTCTGTTCGCCAACCACTAAACGTAAAATAGACCAGACTTCAACAGGGTGCCATAAATGACAAGTGACTTGGCTACCATATTTCGAGATGCAAAAATTGAAAAATCTACCGAATTGCACTAGTCGGAAAGCAAAGACAAAATCCAGCTCTGGGACCAACGATGTTGCCATATCGGCATTTAAGTTCCGTTCATCAAAGAAGAGGATAAAATTGCTCTTGATCTTTGAGCGACTCTTAAGGCTTTATTTGCCATACATAGGGGGAAGGTTGTTAGGACTTTTCTTATGTAAATTTGAATGCTCTACAACTTTTATTTAAAGTTTTTCCATATTATTTTTCACTATCGAACTCAAAGCCAAAAGTCCTTTCCAACCCCTTACAGATCTTTCTACAGCAACAAAATCTACCTTTTCTTAAAAAATCAGCAATGTACCTAAAGTTACTTTTTAAGACCTTCGTTTATTGAATTTAGTATATAGCAAATCCCAGGGTTTTATTTTTGACTAAAGAGTCAGCTGTAAAATGTTACTGATCGAATATTTTAACCCATTAACAGCACTCTATAATAGGTATCTGTTAAAAAGAGAGCACATTACTATAAATTGAAAACTGCATTAATTAATTGTTTCTATGCAAATTTAGTTAAAAGTAGTACAGTTTTATTATTAATATGCAAATTATTATTATGCAATTTGTAACTTTAAATAATGCTGAACGCAACGAATTAGACAACAAACGGTTTACATTTCGATTTAGATAATAATTTAAATAAACGACAAATAATAATTATCATATTAAATACGTAAATATTGAGATGGTCTTGATGAATATACAGTGTGACCTAATAAAATAATAAAGTTAAAACAACGATGCTCGCTACAATGCTAAAACAAGTATAAGCGAGGGAACAATCAAGTTGCGGTGATTAAGTACTCCTTAAAAAAGATAAGTCTGATTCAAATTCATGAAGACTTGCAAGATACTTTGGACAAGTCTCCTGTTTCTTAAGGTCTTGTGCAACGGTAGTTTCATGACTTTTCTAGAACTTCGTGTATAGGCGACCATGCAACTGGACCTTCGGAAATAGTTACCACTCGAGAAAACGTTGATAAAACACTCTTGTTTTGTAGACAGACGACTGGGAGTTGGGAGTTCATGAAACAGGCTTGTCATATCATACTGTATGATATTTTAAGGAATCATTTAGATATGAAAAAGTTGACAGCATGATGGGTACCTCGGATGCTCAATTTCTCAAAAGCAATCTCATATTGTGAAATTTCAGAGTGCAGAGATATATTGGTAAAATTATGGCGTCCGATTTTTAGGACGCGTATGGGGTAATTCTTGTTAATATCTTTAAAAAAAAGGGCACAGTTTTACAGGACCATATTTTGCCAAACCAATATCGAAACTGCAGGAACGACAATTCAAGAAAAACGCCGTGGATAATTAATAAAAGGTGCGATCTTCCACCAGAATAACGCGCCCAATTACACATCTTGCACTGTCATGGCTGCTATTCAAAACCCATGTTTTGAATTACTTTAAAACACCCAACTTATTCGCATGACCTGGCTCCTAGTGACTATCGCCTAGTTTTTAAATTAAGAAAAAATATTCGTGGAAAGATATTTTCGTGTGATGAAGTGATTATCATCACAAATCAGTGGTCTGTGGAGGTTGGACTGTTGAACAGCCATTTTATCATAAATCCATAGAGATGTTGAAGCACCACTGGGATACGTGTATTGACGGAATTCCAATGAATAACAGTATACATTTTAACCATATTACTCTAAATATGCCAGGGGTAAACCATGAGGGTCACACTTTTTAACGCAACGAGTATAATATAAGTAGTTCTGTTGAATATAGGGGTCTAAAATCTTACAATTTGTATTTAACTTTTTTGTATTATAGATAACATCTGAGCAATTTGTATAAAATTATGAGGTCATCCTGTATATAATCAAAAATCACCTGTAAAACTGTAAACAACTGTTCAATTTGCATTTCATAAAAATTAATTAGGTATCAACCATTCACTTTCAGCAAGAGGAGACAACAACATTCATTCATAACTAGCCGTTTTTTTTTATCTAAGACATCCCACGTAGACTTCAAGCCTAAGTACTAACGTACCGTGGGCGTCTGAAGAGAAGGGAAATGTAGTCTATTGACACGGGATTTGAAGGATTGGAGGTTGGGACTGGAAGGGAAAACATCTGCAGGCAATTTGTTCCATAATCTGGAGACCCTAGGTCCAGATAAAGTCAACACCAGATGAGAAAGTGTACATTTAACACGTTAACTCGAATTTATTTAAAGCTCCGCCCCCTTCTGATGGCCAGACACCAGAGAATATAGTCGTTCAGTTGTATTTTAGATTCGAGTGGTGTGATGTCGATGTGGTGTGGTGTCGATCTATGTTCTATGTAGTATTTGGTGCGGGCCATCCACAAAACTCTCGCGTCAAGGACAAAGTAAGCGGGCGAGCACTTTCTCATCTGGTGTGGCTTTATCTGGGCCCTAGGTATGAATGAGCGTCTGAGCGAGAGAAGTGGTCTGTTCTAGGCTTTTGTAGCTGGACAGTAAAGGGATGCATACGTAACGCGTCTCTTGTTGTTCTATCAGGAACAGTCAAGGGGGGAATAATACCGACTAGGTCTTCAGAACAAAATTCGTGGAAGTAGCGGTAGAAAAGGGATAAATCCCCTACTGCGGGGCGATGAGCGAGAGAAGGGAGTTTTCTCGTGAGGGCTGGGTCATTGATAAGTCGAATGGCTCAATTTTGGATAGAATCAAGGATCTTAAGTGTCGAAGGTGATGCCGCTCCCCAGATGTTTGAGCAGTACTCTAGGTTAGGTCTTATTTGGGAAACGGAGAGCGTATATGTTGTAAGGGGAGAAGTATTTTCTGGCTCGAAAGAGAAAGCCAAGCTGCCGATGTGGCTACTGAAGTAATGTGTTTGTGCCAGCTGAAATCATGTTCGAAAGCGACGCGACGCCAACAAGATCGAATGTTTCGTTGTTTTGTAGGGCTTGGCCATTCATGTGGATGGGGTAAGCGTTGCCAGAATTTTTGCGTGACAGGGAGCAAGACTGGGTTTTGGAGGCGTTGAACTGAACAAGGTTCTTGGCACCACAGTCTAAGATTAATTGAAGGTCTTGGGAAAGAGATAGGTACATAGATCTGCGTCTATTATCCAACTCCTGATTCGAAACTTGTCTGGAAAAATGAATATTGGAGTGAAGAGTACTATCGTCGGCATAACTGTGGATGGGATTGGTAGTTGAAGAGAGCAGGTCATTAATGTGAAGAAGAAATAGGGTTGGTGCCAGGACTGAACCTTGGGGGACGCCAGCATTGATAGGATGGAAGTTAGATGAGTGACCGTCAACCACAACAGATATGCGCCGATTAGAGAGGAAGCTACCGATCCAGGTACATAGTTTGGTAGGAAGACCGTAAGAAGGTAGTTTGTTGAGGAGTGCGGCATGCCATACTTGGTCAAAGGCCTTGGAAATATCGAGAGCAACAATCTGGGATTCGCCATGAAATTCGGGACTTGTTCCACTTATGCGTGACAAAGCTAAGATCAGCTGTGGATCTTTGGTGACGAAATCCGTACTGTCTGTCGTGGATGATTTTGTGTTTTGCTAGATATTTTAGAGTTTTGTTTGTTAGCTTCATACATTGTGCGTGTATAGGACAACGACGAACCGCTATAATTTCGTCTCGGAGCGCCACCGTAATGCCTTCCCTGTATTTTTTATTCCACCAAGCAAACCCCAGGAAAGACAGTTAAAAGAATCCATTTTTCTACACAGTTGGCACTGACGCGTCATTCCGCAAAGTTTATGAATAAAGTTCTGTCAGGAAAAAACAAAAATCACGTAAAATATCACTACAAATACATTCCGACCTGCCTGCAAAGCACAAACAACATTACACCATTCAGATTTCTCAGTGAAGCAGTCGACGCACGGTGATTCATTTTGCTAATCTAGGTGGACAAAATTATAAAGACCGACATACTTAGAAATGCCTTAAAATATTACAAATATATTAAAAAACAAAGTTTTTATAATCAAGTAACATAATTTTGAAAAGTGCCATAAAGTATCTACTGGAAGGGTCCAAAGTGGGTATATATGCAAGTAGGTAAAGAAATCCTTATTAGTATTCTACAGTAGTGATAAAGACGCGTAGAAGTTCAAATAAGTTTTCTAAATAAGGGATAATGTAGGTTCAGGTATGTACTTTCAAATATGTATATTTGTTTAAACTTTATTATTGCAATGCTGAGAAATATTATTTTGAGGTTCAAATTTTTAGCATTTACTGTTTCATTTCATAAGCCTACCGTTAGATTGCTGAGGATTTCCGTCACAATTCTTGCGTTATGTAAAATGCTATATTATAGCCTTCGGATTAATACTAAAATTTGGTGCAGCGAAGTGAAGCTGATTACTTTATCTTAATTTTCAGGTATCTATGTCATTCCGCAAAAGGATCTTACAGCCTCCACAATACTTATTTACTTATGTTAGGAAATAAATAGTTAAGAAATGTATACAGGGTGTCCAAAAATTATTGGTGTGGGCAAATATCTTTGCTATTAGTAAAGATAGATACACCAAATCTTAGATGTATGTTACTGGCTAAGAAATCTACTTTTTTATGTAATTTAATTTGTTTAACCCCCTTCAAGGGTAACGCTAGGGAGCTGAGGTCAAAAATTTTAACGCCACGCTATGCCGCGTGGTACCTCATTTTAAAGGTCTTCAAAAAAGAACAGTTTTCCATATTTTAATTCGTTTTTAAATGGCAAGCCTATAAAAATTAAAAACCGTGAAAAAAAATTAAAAATGAAATACCTTTATTTCACTTATTACTTTAAAAGTAACCACAGTGAACTTCTTGGCAGTAATAATGTCGATTTTGGACCTCTGTCAAGAAGTCACACCAGCCATTCTCGAAAATGTGGGAAGTGAGTTAAAAATCGACTTTATTACTGTCAAAAAGGTCATGGTGGTCACTTGGAACAACTTTTAAAGCAATAAGAGAGATAAAGGAATTTAAATTTTTAATTTGTTTGGCGATTTTTAATTCTTAAATGCTTGCCATTTAAAAGCGAGTTACGATACGGTCCTCGGGTTTGCGTTAAAATGTTTCTTTTTTAAAGACCTCTGAAATGAGGTACCCCAAGGCATAGGGTTTCATTTAAAATTTTTGACCTCAACTCCCTAGGGTCGCCCCTCAAAGGAGTTGAAAAAGTTAAATTACGTGAAAAAGTAGATTTATTAACCAATAAGATACACCTAAAATTTGGTGTCTCTATCTTTACTAATAGCAAACATATTTGCCCATACTAAGACTTCTCGGACACCCTGTATGCACTAAATACTTTAGTAAAGATTTTACTCTAGGCTGCAATTTTTGACAAAATTCTTGATAAAAAAGAATCTGCAATTTTTAGATCGTACTAATTTAAAAAAAAAAACATACCTCATCCATTTCTGAACTGTCCATACTAAGTAAGGATCCATCACTACAGGTACTATGTGATTTTGTCGGAAGATCCTGAAACAAAAGAAACAAAATTATAAATAACTGAAATCCGCCCGCTAAAATTGAGAAAAAATCTAACTAGCAATACTAGTATTTTAATATACGTGTTGGGAAAGGAATCTTTCCTTTATTTACATTAATCAAAAGTTAAACTGGATGAAAAAGACTTTTGACATTTAAAATGTCAGTGCAGCCAGTGCTGCCGTAGGTACTACGGAAACTTTTGGATTCGACAACTTTAGAAGGTACACCAAAAATATTTTTTTATAATTAAATAGAAAAGATCAATTAATAATACAATCTACCTTAAAATAACATGCCACGTTGCCAAAATCATTAAAATATACGCAAAAGATCCGAAACATTTAAGATCCACAAAATACCCGAAGCTTGAAAAAAGTCCGCAAATCGGACTTTTATCCGCCAATGAGCAACACTGCTTGTAAGCTTCATTTCTGGTTACGCCACTGCCTTGTCATTATACAACTCAAATATTTCTGCTTCTTATACCGCGCACCCCTTCCGATGAATAAAACCAGGTCAGCCAGTACAGTACAGTACAGTAGGTAATTTTGAACAACTTTTAAAGTAATAAGAGGAATAAAGGTACTTAAATTTTTAATTTTCTTTTGGTGATTTTTAATTTTTATAGGCTTGCCATTTAAAAACGAATTGAGATACGGACCTTGGGTTTGCGGGAAAAGGTTTATTTTTTGAAGACCATTAAAATGAGGTACCACACGGCATAGGGTTGTCTTAAAAATTTTTGACCTCAACTCTCTAGCGTCACCTCTTAAGGGGGTTGAAAAAATTAAATTAGGTACATAAAAGAGTAGATTTTTATTAACCAATAAGATACACCTAAAATGTGGTGTCCCTATCTTTACTAATAGCAAAGATATTGGTCCATACTAAGACTTTTCGGACATCCTATATGTTAATGTCACTACCAAAGATGACTGGAAGTGGCAATTAAATTCATTACCTGATTAGATGCTTTGAGAAATCGAGTGTATGATTTTTTTTACTCGACTACGTAAAGAGGTCGGTACTGTAGTTAGGTTTGTTCGATTTTTTTGTGTCTATTTGTACACAACGGCTGGACCAATTTTTAAAAAAATGAGGAATAGTTTCGCAGCTATTGAATTATAAATAATTATATTTAAACTGAATTTAAATAAACGCAAAATGGCGGGAACCTAACTCCCTTAGTGTTTAAACCGGAAAATAAAAAGTAGTTAAAATTTTTTTTCTTGGCTTGGCAACAGCAAAACAAAGAACATATTTTCTCCGCAACTTCTAATGAGCTTTAACACGGTGTTTTCAATTTTTTAAAACGCTGTTTCGTCTTCGAGAAGCCATCATCAACATATTTGCGTTCGATCTTCTATTACATTTTTTGAAAGTAGGAATCACAATTAATATTTTAATAAAAAGTCTTAACAAATATTCAATGAGTATGAAAGAGATGGATATAAAGGTTTTATAATGCGAATCCCGTTATTTTTATAAAGGTGCTACACCGTTGTAATTAGGAATTAATAGGCTTTTAAAAATGAGATAAATACAAAGCCGTATTTAAAAATTAAGAAGACGAAACAGACAACTAAAAAGCGTTAACTCAAAAAACAAGTTTAAAATGTCATACGATAGAAGTTTCACAGAAGATAGGCGTATTCGCACGTCGTCAAATATCAAATATCTAAGTGTAAAAAAATTAACATACTTCAGAAAGTTGCTACAGATTTTTTCCGCTTCTAAATTTAAAATTAAGCTAAGTATTTGATTAACGACGACGTGCGACAACGCCACTTCTGTGAATGATATTCTTTCTCATGAATAGATAAGACAGATATTTTGTAGTATAAGGAAATTTGTAATATGACTATGAATATAAATCCCATTTACAGGCACGCAACTTGTTTCTAACTTTGCAGTTGTAGTTGCGTAGTTGGGATTTAGTTTTTTAAATTTATTTTTTATTAATTTAGCTTGGCATATTTATTCATTGTAGAATTTTAAGCCACTTTAATTTTAATTAATTAACAAACGAGATATTTAAATCGCTAAAACAATATTCAGGTTTTTAGAGCAGAATTATAGCGTTTGTAAGTGGTACTTGGTTGTTAGTGAAATCAAGATACTAATAGTTTTTATTCTTAATTTAAACCACTAGCAAAATAATTACTATAATAATAATTGTAAAGATGAATGGCATTTAGTTTTAAAAAGTTTTCAATTAGCACTCGTCTAGAAATTTGTTTGGACAAGCAAAAGGAATAATTTAAAATAAAGGCTATTAAAATTTATTCCGAAATTCGCTTAAAAGGTTTAAGGTTAAGACTTGGTACTGCTTTACATTTAGTTTAGCTGTTCCCAACCGGTGGTTCGCGAACCACAAGGGGTTCGCCGGACAAAATTGGGGGTTCGCCGGTTCGCGTACACAAAACTGGGGGTTCGCGACAGAAAAAAACAGTAATGGTATACTACTTTGGAGTAATCCGAGATTCGACTTTTTTTCTTATAAGTTAAAGGTTTTAATATTTATGTCATTGGGAATAAAAAATACGAGTGTTATACATTTTTAATGTACTCTTGAATTTTTTAAAAAAGTGTTTTGAAATATGTACATGTTTTTTAAATAACAATATTACCAAAATAAACAACAATAACATTTTATGAAATACTACACTAAGCTTCAACATAATCACCGTTTCTGTCCATACAAACTGTTGTACGCCGTGAAAATTCCGCCACTGCATTTCTAACCATCTGAGGCGAAATTTTTTGAACACATTCTCTGATAATTCTCTCTAAATGGTCTATGTTTTCCAAAGGTCTGTGGGCATAGTTTTCTTTTAAGAATCCCCATAAGAAAAAATCTAGAGTAGTTATATCTGGGGACCTTGGTGACCAAGCAAATTCTGACCTTCGTCCAATTCACCTCTGCGGAAATATCCGGTTTAAAAATTCTGTCACTCTTGCCGAGCTGTGACATGGAACACCGTCATGTTGGAACCAAAGTGTGTTTCTTATATCCACTGGTAGTCGAGGAAATAATTGAAATAATTCGGTGTCCAAAAAGTTTAAATAAATTTCACTGGTAATATTGTCTCTAAAAAAGTACGGCCCTACAGTTTTGCTCTTAAAAACACCACACCAAATGTTTGTCTTGAAAGAATACTGGTAAAAAGAGTTATATTTTTATTGTTTATTTTGGTAATATGTTATTTAAAAAAATGTATTTCAAAATACTTTTTGTAAATCATCCATATGAGTGATCATAAAATTATTTTATCAAAATTTCATATTCGATCACTTTTTAGTTCTGGACGACACTTTTTTACGTTCTTGTACTTTGCAATTCAACGTAAAGATAGTTTTCCTTCCACGGTATTTATCGTTTTTACTTTTTTTGACACTGCTGGGTCAAAATTTTTGATTTGAGTGTTATTTGTTCAATAAGCAGAACTTTTAAAATAACTCTCCGAAAAGTCAAAAATAAAAAAGTTTCCCATCTGTTATGGTTTCTGGACACGCTCTGTATAAAAAACGTATTACCCTTGAGAATTAACAGACGTTTTATATATATATATATATATATATATATATATATATATATATATATATATATATATATATATATATATATGTTACGGTTAATTTGGTTACTTGGCTAGTTTTCAAGCTAACCAGCTCATTTGCAAACTAACTAAAGACGCTGTTATTTTAGAGGAATCAGCCGTTTCCCACAAAATAGCAGGTAATTAGGGGATGGTTTCGAAACTAGCTGGTTAGTATGCAAACTATGAATTTGCATTGGTTAATGTACAGATTTTTCATTATTGCTTTTATATTAACTAGATATTTTATATAGTTTGTATACTATCCAATTGTCTTTAGTTAATATGATTACTACAACTGTCCTAGTTGCCTAAAATAGCTAGTTTACTGGCTAATTTGAACACTACCACTACCGTACGTTTGTACCTTACCGTATCGTATTTTTTGACAGGCATGGTAATTACATCAATTTAAAAAAAGTAAGTATTAGTGATTTTATGCGTTCATGTTGTCGGTTGTAAACAGAAATTGAAGATGTGAAGGATACAGAAATTACACTTCGGGCTGCAGTTGGGCTTACCTCAGTCTCGGGGAGTACTCAGGGTTACATTAGATGCCAGTGTGCCAAAAGGTGTATCAACAAAAAATGTAAATGTGTAAGTTCTGGATTTACGTGCAATAGTAAATGCCACCACAGCAAGGACTGTGTTAATAAATAGTTGTATTTATGTTTTTTTGTTATAATTCGAATTTTTTAAAGCCATATTAACCGTCATATAACATGAACTGAAATAAAGTTTCTAAACTAGCCAGTTAGTATCTAAATCAAGAGCTATTATGTTATACCTCAATAAAATCCTCATCTTAACTGAAGCAAATCGATAGTTTGCATACTAACCAGCTAGTTTCTAAACTATCACTGATCATCTGCTATTTTGTGGGAAATTGCTGATTCCTTCAAAATAACAGTGTCTTTAGTTAGTTTGCAAATTAGCTGGTTAGTTTGAAAACTAGCCAAGTAACCAAATTAGCCGTAATATATATATACGTATATATATATATATATATATATATATATATATATATATATATATATATATATATATATATATATATATATATATTTTAATAAAAAATAGTATGTCTCTTGTCACAAAACCTCGATCTTGTTGCATTTTTTTTTTTGATTATTAAGAAAGTACTTGGTGTTTAGGTTTCAACCGCGTATAAGATTAGTAAATATCGGTAATTTAGATTTTATAGGACTTTTAACGACCAACAAGGAGGTGCAAAGTCGCAAAATAAGTGCTAAACATGATGCAATTTTAAAACAGCTGTTATCCATCGAAATTTTGCAAACTCGATTTAATTTCTTGGAGGCCATATCGTTAAGCAGTTTACAATTTTAATTAGGTATTTTTATAGCACTTTTTATGTTTTCAAATTCTGCGTTAATGTTTTTTCATTAAAAAGTTGTAATGAGGAAATTCAGTTTTAATAAAATTATGACCTGTTTTTTATATATTACAAATTATAAGTAGAATAAAAATTGGCGGGGTAATCCTCCAAGAGGTTTTTTAAGTGCTTCCAAATTTTAGGAATCAAGGAATTTAGGAGAAAAGGGTAATTAAAAAAATTATTGTTTTTAATCTACAGTCGTAAAAAAATAGTGTGTGCACCACGTTTCGAAAGTGCTTTGCAATCACTCGCACCATCGCAGCCCTCGACTGCGTCTCGAGCGGCGAACTTGGTGCTCGCGTTGCAAAGCACTACTTTCGAAACTGGGTATACAAATAACTATTAGTCTCGAAAAAGTAGCACAGAGTTGCTAAAACCGCATTCCTTTTTCTATACTAATAAAGAAAATGAAAATACTCTACAAGAACATCGAAAATTGGTCGAGAAGGTACCCAGAAGATTGACCAAGGTGTTTACAGTCTAAACTCATCTTAAGGGACTTAGGATAAATTGGATAAAAAACTTACTAAAACAAAGGAAAAAGCCAAAAGATGGAAAATATACCTAGGCCAGCTTCATGGCGATGAAGGCTTGCTAGAAAAGTTGGAAGATCTAGAGGGAGATGAAGAAGAGAGAGAAGATAGGATTCGTACAGAAATACAGCAATAAGGCCGCAGGCTTAGATTAAATATCAGCAGAACTACAACATGCAAAAGACAAAGTTCCAAGAAACTCCCAGAAGAGTGTGATAACATTACCAAAAAAAGATAGGGGCATGCTTGTCAAAATTATCGGACAATTAGTTTATTATCACACGTTTTAAAAATCTTAATACAGATCATTTATAAAAGAATAGAAAGCAAGGTAGAAGAAAGGCTTGCGGATGACCAGTTTGGATTCAGGAGAAACATAGAAAAACGGGAGGCGATACTCGCTTTGCGAACAATAATAGAGGAAAGATTTAGAATGCGGAAGTCAACGCGCATCGCTTTTGTAGATTTCGAAAAGGCATTCGACAATGCGGAGTGGAAAAAATGTTCAGCATACTAAGTGCGGTAGGTATAAAGTTAAAAGATAG
This sequence comes from Philopedon plagiatum, assembly GCA_963971165.1. NCBI lineage: Eukaryota > Metazoa > Arthropoda > Insecta > Coleoptera > Curculionidae > Philopedon > Philopedon plagiatum. The sequence goes on along the minus strand of OZ020192.1, from coordinate 20,862,061 downwards.
GCAAGTAATCTACTAGGACCAAACAGCGGCAATTAAAGTGGATGACCATGAAAAAGAAGCATACATACTGGGTAAGGGCGTTAGACAGGGATGCATCACCCATACTTTTTAATCTAAACCTAGAAGAGACAATGGACCAAGTCAAGGAGAATCCTAACGCAGGCGTCAAAATATAAGGCGAGAAGATAGCCATCGGTTTGCAGGCGACACAGCTGTTTTAGTTAAAAGCGAGAAAAAGTTTCAGGATATCCTAGGTCAAATGCGGGAAATACTTTCCGAATGGAGATAAACAGTAAGAAGACTAAGGTCACGAAATGTCAGAAATCTGGCAATGGAAGAAAAATTAACGTCGCGCTAGGATAAAACAGACTAGAGGACGTTAAAGAATTCCGATACCTGGGCAGCATTACAACAAAAGACAATTGCAGCAAGCATGAGATAAGGAGCAGAATAGTTCATGGTCATTTGGAACAACTTTTAAAGTAATAAGAGACATAAAGGTATGTAGGTACTTAAATTTTTACTTTTTTCTCAATTTTTAATTTTTAAAGGCTTGCCGTGTAAAAACGAATTAAGATCCATACCTCGGGTTTCCGTTAAAATGTTTGTTTTTTGAAGACCTTTAAAATGAGGTACCACACGGCATAGGGTTGCATTTAAAATTTTTGACCTACACTCCCTAGCGTCGCCCCCCAAGGGGGTTGAAAAGTTAAATTACATCAAAACGTAGATTTATTAACCAATAAGATACACCTAAAATTTGGTGTCTCTATCTTTACTAATAGCAAATATATTTGCACATACTAAGACTTTTTGGACACCCTGTATAATATCATGTACATAACAGTTATTGTGTTATAAGAGTTAGGATCATAATACTTATAACCATAACCAAACTTACATTTTAAAATATAATAATTAGATAAGTATGTTAATACCTACATGGATTTGCTTAATTTATTTAATTCCAAAATTATTTTAATTTTTTTATAATAATTAGTGCTTTAAAAACATGATACAATGATTATAATACGTTATATAATTTATTTTTAGAGTGGGTAAATTAAGCCAAAAACGAAATAAATATTAAATACAGCGAAATCTCCCTTTTACGCGGACACCTACGGTTCCGAACAATGTGTCCGCATAACAGAGATGTCCTGACACCAATAATTTATCCGTTAGTAGAGATTTATTGAACAATGTCCGTTTAATAAAATGAATTGAAATTAAAATGATTAAGGAATCAATATCAGACCCGAATAAAAGACAAAATATGAATTCTTTAACAATAGACAAGTGAAACAATTTGGTCTGATGAATTCGGTTTACTTTGATTTCTAACATTTCAGTCGTAAGTAGTGTGTATTTGAACCGATTGGAGATAGTTTTGCTCTGTGCTCCATCCAAGAGAGCTCCAAATGAGTGCTACAAAATTTATGCACAAGTCATGATCATTTGTGCGTAAATGGTGAAAAGATTCAAAAGGACTGGAATCGTTGGTGACGTTACAGAGAGAGGAAAACAGAGGAAGACACTGAAACGAGAGGACAAGTTAGTCTCTTTGAACCAAATTCCCTGCTAACGTTGGTACAAGCAGGCGCGGCTCGTGAAATTTCAAAGTTGCATATCTCTGTTGCTACTTATGGGACCCATACCAAATTCAGGTTTTTTAATAGTGAGCCTACTAGGAATGCTTTGGTAAAGAAAAAAAATATTTTGCAGTTTGCGAAAAAAAGTTGATTTTTTGAATTGACCCACCTGGGTAAAAAATTAACACGCTTAGATATTTTATTTATTATTTTTTCTAAACAAATTTTACATCATTTTGTCGACAATTCTTAAATTTTAAGAGAAAAAAATGTGTTAGTAGAAAGTTATAGTCATTTGAATTTTTTGCAACCGAAAATTTAAATTATTTTTCGGTTGAAAAAATTCAAATGACTATAACTTTCTACTAACACATTTTCTTCTCTTAAAATTTAAGAATTGTCGACAAAATGATGTAAAATTTGTTTAGAAAAAATAATAAATAAAATATCTAAGCGTGTTAATTTTTTACCCAGGTGGGTCAATTCAAAAAATCAACTTTTTTTCGCAAATTGCTAAATATTTTTTTTCTTTACCAAAACATTCCTAGTAGGCTCACTATTAAAAAACCTGAATTTGGTATGGGTCCCATAAGTAGCAACAGAGATATGCAACTTTGAAATTTCACGGGCCGCGCCTGGGTACAAGCACGCCGAAAACTACTTAAAAAGCACATAGACGTCAGGATCAAAACCATTCGACAGCGTTTAATTAAGGCCGGTGTACAAACGTGGTCAACAATACAAAACCTGTATTAACACAAACATCGTGAAAATCGGTTAGTGTTAACATAGCAACATTGCGAAAATCGGTTAGTCTAGGTCAGTTAGTCAAGAAAATTGAATTGAAATTCATTGAAAATAAAAGCTGACTGGTCCCATTTTATTAATTCTGACGAAACATCGTTTTGGTTATCCACACCAGAAAGAAAAGCTTGGTCACAGAAAGGTAGTAGATTCGTAATTCGCACTGAAACATCCTAGGAAGGTGCACGTGTCGGTATGCTTCTGTAGTTTCGGGAGGATATGCCTTTTTACAAAAAAATTTGGATGCTGTAACAGTCAGGGCCGGATTAACGGTGCATAGGGCCCTAGGCTAAAATTGATTTAGGGCCCCTATTTGGACCATTTAATACATTTTGTTTTAGATATTTTTTCATAAAATTTTAAACAAAAATGGTTGCTTTTTAAATGTCTTTATTAAAAAAAAGCATAATACATATACATCAAATAATAACAAAAAACATTAAAGCATGGGTATCTTCATTAAAAAAAATATAGTATGTGTTGACTGGTACCTTATTCAAGTAAATATTCGTTTCCGTGATTTTAGAGCTGCAAAACTTTCAATAATTTTTTCAGTTTGAATTTTTTTAAGAAGATCACTTTCTATGGCCAATAAAGAAAGATCGTTAGTTTTTTCATCACCTAATGAATTTCTTTTATGACTTTTTACCCTTTCTAAAGTTGAAAATGATCGCTCCCCACTACAGTTAGTTACTGCCATCGATAAAAATATTAGTATGAAGGAATAGTTTTGATATTATTGTATTTGTTATTATTATTTTTGGGATTTTTATTATTATACCATGGTAAAAATATATTATATACCGTTTTGATAAATACGTTGGATTAAAACCCGATCTGGTTCGTAACTAAATTTAATGTTATCTAAAATCTAAATGCAATGAAAATATAAATATTGATCTACTATCCATTTCTAAAGTTTTGACCCCTCAGTCTGAGGGTCTATAACAAAGAAACCACGGGGCAGAATAAACTGAAAAAATTACAGCTTGTTAGGACGTTATCCAAGAGTTTCTTCCAAAAAATGTATTATTGTAGTGTAAACGATATTGAACTTATTCATAATCAAGTAGAAAAAAACAACGATTTTATTGCGTTAATATTGATAAACGATTTTCTCATGTCTATATATTGGTTAATTTTTTCCCTGTTTCAATGCAATTTTGAAGGTAGATAGAAAAATATCTATACTTTCGCAAGAGATTGGTAGTATGTGTCTAAAATTCAATTTTTTTATTTTTTAATGATGTTTGTGTATCAGCTGTACTGTGGACAATTTAACACCTTAAAAAAAATCTTTACACTCGTAGACGTAGTTATTATTATACAAATGTATTTTATGACACAAAATTAAAAAAAGCACCTTTAGTTCTTGTAAAAATTGTAATAAATATTAAAAGCCACATAAGAAAGAGATGCAAAGTATTAAACGCCTTTACCGACATAATCACAGTAAGGTGGCGTCGCACACAGGCGAAAAATCGATAAAAGTCGGACAGAACCCTATTTTCAAAAAGTTCCTAGAATACAAAAATTAGGCCTTGGACCTCTACCTTAATGACCAATCTATGGTACCTGTGCGCGTGAGCACTGCGAGACCCCCCGTTACTTCGCTACGTTAGTGCGAAGAACGGTTTCTTGGAGAGCGTATGAGTTACGGAAGATAAAGTGCTATTTTGTTTATTATGCATGTTGGTGTTTTTCGTGGATTCTTTTATTAAAACTTTTGGGATAATTTGTACGTTTACAATGAATTTCGTTTTTTGTTTATAAAATTAATAGGAGGATAACGGTTATGGTAACTGGCCAAGTAGCACAGTTGTTTGTATTTTTATCTTATTATTTACCTTTACATGGGGATAAAGTTAACAATACGGTCAGATTACAGTTTAAAACTTTGATTAGACGTAAGCCTGAAGTCTTGTTTTGCAAATACAACAATGATTTTATGCGACCAAGTGCGACCCTTAACAAAAATGGCGCATTTATACAGTTACGTTTGCTCTAATCTGTACTATTAATAAAGTTGTTCAAAATGAAAAATCTGTACATAAAGCAGAATTGTAAAAAAGGGGTTTCTATCGTCTATTTAAGGTGTTCTGAACCAAAAGCAACAGTTTTTAGAATGTTTGTCTGTCTGTTTGTGCCTTTGTTCGGCATCACTTAAAACTACTAAAAATAGATTTTAATTGGACTTTTACCAAAAGATAGGTCTTATAGCCAGTTAAATATTGGGGTATATTTAACTGGCTTATATATATTATAGGTCAAGTTGACGAATAAAATGTTTAAACCAGTATTGCCTTTTTATTACAATACTTATTTTTTTTACTACAATTAATTTTAATTTAAAAATGATTTAATAGCCTAATGGTCGTTTGTACCACCAAACTTAAGGCAAGTATAGTTATAAATACGTTTATTTTGAATCAGTAATAAATTACGTAATAGCATTTAAAACTATACTTAGCTTAAGTAAGCCTTAAATTTGGTTGTGCAAATGACCACACGTCTAATTACTCGCGCAAAGGGGTAGAATGAATAATAATCAGGAACTGGCTACTTAATAAAATACTTACCTATAGTCTGTACACCGAACGTACGGAGTAACAAAACTACCTGATATTCAGTAACAAAACTGCCTGATATTAGGTTTAAATTGTTTTGGGTCATAATGGGAAACTAACATTATTATTGTTTTTTCCGAAAATTCTATCCTTAATAAAAGTAGAAAAATCATTTTAACGTAGCACTAGATTGTGATATACACATGGAGACGCAAAAATAAAAAAAAATAGCTACTAAAAACCAATAATATTTAAAATCGAACAAGAAAATACAAAGAAGTAATCTAATTCTGCTTTCTAAAAAAATACTTATTTTATTGATTTTTAGAGCTACAGTTTTTAATCTTTTGGCTTCCTTGTATATTTTACATAAAATTTACCTATCAAAATTTATTTTTTCTTATACACTAACTTTTATCAAGAATCGCACTTTCTGAGAAATCAATATTAGAAAAGTTTTTTCGTTGGCGCCGACTTTTTTGCACTGTTCTTGGTACATAATCCTAATAATGTCATTACCATGAGATATGGTTCAATTTAATTAGGCTTAAAATATTTTTTTTTAGTCAAATAGGGTTTAAAGGTAATATTAAAAATATTTTGTTCAACAATTAATAACGTGTAGGTTTTGTCCGACTTTCATCGATTTTTCGCCTATGTGCGTCGTCGTAAAGGTCGTATGTAGTCCGTAGGTCCATGTATTTTTATTTGTTTAGAATTTAATCTATTTGTTATGTATTGAAAATATTTGTAAAATAATATTATTTAGTTGATTGTGGTTGTTTATATCTACTTATTGTTGATTTAAATTTTTGGTTTTAGTGGTAGATAGTAATTTGAAATTATTATTGTTTTCACGCGATTTTTAAGATTATCTTGTTCGAATTTATATAAATACCTGATGTAATCTGAACCAAAAATACGGTACCAAACTACAGTCTAATAAGTTAAAATGTATCGTCAGTGCAACGAACAAATGAAAAATATTATATTAAAAGTCAGAGCGTACTTTCAACAAGAGAAAGACAACGGTTTGGAAAATATTTTGATTGAGCAAGTGGTTAAAAGAACAGCAGATTGCCTGGGTATTAGTGAAAGCACCATTAAACGTGTTACGGCGGAAGAAAAAAGTTCCGGTATTATTATACCATCAAAAGGGAGAAGTGGAAGGTCCCGACTGGAATGTGATGAGATTTTGCAGGGCGTCATAAGGAGAACAATATTAAATTTTTACCTGGAGCGCCGGTTTCCTTCTATAAAAGAAGTTTACCAGAAATTGAAAGAAGATGTCGATTATTTACCAGAATTTTCAGAAATGACTTTGTACCGATGGATTAAAGAACTTGGGTTTTCCTATAAAAAACTAATTAATAAACCAATTTTAATGGACCAAAACACAATTGCTACGAGAAGAGCGGAATTCTTATAGGTACGCCATAAAGAGATATCGTGAAGATTCTTGGCAAATATTTTATACAGATGAAACATGGTGCGGTGCAAATCATTCAAGGAAGTTTGGCTGGGTTGAAAGAGTTAATCCCACAAAACGGGACAATTTTGATGAATACAGAGGTGGTATACAGGAAATTAATGGCTTTAGAGGTGGAATAAAACGGCCATCAGGATCAGGACAACGGGTTATTATCTTACATATTGGTAATAAAAATGGGTTTTTGGATGGCTGCCTGAAGTGTTTCGTTGGGAAAAAAAATGCGGCGTCAGTGGATTACCATAACGATATGAATAAACAACATTACGAAGAATGGTTTAGAACAGTGCTTTCCGTAATACCTGACAAATCAGTAATCGCAATTGACCAAGCACCGTATCATACAATGTTGGATCCTAATTTTCGAAATCCTACAACTGCCCGGACAAAACAAAAAATAATAGAATGGATGTCCCAGCGAAAAGCAACATTGCCCGATGAATTTACAACGTTTAATGAATTAACCAAACCAATGCTTTTAGACCTATGCAAGAACTATCACTTTCCAAAAACGTATCTTTTAGATACAATTGCAAAGGAGTTACGTAATGATAATGTAAAGCTTCTATGGTTGCCAGTTACACACTGTGAATTCAACGCAATTGAATTAATTTGGGCATATGTGAAAAATAAAGTGACAAAATTGAATACTACGTTTAAAATCACAAATGTACTAAATTTGTGTCTTGAAACGATGCAGAACGTGCCAAATTCTGTTTGGGAAAATTGCGTTGGACACGCTAATAAAATTGAGGAATCCTACAGAGAAAAAGACCACTTAGTTGATGTTGTTGTAGAACCATTAATTATAAATTTAGATGAAGATGATGATTCAAATGAGGACTTTAGTAATGATGAAGAAGGAGAAAGCGATCCATAAGTGTAGGTATTTTTCGGTAAAAAAGAGTGGTGTAATCCAATCAGGTTATTTTTAGTTTTAGGTTTAAAAACATTTTGTCAGGGCTTTGTACCTTAAAAGATAAATCAGATGTGATTCTACGTAAACAGGCCACTTTCACATGGTGCGGTGCAAATCATTCAAGGAAGTTTGGCTGGGTTGAAAGAGTTAATCCCACAAAACGGGACAATTTTGATGAATACAGAGGTGGTATACAGGAAATTAATGGCTTTAGAGGTGGAATAAAACGGCCATCAGGATCAGGACAACGGGTTATTATCTTACATATTGGTAATAAAAATGGGTTTTTGGATGGCTGCCTGAAGTGTTTCGTTGGGAAAAAAAATGCGGCGTCAGTGGATTACCATAACGATATGAATAAACAACATTACGAAGAATGGTTTAGAACAGTGCTTTCCGTAATACCTGACAAATCAGTAATCGCAATTGACCAAGCACCGTATCATACAATGTTGGATCCTAATTTTCGAAATCCTACAACTGCCCGGACAAAACAAAAAATAATAGAATGGATGTCCCAGCGAAAAGCAACATTGCCCGATGAATTTACAACGTTTAATGAATTAACCAAACCAATGCTTTTAGACCTATGCAAGAACTATCACTTTCCAAAAACGTATCTTTTAGATACAATTGCAAAGGAGTTACGCAATGATAATGTAAAGCTTCTATGGTTGCCAGTTACACACTGTGAATTCAACGCAATTGAATTAATTTGGGCATATGTGAAAAATAAAGTGACAAAATTGAATACTACGTTTAAAATCACAAATGTACTAAATTTGTGTCTTGAAACGATGCAGAACGTGCCAAATTCTGTTTGGGAAAATTGCGTTGGACACGCTAATAAAATTGAGGAATCCTACAGAGAAAAAGACCACTTAGTTGATGTTGTTGTAGAACCATTAATTATAAATTTAGATGAAGATGATGATTCAAATGAGGACTTTAGTAATGATGAAGAAGGAGAAAGCGATCCATAAGTGTAGGTATTTTTTCGGTAAAAAAGAGTGGTGTAATCCAATCAGGTTATTTTTAGTTTTAGGTTTAAAAACATTTTGTCAGGGCTTTGTACCTTAAAAGATAAATCAGATGTGATTCTACGTAAACAGGCCACTTTCACATATTTCTTTTATTATTAAGCAAAGACAAATGCAGACAAACTTACCACAGCATTTGTTACAATTTTCCAAATATGCGAATCATACAAATAAGGGAACATCAAAAATATTGTTTTTCTTTTAGGTGAATTATAAATAAATCAAGCTAATTGGCCTATTTACGTTACTCACTTTGAAGTAATATTTTTAAATTACTATTGTTCTACTACACACGTTTTGCCTATTTTATAGATCTTAATGAAACCATCGAAAATCGTTAAATACAAATAAATGTAAATATTTACCAATGCATATACCTATTTTTTCTTAATTTTACCAGTTACGTAATTTATCATACAGAGCACAAAAAACCGTCACTATATTACATTACTTTAATGATTATTACCTTAACACCCATACTATTGCACCTTCGACGCCCCGCTCCATCCCGCAAGCACTATGCTGCTATCCTTTACACAAATTAATTGTTTGTATTTACGTTTATGACAACTGTCAAAACAAAATTTTCGTTAAACGTAAAGTTGCATCTCTTTAAATGTAATACAAAAAAACAAAAATTTTTGCTGTAAGATTACTGGTAGTAATTACATAACCACAATCATTTTTTAAATATTACTACCAAACCTAAGAAAAAAAAATAAAACTAATATTTTTTGGGACTAAAGTAAGGTTCACTTTATCGCCTGTAAAAAATTAGTTAGGCCTGGGAGTACCAGTAAGGCACAATAAATTTTTACAATTGAGTAATTGATGAAATAGGGAAAAATTGGTGACAATTTTACACTTACCTTCCCATTAGAAAAGCACCAAGGCATCTAAGGTTACAAAGTTTTACATGTGTAATAGAGACAAGTAAGTTGACCGAAATATGTGAAAATTATATTTTTTTAAATTGTAATATTACTCGTTTAGCAGGTCAAAACGCACCATCCCTTTCTTAAAAGTCCCGTCCACTCCACATCTGGTTTTTGGCTTAAGGGTTCGTTTCCTAAATAGGTACCTCTTAAAATATTCTCTATTCGGTACACGCTATTTAAAAGTATTTTAAAGTACAGTCTCACAATTTTTTACAACCGTAAATCGTTGGCCTAATTAGGTAAATGTATTTTTTTCCGGTTTTTCTTTTTATTTTAGTCTATTGCATTAATTTCAAGGGCCCCCCCCCCCCCCCCAAGCCTTGGGCCCCTAGGCTATAGCCTACTTAGCCTAATGGATAATCCGGCCCTGGTAACAGTAAAGCAGTTGATCCGCTACCTCTGCCGAATTTTTGAGGCGTGGGGTTTAATGCGGAAAAATGCAGAATAAAATTTTGATTTCTTGACTTGTAGGCCTTCTCTCTGTGTCTACAGAGTCATTGGTTTTTTACAGTAAATAACTGAGCAACAATATCGGTAAAGAAAAAGCAAAATACTATGGAAGCTGTTAGTGGAAATTGCCGAATAAATATGGGAATGCGTCGAAAACAGTTCGAATAACAAAACGTCCTGTCCTTTTAAGAGAGATTTCTTATCTTGAACGTTCCAAAATTGTTGTCAGGATCCATACAAGAGTGATAATTTTACTAGGAAAACATAGTTAATGGTTTCTCAAAATTTGTTCGTCTATCGGAAATATCCGCCTAATAGAGCTGTCCATTAGAGGAGATTTCACTGTATCAATTTACAAAAATATAAACTAACACAGTATGTGCTAACTTTTCAATGCCTATACACTATGTAATTCAGGTAAACGTTAACAATATTTAAGATGATAATATTATACCCATAATTTTGTGCAAAAGCGTATAAAAGTAGGCGGTGTGTCGACACGAAGCGGTATGACTTCAACAAAGTTATGAAATGCTGTATACACTTCCCGGCTTAATAAACATTAGACCGTTTACTTTTAATAAATGATTAATGTTGCAATATTCTTAAGCCTTGGTCTTGTTGCTGCATAATAAGAGAAATCCTTAGATAGACTAAAGGCCGATTAACATCCGTAATATGTTTACCCTATATTTTATATTATTGGTACGCATACATTTTTTTTTATCTGAAACAGCCCACGTAGACTTCAAGCTTAAGTACTGTGGACCGTGGGCGTCTGAAGAGAAGGGAAATGTAATCTATTGACAAGGGATTTAAAGAACTGGAGGTTGGGAGGGGAAGGGAAGACATCTTCAGGAAATTTGTTCTATAATCTGGAGACCCTAGGTGTGAATGAGCGAGAGATGTTCTTGGCTTTTATTGTTCTACCGTGATTACATTTAAGTTTCTTAAAAATAAAAACTTCAGAACTTGGCTGTTCTTATTTTCATTCACATATACCTTTTACCTATGTTACCTTTCAAGAGTAATAATTCAAGACATGCGTGATTGTCCACGGAATACTTTGAGGACGTTTTTTTTTTGATTTTACGTTATCATCAGTTTCTCGCTGGAGAAATAGACAGCTTTTCAAATGAGTTACCGAGTAATATCCTCAACCAAGGCAAAGATGGTGCCCCTGCACCCAACACGCCAAGTGTGACTCAGTTTTTAATAAAAAGTATCAGACTTGGATTGACAAAAATGGTTTAATTCGATGGTTTCCCAATAGCCCTGATCTCACATGGATGGACAGATCTTTCTATGGATGGCTCAAAGATCGAGTGCAAACCAGAAAACATTTAACACTTTAGAAGAACCAAGGCGGAAAATTGTGAAAATAATTTTTATTAAAACACACCAGAAGGAGTGCAAACGAGCAAAACGGGGCTTATTTAGAACATGTGTTCTCTACACTATGGCAGCAAAACCAAGATTTAATGAAAGAGCCCACTGATATTGTTCAGCTCCTGCTGAAAAATTATACTTTTAACTTATGGTACTTTACTCCTTAGCCATACAGAAATGTTTATTAAAATTTCTATTTAAATAATTAAACTGCAACGAGTCAGAAAGTAATATAGCCACGGTAGATTTCTCTACTCTGATATAGCATTACGTTTCGTTGATAGACCATTGTGTAACTAATCTTGTCGCAATGAATGACACCTTACACAGCGACCTTGTGGTATTGGATTTCCTTAAATCCAACATATTTTTTACTATGTTCGTTCCCACGCATTGAATTTGCGTATTATTTAGGCAGTGACGGATATTTGATTTAGGGGAGGGGGAGGGGGGAGGTGGCACGCCAATATTGGGGCGCCAGGATATTAAATATTTCGCGTAAAAGCTTAAAAATATTTGATTAGAAAATGAACAAGAGTGTCATAGTAAGGGGCGCCAAATTTAGTGGGGAAAGATGCGGGGGGGGGGGGGGGATATGCCCTTTAGCCCCCTATAATATCCGCAACTGTATATAGGAAGATTATACAGGGTGTCTTGTATCAGCAAATAACTTTGCTATTAGTAAAAATAGAGGCACCAAATTTTAGGCTTGTCTTATTGGTTAATAAATCTACTTTTTTATGTAATTTACCTTTTTCAACTCCCTTGAGGGGTGGCGCTAGGGAGTTGAGGACAAAAATTTTAAATGCAACATTATGCGGTGTGGTAGGTACAATTTCTCGCAAACCCGAGGTGCGTTTCCAAATTCGTTTTTAAATGGTAAGCCTGTAAACATTAAAAATCGTAAAGAAAAAATTTAAATACCTTTATTTCTCTTATTGCTTTATAAGTTGTTTAAAATGATCACCATGTTCTTGGCAGTAATAAAGTCGATTTTGGAACTCACTTCACACACATTTTTGAGAATGGCAGGTGTTAACTTCTTGGCAGAGTTCCAAAATCGACATTATTACTGCCAAGAACTTCATGGTGGTCATTTTGAACAACTTTTAAAGTAATAAGAGAAATAAAGGTATTTCAATTTTTTATCACGATTTTTTATTTTTAAAGGCTTGCCATTTAAAAACAAATTAAGATACGGAACTCGGGTTAGCGGTCAAATATTTTTGAAGACCTTTAAAATGAGGTACCACAAGGCATAGGGTTGCGTTTACAATTTTTGACCTCAACTCCCTAGCGTCACGCTTCAAGGGGGTTGATAAAGTTAAATTACATAAAAAGTAGATTTATTAACCATAATATGCACCTAAAATTTGGTGTCTTTATTTTTACTAATAGCAAAGATATTTGCTCATGCTAGGACTTTTCGGACACCCTGTATAAATTTGATTTAGAATGAAATTTGTGCTTTCGTATAAGAAGTTAAAGATTTCCCTGAATTCCATGACGTCTTGTCAGCGTGGCCCACCAGTTCTATACCGTATCCATTTGCTTTTGAGAATGATGACAGAAACCCATTTTACAACCAAGAGATCAATTATGTCTCTCTCTCATGTTCTTTCTCTCTCATTTTTTTCTCTCTCTTCTTCTTTCTCTGTCATACTCGTAAAATTTTTACAGCTGGTAGAAAGTTAGGTTATGTGAAAGATTAATATGACATATTATTTGAAGCCTGTCCCATGATATAAATTGTTTTTGCAGTGTAAAAATATACTTAAGAAGTTTATATAAAGTATTAGCAGCTGTGTTCTATGAATCTGGGACTGACTAACAACTATTGAAATATTACGCAAGGTACATATTTGTTCTCCTTTACATTACTTGGACCGGGCGTTATGGCAATGAGTAACAGGAACACCGACCCGATATAAAGTTGAAAATAGTGGGCATTACAGAAGATTTCTTTAGTTATTGAGAAAGTAGTGAAAATTGCGCCCTAGAAGCGTTTGGTTTCAGTTTAAAGCAGAAGTCACAATGCCATTACAAAGTGTATCTATCCTTCTGGAACTAAGACTCAACATTTACAGTTAAAAATTGTGAAACTACTTGGTATATTCGATTAAACAATTTTTATCGCGTCTTTAACTTAAACAAACATCACTGTTCGCAGGTAGGCTACATTATAATAGATCCATTTTCATTATATATCGGAGAATAGGGAATATTTTTTAACCTTATTATAAATTTTTTATCCTAATAAAAATATTTACTCATTTTTGAAATTTTTCCTTTATTTATTTACCTAAATACTTTTCCTCCGATCCTTTTTTTGCAAATTTTTGGTTAGAGGTAGTATTGATATTTGGGTAGGAAACAATTTTAATGCTATAAAATAATAAGGTTAATTGTGCTGACACTGTTTTCGTTTAATAAAAACGAGATTTTTTAAATGCTGTTTGTGTTCAGTAAAAACAAAGGTCTTTTGCTATAAAATCATAAAACTTACGTAAGTATTTTGTCAGGTTAGAAATTTATTTTTTATGACAACTCCGATTAAACTTTCACTATTACAGGCAACCAGAAATACTTGCGCCACAAACAAAGCCGCCTGTGACGAAATGTTGTTTTATTATTCTTTTTTATTGGCAACAACATCGTTTTTATTTGTCTTTACTAATGCCCCTTTTGCTAACAAGGATAGAAAGAAACCGGATTCCGCTGGGATTTTATCAGGAAAAAAAAAGAATTTTCCGATGGCTAATCTTTCGAAGTATATAACCAGCAATACTTCCGCAAGCAAAGAATGTACGATAAAAATTTGAACAAATCCTTTTTTATTTGTCTTTGTCTAATGCACTTTCGCCAACACGAATAGAAAGAAATCTGATTCCTCCGTGATTATCAGGAAAGGAAAGATGAATATTGTGATCACTAAAATATGTTCTGGTGTAAACGGTCCATGGAACTGACCAATAGGGTTAATTCTTGTTCAATTGTTTTTTCTGTCATCATTCTCAAAACCAAATGGATACCGTATAGTAAGGCTGCAAAATCCACAGGGATCATAATAATATAATGTACCAACCATATACGTATTAAATAAATATACCGCTGGTTGTCTGGAATTCTTGATGCCAACAATGTGAAATGGAGATGATCTGGCAATACCTCCTAAGTCCTCCACAAAACCATAGCGATAGGGGGTATTGCCAGGTCACCAGCGATATACAATCTCGCATAAGTATATCCTTTCTTCTGATATTTCTGTATAAGCGCATGCGTTAATATGAATTTTTTGATTAGTCAGAAATTGTACTGAATTAGATGGTGAATTGTACTAATCATCGGCTGTTGTGCGTATATTTCGGCTTCTTTCAGCTTTCTGTTTTTTTTTTAGTTTACAGTTGGATCGCCATTCGCCATTTTTTCGTTGTGTCGTGTTGTATTTTGTATTCGGTGTCCTTGTGATTTATTTTGAAGTGTGCTAACTTAAGCCCTGATGTACAAAAAGTAATAAAATAGTTCAATTATATTTAAAAACCAGCCCTGTCACGAAACTTATGAAGCGTGGCGCCGTTAGATTGCCAATAGCAACACAAAATTTAGCGCAATCGCAGTTTACGAAATATCTGAAGAAAGGATAGACTTGTGCGAGATTATATATCTCCATTTCACATTGTTGGCATCAAAATCCGCACATTGGGTAAATGGGGAACCCGCGGTATATTTATTTAATACGTATATGGTACCAACTAACTAGAATCATGATGAGTGTCCTTAGATTGAATTTCGATTATAGATTTGACTGGTAACTGTAATATTTTAAGAATTGTTTCACTTTGCTTAAATATTAAATAGTCACAAATAAGACAAAGTTATAGTCTTACCTCATTAACATTATTGTTGGTAATAAAACAGTTATAAAATTAACACTGCTTATGTAATATATTCATTCTTTCTTGATTATTCCTTCAATATAATTATTTCGTATTCTTAGAAATGGATGGTGCTCGTACGTAAATAAAAAATTTACTAATTAGTTTATTTATCTAATAGTGTTATGGTTTAATAATGGCGTTATGTTAAGAACAATTAAAATAATATTTTTTGTGAGACTCCCATTGTTTATTTCTTTCGAGTCAAATAATAAATAATCATAAGATTTCCTTGATAAATGTTAAAAATTACACCGCTTGAACTAGAACTACTACATGTCTTTTAAAAAAAAATGCTTTACGTGAATATTAAAAATGTACACAATAGTTCTGAAATCACAAGATATTAAATATCGTAAATAATGGGCATCATAATAGGGAATATGCATATAGCCCAAATAAATCTGAAATATTTTTTTATATTCTCTTCATAAATTAAATGTTTATGGCGGTTGCTGTTATCCATTTATTTTGTTCTCTATTAACAATAAAAAGGATTTTCTACTTTAAATTTTCGCGCGAATTTTGAAACTTGTAAAACGTGAACCCATTGGCTGTGTCGTCAAAAATGTTTTTATAGTGAGTACATGGCGAATTCCATTGTTGTAGAGTCATCGAAAAATCAATAAAAATTTCGTTTAATGCGTAACTCATTAAATAAAATATACCTGCACGTAAAGTAGAAGGTTCCTAAAATCTTATTCATGTATATTTCAATTCAAGCGGAAATCGGTTCAGGAACCTTTCAATTTTGCAACAAAAACTAACATTTTTGCGAAATTTTGACACATCATATCTTAATAATTTCAGATAAATAAACTGCAATTCTTTGTTTTCATGGCAATCTTCGAAAATTCGAAAATACAAAAATTTGCAAATTTTGCATGTCCCCGATGCAAATAAACCTATTTATTTATAACTTCAACGAAAAAATAAGCGATTTAAATTAGTGGGAGGTATTCTTAGATAATTAACGGATAAATGTCGGATAATGTCGGTTTAAAATAGGATTTGTCGGAAAAAATCAAGAAAATTCGGTTGACCCATTTTTTATCCATTTTAAAGTGTGCCTATCCCTTTATATGACAATGTTCAAAACTTGGGAAAAAATAAGATATGAAAAATACAGTAATTCAAATGTACCGATGTCGAGGGCAAAAAAATATAAGGATCAATAAAATATACCAATATACCATTATTTTTCGTGATAATACATTTTTAGCAATTTATTTTCACTGCACGGGGACGAAATTTAGAGTGAGAGTGACAACGTTACTTTTTTTCGTAGCACGTGCTGTAGTCCCGTTCATTCATGGCTTAAATAGTTGTCAATGCGTAGTATTTTGTCTGTAACGTTTTTGACAGGTCGGAATATACTGTTGAGAAATGGATTTTCTCGAAATACCATAGCGACAGCGCGCGAACTCGGATGTATAGAGTTCTCTCTATCCCCGTTCTTTGTCCTACACATGCACAGTGTATAAATCCAAACAAAAGGCTAGTTATTATGAATGGTGTTGTCTTCTCATGCTGAAAGTCAATGCTCAAATCCAAGAATTTTAATTATCAATGGGGACAAACTTTCTGCATTTCCCGCCTCTAATTAAAACTGTAATAAAATGGCGCGACATGAAAATAAGTCGATAATATTCTTAACATTTCTAATTCCATTTAGGTCATTTTCTACGACAACAAAACAATCTCAATCAGTAAATAGGTTAGGCAAATGCCAAGTTCAAGGACAAACTGATTAATCCTATTAAGCTTGTCTAGGGCGTGGGCTTGTCTCTGCTTTTTTAGCTTTTATTATGAGTGTGGCGTTTCGTACAGGTAGCGTGAACATAAAATACAAACCGGGGAATTGTGATTTTACATGCGTAAAAATAGGGCTGTTGGCAGATCACGCTATGAAGATTCATTAGGTGGTGGAAAATGTGATGACGCTATGTTTGGGGGAATTAAAACCCAACCTAGGTTTTTCATGTCTGGTTTTACACAGCCAGACTAAAATATTTTATATGTTGAGTAAAAAACGCTAGGCATAGGTCATGATATAATATAAACAAGATGTAATGACCAGAATTTTGAATTTACAGCGGATTTCCTAACATAATACATACATTAGGTAACTAATTTATAACCCGTTGAAAAATTAGGTACACACACATCTATACTAAGATTCATATTGCTAATCCTTGCTATAACTCTCTCTAGATAAACAATAGATCAATGATTTAGATCAAAACTGTTGCAAATTTCTAGTGATGCGTTAATATTGCTACTCAGTGTATATAGGGTGTTACAAAAAGATGTTAATAAATTTTAAGGGCAGATTCTACATCTAAAAATATGAAAATTAGTTTATATAAACATGGATCCTCAAATGCTTCTTTTTCGAGATACAGGGTGTTTAATATTTTCTTTTTTAAATGTTTCTTTTTAATTTCTCGAAAATGCGTTAAGATATTGACATGAATTTTGGTACACGCCAGTATGTAATTAAAGGGTACCTTTACGTGCAAAAATTTCCTTTCTAAAGTACTTGCATCAGTAGCGTGCGTGCTGGTAAGTCTTTATTTTTAGCGAAAAAAATTGCACGCTGCTGATTTTTTGTAAAATTTATATCGTTCTCTTTAAGCCCAATTAAATCTGCGTGACAAGTGTATCTTAATCTTTTTTGTTCTGATCCACCGTTTTCGAGATAAAAATTGATTTATTTCTTACAATAAAAACAAATAATGAAAATGAATTTTTTTTAAAATATTTTTTGTTCAGGAAACAGTGCTTTTTGATTTAAATGTATAGTAGATATTGGAAATGGCTTCTACGTGCTTCAATACTTGCTCTAAATCGTGTTCTCATATTTCTCCTAACTCTACGAAATACTTGAGGTGTGAAAATATTAAACACCCTGTATCTCGAAAAAGAAGCCTTTGAGGATCAATGTTTACATAAACTTATTTTCATATTTTTAGATGTAGAATCTGCCCTTAAAATTTATTAACATCTTTTTGTAACACCCTGTATAAGGAAATGAAAAATTTAGCATAAAATCGCCAAAGATGGAGGGTTGCGTCTAAGCAATCTCAGGATTGTTCCAAAAAGAAGCTCAATTGGTTTTCCGATATCATACATGGGTAGCCTAAAAACCATTACACAAGACTTATTTTTCTTAACTTATTAGGAAGGCTGGCCACTTTTGGTCTGCTCCATAGACAAAATATATTTAGACCATCACAACGTATTTGCGACACCAGCTGAATCCGTCCAATGTATGAACGAAAAAGTGCGTTTGTACGCATATGGCGCCAGTCAGGATTTTAAACGACGGTTCTCTCGAGGCATGCGCACTCGGGACGTCTCGCAAAAGTGGTTGTTGAACTCAATGACGCAACTCGGCGATCAGAACCGGGCCGAAAAAATCTCAGTCATTTTTATGTTATGGTATTTTTGGTTGGGGTGGCGAATATAGCGAACCTCTGAAGCTTGTTATTTCGATACAAAAATAGTCTTTACAAAGTGTTAAAGACCTTTCATATGTTTCGCCAATTATGTATCCAACTTTTAAATATAAGGAATTATTTCGTAGTCTATTTCTTACAATTAGTGCATAAATACAAATAGTTTAATTCCAAATTTAAATTATATCAATATGTGAAAGAATAGTAGGTAAAAAATATAATTTATCTTAAATGCACTCCGGTGTCGAAGTGAATACCCACACGGAGAAGTAGAAATATTTGTCAGTGACGTATATTGAATGTGGTCAAGGTGTCAGAAAGGCACTGATGGGATGTGTGTGTATTAGGGGCATTGTACAAGGGGTAAGATGGTGTAAGAGGGTCATATATAGTGTCAATGCCTCCTTCCCCTATATTGCATAAGGGTGAGTGAGTGCCCAAAAGGCATATTTGCGCTTTCGCCAAAAGGGCACTAAAAATACTAGTGGATTAGGGTAGAGGGGAGTATTTTAAAAGGGATGGCGAAAGAAAAAGGCGCTTTCGCCAAAGGATCGCTAAGATATCAGTGGATTAGAAGGGTGAGTGTCCAAAAGGCATATTTGCGCTTTCGCCAAAGGGGCACTAAAAATACTAGTGGATTATGGTAGAGGGGAGTATTTTAAAAGGGATGGCGAAAGAAAAAAGCGCTTTCGGCAAAGGATCGCTAAGATATCAGTGGATTAGAAGGGTGAGTGTCCAAAAGGCATATTTGCGCTTTCGCCAAACGGGCACTACAAATACTAGTAGATTAGGGTAGAGGGGAATATTTTAAAAGGGATGGCGAAAGAAAAAAGCGCTTTCGCCAAAGGATCGCTAAGATATCAGTGGATTAGAAGGGTGAGTGTCCAAAAGGCATATTTGCGCTTTCGCCAAAGGGGCACTAAAAATACTAGTGGATTGGGGTAGAGGGGAGTATTTTAAAAGGGATGGCGAAAGAAAAAAGCGCTTTCGCCAAAGGATCGCTAAGATATCGGTGGATTAGAAGGGTGAGTGTCCAAAAGGCATATTTGCGCTTTCGTCAAAGGGGCACTAAAAATACTAGTGGATTAGGGTAGAGGGGAGTATTTTAAAAGAGATGGCGAAAGAAAAAAGCGCTTTCGCCAAGGGATCGCTAAGATATCAGTGGATTAGATTGACATGGGGCCGTAAGTAAGTAGCGCTTTCACCAAAGTATCAAGTGCACACACTGTAAATAGGTGTAAAAATATTTACATGTTACCATAGAACTCCGTTTGTTCAATAATTATACAGGATGGGATGCTAATCCAATAAAATATACACATAGTTTTGGTAATTTTTTTATTTACTATTTTACTTCTTAAAACAGTTGCATATTTTATTTCTATTGTTTAGAATACCTTCTATGTTTATATTTTATTTCAACTTTCAATTTTGTAAATGCAACGTTTAAAAAATTAAGAGGGGGGGCATTAAAGAGACGCACTGTATATGTATAAACTGAGCTATTTTCGAGGAATTATCGACAGTTTTGTATAGCAAGAAAACTCAGATTTAAGCCAACAAACTATACAATTTTTGTTAAAATCTCACTAATGGTTACATTTTTATCATTAATAAAAAGAATAATTACAAGTAATATAGTTAGCATTTATTACTCGATAAAAGATTCACGTCATGTGAAATAAATTTTGAAGTACGGTCCTGTCTATCCCAAGGCAAACGTTCGACAAGGCGCAAGCCCGCAGAAGACCGTCTGTGGTTACGGATTCAGCTTGGTAAATTTGCCACATTCGCAAATGACATTATTTCTCTATTATATATTTTCTCTATGGTCTGCTCGCAGTGGTGTTTCGAAGGGGGAAGCACCAAAATCGAAAAGCGAGGCGACTCAGGCGACCGCGCAAAGCAAGGAGTTCCTCTCTGAGAGCGGTTGGTGAGGCTTGACGCGGCGTCACACAATCACGGCAACGCCTATGGATTAAATTCTTTTTGTCAAATACCGTATACGCACGTACCTATTTCCGGCATCGACGCCTCTGGTGACGAACCACACCGGCCAGCCTTACTTATCTGTAAAGACAGTCTACCTAGCGGCCTAAAGGTACACTTTAGAACATCACCGCTGAGGCAGCGCGCTGCCGCTGCCAAGACTGCGCGCTGCTATAGCGGTAAGCGATCCGTACTGCTCCACATGCAATTAGAGGGAATAAATTTCGAACTTCACTGCCGCTTCTTTTGCGGCGCCACCAATGTAGCGGCAGTGAAGTTCGAAATTTATTCCCTCTAATTACATGTGGAGCAGTACGGATCGCTAACCGCTATAGCAGCGCGCAGTCTTGGCAGCGGCAGTGCGCTGCCTCAGCGGTGATGTTCTAAAGTGTACCTTTAGTGACCCGTTTAGGCAAAATATCATATACATACGTACTATTGAACTATTTAAAAAACATTTAACCCATTACCAATGTTGGCTTAAATTACCTCGTAAGGCAGATAAATCCTTATCCTTTTCATCCAGGCAACTTCCGGGCGTTTCTCCAAACACCTATTTTCGTAACAAAACATTTTGTTGCACTAAAACAGCCGACGACGGTGCATTGTTCCTCGGAGACAATAATAAACTGGGGCACATCAACACTCCTTTTACTTATTTTACACTTTTTCCGAGACAATATTCAGCATACCGCGTAACGTAATTTACTTTTACATCGCGAATGCTTTTTGGAAAATGAAATTTATTATTTGGAACTACTAATATTGACTTAAAATTAATAAAGATAAAACTTCTTAATGCAGCAGTGTGCTTAAATTAAAGAAGCATTAAAATTAATCTCTATTTTCAGAAAATTGTTAATTATTTAAGTATACCTAAGTCTCCTTTTATGAAAAGAGATAGACTATTTGCTTTTATTGAACAAAATTTAAAAACTACAATTTCTTTGATATAAACTTTTTTTAAACTCTAAAGCTTTCTTACTGTACCAATAATTCTACAGGGTGTCCGAAAAGTCTTAGTATGGGCAAATATCTTTAAATTTTAGGTGTGTCTTATTGGTTAATAAATCTACTTTTTTATGTAATTTAACTTTTTCAACTCCCTTGAGGGGTGAGACTGGGGGTTGAGGTCAAAAATTTTAAATGCAACCCTATGCCATGTGGTGCCTAATTTTAAAGGTTTAAAGAAACATTCTACCGCAAACATTCAGCAAGTGATGTATTCATTTTAGAATTAGCATATCTATAAAGAACTTTTTTTTTTAATTTTGTTCAATAATAAATACTGTCTCTTCTCACAAGATATGAACCTTATAATAAAAGCTATTCTTTATAAACAGTTCTTCACGATCTAAAATGTAAAATGCATCCATCAGACATCAAAATATACCAGTCATATACAGGTTTTGTCAGAAAACATAAGTCTGGCGCAACAGTAATACAGCGGCAGTGGTTAAATATTTTAAAACCTAAAAATAAAAACCAACATTTTTATAAAAATTGCACGAGTTTGCATTAAAAAGGTAAGGTGCTTTATTGCTGAAAACTTCCATGAACTGAACACATTTCCGAGTAAAATTTCAATTATAGTTTCGCAACTTCAATATTTACTGCATTCAAATTTAAACCTGGAAAAGAGAACAAAAGCTACAATCTAACAAAGTACACGCAGGTGCACCAATTGTGACCTATTTACTAGAGAAATTTTAAAAAGCATTCACCTGCACGTCATTTCAACTGAAAACTACGTTCTTGCTTTTAGAAAACAAAGCAGGTAATAAAAATAAAATTAGGTAGCTTCAGCTCTAAATGGATTTTTAAGGACCCGATATTCGCTGCTTTTTTAGCTTTTCGACATTTTTCCAGTAAAAACAATAAGATTAAAGATTCAGGAATATCTTACTTATAAAGCGTAATGATTGAGAAAACCAAAACACAGTTACAGCCTTATCACTTCACTTCTGAAAATTTTCAAAAAACTGAGCACAAGCCCACCAATACAGGATTACCACCTATACAACACCAGCCTTCTCTAGTAATTTCCATCGGAAATGAAGGGGGGGGGGGTTAGACGATCTGTAGTTAAAGACACTAAAGTAAATTTATGAATCATACTATCATACAGCGTATCCTGGAACCATCTTAATAGATGGGAAACTTTTTTATTTTTGACTTTACGGACAAAAAGTTATTCTTCATTAAAAGTTCTGCTTGTTGAGAAAAGAACACTCAAATAAAAAAAAATTACCCAGCATATAAGGGGTGTCAAAAAAAGTAAAAAAGGTAAATGCCGTAGAAGGAAAACTATCTTTAAGACCACTATAAAACATACAGAGGGGCTGCTCAAATTTTTAGTGAAAGACATCCGAATAAAATAATAAGCCATATAACTGTTGGAGATGCGGAAGGACGAAGATACCCATTCGAGGTTTTGCAAGCTGCCGTGGAAAATCCAAAAATCTCATTGAAAAATATTTCACTAACTGTTCCACGACCTGTTACAAAATCCACGGCCCAAGTTATTTTAAGGAAAACCCATTTTCACCCATATAAACCAAAATTTCTTCACAAACTGCAGTCTAGAGATTTTGATCCACAATTTTTGTTTTGTTCTTGGTTTCAAGGTGAGGTAGAAGATGACCCATTTTTTTGCAGGAGGTGGAGTGCGATGAGAATCCCCACTTTATAATTGAGTGTCGTGGCCAGTATTCATTCAGCACAAACGTTTTAAGAGAAAAATTGTAGGGCTTACTTTTTTAGAGACAATATTACCGGTGAAATTTATTTGAACTTTTTGAACACGAAATTATTTGAATTTGACTACCACTGGATATAAGCAACACGCTGTGGTTTCACCATGACGGTGCTCCATGCCACAGCTCAGCAAGAGTGGCAGAATTTTTAAACCGGCATATCCATAGAAGCGGATTGGACAAAGGTCAGAATTTGCTTGGCCACCAAGGTCCCCAGATATAACTCCCCCAGATTTTTTCTTAGGGGGATTCTTAAAAGAAAAAGTCTATGCCCACGGACCTTTCCAAAAAAAATAGACCAATTAGAGAGAACTATCAGAGAATGTGTCCAAAAAATTCCCCTAAGATGGTTAGAAATGCAGTGGCGATATTTTCACGACGTACAATAGTTTGTATGGAAACAAACGGTGGTCATGTTGAAGCTCATTGTAGTATTTCATAAAATGTAATTGTTGTTTTTGGTAATATGTTATTTGAAAAACATGTATTTCAAAACACTTTTTTTAAATTCAAAGGTACATATAAATGACCATAAAGTTATTTTGTCAAATTTCATATTCGACCACTTTACATTTTTTTCATGGGCAGAACTGACCAAAAAGATTAAGTAAGAGCAGTATTCACTGGCCATTGCTATTTTGATTTATTTGGTGTTGCTTTATTATTTGCTATAAAAACCAAAGACGTTCCAATGTAGCCCCATTAAAAAGACATTAGAGAACTCAAAATTTTATTTTGTTCTTTTCCTTTTAAGCTGTGTCCCGCAAAAATTCGATACAGCTGTCGAATTTTGCGATGCGCGGTTTTAAAAAAAAGTACCAAATAAGGTTTTGATTCCTTTTATGTGTGTCTACACTGGTAAGTCATTGGTTTTTGTAGATAATAACTGAGCAACAATAGTGTTACTGGTAATGGCGCTGAATATTGCTGTTAGTGGATGGAATACGGGGTGAGGATTTTACAGTGTTGCAATGCGATATTTACAAACGGTTTGGATATTTTAATAAAAAAATTTGCAAAGTTTCAACGAAGCAAGAAGACAATTTAAAACATATTTGACATTTGCCCCTCCCCCCCTCCACATTTTAAAGGGGTTGGTGGCAAGTCTAAAATGGAACGGAATATTGGTAATGAAATATTGATAGATATCGTCCTTTAATAAATCATTGCACATTTCCCCATATTTCCAATTAGGCCAAGCAATAGAGCGATTTGTCGTGACATTAATCTTATTAGAAAACCGCGTGTGCCATCATCTGAAAGACGATCCGTAGATGATTCCTGTTATAAATCCAACTCTGAAATTTTTGCCATTAATTTGTTATAAACATTTTTAAGCAAAAAAACGCGATTTTTTTAGTTTTTTGCTTATAAAATGAAAAGTGAAATGGACGATTTGTAGAGAATAGAAATACGAACAAAATGAGAGGTCGACCGTCCCGATAGGATAAGTAGCAACGGAGAAAATCGGGAAAAACCGGAAAATTAAGAGTTTTTTTTTAAATTCATAAATCGGCCATTTTTAAACGCAGAGGGCTCAAACTTTGGGAAAAAGTAGAAACTTATAGCTATTTTATGTGTGCAAAACCCCGACGCTGTCCGACGATTAGTTTTGCCACAATCGTCATTTTAATTTTTCAACACACTATTTTGCAACCGGTCTGGATGCTCTATGGATCGTCCAATTTTAATTATTGAACCGGATTCGACAAGTACAAGCTTAATTGAACAATATGTATATCTCAGTTTTTCCATAAAATGCTACGAAACCGGTTGAAAATGCACGTAAAGATGCGTGAAAATGGCCGAACGCGCGAATATTGGCTACCCTTCGCTCCGCTTCTCTCCCGCTACGCGTCATCTTTCGCACGCTCGGCCATTTTCACGCATCTTTACGTGCATTTTCAACCGGTTTCGTAGCATTTTATGGAAAAACTGAGATATACATATTGTTCAATTAAACTTGTACTTTTCAAATCCGTTTCAATAATTAAAATCGGACGATCCATAGAGCATCCAGACCTGTTGCAAAATAGTGTGTTGAAAAATTAAATTGACGATTGTGGCAAAACTAATCGTCGGACAGCGTCGGGGTTTTGCACACATAAAATAGCTATAAATTACCACTTTTTCCCAAAGTTTGAGCCTTCTACGTTTAAAAATGGCCGATTTATGAATTTAAGAAAAAAATTCTCTTAAATTTTCGGTTTTTCCGGATTTTCTCCGTTGCTACTTATCCTATCGGGACGTTCGACCTCTCATTTTGTTTGTATTTCTATTCTCTACAAATCGTCCATTTACATCATTAAGATTGCTTCATTACTTTTCATTTTATAAGCAAAAAACTAAAAAAATCGCGTATTTTTACTTAAAAATGTTTATAACAAATTAAAGGAAAAATTTTCCAAACAAATTAATGACAAAAATTTCAGAGTTGGATTTATAACAGGAATCATCTACGGATCGTCTTTCAGATGATGGCACACGCGGTTTTCTAATAAGATTAATGTCAAAAAATCGCTAATATTTTGCTCTGTTGCTTGGCCTAAATGAGTCCGTCTCGGAGTATAGCACACCAGGTATTAAATAATTCCTAACTATTTATCCAGTAGAGTATATGCAACAATTATCTGCGTACCCACGTAGTTCTTGACGGAGACTCGAATTTTCGAAAAAAGATACCGACCTTTCAATTTGCCATTTCCCCCTTGCCACTCGGCCTTTAAAATGCACAGGGATAAATGTCACGCATGTTTCAAAATGTCTCCCGGCCTCCTTATTACTTTTCAAAATTTTTATTAAAATATTTCAAGCCGTTTTTGAGATATCGCATTGTAACACTTTAAAATCGTCACCCTGTATCCAGCGTTTTTGCCATATGAGAAAAAATTTTACTGAAAGTTAAAAAAATATCTCTTTGGTGTAGAGAAGTTCTGCATATTAATAAACTAAGAACCCCTATGGAAAAAATCTAAAAAGATCCATGGTATACAGGGTAGTGACAAAAACGCAAAATATACACAAGAATAAAGTACCCTTATTGAGGAAGACACAAAGAAAAGTTATTTGAAAGAATTATTACCAACCATTTTTTCTCTCTAAATAAAAAATCACAGTCACCTACAGAAAAAAATAAGAGTTTTAACATAAAACAAACGTACTCGTATCGAGCAAAGAATTCTATGCCATTCGATGCATTTTATTGTTAACTTAGAGCATTTTGAAACATCTTTTCTCAAGACAAATTTAGGAATTTCTAGAGTACATCGGGTTATTAGTTTTTCCAAGCTGTCGATATTTTCAAAAGGTTGGTCGATGAGAATACACTTTTTCCTTTAAATATCCCCAAAGAAAGTAATCGGGTGGGTTCAGATCCGGCGGCCTCGCCGGCCAATGATTTTCTAAAAATATTCCTATCCAACGCCACTGGAACCTTTTCTGAAGAAAGTCGTTAACAGCTCGGGAACTAGGGCATGGCGCACCATCATGCTAATACCATAAATTACTTCTAATGTTAAGTGGAAGGCCATTAACAAAGCCAAACAGCCGATTTCTCAAAAACTGAAGGTAAATATCCGATGTTATTATTGCCTCGGAAGAAAAATGGGCCTATTACATAGTTGGTTATCTAAAATACCGCACCACACATGATCTCGACACTGGTTAACAAATCCCGGATTAGCTATAGTCCACCAACGCCAATTTTGGGAGCTAACTACTCCATTTGATGTAAAATATGCTTCATCAAAAAATATGATTTTTTGCAAAAAGGCAGGTCATCTTCATGCATACCTTGATACCAAGCCGAAAAATCAAACCGAATATTAAAGTCTCCAGGCTTCAACGTGTGGACAAGGGTAGGTTTGTATGGATGAAAATTATTTGCTTTTAAGAACTCTTCCAGGAGTGGATTTACAAACAAAGCGCCTATCGTTTCCATGAAGTACTTTTTCCAAATTTCTCAACAAAGTCTTGGGATTTTCAACAATGGCTTGGAACATTTGTAGGTGAATATCCTCATCGTCTTCGACCTGAACTTGTTTTTTTTATTGAAACGGTTTTCCACACTTTTAAATTTTGCCATTATGTGTCCAATAGTTTGATGGGATACAGATATTTCTGGATGCCTTTCATGGAAAACCTCAGCGGCTTCCCTATAACTTTTGTAGTTGTCGCCACAATTTAAACAATTTAAATTTTTTGTTCCATGGTTAATATTGAGGGCATAATTAAGGAAAATAATAAATTGATAAACTGAATTAATAGAACTATACTGCAAAGAATGTCAATGCCTATGTCAAAGTCATTCTTAGCATATTTACCTGTGTGGAAGATAATCACTTTTTATTAGCTTATACTTTATACTAACGTTGATTTCGTAACGTAAAGTAAAAATCTAAAACATTTTTTATGGGTTTGATAGCTGTGACTTCTTATTGAGGGAGAATAAATGATTCCAAACAATTCTTTAAAAAAACTTTTCTTGGTATACTGCTAAATAAGGATAGGTACTTTATTCTTGGGTATCTTTTACGTTTTTGTCGCTACCATGTATACAGTATACTAATAGTATGGGTCTTTTTAGATTTTTTCCATAGAGATTCTTAGTTTATTAATATTTTTATAATTTATTACTAATGAAACTCTATTTTTCTGATGCTACACAATACAATAAGTTAAAATTAATAGATTATAATCCAAAATCTCAAAAGTTTTCATTTTAGTTTGTCCATCCCGATAATTTTAAACTTACAATTTTTAAATTTTAAACGTATAAAAAACCCTTTTTTAAGCACTCACTTGCACTTGTTTTAAACCGGAGAATATTATACTTTTGCTGCACGAGAACGTTTTACCTCGACGTCGTTTTCCGTAACACAAAACTTTGCGTTTTGTTCACGGGTTCGCTCGTTATAAAATAATGAAAATACTTTCTACTAAATCGACGGCTAACGGCCTAGTAAGCACGCTCTGCAATATATCGTACACCACAATGGTACAACAACACGACATAAAAAAAGCGTTTGGTCGTTGCACATTATTGTATAGTCGATTATGTAAGCTAGATTATTGCTGCTGGAAAGTTTTCATAATAGGACGGTAAACGTCAGATTTTTATTATGATAACGACAAGCGGGGTTAATTTATGAAGATTTGCAATGGCGGTAAACAAGGACTCGCAGGATTAAATGAGCATTAAGTGCCCCAGTGTTGTGAAACTGTTTTAATAAATCATGATATGGGGCTTTTCATTATTTAGCAGAGAAGTTTTATGGCTTTTTGAACATTTGGCTATTCTCTGGATGGTCGTCCTGTATCTTCTCTTTTACATAGATATTCTTCTTTCTTGAATACAATTTAATACTTCTCCATTCGTATCCCTATCTACCCAATTTTAACGTATGTTTCTATAACATTACTTCTATTTTATTTGACTACTAACTACTCCCCCTATAATAAGGTTACTTAATACCTAGTTATATAGGTAGTTCTTGTTAAAATAGAAATATTTTTTATGATATCCTGGTGTTCCTGTCGAGCTTGCGATGCTATGCTTGTTAAACCTAAACAACACAACGTGCACCTTCTTCTCCTCTAATTCTTTGCTTACTTATCCTTTTTTTTTATCTAAAACATCCCACGTAGACTTCAAAGTACTAACGTACCGTGGGCGTTTGAAGAGAAGCTGAAGGTAGTCTACTGACACGGGATTTAAAGGATTGGAGGTTGGGAGGGGAAGGGAGAACATCTGCATGCAATTTGTTCCATAATCTGAAGACCCTAGGTACGAATGAGTGAGAGAAGTGGTCTGTTCTAGGCTTTTGTAGCTGGACAGTACAGGGATGCATACGTAACGCGCCTCTTGTTGCTCTATTAGGAACAGTCAAGGGAGGAATAACTGTACTGTATCCTTGGACCTTGCTTTTGTTTTCTTTTTATTTTTGTTTGGTACTCGTATATCACTTGATCTGATTCATGTATGTTCTAAATGCGTGTCATTTTATGTTAGGATGATTGAATGGTCTGCAAATCTGCGAGTACAATGCAATTTCTTATTTCTCAATAATAATTTTTTTCTTAACATTATGGTGGTGCAATACTTAATGAGTGTTTATAATTGGTATTGTTGTTGATCATCCGTTTAACTAGTAAAGTAGGTACACAAAGGGGGAAATTAATAAAGGATAATCATCATCAGACAACTCCTATAATAAGTTCTTTGACTTTCCCTCGGCCAAAATTGACCATCTTATCTCTGAATTTCCCTCCGCTGAAGATATCGTCCTAGGACTTCAACGTTCATAGCAAGGAATTGCTAGGATCCACAAAAACCGACTCAGAGGGCAGAGCGGCAGAAAACTTCGCAAATACCAACTCGCTCACCAATTTAATCAGAGCCAACATACTTTCCCCGCCTTCCAACCCATAGTCCAAACCCACTAGATCTTTTTCTTACCACCCATTCTGAGCCATACTTAACATCTGTATGCGCTCCCCTTGGTCGTTCAGATCACGGCCTCATTACCGTCTTTTGTCCCATACAGTCCGAGTTCGTTGAAATCATGCCAGAACGCACGACCTGGCATTACAATTCTGCCGACTGGGATGGTCTTCGAAACTTTTTCTCTGCTTTCCCTTGGAACCCTGTCTGTTTTTCCACTCCCGATCTCTCCGAAATCTGCTCTCATATCACAGATATCATTCAAGCGGGTATTGAAAGTTTCATCCCACATACCCCTTCCGCTTGAATGGCCAAGCCCTACAGGACAATGACACGTTCGATCTTGTTGGCATCGCTTTCGAACATGATCTCAGCTGGCAAAAACACATAACTTCAGTGCCACATCGGCAGCTAAAATGCTTAGCTTTCTCTTTCGAGTCAGAAATTATTTTTTCCCCTTCCAACCTACACACTCTGTATGTTTCCGAAATAATACATAGACGAACACTGGCGTGTACCAAAAATGGACCAAAAAGAGGGTCTCCCTTGAGACATTTTGGGGGTTTACTGGTTTATGGGTTAGGAATTTGTTTGTCCACCATTATATATATATATTATATATATATATATATATATATATATATATATATATATATATATATATATATATATATATATATATATATGTATATATATATATATATATATATATATATATATATATATATATATATATATATATATATATATATATGTATATATATATATATATATATATATATATATATATATATATATATATATATATATATATATATATATATATACATGGTAACGGTGTATTCGAGAATTTGTGTATATTGTTTATAGCCTCCGCTATTAGTAAAGTGACGCATCACAACTGTTCTCTAGCTCCCCAACTATAAGTTCTGTGCCTAAACAATCCATTATATGAACACATACTGTATTCAAGTAGTTATTGCACATACGCAATGAAAAAACTGTTTTTATTAACAAATCCCACCGGAACTTCTATTATGGCGCGTTGTAATTATTGTTACAGATGCGAAGTAGGGAGCACTGTTTAAATTAATGTCTAATAAACAATACAACAATACGCAGGCAACTAGGTTGTTAGCCATTGTATACAGGTGTACGTACATTCTTTATGAGTTGTTACGCTGTGCGTTTCGTGCGAGATTTCAATAAATGAGTTTTCTTTATTTGACAATGTGTACCTACATAAGGCACATCGCGGCTACTCGATCCTTTTGATGGAATGAACAATGGAGGTTGTTCTCTTCCATTTCATTGGATATGTACTTTTTATCTGAGACAGCCCACGTAGACTTCATGCCAAGTACTAACGCACCGTGGGCGTCTGACGAGAAGGGAAATGTGAATTGTGAATGTGAATTGGCACGGGATTTAAAGGATTGGAGGTTGGGAGGGGAAGGGATAACATCTGCACTGGGTCATTCTAGTCTAATATTACTTGAAGATCTTGGGAAAGGGATGGGTGCGTAGATCTGCGTCTATTATCTAGCTAGGCTTGTTTAGAAAAATGAATGTTGGAGTGACAAGTACTATCGTCAGCATAACTGTGGATCGGATTGGTAGTTGAAGAGAGCAGGTCATTAATGTGAAGAATAAATAGGGTTGGTGTCAGGACTGAACCTTGGGGTACGCCAGCATTGATAGGACGAAAGTTAGATGAGCGGCGATGAGCGAGAGAAGAAGGGAGTTTTCTTGCGAGGACTGGATCATTGATAAGTCGAATGGCTCCCTATTGGATAGAATCAATGATGTTAAGTGTCGAAGGAGATGCTGCTCCCCAGATTGGTAGTTGAAGAGAGCTGGTCATTAATGTGAAGAATAGGGTTGGTGCTAGGACTGAACTTTGGGGTACGCCAGCATTGATAGGATGGAAGTTGGATGAGTGACCATCCACCACGACAGATAATGCGGCGATTAGAGAGAAAGTTACCGATCTAGGTACAGAGTTTGGGAGGAAGACCGTAAGAAGGTAGTTTGTTGAGGAGTGCGGCATGTCATATTTGGTCAAAGGCCTTGGAAATATCAAGCGCAACAATCTGGGATCCGCCATGAAATTCGAGAGACTTGTCACAGTTATGTGTAACAAAGGTAAGGAGATCAGCTGTGGATCATCGGTGACGCAATCCGTACTCTCTGTCATGGATGATTTTGTTTTTCTATATATTTTGGAATTTGCAAGTCTCCATAACTTTACTGACAACAGAGAGAAGAGAGATATGTCTATAGTGGGATGGACTTGGAACCTTTCTTCGGGGCAGGCTGCACACGAGCAGTCTTCCACCTATCTGGGAAGATACCCTTATCAAAAGAGATCTGTGAAAGCCGAGTAAAATGGGTGCAAGTTCTGGAGCGCATTTTTTTAGAACAAATGCTGGTTTGCCATCCACACCGGACCTCACCAGTTTCAAAAGGGTTTCTGAAGCTCCGGGTCCTCTATAACCTCCGAAAATTTAAATCGATTTAATTCACTTTTGCGACCTGTACCCGATTTCAACGGAAATCGCGGAAATTTCGACTTTGACGTTTAATAGCTCCGAATAGTGTTGTAAATATCCGTATTCATTAGATATCCGAATCATACGGAATCGGAATCAGCTAATATCCGTATCCATTATCCGAATTCGAATCCATTTCTTGACCCGCGCGAAAGCGGTTACAGATCATGTATACGTATGCATGCAACAGACTAAAACATTTTCTATCCGGATACTAGGTAGGTCGATGCGGTATCGGTATCATACCAGTCGAAGTCGAAGTTTAGGGATAAGAAGGCACCGCGTCGCGCCGTTCTCGTTTGAATTCGGTTCGGGTGAGGCGGGACTAGTTTAACCAATGGGTCTCATCTCATATGATACCCGTTACCCCGATAACTATGCCATCTTTTTTTAGGAAATGTCATTAGAAAGAGAAAGCACAATATCAAATATGCCAAATCGCAGACCGTGTTGTTCGCTTACACTCGATTCCGATTCCGTTTTCTCTTTGCACTTTGCATTAGTAACCACCCGATGCGAATTTATTTTGATTCCGAATCCGTATTCAAGTTCTCGGCCGGTTCCGGATAATCCGGATTCTTTTAATATTCGGATCCAACGGATTTTTGGATACGTATCCTTACATCACTAGCTCCGAACGACACATCCTGTATAACTGAATTTTTTATTACCGAAGCTTGTTGCACTATTCCTCTATTAATCCAGAAAATTTGATTGCTCCCCCTCTGACTGTTTCCGAGAAAAACAAACCTGTTCGACTTTAGGTTAGGCTTTACGTTATTTTTGCTGATCTCCTGACGTTACTTTGCACTGCCTGACGTCGCTTTGCACTGAGGGCAAATGGCTGTTTCTTAAATTGTAATAAATTATACCGAAAAGTAAAAAAAATGTCTAGCTAAATTGTCCTAGTAATTTTGTTCAATTTTTTTTTTTTTTTTGGTTTGTAATGACTTTCTTAAACGATTTATGTAATAAAAAAAATACGTGCATATTCCTTATTGCTGTTCTAGTAACCCCAGTACACCCACGGTACATAGTACTTAGACTTCGGTCTTCGTGGGTTGTCAGAAGATAAAAAAAAAATAAAAAAAAATAAATGTGCACAAAAAGTGCAACATTTTCCTAAGAGTGTAGTTTACGAGTGTTCAGGTATAGGTACTTTATTATGGTTTCTCCATTTGATTTTATGGAATTAACTGAAATGAAATTGCATTAGATCGGTTCCATCGAATCGGGATTTCACGATGTATGCTCAATGAACTAGGGCAGAAATAATTGATTAGTGGTAGGTAAATAAAATTAACTAATTGAAATAAAATCATTCAATACTCTTGATATGAATTTAATATGTCATTAACCCAAAACGTTATTGAATTTTCTGGGTCGGATTTTTGGGTCTGTCTTGATCCAGCTTTAAAAAAATTGCAAATCATCTATGCCGACATATTGGATTTTCATCGAAATCACGGCCCTCTCTGCCTAACACAGAATAAACAGCAGGAGCCTTCTAGCGTGTCTTTGATCCCGTCCTCAGCCTCGGCGTCCTCAGGGACTTCATGTGGGAGAATAATTTAAAGGAACTTCCATAGACGTACGACCAGTCGGGGCACAGTTAATATAAGAAAATAAATTAACAAGTTTTAAATATTACTAGCTCTGTATAATAAAAGAACAAACTGACTGACTGACTGACTGACTGATTGACTGGCGTATCAACACACAGTCCACATCGCTGGGTCTAGAAACTTGAAATTTTGCACAGAGGTTTTTTATATACGTAGGCATGCACTAAGGAAGGGTTTTTCGAAATTCAACCCCTACGGGGATGAAACAGGGGTTCAAACTTTGTATGGAGAAAAAATATTAGATGGTTCTATTAACTAAAAATTTCATAGAAGTACTCTAAAAATATTTTTAAACACGTGTTTTACGATTTTTAATAAAACAACTCCTAAGGGGGTGAAATGGGGGTTCACAATGGAGTCAAACTGTTATACCGCGGATGAAGTCGCGGGCGCAAGCTAGTAGGTAATAAATCTTATTTATACTAGCTCTTCTCGTCGTCTACAAAGTTTTCCAATTCCTCCGGCAAGTCATAGCTTTAAATAAGTTTCTTCAAATACAGCTTGTCAAATATATATTTGTCACTGAAAATTTTCATACTTGCGCGGACGAGGAAGTGAGATAGCATTCCAATAACAGAAATGGCAATATTAAGTACCTTCTGCTTTGGTTTAAGGTACTGTCAGCGATAAAAATAAAATTACATATATGCAAATATTGAGAATCAATTCTCTAACCACCTGGAAATTCCTTATACAATAAGGATTTCAACAAATAATGGTAAAACAGCTATTCTCCGGGCTATGTGCCCCTCCGAGCGCAACAAAACCATTTTCACTGCCAGCGTGAACTACTACTAGTCTTTGCCCTTACGACACAGGCCTTCGGTGCCCTTCATGACTGCTATCACTCCAAGATTTTTCATGCGTATGAGAAGAAAGATTGTATGTCTCATTCATATAAATTATATTGAACGGTTCTGTTTATGAAATTTTTTTATACTCCTTAAGAAATTTAATCTCTTGTGACGAGTATCGGGTTTTCCATCAACAGTTTGCAGTTAGTTTTTATTTTTCGCCACCTAAATCCCATTTTTTTCAAAATTTTCCTTAGACTCTCAAGAGAACCACAGTGTAATTATAGTAGTCTTTAATTTTTTTGTGACTTTTACGCAAGGATGACGCTCTTTTTCAGTCACTTTAACGTTGAGAATATATCGTCTAAGGACTCCTTCATCACAACCGTCCAATTCGGTTTTAACGCTCGATTTTCTTCTTTTTAGTGTTCCGTCAAACGGAACACTTATGGAAACACTTCAGTCCGTCCGTCCACCTGTCACAGGCGATTTTCTCTGAAACTATTGGACGTAAAAATTTGAAATTTAGCACAGAGATAGAGTATGGTGGCCCAATTTATAGACGTGAAGTATAAAAAGTTGAATTTTAATTCTGGGGTTAATTTCAGGGGGTAAATTGGGGAAAAAAAAAAAATTAAGGGCATGGTGTAGGGTGCCAAATGAAAGCTTGTTGAAGCACGATTCAACATATTATGATGTATTTTTTATTCATTTTTTTAAACCATTTCTCGGGGAAAACGCTTAACTGTCCCCCACCCTTATCATCAAAAGAATAGTTCAGAAAAATCTGAAAAAAATCACGAACATTGAGAAGTAGGTGTGGATTGAACGAAAATTATCAGGACTGAAAAATTCTAGCGCGATCAATTATTGTTATAAACAATTTAATTTTTTATTTCCTTATACCTGCTGAACCATTGGTTTTAGAGAAAAGCTTTTCGACAAAAAATATTTTTCATGACATAAGGAAATAACAGTTATCGTTCTACAACTGGAAAATATAGACTTGAGTCACATACCAACTTTTTGGGTGTAGTGACACCACTGGAGTAGACACAAAAACCCTTTTAAATTTACATTATTTAGTATGCAGGTCGTCCTTCACCTAAGGGACGTAAGTGTATAGGATGACGGAGGACGTTCCCATTAATGGTGGTAATAAAAGGTAAGAGAATAATGATATTAAGTAATGGGCTCTTTCATAAACCCCAAATTTCGTAATATGAATTCTAACGTCATTAGGGCATGTTATACTATGTCAATATGTGCTTTACGATAATAAAAACCAGGGTTGGCTTGATTTAAATCAAATGATTTAAATCATGATTTAAATCAAGTGATTTTTTTGAAAAAAGTCAATGATTTAAATCATTTTTCTTCATAATGATATTTTATTATTACATAATAATTAGGAGAATGATTATTTTATTTTAACTCGACTTGATTTTATTATCTACCATTATAATAGGTATTGGTAGGCAGTGGTTCCCAAATGTCTCGAAATTCTGGACCCCCAAAATTAGAAATTAGTAACATGCGGACCCCCATGAACAGTTTAGCTTCAAAAATAATAAAAGAAACAACCTTTGTTAAAAAAATATTTGTTTCAAAAGTGCCGATTTATTCAATGCCTTTAATATGGCTTGGCAATTTGCACCAAAAGGCATCATGCTATTTATAAATAATAACGGCATCCTATAAAAGTAACTGGAAAACTGAACTAAACTGAACAAAATATGTTCTCTTTTCTAGCAGAAAAAATATAATATATCAATCATCAGTTTTGGATTTTAATGAGAAGAATAAAATACTGTTTTTCCTGTCATAGTTCTTTCTAAATCTGGTCTAAGATTTGAACAGCCAGATTCTCCAACGTAGTGCGGTCTAATTTGACAACCAAAAGTTTTAAACTGACAAGTGTAAGTTTATGCTATGAACTTATTTTTGAGCTTTCTCACAAATTTGTACTTTTGACAAAAATAGAACTAACTTTATTACAGCAACTCGTTCCAAGATGAAAATGATTTGGAAACCAAGCAAATCGGTGAAATATCAGAATAATTCATAAGTTTTTAATAACGACTTATTAACAATGACAGGACAAAAACCTGTCAAAACATAACTGACCAACTAGAAGATTTCAATTTAAACCAGTACTAAATCTTAAACCTTCTTAGTAAATCTGAACGGAAATTTTAAATCTTAGATCTGAAGCAACATCCAGCTGATTTCTTTGTTTGGATTTTAGCAGAATGTATTCAGAGAAAGTTTGTTCACACATACGTCGTGTAAAAGGGCATCAAGTGTTTCAAAGCAAAGGTTGTCGGACCCCCGCAAAATAACCTGCGGACCCCTAGGGGTCCGCGGACCACCATTTGGGAACCACTGGTATAGGGTATAGGTAGCTATATAATATGTACCTATTGTTTTTTGTTTGTGTTTTTAAAATTACCGTTTTCTGTTTCGTTTGCTGAAGTTTCAATTAATATTAATATTAAATTTATATTTTCTACTCCATTATTTTAATATTTATTGCATTTTAATTATTTACTATTGTAACTGTGTTACATCTGAACAAACAAGAGTGAAATAATACAAACCTAAATAAAATTCAAAAATTCTGACTTATATCAAAAAAATCTGATTTAAATCAAAAAAATCTGATTTAAAT
Organism: Philopedon plagiatum; assembly: GCA_963971165.1. Classification (NCBI taxonomy): domain Eukaryota; kingdom Metazoa; phylum Arthropoda; class Insecta; order Coleoptera; family Curculionidae; genus Philopedon; species Philopedon plagiatum. Next base: position 20,824,648 of record OZ020192.1, on the reverse strand, counting down.
CGTCACCTCGAACTACACAAAAGTACAGACCAAAAAACAAAAAAAAAACGGGCAAGCTTGAGTGCGACATTAATTTTTTATTGTTTATGGTTGTAAGAAATGTACACTATTTCACAATGGACGAAATATCTAAACCTGTTCTTGCGAAAACAGAACGGTTTGTCATTCTACGGTTTGTCATTCTAACTTACCAATATTCTAGCATTTTTTTAATTACTTATACCTTCTGTCCATTTGGACTGATATAAGTATGAAAATTTTTCGAAAACACTTTTTTCGAGAATATATTTTATCGAAAACAAAACTTTTGCAATACTACAGATATTCGAAAACTAGGGATGTTTTAAAAAAAAAATTCTGAAACGCACTTCGAATTTTTTTAACCACCGTTTGAAACTAAATTTTTTCAACAAAACATGTTTTTCAAAAGAATATTTTTTAAACATTGTTTCGAAAAACACTTCGAATATTCATATTAAAAAACTACACTTTTTGAAAGTAATATTAAAAAAGAACGTTTTTTAGAAAGCTTTTACTACCGAGTAACAGGGCAAATTGTTTGGTTAATATGGAAGTGTAAATGTTGTAGCATTTTTTTATTTATGCCTTCTGTTCATTTGGGGGGATATCAGAGTACTTACGAAAGTAAAATTTGTCGAAAATCAATTTTTCAATTTTCTTTAAAGCACTTTTCAAAAATACATTTTTTCAGAATTCATTTTTTCGAAATTAATTTTTTTTCGGATAGTTTTAATTTTTTCAAGCAACGGCTTTTTGAAAAAGTAATTTACGAGAAAGTAACGTACCAAACCTAAGGAAACCTGATCAAACCCAAAAAAGGTTCGTTTGGGTTTGTTCAGGATCTTTTTTCGTCTTTTTTCATTAACATTTTCCAAGCTACTAAGTTCATAATTTAATTTTCTAAATGCTGTTTTGAAAAAAATATATTTCCGAAAAATGTACCTGTTTTAAAAATTATTTGTTTGGAGATATTTTTGTAAGAAAATTTACTTTCGAAATACGGGTTTTTGGAGAAAATATTTCATTTATCCGTTTTCTAAAAAGCATTTTTGAAAAAGCGGTCTGCACATTTTTGAAAAAATGTAGGTTCGAAATGGTTTCGAGAAATTATTTTTGAAAAATTTTGTTAATCTATTGTCGAAAAAGCTGTTTTTTCAAAAAAAAATTACTTTCCAAAGGGATGTTTTTTGAAAAAAAAATTATTGGGTTATTTGTTTCGTTGAGAAGCCAAAATTATCCTGGCGCAAATTTTGATAAGATCGCAGTGAGATGTTTAAGGAATGTTTTCAGAAACAAACAATATTTATTTTTATAAAATTCGCTATTGAAATCCTTTTTCTACATAGCTCTAGGGGGGGGGGGGAGCTGCGCCCCCCTAAATCCGCCACTGTGGTATGGTTGATCATGACCTCTTTATTTCCTCGTAAGAAAATCCGGTCCCTAGACTAATAATGTACCATGAGAGTCTGGAGGGAAAGGAGATGCAATCTGTTGATATTTAAATTTTACGAATGCTAAATTGCTAATATCCAATTACTTACTTTATTAACAGTCTTTTCGAGGATAAGGTAAGAATCAGTGGCAGCAGCGGGAGAACCGCATGGAGGACTTCGGGGTAAGCCTTCGTCATCTTCACTAGTGTCGCCTCTTCCCCGTCTAAGTCGGAGCCTGGAGCTTAATTCAGTCTGAAAAAAATTAAATGGTTTTAAAATATAGTGAATTTCTTGTATAGACACTATATGTACAAATAAAATAATAAAATTACACAAATTCTGTAACTTATATTGGCTAAACACCCAAATAAGGATAAAGTTCGGGTTAATAGGTTATGAATTATCTTCAATCAAATTGTAATATTGCCTATTACGCGTTCTACTATTCTCTATACTACCCACTAGGCGCGCTACTACTTATAATTCGTATTAGGAGGCGTATTCCGATTTTAATGACCAATGTCTCCTAGTCACTCACTGTCATTATTCTCATCGGTGTACGTTATTCATATTTTAAATTTCTGCTGCTGCAAAAAGCATACCGCGTTGCCGCCGATTCTTACAATTTTTAGTTTTCACTTCATGAGTCTATCGTATTTAAACGTATATTTTAATTCCTAATCAGGTTAATCTAAGCTCTTTGACACATAAATGTTATTTAACTATCAATTTTTAGCATTTAAATAATACTCGTATAGTAATAAAAAATTAAATAAACTTGCTTTTCATACTATTAAGCAAGCACCGTGGCAACACCTCGAAAGGCGGATTACCAACGTTGGTTTATTTAGTTAGTTAGTTAGTAGGGTAGTTCAACTCTGAGAAGCTAACCTTGTTTAATTTATCGTTAACTTGCTAGTCAAAATTATTTCTGTCTCTTTTCGAATTACTCAGAATCAGAGTTTTCGATTATAATTTCAATTATGTTTATCAGAAAGAAACCAAACGACATTGTGATAAAAATCGAGATAATATCCGAGAAGAACAGACCGACGGCGACGGACCGTCGCGTCGCACAGTGGTTCCCAGAGCCATTCTGGGAGATCGAAATGTGAAAAACCTTAAGTGATCTATCCGTCTTTAAGATGCATTAAAAGCGACCTTATTAATCATGTACATAATACATAACAATAAAAGTTCAGTCGAAGTTCGCATAGCCGACCGACCGAGGGCAGGTCAAAACTCACTTTTATTCGAATGTCGTGGCCTCAGGCGTCAGTTTACCTAGTAATAATTGTTATTAAATGTGTTTGTGCAATTAACTCTACAAGTTTTTCCTATGGATACACCTAACAGGAAAGTATCTTTGAGAAAACTAACTTATGCTAAGTATTGTGGGCTATATGTTTACTTAAGATACATATTTATGACATACTAAATTCACGAAAATTTCAATGAAGTTTGTTAGACCCGAAAAAACTTGATCACGCTTTATCCGTTAAAGCTGCTAAATGAACATGACTGTTGGCATTTTGGCTTGTCACTGATATCCATATTGTGTGCTACTTAGCGCAACTACTTATAAAAAAAATTGTTTCAGTTTTTCGGTAATAAAAACCTTTTTACAAGCTTTTATTTAACTACACCTGTCAGCAGGGGAGGACATATAGGGGGGATGGGGGAGCTTCCACCCTCAGTGGATGATCAGAGTTGGCTAATTAGAGTACGAGTTGGCTATTAGGACCTCGTACCAAAAAAGCGTCGACAGTTTCACTCGGAGGGAATTTGCAAAAAAAGATCGACAATTTTGAATTTTGGGAAATTTGCAAAAAAAAAGATCGACAATTTTGAATTTTTATCCCTCCCCCCTCAACATAGTGATTTCGGTATGCCCCTGCCTGTTAGTTTGATTGTATGTATGTATGTATGTTTGTTAGTATGTTTAGGTCAAATACTGCAATCCAAATTTCGAGTAGTTCTACTTAAGCTAGAGCTTTGAAATTTTGCACACTTTTATATGTCCGGTGACAATGCGATATAGTATATCTAATATTGTTCTAAATCCAATATGGTGGACGTCCCAAGATGGCGGATTATCCTTTTCTTCACAATCCCCTTGATATGTGTTTCAAATGAAAGGGTTTGATGAGTAGAGCACGATAAGCTATGTGACGTCATTCGAAACCCAATATGGCCGCAAGATGGACGATTACCTTTTTCTTTACAGTCCCCTTGACATTTGTATCAAATGAAAGAGTTTGACGAGTAGAATACGATAAGCTGTGTGACGTCATTCTAAACTCTATAACGTACGCCACAAGATGGCGGATTGCCTTTTTCTACACAATCCCCTTGATATGGGTAACAAATGAAAGGGTTTGACGAGGAGAATTCGATAACAGGTAAAATGCCTTCTAATAATGATGTATTATCAGAAAGGTACAGGTTAAGACGTAACTAAAATTTTAAGAATAAAATCTTGTGTAAAAAATACTTTTTAAAAACTTGGTTTTATTATTTAGATGTACTAAAACGAAAAAATAAGTATATTTTTTCATTGTGGTAATGCTGAATGCTATTTATAAGTGGACGTAGTTCATTTATAAGTGGACGTAGTTCACGTAGGTGGATCCTAATAAAAGAAGTATCAAAGTTATCACTGAAGCAGATATAATATATTATGTTAAATTTATTGTCTTAAAAGCTTGTGGCATGAATAGAAAAGAAAAAATACATACTTAGGTACTTACAACTATAGCTAAACAAAATTTATGCCTGTATGAATTTTGGCAAGCGACAAGCTTCTAAGAGAATAAATTTAATATAATATATTATATCTGTTTCAGTGATAATTATGATACTACTTTTATTAGGATCCACCCACGCGAACTACGTTCACTTATAAATAGCATTCAACATTGCCACAATAAAAAAAAATATACTTATTTTTTTTCGATTTAGTACATCTAAATAATAAAAGCTTGTTTTTAAAAAGTATTTTTTACATAAGATTTTATTTACTGCAACATCTACTAATAAAATAAAAACGAAATTATTACAGTTTCAAAAAACGAAACAAAAAATGTGAGATGTGCTTATTTTTCCTATTATTGATGGAAAGTTTTGGTTTTATTTTGACAATTTTTATATTCGCGAGGTGGGGAGGGGGAGGGGTGCCACCTCCTGGATCCGCCACTGCAATAGGGAAAAACAAAAAGTCATCTGTTAATTAAATCTTTATTCCTACAAAAGAGGAAGCGCTATACTTGCATGGAAAATGTGACCACAACTGTATTACCAGTAGTATTACAAGCCTGTAAATGAAATAATCCCGTCTGATTAAGCCTTTCGTCTGAGTTTAAACAAATTTATCTAAAATCTAACCCAGTAAACTTTTATAAATGATTCAATTTAGCTTTAGACAGATTGTGTCAAAAACTTAAAATACTATTTAGATTCTCGAGAGATTCCTTTGCAAACTTTAATGAAATAAACGCCATAACTTTTCTCGAACGAGACTAAAATAAAATCGTAGATTTAAGAGTAAATGAAACTTCTTTACAAAACTGTTCAAGAAGGATTAAAGCATTTCATTTACTTTGGGTTATCTACTTTATTTTGTATCTGTCTGTAAAAGGCAGTATAAGCGAGTGTTTTTGCACGATATAACAACAAAATTAATCTAAACCAAGGATTTCAGTGTATTTTGAAAATAAATTCCCCTGGCATTTTCAGGTTTTCCAGGAATATTGTATTTACTGTTTTCAGAAAATGATATTCAAATAAGCAAAAAACGTATCTATAGCGATAGAAAACGCAAAAGGGTTTATGTCCGCCTAAAAATATTCACCATATGGAAACGACTTTTTGTGTAATTTAATAAACTATATTCACATATAGTAAGTTTAGCCACTAATTTGTGCATCATCTACGAATAAACTAGTGTTTGTCTGTTAAACTCAGTATGGCGAAGATTTCAGTTTTCAAAACTTGTATTGTAACATACCGTAGGCCTTTTTCTGAAAGTATTTTTATACAGGTTGAGTTTTTTTGCAATGTTATAAGGCGATATCTCGAAATCTGTTTAAAATATTTTCATGAAATTTTGGTGAGTTAATAGGGAGACTAAAACATATTTTTGATATTTACCCCCTCTCTCTATTCCCACAATTACGGAAAGCAGCTTCGCCAGAAAAAATAACATTCATTAGGTACCTGTTATTTCCTTGCATCTGATTCTTGATCCCCATATCAAGGGAATTGTAAAGAAAAAGGTAATCCGTCATCCTGTGGCGTCCGCCATATTGGGTTTAGAATAACGTCACATAGATATCGTATTTTACTCGTGAAACCCTTTCATTCGATGCCCATATCAAGGCGATTGTGAAGAAAAAGGTAATCCGCCATCTTGTGGCGTCCGCTATACTGGGTTTAGAATGACGTCACATCGTATTCTACTCGTCAAACCCTTTCATTTGATACCTATGTCAAGGGGGTTGTGAAAAAAAGGTAAGCCGCCTTCTTGTGGCGTCCGCCATATTGGGTTTAGAATGACGTCACATAGCTTATCGTATTCTACTCGTCAAACACTTTCATTTGATACCCATATCCAGGAGATTGCAAAGAAAAAGGTAATCCGCCATCTTGGAGCGTCCGCCATATTGGATTTGAAACAATATTAAATACACTATATTGCATTGTCACCGGACTTAAATAAAAGCTTGTAAAACATAGTTGGTATGCCCTGAGGGCATGTAGGGGATAGAACTGCCCTATGTACGCAAATAACCGCAAAATACTTTTTTCTACAATGTGACCCTAAAAACTAATTTTCCCACTAAGTGGGACGACTATGGATCCAGGTGTTTATTACTCTTTCTTTGCTAGTGAAAAAACCCCAATTCCGAACCCTAGTCATCATCATAAATATGAAATGTACAAAGAAAAAATAACTTGTGAAATGACGAGAGGCCCTTATCTCCCTTTTTAATTTTCGACGGAGGCTCCGCTTGCGTATACTGTTATCACAACTTTTAGGTACTCTTTAATATTTAACATCATCGAGGGGGTTCAAAACCATGACAATATTCCAGCAGCTAAACTGATTCTACTCAAAAAATTGAAAAAAAAAGCCACTGAACATATCCAAGCAACTACATGCCAGCAAATATGTCTTTTTATTCTTCCATTTAAAATCAGTTTTCAGGTGTGTGTGCTCATCTTTTAAAATTTTTATATTTGACTAAGTGGATAATACTGTGTGTAAGTCACAGATATTAAATAACCTTACCTAAATCAAAGTTTACTTTGCCTACACCAACATTTCTCTAAATTTTAAGACCTCGACGGGAGTGTCAATTATGCTGTAAATATTATTTTGCAGTAGACCGGATCAGCAGGAAGAAACAAAGGTCCCAGATACTCGAAATATCACAAAATAAGGGTTGTTAAGAGGATACGATGTACTCGGTCTTGATGTCTAGACGGCTAAAAGTCTGGCTTTTAAGAAGTCATTGACCTTTGTACCTTTTATCATAGACAACTTACAGAATTACTAAACTAATAGTATTTTTTTTAATATTGCTTAAACGTAATAAAACACAAAACATCGAGATCAGTTTACACTGCTGATCTACTTATTTACTCCAAAAATATCTTTTTCTCTTGCTGTGTTTCTTTTAGCTTTTATGTGTGTGTTTTGTTTAAGCCTAAAATAATTTTCCGGTAGCGACTTATTAAAGAAATTTTAAAGATTTAAACACGAAAAAGCCTGCGAGGAAACGTGAACAAATTTCTGTTATCTTGTTAAAGAACTGTATCGTTAAATTCACAACATATATCACAAATAATATAACACTGTATCCAATTCTTGAAATAATACAATTAAATATCACTGTGAGTTACAATTTCTTTTTACTGTTTTTGATCATGTTTGGCACCAAAAGTTTCTACGATCACATGACATGTCTAGTTAATTTTATGACTGCGTAAGTTTTCTTTGCAAATAGCGTTAATTAATACCAGAACCTATTTCTTAAAGGTATATCCGTTCCTGTTTCCAGTACGCCTTTTAAAGCCGATCTAATTTTTTAGATGACAAAAATTTAAAAAAAAATCCATCCGGGCACGGTCTCGAACCCACCACCTCTCGGTCCATAAGCGGATACTCTACCTCTGGACCACGTTACTGATGCAATAAAACCGGTAAACGATTTAAAGGCCAAGAAAAGATACGACGAAAACCATGCTTCTACAGTATTAATTTTGCAATCTGTTGATAAAAATTCTATTGCCTTTAAGAAAACGAGAACGTAAACTGTGTAAAAAAGTCATATTCAAAATGTGTTTAAGTTAAGGAAAATAAAATTCGTTCTATTAACCAATTTTTAACCAAACTTTGGAAGATGGGGGCAGTTACAAACGCTTGGATTTATTATTGTTTGTGGGTAAGTGATGAAATTCAAAGCTATAGAAAATGAGCATGATGACAAAATCAGGGTAAATTTCGCAAAATCCTATCAAACCCAAGTAACAACATGAACTTTTAGAAGCTGATAATGTTCTCAGATGAGTCAACCTTCAGTACAAACGGCTCTGTAGCTTAGCATGTAAGATCTGGGCTAGGGAAAATCCAGAGCTTAGAATTGTAAACCGCCGCGTTAATATTTTAAAAAAGTAAATGTTTGGTGCGCCATTTCCTATTAGGGGATTATAACATATTTTTTTGATAATAATACATGTAACATATGTACATTCTTATTTACATATGCTGGAGTCATTTTTGTCAGACAAGTTAAAAGAATTGCCTCTTCAATATCGCCGAAATATGTATTTTCAGCTTGATGGGTGTCCTGCATATTATGCTGCAGCAGTAAGGGATTGGCTCAATCGCAAATTTGGAAATCCATGGATGGACCGAAATGGTCCAATTTTGTGACCCCTAGGAGTCCTGATTTGACAATTTGTGATATGATTCTCTGAGGGCACATCAAACAACTAACATATGAAAGACCCATTGAAAATGACGAAGAACTTTTAAAGCAGAGAATTTTAAGGGCGATAGAATCGATTTCACTGGAAGAAATAAGAAGCTTTAGCCATTTTCGGCGTCACGTCAGTTAGAAAAATGCGTAGAATATTCAGAAGTTTTTGAAAAATAAATATGATGATCCCTTACGTTGAATAAAATAAGAAATATTTCTCGAATATTACAATTATTATTATTAAATATTATATTAGTAATTTTTGTTAACCTGTATGAGTCTGAAATTTTAGATTATAAATATTCCTTACTCTAAAGACAACATTTTTACTATTTTGACAAATAAGTCTTAGAAAAACTTAGAAAAATTTTAATTTTAAAAGCGTAATTTAGAAATTTTAAATTTTTACTTGAAAATCTGGAATAAGAATTCTTTTAAAATTTAAAACACCTTTTTTATTTAACGTTTTGCATTTAAATTTAAAAAAAGTTAACTTTACTCAACCAAATTTAACGTTTTTGTATTTTTGCATACCCTCTGCAAAAAACACAAATTTTTGGCATCGTGGATCTTATTTTAAAAGCAAGCAAAAACTTTTATGATATATCTTTCACTTTTTGGTCCATTTAACCTCTTGTCTACCCCATCTGTGGACATACTGTGTATTGTTTATAGTTCTGGAGAGTACTTATTTTTCTGCATTACAGCAGTGAGATTCCATTCAGTATAGAGTTATATTTGTAGAAACGAAGCCATTAGCGACTCAAATTAAGAACGTGACGTCCTCGTCAGCCGATTTTCTAACTACTTACTATAGCTGGGAATGTTTTCGTTTCGTCTTTGTCTTCATTATCGTGGTATTTTGGCATCTTTGTCGTCAAGTGAGCCCTTCTTTTCCATTAGAAATCAGCTGACTGCAGCTGGCTTCCTTAATTTGGGTCGCCAATATTTTTATACTCTTCTTAAATTCGTTGCCAGCTAACTGGCAAACAAAGATGAAAACCACAGCTTCGTTTGTTATACATAATCTGGTTTCGGCTCTCTGTGACTTTTATAGCCTGCTCCATAATTCTTCTCCAGTCAGCTATCAGTACTTTCCTGCATTATCTTCATGCAGTGGCGCACCCAGGGGTAGGTTGACTGCAGCCACCCCCCCCCCCCAGACCAACATCCTAGACACACAAAAATTTAAAAAGTAATTTGAAGAAATCCACGGAATTGCATTATTCAGTCCCTCCCCCAAGACAAAATCCTGGGTGCGCCCATGTCTTCATGTAATCCCCAAAACATCGTCTCTATATTGTAGTCTATCTGGGTTCCGTCCTATCGTTCATGAATTTTCTTATACCGTCTTCTGTACTTATACGAATCGATCTTGTTGTTTGAAACCGAGTTTGAAACATAGTGAATTTCCCTATATATTTGTAGATACTGATAATGATAATAATTAATTACTATTAGACCTTGTTTTCAGGATGGCGATTTAGGAACCTTTTACACTGCCTACAAAAAACCTGTAGAATCGAACTGAACTAGAGGGGTTTACGAACTTTTCAGCTTAAGGTGCTCAGGTGGTCATCACCAAATTACCAGTCCGCCACAGGAATTGATTTGGATTCCCACTACATGCAGGGCCGGTACACATCTGAGGCTTTACACCTAAATAGTTACCCTCCCTAGAATAATCAAGAAGTTTTGAGCTAGGATTTGGCTGTTTTCTACAAAAACTGTAGTGATATTTATGCGACAAGTGATTTACATCTGATTACACTTGACTGAGTTCCAAGTATTTAAGTAGGTATTTATGTATATGTCTGCGGAACGCCCTATCTGTCACATAATCGATATAATTTTTAATTAAAGATGACGTTATCGTTATAATCAACTTTTTATCAATATCACAGTACTTGAAGAGTACACACCCATGAATGCAAACAACCATGCATAACTAGATGTATCTTTCTCTTATGGTTATATAAGCCCACCGTTTAGTGTCTCAATTTCAATTCAAGGTTGAAATGCCTGAATGCCCAACCCTGAACAGAATTTTATCATTTGTATAAAGTTTAGTGTCAGCCTATAATCCTCCAGTAAATATTAGGTTACTCATGTTACAAAATAAATCTATGGAATGTTGTAGGTACATGACATATTGTGTAAACTAGATTGTGGATTTTAATATATTTCTATATCTATTTCATGGGGTTATTATTTGTTTTATTTGATGAGATCATATTTTGTTGTGTCAATCACGTCTGTTTCTATTTTTACATGAAATTGTCAATATTATTTTTAATTTAGATTAAGGGATTAAGCAAAGCTTAACAAAAAACTACACTCTCAAGCAAGAAAAAAACCAGGAGCATCATAACTGAGAGAGACCGCAATTATTTCCTTCTCTTTCATCTTCTTCTACGCCACTGGTACATCGATGTCCAGCAACTAAGCCAGGATTATTCTAAAACGAGACAGAGCACGCGTGATGTCTTCATGCCTATGACGCTCGTGGCTTTTTATTGCTTGATTCTTACTATACTTTAGCTCACTGGCTAATATTGTAAAAACTGATCTGATTGAATAATCCTTTAAAACGATATAATATAGAAGATACAGAATCAGTGTATACAATACAATACAAGGTAAAATAAAATGTGGCCAATGTTTACAAATTGTGTTTACAGTGTCGCTTAGAATGGTTTGTTTTGGCTTCAAAGAATGTTACATCATCCCGTATCCTTTTATTTAATAAATCCATGGTAATAATGTTTTTATTTTTATAATGCATGCAGATTTTTGCTCCAGACAGTGCGGTCTCAAGTTTATTGTTTTAACTTTACTGCGTATTCCTAAGATAAGATTGTAACAGCATTGTTAAGCAGAAATTACCGGCATCATTTTTATTACCTTACAATGTTTACAGATTCAAATTTTCAACCAATTAGATAAGTTGGGGTATAAAAATATTCTTTACTATATATTATATATAATTAAGTTTGTCATTGCTTAAATTATTACTTTTTTGTTTGAATAATGCACAAATGTTTCAATTTTAGAAGCCCCAATAGTTTTACAGATCCCTACACTGTTATATAATAACAAGCATTTATTTTCTGAAGTTGGTTATGTTTTGGGGTTGCCATAAATCATCTGGCTCATATCGAGACACTTGTGCTTTTTAAGAAATTTAACCATCTTTCAATCGAACTGTTTTTCCACTCTTCTAAGAATTTTCTTCTTCCATAAAATTCTTAAGGTATAAATACTGCTGAAACAGTGACCTTCTAAAATTGTCAAACTGTTTGATTGAAGATATATAAATTGTCTCTTCCAACTTTTCCCATTCTGGGATTTCAGACACCGACATCCAGTCAAAAACGATGAATTTTGAAATGACTGTAATGGCATTAAGAGTAACCGCTAGACGTCAAGTGAACTGGTTTCCAAAGAATACCGACGCGACGCTATGCACAAATTCGCAAGATGCTCCACGATATTGTACCGCGTTATACGCAAAAGCTTTCTTTTTAGAAACCTTTCAAAACTAAATTTAAAAAACTTTACTAACGTCGATCGGGACTTTTGATACCTTTGTCGGTACGTCGGGACATGAAATCCAATATCGGTGACAGTCCCGATACATCGGGACGGTTGGCAACCCTAGTTATGCTTGTTTCATCCATGGAAGGAGGGTATGGAAATGTTACCCAAATTTCGCGGTGTTTTGTTGATATACAATAAGCTTGTATTTGCATATTCGTGCGATACCGATATGAAATGCCGATACCTATATATATATATATATTCCAAATAAGTATTGCTTAGGGATAAAATACTGCAATTCTAGGTACCGCTTTAAAGTTACCAGCGGTTATGCAATTATTATTATTTGTCTGCCTCTTGTGTTGTCGCGTCGCGTGCCTCCTTCCTAATTATATAACTCTAATGAAACAAAACGAGTACACTACTTTCCGAAGCGAGATAACTTTAATGAGATTAAAGATCGATGAGATCCAACTTTCACAATTATAAAAAGATTATCGCTAATAAGAAAGCTGGGCACAGTAGTGTAATAGGCAAGTGAAATAAGGTGAAATAATCAATAGTAAAAGAGCGATCTGATTAAGAAAGTGGGCCAAGAGCTGAACAAAAATGGGACGAAATGGGGTAATTCCAAGAAACGTATATTAAATTGTTACTTTTGCTAAATAGATATGTCAAATTTATTGTGAAATAAAATAAGTAAGTCTTTATTTTAAGTAGACTGTTCTCTAATTTGGAGAAAATAATACAGGATGTCTTTGGGTATGCCATATATCTCGGTTTAGCGAGATATGATGTCCTCGTGAACAAACCAATTGTGCAGGTTTGCTCAGGTCTTTAGGTTTGCCCCGTATATCGAAGTATCGACATTGGCGTAACAAGGGGGGCAGACTTAATCCTAGTATTCTTCGACCGATAGTTCACAGCTTAAAAAAGAAAGTATTTTTTGCCTGGTCTGGATCTTGATCTTGACAATAATGACAATTATGGCAACCCAACTTTGACAAACCGAGCTTTTTTATACTTCTTCTTGCATACAATATTTGATCAAAAGTCCTTCTGTCGAATACGTAAAATGGAATTTTTTAAAATACAATACTGTTTTAATCTCTAGTGATGCTAGTATTTATTACCCTGGCCCTATTATAATTAATAATACCAAAAATCAAACAAACCGCAGCAAAAAATGCAATCGCAAAAACGCGTAGATAAAAAGGTATGAGTACCTAAATATAATAACCAAAATGACTATACTTTATTCGAGACTTTATTATTATGTGAACTACTTAATTATACTGCATTGTTATCTAATCGAACCAAACATAAACATTTCCATATATAGGCATGCGATTTGGATTGGTGAAAGTTAACGAGGCCGTCGTTCATCTGTATATATTTATACGTACTTTTTTAACGGTAAAATTAGAATCTAGATTTGTAACACTGATATATTGTTCGAAAAATTAGTTTCTTCCCGCTTCTCTGCAAACGTCCGTAGTCCGTATACGACTTGACGAATTATTTCCTTGACATGAGAATTTGAGCGTTAAATAAGAGGAATAATCCGCTTCCATTCTTGTTGTTTCGGTTTTTTACACTGCTGAGTTCTTTGCTATAAAAACAATGGGTGACTGCCCCAAAAGTAAATTAACCTGTGTCCTTGCTTAGAAAACATTAAGATAATCAAATTATAAGCAAAAATTGTAATGTATTATTTTGAAAACTTTAAACATTTTTTTAAACGCATAATAACTGTAAAATATGAGTCCCGTGCGTATCCCTAGTTATCAGTTAAAACAACAATTTTAAAATCTTTTAAAAGAAAGAATTTTAGTAATTTCCTTTACTACTTCTGCCTTACAGGTTGTTCAACATTTTGTTTACAGGCTTCTAATTTTCTATCACGACCAGCAGGAAAATAATGAAGGCAGCAGTGCATATTCAGGTTAAGGTGTGTTTCATATTGTTTAGTCTTCTCTTGCACATACATCTTTACCTCTGACCTTCAGCTTCAGCAAGAGGAGACGCAGCTGTTTATTCATAACTTATTATTTATAAATTATAACACAGCTTGTTGTTTGCTTCTTACATTGTGGCATTGTGCGTGTGTGAGATAAAAACCAAGGGCTATAATTCCGTCTCAGCGCGCCACCGTAATGGCTTTCCGGGCCGTCTGTATTCCACCAAGCAAATCTCTTAAACGGCAGTTCCATTTTTTCACACAGTTGGCACTGGCGCATCATTCCGTAAAGTATGGAAAAAGCTCTGTCAGGAAAAACCAAAAATCACGTAAAATTTCACTATACACGTATATTCGGACCTGTCTGGAACGCACAGTCGCAAAATTACGCCTTTCAGATTCATCAGATTTATCAATGAACCAGACCGACGCCACGTGAAGCGACGTTACCACCACTACTCTAAATTTCGTCGTAGTCTGTCAATCTGCAAATATGCTATATAACTGAAAGCCTGGCAACAGCCGTTCTCAAGAAGTATAATAGGAATCCCTGTTTTTTTTTTTATCTAAGACATCCGACGTAGACTTCAAGTCTAAGTACTAACGTACCGTGGGCGGGAAGGGAAATTGAATCTATTGACACGGGATTTGAAGGATTGGAGGTTGGGACGGGAACAGAAAACATCTGCAGGCAACTTGTTCCATAATCTGGAGACCCTAGGTATGAATGAGCGAGAGAAGTGGTCTGTTCTAGGCTTTTGTAGCTGGACAGTAAAGGGATGCATACGCAACGTGCCTCTTGTTGTTCTGTTAGGAACAGTCAAGGGGGGAATAGTACCGGCTAGTTCTTCAGAGCAAAATCCGTGGAAGTAGCGGTAGAAAAGGGATAAATCCCCAACAGCGCGGCGATGAGTGAGAGAAGGGTCGAGTTTTCTCGTGAGGGCTGGGTCATTGATAAGTCGAATGGCTCTCTTTTGGATAGAATCAAGGATGTTAAGTGTTGAAGGTGATGCCGCTCCCCAGATGTGGGAGCAGTACTCTAGGTTAGGTCTTATTTGGGAAACATAGAGAGTGTATAAGTTGGAAGGATAGAAGTATTATTTTGCTCAAAAGAGAAAGCCAAGCTTTTTAGCTGCCGATGTGGCTACTGAAGTAATGTGTTTGTGCCAGCTGAGATCATGTTCAAAAGCGACGCCAACAAGATCGAATGTTTCATTGTTTTGTAGGGCCTGGCCATTCATGTGGATTGAGTAAGCGTTGCCAGATCTTTTGCGTGACTGGGAGCAAGACTGGGTTTTGGAGGCGTTGAACTGAACAAGGTTCTTGGCACCCCAGTATAAAGCCGCGTACAGACCGAAGTTCCAACGCACACCAAGGCACATGTGACTAGAAATTCGGAAGCATGTAAATTGGTGTGTACGGCGTTCGCGAACATATCCCAACGCATTCCAACGGTTTCCGAGGCGACCGTTGGCGTTGGCTTGCGTTCGGTCGTTGAGCGGTACTTCAAAGCGATGTTTGATTTGGTGTGGACGAGATTTGAATGATTTCAGTCGTTGGCAAGTATTCTTCGGGTCTGTGCGTTTTGTTTTTGACAAATATTTTGTTTATTTCGCCTTTTGATATGAAATGGACAGATGATTTAGCCTTAAACTAATTGAACTATACCGGGATAACCCTATATTATGGGATCCTAGCAATATAAATTATAAACTCTCCAAAAAGAAGATAGATATTTGGCAAAGCATTGCTACTGAATTTAGGTGCAAGGTTGCTGAAATAAAGAAAAAAATAGAGAGAAGGTTCTGAAATGATCACTGTGATCACTCCGAAATTCCTCCAGCAACTTACTTGTGTTATTAATACTTTTCTGTTTTTATATGGTGTTGTCATCCACCAGCGTCTTGGTCGACGATTCTTTTTCTTATTGTCAAGCAAAGAATTTACAATTAAAAATGCGGCACTTTTACATAATGACTCATCACTCATCATCACTAGATGACATATTAAAATACCTCTTTCCGTAGAAAATGACCGAACCGTATCCAACGGTATCCAATTCGAAACTACTAACGCGGTGTGGACGACATCGTAAAATGCTTTCCAATCGTTTCCAATCCCAACGCCAACTGGCACATTCGTTGGAGTTGGCGTTGGTTTGGATTGGGACTTGGTCTGTACGCGGCTTAAGATTAATTGGAGATCTTGGGAAAGGGATAGGTACATAGATCTGCGTCTATTAGCCAACTCTTGATTCGAAACTTGTCTGGAAAAATAAATATTGGAGTGAAGAGTACTGATTGCTCGAAAACGTAAATGATGGTATCTATACTTGTTTCTAAATCAATGATCTTTACTATCATTGTTTCACACAAACAATCTACTTTACTTGCTGTAACCCGCTACTCCATCAGTTTCGTGTGCGTTTATAATTACGGTTTTCTAGGTGTAAGACAACTAACTGTATCTCCAGTAAATACAAGTAATGATGGCCAGACAATGTTTTTTAGTTTTTTTTTTGTTATAGTCAATTCTTGGTCCATTTACACTTAGCAAGTTTACTGGCGGAAAGTAAACTTGCGCCAGTAAACTTGCAAGTGTAAACGGACCTTAAGACAAAAATGTCACTTTCCCGGGCGTCACTTTCGTATGTTGCGTGTCGCAATTTCAGTCACAGAATTGAAAACATCAGTCATAGGACTGATATTTTAATATAAGTTTGTCAATTTTATCAACACACCAGTTTTTTTTATGTTAAATATTACTATGTAAAGCTACGTTTACACTTGGTAAATTTGCTGCCGTCAACCTTATTGTAAATGTCACTGTTTTCAAATTATATTTCTTGTAATTCCTTTAGTAGTTGTTCAAATGAATTACCTAGTTTTAATTTATCCGTGTGTTCTTTTAACTTTATATTCCACAGAATTTCATATTTTTCCTAAATGTTTAAAAATGAAATTTTCTCATTTCCGTCCCACTTCATTATAAATAAACTAATAACTTTCACTTGTCCGGACCCGTTTACACACGGAAAGTAATAAAAATAGTCGGAAAATCGGCAAGTAAACTAGCCGGTTCTTCAAGTCACTTGCCGACAAGTAGCAACTGCACTTTCCTGCTGTTTACACATGGCAAGTTAAGTGGCGGCAAGTACTGTCCGCCAGTAAACTTGCCAAGTGTAAACGTAGCTTTAAACATTTTTGTGAGCGCCCGAATGAAACCAGGAGCGTCAAAATCACACTTTCGTGGCAATGAATTTTCAGGGTAGACACAAAACAGACCGATACCAAAATTCATCAAAGAAATTAAAATTCTTTTTTGTACTTTTCCGTTTAAACCGCGGTCCGCAGTAATTCGATATGTCTGTCGAATTTTTCCGGCGTTTCGTTTTAAAGGGCAAGTACAAAATAAAATTTGCTTAATAAATTATGTTTTTTAAGCGCCTAAACCGGAAAGTCGTCGTTGTTATAGCAAGTAAGCTACATTGTTAAAGAAAACGAAATAGTAGGGATGGAACCCGATAATTCTTTTAACAGAACAGTAAGAAACGCATAAACGCCCCATTCTATAGCTCGACAAACAAAGCCGAGTTATCACGTTGTGGTTAAGTGGATACTAAGAATTCTTTAGGTTTCATTAAAATATTAGTCATTAAATTAACAAAAAGTGCTAATATTAACCGATGTTATTTTAGAACACCGCATACTTCCACAAGTCAGCCACAGAAGCCGTTCTTTTTAAGTCGATTTGCTGCTTTTTCTGAAAATTATATTGGCATTGGCGGTCGCAGTAGCTTTAAACGAAAAAAGTTTAAAGAAAAACCATTCAAAATTAGAGTGGTTTCTTAAACGAAAGCAATTTTCCGAAGTGAATTTGGGCGGGTTTGATAAGTCTCTATCTTTTGATAGGTACACTCTTAAAAATATGTTGGTAGTGATAACTAAAATTTAGTCGCTACAGCCTTTTTTTTTTGTGAAAACGGACTCAACCGAAATCTAAGTCATCGTAACTAATGCAAAACAGTTGCAGGTGTACTAGTTAAAACAGCTAAATATGTCAACTAAAGAAGCATTTAATTTTAGTCGCACCAACTAACGGTTGGGTTCAAACCAATTGAAAGATATGTTATTGATACTAAGATTTATGTTGTCACTCTAATGTAAATTAATTTTTCTAACATAGACGAAGGTTGTTATGACCTACTTTATTATAGTAAGCAGAATTAAAAAATGAAGTTAAAACTGCTAAATAAGTTAACTCAAGAAACATTAAATTTTAGTTGCATGAACTAATAGTTTGGTTGGTATGACCAATAAAACTCAGTACTTTTAAAATAAAAGTATATTCAAAGATTATATATGTTACATAAAAGAGCTTTCATACAGAACTAAACATAAATTCCACTTGAACCTATAGGCCCCCAAAAGTAAACATTCGTCGCACTTGGCTCACAGGTCACCACTATGCCTTCAATTTATGACCATAAGCATCTGATGTAGAGCTGGAGCAATTCGTTCCTATTCGGCTATCCTACCATTGTTTCGCCCTCGAAACACCATGCTTTTGTCGTCGGCACAGGCCAAGTGTTTTACCTGTGAAAAACAACAATGTAAGAAATTTGAAGGATTCCAAAATGTATATCTCTGTTCCTAGTTACAGGACCCGTACCAAATTTATTGGTTTTAATAGTGAGCCCACTGGAAATGTTTTGATAAAGAACAAAAAAAGTGTAATTTGCGAAAAAAAGTTGAATTTTTGGTGTGCCCCTCCTAAGAAAAAATGAACAGGTCTAGGTATTTTATTTATTACTTTTTCTAAACAAAGTTTACATCATTTTGTCGACAGTTTTTAAATTTTGAAAGAAAAAAATGTGTTAGTAAAAAGTTATAGTCAATATAACTTTTACTTAATCGAGCATTCATTTGGGCGCCATAAGCAAACTTTTACAAAATATAATGCAATAAAATGAATAAGTTATAGTTTTTAATGGGGTGGAAAAAATAACTACTTACCTTTAAGCTCGAATATCACGAATAAAATCAACATTAAAGCCCGTACTTTGGAAAACACGGCGCAATATCGCAGCAGCCAAAAATAAAAATGTCGGCTCAACCCGCTAATTGACTTACTGATGCTGCCACCCCACCACTCACGTATGTATGTGCTCAAAACTAAGAAGGCATTGCTGCCAAGTTAAATTATTAGTCGATACTGATAAGAAGTTTGTTGTGATAACTAAATCGTTTTAGCGTCCCTAATTTTTTGCATAGGTAATCACGAATGCTTTTTTTTAGTTAATGGAAATATAAGCGAAGGTGTTATAACTATTTAATAAGTTGATAATAAAATTAAATCTCAAGTAACAAAATAAATATTTTGTCCCAACTAATATCATGCAACTTATTTTCTTGTGTTGTAGTGACTGTTTTTAAATGTAAGGAAAACTTATAAAACCAACATTTTTGCCATTGTAACTAAAAATACTTATTTCCAACAACTTAAGTATTGCAACAAATGAAAATAAGTTAGGAAAGCCAACTCATTTTTAAGAGTGTAGTGACATCTGGATTTTGTAAAATAACAACCTACTCCTTGAGGGTGTTTATTAAAAAGAGCAGGAAAACGCCATTCATTGGCCATACATTTTCATACAATTGTAGCAGATTTTGCTACAAATTGGTCTTGGACGTTTTTGAGAACAAATTGTTAGAAAAAGGTACACAATTGTAGTGAAATGTCCCACAATGATTTTTCAGTGCAGAGAACCAACTAGGAAATGATCTAAATGTGCAACAGGTAACTGTTACTGATCAGACACATCATTACACGAATGAGAATTTCATTCTTGACACCCTGTTAGAGTCTCTGTGTTGTCAAGTGGAAATCGTGCAAAGAAATTAGAATGGGCCGAAGAACACATTAATTGGTAAGAACAAAATTGGGCTCGTATGCTCTTGATGAATCCAGGTTCGGATTAAGAACAGAATCTAGAAGCATACGGGTATGGAGAAGACCTGGTTACCAAAGTCATTTGGAAACTCTTTAAGAAGTGGAAGGTTTGGGCTAGAATTGGAATTGGTCGTCGAACTGATCTCGTTTCCGTGGAAAGTTTTTTGACAGCAAACGCATATAGGAATACAATAGTCCAACCTGTTATCCTTCCACAGGCGGATCAAGGTGGGGGGGGGGGGATTTTTTACTTATGCAGGACAATGCTCGTCCACATATTGCCAGAACAGATAGAGATTTTTTTGGACCAGCATAACTTTGCCTTACTACCGCGGCCTGCGCAGTCCCCCGATTTAAATCCGATAGGATACGTGTGGGATACATGCCGATGTTGCTGCAAAGAAGTGTCATCAACAGTGTTGGACAAAGCTCTTGACAAAAGGGCTTGAAGCCACAAGCCCTGTTAAAAAAGTTTGAAAGCTCAAAGCCACAATTCCTTTTTAAACATGACGGGCTTTGCAATTCCCAATCCACTTAAAAACGAATTGGAATTGATCACTTCGTTTGATACATCCGTTCTAATGCGTTCCGTCAAAACCGCAATACTGTCCTGTCAACTGTGATAACATCCTTCTGTTAAGTAGCCCCATAAAAAAGTGTAATATAGTCAGATCTGGAAACCTAGGAGGCCACTTTATTATTGGGCCTCCTCGTCCGGTCCACCTATGCAGCTGCAAAAATATCATTAAAATATTCGAAAATAGAAAATATAATCAGTGTGCGTTACCATCGCAGCACTAATTTATAATGCATCAGGTATAAATATAATATAAATTTTCCATATTCGTAATTCTTAACATCTATTTAAACTAAATGTAATATTTTATCCTAGATTCATGGGAGGTACATTTTATGAAAGTGCTTAATTTTTTTTTGTTCCTGTATAATAAATTATGACAATTAAAAATGATGTTATCCAATAGGATTATTTCTGCCCTTTTTACTGAGCACCCACAAAGGGTATTTTATTTAAAAATGTTTTTTGCTGGTAACTAACAGAAAACTTACTACATCAAAATAAGAAACTGAGCCAAATAAGCTTCAGTAAAATGTTACTGCATAATCAAACTTCTTATACATTTCCTGTTATTGAAAAACTTAACTAAGCAATTATTATTTAATGCTTTCTTGACACCCTGTATAGAACCAGTAAGCAAACAAAGTATGTACCTACTAAATTTGTTCAACATTCCATTGGAAGAAAACTTGTTTATTGACTAGAACATCAGGAAAACGGCAACTACTTATCAGAAAAATATCTTTCAGCAGCCAGCAAATGTCAAAGACAAATAAAATTGTTAATTAAATAGCAATTATTTATGGCGTAACAGATGTTTTTATTTATTATTGTGCGCTTATTGGTCTTGCTCGACTTACCACAATAAACACTCTCAGTTTATATAGTGCGTAATAGAATCGATGGTCATTTAGTGGAAAAGGGTAAGTCTCTAAATGGTTAAAGAACATCTGCATATGTACAGGGATATCCAAATAAAAAAAAATATAGTGTAAAACATCGATTTTCTCGCTTATTTTAAATTGGCTGGTATGATTTTTATCATATTTCTGGATTCTAGAAGTCCCAGACATATATTGGATAACATACCCTAGGCGGTTTTTCAATCGTTTTTGAAATATTGCAAATTAAAAATTATTTCGCATAAATATCCTTTAAACGTAACT
Organism: Philopedon plagiatum; assembly: GCA_963971165.1. Taxonomy (NCBI): domain Eukaryota; kingdom Metazoa; phylum Arthropoda; class Insecta; order Coleoptera; family Curculionidae; genus Philopedon; species Philopedon plagiatum. The sequence continues at coordinate 20,803,016 of OZ020192.1, read as the reverse complement.
ATCCAGGTTGCGAACGAAATACCTGCCTGTCACAGTCCTCCTTCTCCAAGACCGGTAAAAATTAAGAGCTGAAATTTAGCATAGGTATAGGTCATAGAATAAAAGCAGATTTAAAATACAAAAAAATGAATTGAAAATTTTAGGGGTGAAACTAAGTTATAAAAACTGTTGTCTCTTTCCTACACTACCAGACCACAGTTTAAAGAATAATACATATGTCGTAGGCAGAATGCAAATTTAGGCTTTTTATAAACTTCCTAGGCATTTTACAAAAAGCCGGAAAAACGCGAGCATAAAATGCATTTTTCGTTATGACTAACGAAAACTAACGAAATTCTGGCATTAAAGCCGTTGTTACATATAATATAATTTCTTCTTGTGGCCACGGAGTTGTTAAATACGTTTCGGGCAGGTTTGCTCAGTTTTAGGTTTCATCAGTATCTTTTTTATCTATCATTGTTGAGTTTACTGCGACTGCACGATTCATGTTGGTAGAAAATTTTATCAACACCGCATACAACTGACATTTTATTAAATAAGACACTGATGAAACCGAAAACTGAGCAAACCTGTCCGAGAACGTATTTCACAACTGACTTTATTATGCAGTTTTTATTTCTGCACCTTTTGGAGTCCATCTGGGTTAGCTTTTATTTCTTATTCGCGTTTTGCCGGCTTTTTGTAAAATGCCTAGGAAGTTTATAAAAAGCCTAAATTTGCATTCTGCCTACGACATATATATTATATATTCTGTAAACTTTGACCAGACTACTAACCAGAGTAGAACAAATCTGACAAAAATCAAGGGTTTGTATAATCATGCACACAGTAGAAAAAAGTTATAATAATAAAAAGTATTACGAGACACTTATCGCGCTAGCGGGACTCACACGTCACCATTTTTTTTTATATGGTTTGTTTACAATACCCCTTTTTTAAATACAAAAATGCATTTTCAGATATTAATTTTCCAAAAATATTAATTGCAATAATAATTATGACTGCACTCTCCATATAGTCGGAACCACTGTACCATGGTATGTTAGGATTTAGGCTGGTATTATAGGTGAGCTGTCCCCAGACAAAAAATCATTTTGTGGAGGCTATATACACCATTCTTGATCTGACGATTTATCGCCGACCTATTTAAACAGACAATGTCTTTATAAAAACCAAAATGTACATCAATTTGAACATATGTATTTCAGGAACTTTCGAATATCTCCAAAATATTACTATTACTACAGCCATCAGTTTTTCCTAATAGTCGAATCGTATTTAAAAATTAGAACATAATTACAATTAGCAATGCAAATTAGGAACAAGGTCGAGCCAAAATCTCAACAATTATTTGCCGTGTTATTGTTATTTTTGCACGGCAAAGGAACCATAACAAGCGTGAGTAATTGAGTACCTTTGTATGAATTAGACGCTGATAATTAGAATCGTAGTTAGCTTTGTTACAATTCCAATCAATTATTCGTATATACACCGCTTGAAACCGGTTTCCAAAAACATCTTAAATGAAATGATTAACATTATCTACTATCTCTGCATTTAATTCTACCATAGTATATACTAACATTTTCCTCGAAATTTACGACTTTTTACGAAGAAACGTCGCAGAATTTCTCTTTCGGAACTCAACAAATATTTACGAACAACAAAAGATTTACCCATGTCCAAAATACAACGAATAAAAAAACTAAGTCAGTATAGAACATATTATACAAAATTCAAAACAATATTTTTTAAAACTATCATTGAAGCTAGCTTAAGTTGCCTAGTAGCTCTCCTCAAGCAAAAATGATTTATTTATATTTCTTTTAAATTTAAATGCTTAGGTAATTAGGAGATCTCTGACTTAAACTGGTTTTAAAGACGGTAGTGCTTTCTCTGACGGGTACTGAAGACATGACCACATTTTCTCTCAAGCTAGCCCCTCTTAGCCACTTGTAGAATATATAGAGAAGCCTAAGTCAAAATTCTATATGAGTGCCTAGTGGTGATAGAACGTTACTAATGCAGTTTTAGTTCTGTTAGTAAAGGGTCTGGGAGTCTATTTTGACAGAGAGTTAAGTTTCAGTATTCACATAAATACGACAGTTGCAGCATTTCAGAGGCTGACTTTAATTCTGCGACATTGCAGGGACCTCTTCCCTAACATCTTAAGGTTACTATGTTGTACGTATGAGTGCGCCCTTGTTTGGAATATGGGTCCAATGTCTGGTCACCATATTATCAAACTCACATTAGGTCCATTGAGTGGGTTCAGGATAGGTTTCTGAAGGCACATTCTCGTAAGATTGGTCTTGTCGAACCTGTGCTATAGTGAAAGATGAAGATTGTTGAATTTCCATACATTGGAGGTTCGTAGGCATAGCCAGGAGCATATGTTTCTCTACAAACTCGTTAACAGTCTTGTTGATGCGCCAAATTTACTCCGGCTTATGGATTTTAACGCTCCTCACCCTTTATTGCCGAGTTCCCTATCACCATACTAACTATGGCTGCAATAGTCCAATGTAAAGAATTCAAAGACGTTTTAATGCCAAATGTAATGTGTTGGACTTGTCCATACCTTTAAATTTCTTTAAGAAAACATGTAAAAACTTAGTAAGTATGTATAGGTAAAACATTTGTTTTGTGTATTTTAGGGTATTTGTATTTTATATTTTCTATGCTCCAGGCCTAAGTAGTATTATTTTGTTATTCGTCATCTTGTGAAAGATTTAATAATATAATAATAATATACAATTGTTGGTTTGTTTTTATTGTAAAAATGGAGTTATCGTTGATAATAAATAAACTAAACTATAAGTGCTGTTTGTCTTTAAAGAAAATTTTATATTTCAGGCGCTGCTATGTGATTCAGATACCTAATGTAATATTTGTTGTCTATATTTATTTTGTATGTAAACACGTTTTATACTATATCTATTTTTAGTGTTCTATGAAAATGGAACACTTATGGAATTACTTCGGTGTCCGTCCGTCCGTCCGTCCCACGCGATTTTCTCTAAAACTATTCGACGTAAAAATTTGAAATTTGGCACAGAGATAGAGTGTGGTGGCCCAATTATAGACGTGAAGTATAAACAGTTGAATTTTGATATTGGGGGTTAATTTCAGGGGGTAAATTAGGAAATAGACAAAAAAATTTAAGGGCATCGTAGGATGTCAAATGAAAGCTTATTGAAGCACGAATATATATGACGTATTTGTAACATTTTTGGAAAAAAAAACGCTTAAAAATTGCTGTCCCCCACCCTTATCACCAAAAGGATCGCTCAGAAAAATCTGAAAAAAATCATGAACATTGAGAATTACGTGTAAGATTGAACCAAAATTATCACGATTGAAAAAGTCTAGCGCGATCAATTGTTATAAACAATTTAATTGTTTATTTCCTTATAACGGCTGAACCACTGGTTTTAGAGAAAAAGTTTTTCGACAAAAAAATATTTCTCACGATATAATGGAACAACTTTTGTTCTTACACGTTTTCCAATGCGCCGCTTATAGTCGATGTGATACGGCGTTGGTGCCGTCGGCGGCGGGTAGCGCGGCAGATGGGCGGAGATAGGGCGGCCGAGGTTTGCTTAGATTAAGTGGGGGCTGATGGCCCGGAATACAAGTATAGTAGTGTGGCTGCGTAAACACGTCAATATAACGGTAATTTGCGCCCCCTCTGAGTCAAGCTGGAAACTTTTCATCCTGTCCTCGTATTTACTTAAACCAAATACTCTTTGTGTTTCCTAATTGTATACCACGACGACAGTTTTGCGACTATTTAAGATATAAACAATTTTAATATATTTTTAAACAATTCACAAAGATCTGTCGAATTCTTTGAAGCAGCGTAATCATTTCCAAATTATACGTTTATTTTATGTAAGTGCTTAGACGTTTCCGAAAATTACACCGAGTTTATTTTACATTCTTTGAAGGTTTTGTTTTGGAAATAATATTTTATCTTAATGTTCATAATGAGTTTACTAAAGGGAATTTTAATATTACTGACAAGGACGCTATAATGTTATTTTTGAGAAATTGGAATTTGAAAAACTGTAGTACACATAAACAAAAATGTTATGGAAAAACTATTTATTTACCTGATGTGATGATCATAAGAATGTACTGATTTCTTGGCCTTCTAATCCGTTTAAAAATATTTAAGAATATACATTTGGTTGATTTTGATTACTCCAAGAGTGAGTCATTATGTTTCTTTATTTAGAAAAAACTTAAGGCATCCAATTTTAAACGAAAATTTCAAAGTGATAGTTTGCATACTGAATGAAATCTGCAAAATGTACTTAAGAAAGTGTATTATTATTTTTTACTTTAAATCTCTGTTTTAAATAAATTAACAGTAAAATGTTACTCCCGAGCACGGGGGCTGGAATTAGTAAACACCCGATAGCGTGTCGTGTACGCACGTGTGAAAAAAACCTACCTGTTTCCTAAAATTTAACGGCCGCGGTGGTTTTTACAAGCTTTTATTTAATTTCACCTGTTAGTTTGCTTGTACGTATGTATGTATGTTAGTATGTTTAGGTCAAATATTGTAATCAAAATTTCGACTAGGTCTAATAGAGCTTTGAAGTTTTGTATGCGTGTATAAGTCCAGTGACAATGCAATATTATAGTATATTTAATATTGTTCTAAATCCAATATGGCGGACGCCCCAAGATGGTGGATTACCTTTTTCTTTATAATCCCCTTGATAAATATGGGCATCAAATGAAAAGGTTTAACGAGTAGAATACGATAATCTAAGTAACGTCATTCTAAGCCCAATATGGCGGACGACACAAGATGGCGGATGACCTTTTTCTTCACAACTCCCTTGACATTTGTATCAAATGAAAGGGTTTGACGAGTAGAATACGATAAACTGTGACGTCATTCTGAACCCAATATGGCGAACACCACAAGGTGGCGGATTACCGTTTTCTTTACAATACCCTCGATATGGGTATCAAATGAAAGGATTTGACAAGCAGAATACGATAACAGCTAAAATGTCTTATAATAATGATGCATTATCAGAAATGCATAGGTTAACTAAACTAAAAATATAAAAATAAAATGTTGTAAAAAATACTTTTTAAAAACCACCTTTTATTATTTAGATGTACTAAAACGAACAAAATAATATAGTTTTTTCATTGTGGCATCCTAATTATCACTAAAACAGATATATGTTAAATTTATTGTCATAAAAGCTTGTAGCGTGAATAGAAAAGAAAAAACTACATACTTAGGTATCTACTAAATTAATGCCTGTATGGACTTTTCGCGCGCGACGAGCTTTTAAGGCAATAAATTTAACAATTATTATACATGTTTCAGTGATAACTTTGACACTACTTTTATTATAATCCACCCATGCCACAATGAAAAAACTATACTTATTTTTTAGTACATCTAAATAGTAATAAAAGGTTGTTTTAAAAAAATGTACATTTTATTTAAATTAAAGATATTGTTTCCATAATCGACAACGATATTGTTATACAATAATAATAAACATGTTTAAGTACTTTAAAGTGATAAATATATTATGCAAAGGGTGTTTGTTTGATGTGCCTTGATTTGGGTTTTAAATTGTTTTAAAGTGCTTAACGTTAAATACTATTAATTTATACCTGCACAGTTTTTAATTTAGACTTGTACTGCTACGAATTGTTATTAGTGCGATTTTGCAAACAAAAATTCCAGACACGCTAACACCTAAACGCTAAACCCAAGAGTGGTGTTTTAATCAGAGTTATTGCTACACCTACTTATTGACTTTCTAGACCGACCACAAATGGGGAAGGCTTTTAACATTTCTTCAATTTTTAAGGTTTTTATAAATCGCATGTTTCAAACATCACGTTATATTTTAGCGTTTAGGGGATAGCGTGTCTCGAATTGTTGCTTGCAAAATCTCCCTATTTTCTTTTGGTCTAAAGTGGTGTTAATACAATGCTGTGTGCCTGGCTGTAGAACAAATATGATAGTATTATTAGAACAGAAGGTTATCAAACACCGTTTAATTTTCCAAAAGACGATGAAAATAAAAAGATTTGGTTGCGTGCTATCCACAGAGACAATTTCTCAGTGGCTCATTCTTCAGTTGTGTTGTAAACATTTTGATGTAACTAACATTATTAGAAATGAAATGACACATACAAAGATAAAAATGGCAATACTCACGATTTTCCGTTATCATGTTCTAAATTAAGGGATGGTGCAGTACCATGATACAAATAAAAGAAGGTATGATACCAAACCGTGTCAAATTCGTCCGGGTTCGCGCATGACGTCACGCCGTGACTTATTTTTGAAATTTTTAAATTTATAACGCGCAACATAGAGTTTACGTTGGTTAAAGGCGATTTTATGTAAATTCTATTGGCAATATACTATGCCTCCTGCTTATAATACAAATTTTATAGTACATGATTTAAAATAATCATATAAATAAAGAGATAAATACATACATTGATTACATTGATTGATTGATTGTCCACATCACAAGCATACACAGCACATCTCATTTTTACTTTTAAACTCCTAAAAGTAATATAAAACACCAAAAAATAGTTGAAAACACAACGCGATCTTCAAAAAGACGTGTTTCGTTTACAAAATATCGCGAAATTGGTCACGGTGTGACGTAAATGGCCACGCCTACCTGCGCAGTATCATATCTTTTATTTGTATCATAGTGCAGTACGATCCTACCTATTTACAAATCAACCAAAATATTTATCTACATCAAAATGTTTTAAGAAGGGACCCTAATTAAATTATTTATTTCTTAGTCTAAATACATAATATGTATGTTCACAATTTTACCAGATTTTAAAGCTCCAAGCATCTAAAATATTCTCGTATATTTTGTCATTTCTTGCATTTTATGAATTACTTGGGTGTTGATAGAATTAAAAAAAAGCTCCGAAACACGTGTTATTTTGTTTTTCTATAATTTAGATCTACTATTTTCCCCTATGTGACATCCCATATTATATAATACATGTTATTAACGAAATAGAATCAGTCCACGTGCGCCGCTAATTACCACGTTGCCATTTGTGCTTAATGGCTCGAGACTTGAAGATTGAAGACGGCTGTAGCCATAGTCTTGTTTATTCATGGCTTCAGCAGTTTTCAAGGCGTAGAATTTTGTTTGTAGCGTTTCTGACAAGTCCATAAACTCTGAAAATGGTGGAAAGTGTGTGGAATGGATTCTTTTCATCCAGAACTGTTTTTTCGCTCGGTGGAATACAAACGGCTCGGACAGCCATAGCGACGGCACGCGAAGTCGGATGTTAAGCGTTCTCTCTCTCTTTCCTTTTTCTTTGTCCTACACACTCACAATGTATGAAACAAGACAAGGGTTAGTTATGAATAAATGGTGTCGTCTCCTCCTGCTGAAGGTCAATGGTTACAATGTATAATTCCCATTAACATAACTAAATACATTTTGCAACAACTCACATTCGACAAGATTTATTTCTTAAAATTATTAATATTGATATTAATGTCAAGTTACGCTACATTCCTTAGTAATACTTACAAAAATGTTTGTAAACCAAGCCATAACCACTATAATTGGCTATAAAAATCTAAATAATGTCAACACTTCGAGTGCGTAGTCATCCTGCCTCAACATTGACCTTTACAAACCAGTCTTGGGTAAGTAACCACAATTTATTAATTGTCACTAATAAAAACACCAACGCCGAAAATCGTTAACACATTTAATGGTCATTAAGACGATGAGACAACCGGGTCAACACGATGAAAAAAACTAGGTGAGAATTTTAGAACAAAGCAAGTCATTTTTAGGGCAAGATTACTTTCAGAGTCAATCTAATGTTTAAGACAACATTATGGGTTTATTAAAAATAAAAAGCAAGAAAGCGGGAGAGGACGCGCCATTTTTTTTTCTAATATAATATTGATAATTTAAAGTTTATTTAAAAAAAATTCTTTATTTACTTTTCTCTTTCATTTAGTCTTCTTGAAGCCAAAAAATATAAACCACACACCCATAATTTAGCCAAAATCATGTTATAGTGTTAACACCTGCTTTTCTTTACATCTACTATACAGTATGTCCACGGATAAGGTAGACAAGAGGGCAAAATGGACCAAAAAGTAAAAGATACGAAAACCGGTCATAAGTTTTTGCTTGGTTTAAAAATAAGATCCACGATGCCAAAAATTTGTTTCTTTGTACAGGGTATGTAAAAAATACAAAAATGTAAAATTTGGTTGAGAGTAAAGTTGCCTATTTTAAAATTTTAATACAAAACGTTAAATAAAAAAGTTGTTTTAAATTTTAAAAGAATCCTTATTCCAGATTTTTAAGTAAAAACTTGAAATTTCTTAATTACGCAAATATCAAAATTTTTCTAAGTCACATTGTCGCCGTTATTATTTCGTTACACCTTTGATAAGTATGACTTAATCTCAGAATAATAAAGATATCTTTAGAGCAAAGAATACCTATTTGTAGTTTCGAAATTTCAAATTTTTCCTTAAAAATCTGGAATAAGAATTCTTTTAAAAATTGAGACAACTTTTTAATTTAACGCTTTGCATTAAAAGTTAAAAAAGGCAACTTTGCTCCTAACCAAATTTTACGGTTTTTGTATTTTTTGCACACCCTGTACAAACAAAAAATTAATTTTTGGCATCGTGGATCTTATCTCTAAGCAACCAAAAACTTTTATAAAGAATGACCTTTTTTCGTATCTTTCACTTTTTGGTCGATTTGTCCTCTTGTCTACCCCATCCGTGGACATAGATACTGTATCCTACATAATTCTATCCTGTTTGAATTGAGAATGACAGAAAAAACAATTGAACAAGAATTTACCTTATTGGTCAGTTCCATGGACAGTTTACACCAGAACATATTTTAACAATTATTACAATTGGCGACTCAAATTAAGAACGTGGCGTCCTCTACAGCCGATTTGCAAACTACTATAACTGGGAATGTTTTCGTTTTGTCTTTGTGTTCATTATCGTGTTATTTAAAATATTTGCCAATTTTGTCGTCTAGTGAGCCCTTCTTCCTTATTAAAATCAGCTAATTGCAGTTGGCTCCCTTAATTTGAGTCGCCAATAGTCATCTTCTCTTTCCTCATAATCACGGATGAATCGGATTCATTTCTATTAGTGTTTCGGCATGATCGGCATTTTGCGGCCATGGCCAGGGTTGCCAGATCTTGCAAATGAAAAAGCGGGACACGTGAATCTGTGACACGTGTTTAAGGGGATAATATTTTAATGTGTTAAAAATTTGGGTCAAAAAATGCTTCACTGTTTCAAGGACAAACATCCCAAATAAAAATTTCGATATTGCCGCGAAAAAAAAATTCAAAGAACATGCAAAATTTTTCCGTAAATATATATTGTAAACTAAAAATAAACAAAAACAAACAAATAAACGAAAACTATAACAAACATGTACATTGTACAGGGTCTTCCAACGAGGACTGAACAGGGGCTCATTTTTGAGCTTCCATGTATTTAAAGAAAAATCTAAAATAGCCAATCGATGTACTTTTTCCTGCAGAATTCAAAAATGAAACCAAAAATTTATTTGAACCACAAACAAAAGAGTTACGCTATGCATAAGGTGTTTTTTAAATGGAACATACTTAGCTTTTTTTATACGATTTTCGGAACGAGTGATTTTTTTTATGTCCGTTCTGATTAAAATATTTAATATTGTGACAGCTATTTTTATTCAATTTTAATGTTTTATCCAGTATAATTTAACTTCAACCTGTTTGAAACATACACTAGGTAATAAAGGTAAAATCACCTTGAAATCCTTCAAAGTCAAAAAATGTGAGAAATTTACTATAATATATATATATATATATATATATATATATATATATATATATATATATATATATATATATATATATATATATATATATATATATATATATACAGGGTGTTCCGGTGATCATGTTACAAACTTCTAGGGTAGATAAAACACACGAAAATAAGAAAAAAAGTTCATGTGAACATGGGTCCGGAAACGCTTCTTCAGGGAGCTAGGGCCCTTCGAAGATGACCTTCAAAAACTACTCTTCGTTTTATAGCTTCGGTACTACTGCAGCTATCGCCACCAATTTTGGGACATGAAATCTACTTGGTAGGTTCATCAATTTGAGCCTTCCGGATTTTGTCACCTTTAACCAGGGGCGTACAAACCAGGGGGGTATTTGGGTAAATTTGACCCTACTCCTCTTAGGCTTTAATTTCTTACCATTTTTATATCTGATTATGATTTTCCAATGCCTTTTACATAAAAAAGGTACTCTTAGTAAAAGTCGCTATCTGTCACCGTTTCCTCGGAAAATGGTTAAATCCAATCAATAATAAATTATTGGTCTTAAACCAATTATTACCTTGAAATATGAAAATGAGGTTCAGTACAGATAGTTGTCAAAAATCTGTCAATAAAATATTGTGTCGCCAGTGAATCATGGATTATACTTTCGCCGAATATGCCGATATGCTATTAATTTATGGCGAAGTTCATTGCAATGGAAGAGCCGCTTCAAGATTGTATCAGGAGCGGTTTCCTGAGAGGCGTGTACCTGCTCACACGCTGCTCGAGAGGGTAAATCAGCGCATAAGGGAAACTGGCTCCGTAAAAATAACGAGGCCAGATAATGGCGCTCAAAGAACTGTACGAACTCCAGAATTTGAGGAAGAGGTACTCCGACAATTCGAGGAAAATCCTGGTGTTAGTACCCGAGCTGTTGCAGAATCCATGAATGTAAGTCATGTACGTGTATGGGAGATTGTTAACGAACAACTTCTTCATCCTTACCATCGCCAAAAAGTACAGGAATTGAGACCAAATGATTATGCACCCCGCGTAGAGTTTTGCGAGTGGTTTCTTCAACAGTGTACGCAAGAACCCCAATTTCCGAAATTTGTGCTTTTCTCTGATGAGGCTGCTTTTACGAGAGAAGGTATTTTTAATTCACGGAATAGCCATGTGTGGGCGGAGGAAAACCCTCATGCTCTTCAAATAAGAGGGTACCAACATCGATTCTCGGTGAACATGTGGGCTGGAATTGTTGGAGAACGTCTAATTGGACCAATCATGTTGCCTCCTCGACTAACTGGGACGGTGTACCTCAATTCTTTAAGATACACCTTACCTGAGTTATTGGATGAGCTGCCCCTCGACATACGTCGGAATCTGTGGTTCCAGCATGATGGAGCACCCGCTCATTTTTCACATGTCGTACGTGAGCACCTCGATGATCGTTTTAGAATACGTTGGATTGGACGTGGAAGCGATGTCAACTGGCCAGCCCGGTCCCCAGATTTAACTCCTATGGATTTCTTTCTTTGGGGACATATGAAAAGCCTTGTATATGAAACTCCAGTTCAGTCGGAGGAAGATTTGGTGGCTAGGATTTCTGTTGCGGCTGAAATGATCCAAACCAGGCCTGATGTTTTCACTGACGTCAATTTAAATATGCTACGTAGGTGCAATAAATGTATTGAATGTGGTGGCAGGCATTTTCAGCAATTGTTATTTTGAATTTATTTTGGTACGTACAGGGTCAGTCAACGACAGCGTTAGTAAATTCATCTTCAAGACAAAAATTTACTCTGCCTTCTCCTTGACTCACTCGTTAAACCTGTTTGTGTTACTTGTTTATTTTGTATTTTTGAAATTTCTAAACTTTAAGTTTTTCATTGGTGCTCGTGAATGATTTATTGCAAATTTATTATGTTTTGCTTGTCTAGGTTTAATTTTTTTTTTTGGAATATTTTGTATACCCTTTTACTTTTTATACCCTCAATTTCGAAAAGGCAATAAATCTCTCTAATCTAATTTATTTTCATTAAAAAAGAAGATTTGACTAACTTTTAATGCTCACTATCTGTACTGAACCTCATTTTCATATTTCAAGGTAATAATTGGTTTAAGACCAATAATTTATTATTGATTGGATTTAACCATTTTCCGAGGAAACGGTGACAGATAGCGACTTTTACTAAGAGTACCTTTTTTATGTAAAAGGCATTGGAAAATCATAATCAGATATAAAAATGGTAAGAAATTAAAGCCTAAGCGGAGTAGGGTCAAATTTACCCAAATACCCCCCTGGTTTGTACGCCCCTGGTTAAAGGTGACAAAATCCGGAAGGCTCAAATTGATGAACCTACCAAGTAGATTTCATGTCCCAAAATTGGTGGCGATAGCTGCAGTAGTACCGAAGCTATAAAACGAAGAGTAGTTTTTGAAGGTCATCTTCGAAGGGCCCTAGCTCCCTGAAGAAGCGTTTCCGGACCCATGTTCACATGAACTTTTTTTCTTATTTTCGTGTGTTTTATCTACCCTAGAAGTTTGTAACATGATCACCGGAACACCCTGTATATATATATATATATATATATATATATATATATATATATATATATATATATATATATATATATATATATATATATATATATATATATATATATATATATATATATATATATACATATATATATATACATATATATATATATATATATATATATATATATATATATATATATATATATATATATATATATATATATATATATATATATAATAAATGTAAATGCGAAGATTTACTTCTTCGCTAGTGCAGCGAAAAGGCCGTGAATGAAAAATAAAAATAATGAGTACTATCTTTGATTCTGGTCTGGGTGACCTCCTGCTATCGATTTCTGGGCCCTTACCCATCAGCGGGCAGGCTTACACCCAGGGTGGCTGAAGAACAGACCACGATTTGACCAGAATCAAAGAGTCCTTATATCCAAAATGATCGGAAAGGATGGGTAAGATGTAGTGGCTCGCGCCAACTAGTTCACCCAGTGTTGCTCCAAAAATGTTTGGCTGCTAACACAATAATACTCGAAAGTATGTCGAATGTCGATTTTCTCGACGTCGACGGTACAAATGCACCATTGTACAACAATAGTAGAAAAATGGAAGATTTCTTGGCCTATAGGTAATATAATAAATGTAAATGCGAAGATTTACTTCTTCGCTAGTGCAGCGAAAAGGCCGTGAATGAAAAATAAAAATAATGAGTACTATCTTTGATTCTGGTCTGGGTGACCTCCTGCTATCGATTTCTGGGCCCTTACCCATCAGCGGGCAGGCTTACACCCAGGGTGGCTGAAGAACAGACCACGATTTGACCAGAATCAAAGAGAGTCCTTATATCCAAAATGATCGGAAAGGATGGGTAAGATGTAGTGGCTCGCTCCAACTAGTTCACCCAGTGTTGCTCCAAAAATGTTTGGTTGCTAACACAATAATACTCGAAAGTATGTCGACATACTTTCGAGTATTATTGTGTTAGCAGCCAAACATTTTTGGAGCAACACTGGGTGAACTAGTTGGCGCGAGCCACTACATCTTACCCATCCTTTCCGATCATTTTGGATATAAGGACTCTCTTTGATTCTGGTCAAATCGTGGTCTGTTCTTCAGCCACCCTGGGTGTAAGCCTGCCCGCTGATGGGTAAGGGCCCAGAAATCGATAGCAGGAGGTCACCCAGACCAGAATCAAAGATAGTACTCATTATTTTTATTTTTCATTCACGGCCTTTTCGCTGCACTAGCGAAGAAGTAAATCTTCGCATTTACATTTATTATATTACCTATAGGCCAAGAAATCTTCCATTTTTCTACTATATATATATATATATATATATATATATATATATATATATATATATATATATATATATATATATATATATATATATATATATATATAATTTCTGTGAAAATTTGCAATAAATCTTCTCCTTGCTTCTCTTGCATTTTCTTGGCATTTGTAGAACAAGATAACAATCTGCAATCTCTCATCTAATGAATATTTCATTTCGGCAATATTATAGTAAATTTGACAAATTTTTTGACTTTGAAGGATTTCAAGGTGATTTTACCTTTATTACCTAGTGTATGTTTCAAACAGGTTGAAGTTAAATTATACTGGATAAAACATTAAAATTTAATAAAAATAGCTGTCACAATATTAAATATTTTAATCAGAACGGACATAAAAAAAATCACTCGTTCCGAAAATCGTATAAAAAAAGCTACATATGTTCCATTTAAAAAACACCTTATCCATAGCGTAACTCTTTTGTTTCTGGTTCAAATAAATTTTTGGTTTCATTTTTGAATTCTGCAGGAAAAAGTACATCGATTGGCTATTTTAGATTTTTCTTTAAATACAAGGAAGCTCAAAAATGAGCCCCTGTTCAGTCCTCGTTGGGAGACCCTGTACATTGTACATAGGTTTTAATAAAAATAAAGTAGGTGTTTATTTACCATTAAATAATAAGGTAACATGTAACTTATAAATATATTTGGTTGAAGTTAAATCTGCACTTTTTAAAATTATGCAAAAATCGGGATTTTCAGAGGGTAAATCGGAAAGCGGGACAAAAGCGGGACAAATGGGTTATATCGATTAAAATCGGGACAGTCCCGCCTAAATCGGGACGTCTGGCAACCCTGGCCATGGCGCTGTTCTGTCAACGTCAGCGGTTGATGGTTTTGTTCAGACTAATAATAAGTGGTAGTTTTCAAAGTAGTCTTTTGTAGGGAGGGCTTTATTAAATAATGATTGTAGGGGATATATTTCGACACCTGTTTTATCTCCACGTGCTGCGTATAGAATAGAAAAACAGTACTCGGTACTACAAAAATCACAAGAATTACTAATACTAAATACTGAATGACGACAGGTTTTCCAGATTAATGACTTTACGTATTGTTTACTTGCTTATGGTGGCTCGACCTCGTGAGATACTTTTGAAATTCAATGAAAAGTAAACAGTGTATAGTGACATAGAATAAACATTTGCAATTACTTTATAAGAAGACTGATTTCTGATTTTGCTTTTTTATTTACCACGCCAGCAATATAAAAATTTGGCGAGAGTCCATTGGAATCTTTAAATTATAAATAATACCATATAAAGATAATATTAAAAAAAATACTCAAAAAATTCAAGTTTATCTATTATAGCTCCAATAAGTGCAAAATTTTAGACCTTAAAATGTCTCGAGCTTGGAGAGGCCATTTTATCTGAAAATCTTTTAAGGATTCATTGAAAACCAAATAAGGGTTTGTGACATTGAACAACTGAGACGTTGTATGTAATCAACACCTTGCAATGACTCACTTATAATGTGCAATTTTGCCGTAAAACACTAATTTTTAATAACTATTGACACAAAACTACACACGCACAAATTATGGAAAAAACTGTAAGTGACCGCAATGAAAAACTATATTTTCTATAGTTTTTTTTACAACACTACGAACACTTGCACACCTTCCATTAAAATCGACCATATGTCGATCGCGGTTAATAAGAAACTGGTCGTGGTAAGCATATAAAAATAAATTATTAAACAAAACCTAGAATACTCCAAACGTAGACACTCTGACATTTTATTACTATAGTTTGTTTCATGTATTCAGTTTAGTTCTTTACAGAGTATTTGAACAGGCTATAAAAAGTTAATGATTTCGTAACAGTAAAACTCAATTGTCCTCAATTAGAATGCAACTATAGTTTGCTTTTTTCCGTTATGTAAAAAAATAAGTATTAAATGTTAAGAATCAATCACTTTTATTGCAGTTTGTTCTGATTATTTTAACTTATTTTATTTTAATCTTCTGTACAAAGATAATGCATATTTAATGGGAGTTGATAAAAATAGTTTATTTTAAACAAAGGGAGATTATTTTATATTGTAACGCGCTCAAATCAAATTTGGATCCCCAACTGAATTTTAAGAATATTTCGTTTAAACATTTTTGTAAATAAATCAACCGTTTTTATTAAAAATTGGAAAACAGGATTTGAAAAAAAAATATGGGAAGCACATTTGTTTTATTTTCAATATGGCAACGCTGCATACCAGCCAAGTAAAACGACCTCCATTATAACAGGAGCACACCTAACAGCCAGAGATTATTTTATATTATAACGTCATCAAATTAAATTCGGATCCGTAACCGAATTTTAAGAATATTGTGTTTGAACAATTTTGCAAAAAAATCAACTGTTTTTATTAAAAATTTTGAAAACAGGATTCGTACAAAATATGGGAAGCATATTTGTTTTATTTTGAATGTGGCTACCAATATCAGCCAAATAAAACAACCTTCTTTATAACACTAGCATCAGAAACAAGAGATTATTTTATATTATAGCGCGCTTAAATTCAATTTGGATCCTCAATTGAACTTTAAGAATATTTTGTTTCAAGATTTTTATACAAAAATTAACTGTTTCTATTAAAAATTGGAAAAACAGGATTCGTACAAAATATGGGAAGCATATTTGTTTTATTTTGAATGTGGCAACGCTGCATACCAGCCAAGTAAAACAACCTTCATTATAACACAAGCATCCCAAACGAGAGATTAGTTTATATTAAAACGCGCTCAAATCAAATTTGGATCCTCAACTCAAAAAATCGACTGTTTTTATTATAAATTGGAAAAAAAGGATTTTTAAAAAAGATGGGGAGTATACGTGTTTTATTTTCAATGTGGCAACGCTGCATATCACCCAAGATAAACAGCCTTCATTATATTATAACACAAGCATCCGAAACAGGACATTATTTTATATTATAACGCGCTCAAATCAAATTTGGATTATATCTATTATATTATTTACAATAGCTTTGTTCGCGGAGACGATCCGCGACCAGTCCGTAACCTGTACAAGTTAAATAATCCCAAACATTTATGCGCATGTGCGATTCGAAACCGATCAGGAATTGACAAATCTCCGCGAACGTTTTTGGTGAACGTGCTTGTCCGGAACATCTGCGAATCACTTAACCTTAACATATTTTATTATTTTGAATTAAATTTTTAGACTGAACAACCTAATTTAACATTATATAATGATTAAAATTGCCATAAAGACATATTTGTTCTGTTATGAGTAAGTTTAAATACAAGAATAATTGAATATACTAGAGCATATTATTATATACAAATTTATATCTACCTTTACCTTTATACAACTAACAGCATATGAAATTTTTATCGCAAAATACAGCCCGCCCAAAATTAAACGACAATTTTCAAACAAATTTCACACTGCACTTGCGCGGACAAATAATTCATGCCGTAATCCTCGGATCGTTTTGACTGGTTACGGATGTGTCCTGAACTTGTTCTCGCATCACCGCGAACGCCAAATTTATTGTCAAAATCAGTGATTTTCTGCACCGCGAACGCAAATAATCGCAAAGCGCACGCGCACTTGTCACGGACTAGTTCCGGATCGTCTCCGCGAACAAAGCTTATATTACACTTCCAACGAACATAAAATCTAAAAGCAACCACATTCAACAAACACAAAGTAGGAACACTTTTATCCATCGTCACATGCAACGTATATATACGGACATTTCTTTGACTACCCCTACTTTTTAAGAAAATTTAAATAAATATACAAATATAAAAATAAATAATAATACAAATAAATTACTAAGTAAACGTTAAAATGTCAGATTCGATTTAGCGCCGATCGACTAAAACTAGCTATTTTCATCAAATAACTTTTTTCGCTGTTGTCTTGTGTTATCTTCGTATTAACATAACACCAGTGTGGCGGGCTAACTCCTTCGGAGGGCCGGAGCTACCTCTAATACCTGGCCCCTTATATTGGATAGGAAAGTGACGGAATAAAAAAATTAAGTGTAACAGAATCTATATTGCTGGTGGGACCCGGGGCGCACCGCCCCTGTCGCCCCCCCCCCACCCTTCAGCCCGCCACTGCGTAACACACCAATAATATTGGACAAAACTAGTTCTTATTTTTTAGATATAATTTGACTGTGTAATTAATACTATAACTAAACTATAAGCAGAGCTGTAACAATTAGTGAGATTTAAATCGTTTTTGTGATTTAAATGCATTTTTTGATTTAAATACTTTGATTCTAAATCTTTTTCCTGGAAATGATTTTTGATTTATGATTTAAATCTTTCTACAAAGTATCTTTGATTTTGTATTTAAAAATCGGATTCAAATCCTTTCAGAATGATTTAAATCTTTAAAACTATTTAAATCTTTATAAAATGATTTAAACATTTTTCAAACGATCTAAAAAGATTTAAATATCTAAAAATATGTAAATATTTAAATCTTTATGAAATGATTTGAATCTTTAAATTGATTTGAATCTTGCCAATCACACAACGAGAAAATCACCTGATTCATTGCCATTATGCATGAATGATTCTAGCCAGTCACATAGCGTCTAATCCGAGCATTTATTCGATATACGCTCTACGCTCACGTTGTCGCCATGTTGAAAGTAACAAACGCGCATAAACTCCTGTGCTGTGAGTTACAGTCAGATACTCTAATTTACAAAATTCTCTGGAGTTTTAGGAGTAAATGTACAAGAGGTAAGTAAGCAGTAATTTAATTATTTATAATACCTGTAACTAGCCTATCGCGCCTATACAGCATATAAAATACACACATACATTATGTATTTTGATATATTTGATTTAAATCATCTTACATGATTTAAATACTTCCTGATTTAAATCGTCCTACATGATAATGTAAATACTTTTTAAATGATTTAAAGTTTTAAAATGATTTAAATCTTATAAAAAGATTTAAATCTTTCCTAAAATGATTTAACATGTAAAAAAGATTTAAATATAAAAAAGATTTGTCATTTAGATCTTTCTCTATATACAAAACGATCTTTGATTTAAATCATTTGTTGGAATACGAAACATCTTTGATCTTTGATTTAAATCTTTTTTAAAATGATCTTAAACAGCTCTGACTATAAGTTATTTGTTTATCTCTAGGCCGTTGACATTTTCATCCACATTGATAATATCATTATATTTGATTATATTGTCTTACAATTAGTATTTTTTTGTGTTATATGATCGTACTAGGTAAAACATACTATATATATAACCATAATAACCAACTTTTAACCAAATGATTCATGTTTTCCAGTTTTAGCTGATATGCAATGATTAAACAACAAATTATTGCTGTATCTTTTATTATTTTATTAGTTTAAAAAAGCAAAACGTTTCTTAAATATGCAACAGAGAAACACATAATATTTAGCTCGGATAATTTTATTGTATAATTGTTCGCTGTTATATTTTATTGTTTCTATGATTTATGTGTCTGAGTGAAGTCTAAAGGAAAGGCAGATATATCTTTACATGGTTAAAGCACAGTCACCAAGAAAATTCCTCAAGGTTCTCTAAACAAGCACACCTGAGCAGAGCCGCTCTCAGAAAAGATGTTGCAAAGTGGTGTTTTAGAAATGAAGCAATGAATTTTTTCACTAAACCTGAATTTCATAATTATAAATACCATCCATTGAAAAAAGGAGACGACACCAGTCACACATTGTGCGGGAGTAAGACAAAGAAACAGACAACGGTAAACATCTGACCTTGCGGCAGTTGCTTTGACTTTTCGCGCCGCCTGTATTCCACCGAGCAAACATTTGAAAAGACAGCTCCGGATAAAAAGAATAAATTTTTTACACACTTAGCGCGTTCGGCAATTCAATCTTTTCCATCGTTTTGCTCGGAATTTTTGACGGTCACATGACCTATTATTGTAAATAGTACGACCGATCACGTGCCTGTCAATAATTCCGAGCAAAATGATGAAAAAGATTGAATTGCTGAACGCGCTAACTGGACCTGGATATGGATAAAATACTTTTAAGAAAAACCAAAAATCACTTAAAATTTCAACACAAGTATATTCTGATCTGTTCAAAACGTTACACACAAAATACTACGCATTGACAACTGTTTACGGCAATAATGAACGGGACTACGGCAAGTGCTACGGAGAAAAAGCGACACTGCCATCCTCTTTTAATATTTCATCCAGTACTATTGAAAATATAACAGGACTTAATATTCAGGCAGTTCTAGACCTCTATTTTTGGGGGGGCTTCAGCCCCCGCTTTACATTACATATTTTGCTATGCATATACTAGGCCACTCAGTTGGATTTGGAGGGACTAATCCGACATTTGGGGGGGGGGGGGGGGGGGGGTTAGCACCCCCAAGCCCCCACCTAGAAACGCCTATGTAACAGCCCTGTTTTACTCCGACCCTTGTAGCGAATTCTCTAGACTCTTCGTTATTTGTCAGTACTGTTTTTGTGTTATCCTTATAGCTTAAATTAGTTCTATTGCTATTCTATTTACTTTCCTCTTTCTTAAAATTCTCCATATTATTATGTCTTCTCTTCGGATTCTGTCGAAGGCCTTCTCTAGATCTATGAAACAAATATGTATGTATTTATTTTTATTTATACATTTTTCATTTGCTTGTCTTGTGAAAATTAGATCTTGTGTGCTTCTGTTCTTTGGGTTCTTGGGTGTCTGTTATTAATTCTTGACCATCTGTTTCAGTATATGTCAATTTGTCCAAATATTGTCTCCATCTCTCCATTATCTTATCCTCTTCCGTTATTATATTCCCCTCCTTGTACTTTACATTCACCATATTATATTCTTTCTTCCGTCTCATTTGTTTTATTGTTTCATAAAACAATTTTTGGTTTTCTCTATAATTTTCTGGCATCTTATGACCAAATTTTTCCCAAGACTCCTGTTTTGCCTTTTTGATTTTCATTACTTTTTGTAATCAAGTATTTTTTTCATTTGCCTTTTTTATCGTTTATAATTTTCAATGTGTCTTCGGTCCACCATTCCGTCT
Source organism: Philopedon plagiatum (assembly GCA_963971165.1). NCBI lineage: Eukaryota > Metazoa > Arthropoda > Insecta > Coleoptera > Curculionidae > Philopedon > Philopedon plagiatum. The sequence goes on along the minus strand of OZ020192.1, from coordinate 20,782,193 downwards.
TTTTCTTATTATTGTTTGTTATTTTCGTTATTGTTTGTTATTTCCAAGAAAGTATTTAAGTAGTATTCCATATTTAAATACTTTTTAAAAGTATCTCCCAGCTCTGCTGTCAACGAGTGACGGCAAGCAGCACACCGTGTGTGATCGGCATTTTACGGTCACGTGCTGTTCTTTTAGCGTCAGTTTGTTAATGTTTTGTTCAAGTTACTAATCAAAATTAAGTAATTTTTGGTTAGGAGGAAATCTGTAGTAGGTTCACAGCAGATAATGATTGTGGGAATACATATCGACAAGTATTTGATCTTTACGTGCTAAACTGCAACTAGTGTAGAATGAAAGTATTTGAAAAATTAAAAGAATCATGTCGAAAGATTTTCAAAATCTACATTTAGAATCCTTCTTCCACAAAAACATATAAATATAGTAGAATGGTACCAACTTCAAATAAGAAATAATAAACACTCGGTACATTTTTTCATTTTTACCATAAAATCGTAAAGTGTAAAATGTGTTTAGACACCATTAGACAACTATTTATTTAACCAGTTGCAGATGACGAGCGCCGAAGACCTTGAATTACCTCTATATGGACATAAACTCGCCATTTTTTTTAACAGCTGTTGTTGCACCTTATTTTTACCGACCAGGCCTTCTCATATTATTGATCTTGTTAAGAATAAATTGTAATAATTATATTAATACGGGATACAGGGTAGCTCATAGCTTGGAAATTCGTTTTTACTCTTTATGGGTGTTAAATGTTCAATGAAACCTAAGCCAATTTATTTTGATATGTATGTGGCAAACAAGGCGACGCTGACGTGCATCTAACGAATATTATCTTTTTGACATACGAAAATCATACATACCGTGCTTCACAGTATGGGAAGCCACATGCGCTGGTAGGAGATTCTGACTAATCTTTATCAACTGATCGATAACGGCCGTCCTTTGCATCGAAGATGTGTTGCAAGTAAATAGTAGTAGCATTAAAAGTAGCGACAACCACACAAGATCCTCTAGTTGATCAGTTTTGACTAGTTTTTGTCCTGTCATTGTTTATAAGTAGAGTTGTGCCTTTGACCGGTCAACAACTCTTTGGACACTTGACCAGTCAATTGACCGACAATTTTACTCTGCCCTCTTTCAGAACACAATTACTTTATTATTAAGTCAATTAGTAATTTTTGCAATATTGCATTTTTCTAAGACCTATTGGTGATCAAACTTGATAATACCGTTAGTACAAATTATAAAGGAAAATAAAGTATGCGAAAGTGAAAAATAAGCTGAACTTGCTAAATTTTCATGGCGAATAACGTCACACGTCACTGAATAAACCGGTGACCCGAAACTTGCATAGACCGTCGATCAGTGCCGGTGATCCCCCGAAATGCGTTTGTACATGTCGGCCACAGATCCGCACTTTATTTCGACATGGAGCAATTTGACCACCTCATATTTGACCGCGGTCAAATTGACCGGTCAGTTGACCAAGGCACAACTCTATTTATAAGTTGTCATTAAAAACTTAAGAGGTAGTCTAATATTTCAGCGATCTGCTTGGTTTCCAAATGATTTTCATCTTTGAACGTGTTGGTAGAATGAATTTAGTTCGACTCGTATTATTGAGTAAAGTACTAAAATTACCCTTTTCTTTATAAATTTGCGAAGAACCTTAGAAACAAAATCATAGTATAAAACTTACTTGTCTTACTCTGACACTTGTCAATGTAAACCTTGTGGTTGTCAAATTAGACCGGTCTAGCGTTGGAGAATCTGGCCGATAAAGTCTAAATTTGTAGGTAAGTTCTTCAACTTATCAAATAGAGCCGTCGCTGTGTATGTCCCTTTTTAACATATTCATGACGAGAACAAAGTATCTACCAAAAAGTTATCGCAAGATACTGTTCAAATGCCAGCGTAGTATGTCCATTAGCATACGTAGACGTATGTATATTAATGTACACTTCTCACCCTGTAAATAAAAACTTTTACAAGAAACTATTCGCATGCAAAACTAAAGATAGATATATAGAACAGAATTTACAGCATTCTATGTGAGAGTAGTCAACAGCTTGATTAAGGAGCTCAACAGCCTCTTGTATTATTCAGTGTTATGATCAATCAATAATAATTAATAATATAATGTGTAACATATGCAGAACGCAGTGTAAAATAAAAAGGTCATTAATTATTATTAATATTTCTCTTCCTAACAATATTATTATTGTTAGGAAGTTTTCTATTTGATGTGTATTTTTAGTAACATATTATAAGTTTTACCCTGATTAGTTTGTGCGCAAGTTTTGGGATAAGCTAGTTAAGCCTGATAATTGTAAAGGAAATCAAAAATAAATTGTAAAAGTGAACAAAAAAAAATGGGATACCTACATACACTATGTCCGCGGACCAGAAGAGGACAAATGGACCAATTTTAAGACATGTAAAAATGTCACTTCTAATAAAAGTTTTTGCTTGTAAACTAAATAAGATTCACGAAAAATTAAATTGTTTATATTATTTAATTTAAAATACTTCTCATCAAATTCTGTCTACTGATTTTTATAGACCAGTGTGATGGGGATGGCCAAGTATCATACCTCTACATCATGGAATAATTTAGCGAGAAATTTGTAGCAGTCCCAACAACTGAAATAGCAATCTACAACACAATAAAAAAAGTTCCAAAGAACTGGTTCGGTTGTGAATCTCAAGCAGAAGAGGAATATGACGAAAACGATGCTGCAACAGTTTTAGCTCTTCAGTCTGTTAGAGAAACTCCTGTGCTGTCCCTTACAAATCATGTTCAACATCTTCTAGAAGTTGTGAAAAAACTCATATTCAGATGATCTTAAAAGAAAATAAATCATTTCCGTTCAAGTCCCACTTTAACCAAACATTGGAAGAGGAAAATGAAGCGAAAAGACTAGATTTTTGTTTATGGATGGGAGACCAAACTTTAAGTGGAAATATCCATTTTTATAAATTTATTAGGTTTCTGATGAATGTACATTTTCCACTAATGGAACTGTAGCATCCCAGTATGTCAGGTACTGGTCTCCAGAAAACCCCGAATTTAGAGTAATGAGGTGAAGACAATATCCTACAAAAGTGAACGTGTGGTGCGCGATATCTGTCCATGGCATTATAGGCCCATATTCTTTTAATAACACCTGCAATATAATATCTTACTTAGAAATGCTGGATACATTTTTTAGCGACGAACTCGAAAATTTGCCATTAAATTTTCGCCAAAAAATGCATTTTCAACAATATGGTTGCCCAGCACATTGCGCTTGCGAAGTAGTAGAATGGCTTTACCGCAGATTTGGTCCCAGGCGGATTGGTAGAAATGGCCCAATTTTGTGGCCCCCAAGGAGCCCCGACTTAACGTTAACCGATATGTCTCTTTGGGGTCGTTTAAAACAAACTGTTCAGGCTTAGGCCACTCCAATACCAAATAATATTGACGTGCAAAAAGGCAGAATTACCCAGACTGTTCGTTCAATATCCCAGAAAGAAATCCGAAATTCGTTCAGATATCTAAGGAAGCAATTAGAAAAAAAGTGTTGAATATGGGGGTGGAGTTTTTAAATTTTGATATATTTATTGGATTACTTGGTTCATATCATATTCTTTTGAGTTTAATTAAATGTTCGTATTATTTTAAAATTGCACTTGAATAAGAAATATTTTGAATTAAATAATTGCTTTAGTTAATAAAGACATTGACAAACATGTCTATGGGTGGCATTATTTTTTAATATGGAAAAGCTAGTACTCTAATTAAAGATGTGAGAGAGAATAGTTGGGACTTTAAAATAATGTAATAAAACTTTACTTTAATATTTAAATTCTTTAATGAAATCGTGTACTCCGGCTTAAAGTTAAACTTAAAACATATTTCATATTTTGTAATTAAAACACTTTGCATTTTAATGTTTCGAGTTTATTGACTTTTTATGACTCTAATGTTTCGCCTTATTAGGGCTTTTTCAAGAGTATTGATGTAGTAATACTACATAGTTTAGTACATTAGTACATCTAAATAATAAAAGGTTCTTTTTAAAAAGTATTTTTTACAACATTGTTTACATACTGTATACAATATTCATATAAGTATAGAAACTTAGAAAGTAAAAAAAAATGCTATCCACCATAAAACGATAACGAATCATTTCTTTAGAGGGTTATATTATGTAAATTTAAGCGTCTATATGCAAAAAACATAACATAAAACAAACTAAACACAAAATCCAAAAATAAATAAGTTCTGACAGACACATTCGGATGGAGACATCATGACACAGCGTCAAAATTTCTGTCAAAAATTGCCAATTTTATATCAATCAGAACATAGAACTACTGGTTGGTCAGGCCAAAACGACATACAGACCTAATAGTGTATTTTTGTAGTATTTTAGTAATGATTACAATGCACTGTACCCAGTAACAAAATAGTATCATGTAAATATAAAGCACGGCAGCTAACTACAATAAAGGTTGAATGAATTGCACAATGCGTTTGCTTATTATTCGTGGGAAATTATCATGACTGTGTTTATAACAGGATGACTGCAAGTACTGCAACGCCTGATAAGAGGCACAACTCTTTGTTACCTAATCTTTAACAAGTCTTAGTCACAGTCATAATCAAGTTAGTAATTTGACGGCAATGCCTTCTAGATTGTTAAGTTGAAAAGCATAGTACCAAAATAATATCTAGAGCTGTGGTTTTATTTGTCAATAGTGCACCATCTATTGTCAACTTAATTTTATTGGGGGGGGGGGGGTGGGCGGCGCTTGGGTCACCTCGAGCTACACAAAAGTACAGACCAAGTACAGAACATTTTTTAAACACTGTTTCGAAAAAGACTACGAATATTCATATTAAAAGCAACACTTTCTTGAAAGTAATTTACTACAGAGTAACATAGCAAATACAAGGAAACTTAAACCTGGCCAAACACAAAAGGTTCGTTTTCGTTTAGGATTTTTTTGTCATTTTTTCATTGACATTTCATTTCTTCATTCACTCATAATTTAAATTTTAAAAAAAACACGTTTTCTTAAAAAGATATTTCCGGGAAATGTAGAGGAACTTCGGTAAATATGGAATAGTTTGGGTAATATGGGATTCCGATTATTTTCGTATATATGGCGGAACTTCAAAATTTGGGCCCCCCCGCAAAATTATTTTTCAGGCCCCTCAAAATTACTTACTTACTTAAGCTAAAATAACGGGCAGTGCCCCAGGGCCCCCGAGCAAACCCAAGCATAGGGGCCTCCGAAGTGAGGAGATAAAGGGCCCCTCGATCACTTGCTGCCCCGGGGCCCCAGAGCCTCTAGCTACGGCCGTGGTATTAAACGTGACGTGTAATTGCATGAACGACACTCTGGGCCGTGGGCCCCCTAGAGGCCCGCCCCCCCCCCGCATTGCGTCCTCTTGCTGCATAGTAGTTCCGCGCCTGGAGCGCCATCTAGAGAATTATGCGTGGATCAAAAGCACGCTAGTCATCACTGTACTTATCGCAGATCCAAAACTTTTCGTCGACTGCACCAAAGCACTTAGCACTAAATGTTTGAAATTGTTTCACGTTGAGTTTTAGCACCGTGGTACAGTTATTGTAATATTTCGGGTATTTCAAGGATTGAGTTATTTTATCGACTAGGTACGTATATTGTAAAGATAAAACTACGCCTTTACTTATAAAAACTGATTGTTAATATCATTATTAACCGATAATATACAAAAACATAACCTATAGGGTATGAGGGTAATATGAGATATTTCATATTAGCCGATATTCCATATTATCTTTCTATTCCATATTACCCAGAATATAATGATAATTTTTTTATAGACGTTACAATGAGAATGTATAAAAATACATTCTCATCCCTCACAAAAGTGTACATAATATGTGACTTCTGTGTGTAATTGCTAAGTACTAAGTAGGTACTTTTTACTGCACCATGCTATATTCCATATTACCCGCCACTTTTCTCGGCCCCTCAAAATGACGTAATATTGTTATTCTTTATGTATATTTTTTTGTATACATTTTATCCTAAATATTGTATATTTCCCACATAGTCACTGCATTTGGTCATCCGTATATGCATTTATACAGGTCATTATAGCATGATGGGTGATAATAGCGGAAAAAGGAGAATGGGTATTCCATATTTACCGAAGTTCCTCTATTTTTAAAAGGTTCTTTTTAAAAATATATATTTTCGAACAAGCTGTTTTTCGAAAAAAATTACTTAATTTAACATAAAAAAGATGCTTGTTGAAAAAAGAAACAGCTAAAAGAGTTAGTCATCTTAGCTTACACGCGACAGGACAAATGGTTTGATTAATATGGAAGTGTAAATATTGAAACTTTTTTATTTATGCCTTCTGCTCATTTGGGGGATATACGAGTTCTTACGAAAGTACAATTTGTCTAAAAGAATCGTTTGGGTTTGTTCAGGATCTTTTATGACTTTTCTTCATTAACATTTTTCAAGCTACTAAAGTTCAAAATTTAATTTTCTAAATATTGTTTCCAAAAAAATATATTTTCGAAACATGTACCTGTTATAAAAATTATTTGTTTGGAGATATTTTTGAAAAAATGTACTTTCGAAATACGGGTTTTTGGAGAGAATATTTTCAAAATATTTCATACATCCGTTTTCTAAAAAGCATCTTTGAAAAAGCGGTCAGGATATTTTTGAAAAAATGTAGGTTCGAAATATGTTTTCGAGGAAATATTTTTGAAAAATTTCGTTAATTCAATTTCGAAAAAGGTGTTTCTCGAAAAAAATTACTTTCCAAAGAGATGTTTTTTGAAAAAAAATTATCGGGTTATTTGTTTCGTTTAGAAGACAAAATTATCCGGCGCAAAATTTGATAAGATCGCACGCAGTGAGATGTGTAAGGAATGTTTGCAGAAACATGTAAATCAAAAATGCCAAAAAGGCTTGCATTTTTTATATTACATATTAGTATTGACCTATTATTAATATTTTTTTGGTATAATTCATTTCAAACACGTTACATAGACGACAAAATGTTTGTTTTTGTTTATAATATTTTGTAGAATATGTAGAAATGGTTAATGTATATGTTACAATTTTTATTTTTATAAAATTCGCTATTGAAATCCTTTTTTACAAGGTTCTAGGGGGGCGCGCGCCCTCTGCGCCCTCCCCCCAATCCACTACTGCTTAAGTAATGGTGCACAAAGTAATTACAGATAATATAGAGATTAAAATAGACTAAGCCAAAATATGTATTAGTAAAAAGTTGCCGGTTAACGAAATACATGTAGGATTTTGAATGTAAAGATGTATTGATTGTATTTTAAATAATAACGGCTTACCTGTAATTTGGCATCACCAAGTGGTTGAGATATCGAAAGCGAAGAGGAACTTTGAGCGCCATCTAACTCCAAATCTGAAGATCCTGAATTTAGAGGATGGAAGACACTATCATGTGACACACTCAAACCCGGGTGCATACTAGATGAATTTCTGACATCATGACTAAAACAAACCGAACAAATTTAAATAACGATTAGTCAGAAAAATAAATCTATTTTTGATTTACTCATCACCTAAATTATTTTTCTTCATAAGATGTTGTTTGCATGATATTTTTTCAAAGCAAGAAACTTCACCAGTATTGATGCAAAGTTCATCTAAACTGCTGGACACTCGAAACGCACCGATCGATTTTTCTTGCATGTTTTGATAGAAGATTTCGCACAAACTACACAATATCTTGAAATGTTGTTTTCAGTACTTTGAAGTCTTATCCCTTTGTGTTTCTGTCGAAGTCGCGGGAAATTTTAACACTTCATAAACAACTTATACAGGGTGGATAATAAGGATTCGTATGGTCAGTAAATTTGAAAAAAATATCAGCCGAATAAAATTCGCGCTAAGAATGAAAATTAGCAAAATTTGCAATCAAGTGTTAAAATTTCCCGCGACTTCGACAGAAACACAAAGGGATACGACTTCAAAGTAATGAAAACCGCATTTCAAAATATTGTGCGAAATCTTCTATAAAAAAATGCAAGAACAATCGATTGGTGCGTTTCGAGCGTCCAGCAGTTTAGTTCCACCAGTTTACCTGAGTTCTTAGAGTTTAATTTTTCGATAAGTAAATAGAGATGCAAGTCAAAATAAATAATGTTTAAATTCAACAGTTTTATTAATAATAGAATTGTTAAGTTTTTAATAAATGTTTGAAACTAGATAAACTCTGCGATGTCTGGCTGATTTAGAACATATTTTTTGGCTTTTACGCAAAAATTACTAGTTAAATATATAACAATTAGAAAAGACAAAAAAAAAATTCTATGTCGTTAGTATTGGAAGAACTATATCTGTTCCTACACAACACTTTAGACATTTGCTTATTAACAAAAAATCTTTATGAAAATCTAATTCTTATGTAGATTCATTTGTGGTTCTCCTTTAAAAAATTGTACTTAAAATATTAAGTAAAACAACATTCTGGCGATACTTTTATTGGATTGGGTAAAATTCGGTTGAGGAAAAACTTTTTAAGTATAAAAATTAAAGGTCTCGAAATAAGGTTAATAGTTAATATACAGGGTGTCTAAAATAGGTGATACCACTATTGCTATCTCCGAAACGGTAAAAGATACACGGTCGGTTAAATTAGAGAATTTTTTTTATCCCAGACATCCCACGTAGACTTCAAGCCTAAGTACTAACGTACCGTGGGTGTCTGAAGAGAAGGGAAATGTAGTCTATTGACACGGGATTTGGAGGATTGGAGGTTAGGACGGGAAGGGAACACATCTGCAGGCAATTTGTTCCATAATCTGGAGACCCTAGGTATGAATGAGCGAGAGAAGTGGTCTGTTCTAGGCTTTTGTAGCTGGACAGTAAAGGGATGCATACGTAACGCGCCTCTTGTTGTTCTGTTAGGGACATTCAAGGGGGGAATAATACCGGCTAGTTCTTCAGAGCAAAATCCGTGGAAGTAGCGGTAGAAAAGGGATAAATCCCCTACAGCGCGGCGATGAGCGAGAGAAGGGAGTTTTCTCGTGAGGGCTGGGTCATTGATAAGTCGAATGGCTTTCTTTTGGATAGAATCAAGGATCTTAAGTGCCGAAGGTGATGCCGCTCCCCAGATGTGGGAGCAGTACTCTAGGTTAGGTCTTATTTGGGAAACATAGAGAGTGTATAAGTTGGAAGGGGAGAAGTATTTTCTGGCTCGAAAGAGAAAACCAAGCTTTTTAGCTGCCGATGTGGCTACGGAAGTAATGTGTTTGTGCCAGCTGAGATCTTGTTCGAAAGCGACGCCAACGAGATCGAAGGTTTTGTTGTTTTGTAGGGCTTGTCCATTCATGTGGATGGGGTAAGCGTTGCCAGATTTTTTGCGTGAGAGGGAGCAAGACTGGGTTTTGGAGGCGTTGAACTGAACAAGGTTCTTGGCACCCCAGTCTAAGATTAATTGAAGATCTTGGGAAAGGGATAGGTACATAGATCTGCGTCTATTATCCAACTCCTGATTCGAAACTTGTCTGGAAAAATGAATATTGGAGTGAAGAGTACAGCATAACTGTGGATGGGATTGGTAGTTGAAGAGAGCAGTGGCGATCGGTAGCATGAGGCAGGTGAGGCCCGACCTCACTACAATTAATTTTAAATGTAAAAATGAAAATTTTCGTAAGATCTCCTCAGATTGATTAACATGTTTTGTTTTGCTCTTCTTCATCACATTACTTCAAATCTAAAATTTATTATATAAATTTGGCAATTATAAAGGTGGAAAGGTTTAGCAAAAGTCTATAAAGCCAGTTTTATTTACAAGGGAAGCGCTAATATTTGCGACAATATATTCGACTAAAAAAGAACCACATGCGATATTCTATGAGAGAACGGCCTATGCAGCAGAGGCCCAGTGAGCGCTAGACTCTCGAAGCAGCTCGTCTCTGGACGTGTGTGAATGGTTCTGTCTTTATTTAGTATGTTTATATTACTCACTTCCACGCAATTGGTATTCGTTGCTTCCACGTGCGAATTTATAGTGAAGAGAGGCCTGTAAAGCGCTTGGCCTCCTGATTTCTAGATATTTTATTTGAGAACGGAGCTACGTCATTTTATGATGTTTTATTGCTGCGGCAAACATCATTTTCTATGCGTTCTCAACGCGAAAAAAATGAAACTGTTAGTAATGAGAGACCTACTTCAGAAGTACTATTATACAAGTATACGGGCAAGAACCGAAAATAAGGACCTAATTAACAATGATGTTACATTGACTTACCAGGCGTTATTTTATGAAGTGCTTGATAATAATCAAATTACAGATCGATTTAACGGTATTATTAAGTTATTATTTTTGAACCTAATTTAACCAGACGCTTTTTGCCGATTTTGACGTATCATTTTTAAATCAGTTATTTAACAATTTAGTTCAAAGTTATAAAAATCTTTTCCAAAAAGACCGATGCAAAACCGAGCTTACAATTTTTTTTGCTGATAAACAGTTCCGTTCCTTATCTTTGCCAGAGATTATAGAGACAAAATGTACAAAAATGGTCTAAACGAGGTTTTATCAGAAATGTACAAATTGTTGTTTAACAGCCAACACTACCTGGAGCATCGGTTTCAGTTGAAAGAAATTTTTTAGCTTTAAAACTCATAAAACTTATTCGAGAAATTCGATTGCACAAGAAAGGTTAAATGCTTTGGCTGTAGTGTCTATAGAAAAGGCTTAATAATTAAAATGTATTCTTCTGACTCATTTTATAACTTAGTAATAGGATCGTTTGCGATTAAGTGCAACAGAAAGATAGACTTAATCTATAAAACATAATTTTGCATTTTTCTTAGTTTGTTTTTAAGTTTGCCATTTAATTTGCGTTTTATGTTATTTTACGTTTTGATGTATGTTTTAAATAAAACTATATGCTTCATATTATAACTTTTTTGGCCTCACCTCTTTTACTGACCACGGATCGCCACTGGAAGAGAGTAGGTCATTAATGTGAAGAAGAAATAGGGTTGATGCCAGGACGGAACCTTGGGGGACACCAGCATTGATAGCATGGAAGTTAGATGAGTGACCGTCAACCACAACAGATATGCGCCGATTAGAGAGGAAGCTGCCGATCCAGGTACATAGTTTGGAAGGAAGACCGTAAGAAGGTAGTTTGTTGAGGAGTGCGGCATGCCATACGTGGTCAAAGGCCTTGGAAATATCGGGAGCAACAATCTGAGATTCGCCATGAAATTCAAGAGACTTGTTCCAGTTATGTGTGACAAAGCTAAGGAGATCAGCTGTGGATCTTTGGTGACGAAATCCGTACTGTCTGTCATGGATGATTTTGTGTTTTTCTAGATATTTTAGAATTTGCAAGTTGATTACTTTCTCCATAACTTTGCTGACAACGGAGAGAAGAGAGATAGGTCTATAATTGGATGGAAGGGACTTGGAACCATTCTTCGGGACAGGCTGCACACGAGCAGTCTTCCAGCTATCTGGGAAGATACCCTTGTCATAAGAGATCTGGAAAAGACGAGTTAAGATGGGTGCAAGTTCTGGAGCGCATTTTTTAGAACAATTGCTGATATGCCATCCAGACCAGAGGACTTTTTGGTGTCAAGGGACAGAAGAATTTTTTGAACTTGTTTGACCTTAAGTATTATATCGGGCATTTTGTGGAGCACAGACTTAGCGGTTGGAAGAGCGAAATTGGGGGGAGGGATCAGGGTGAAATTGGCAGCGAATTGTTTGGCGAATAGTTCCGCTTTCCCTTTAGAGGTGGAGATAACTTCGTTGTCAGAGGTCAGGGGAGGAAAAGTGCTTCTATAGAAGTTCTGACTTATGTTTTTGGCAAGTGACCAGAAAGATTTGCCGCCGTTGGGACAGGCAAGCACTTTATCTTTTATGCGGTTGTTAAAGGCATTTTTGGACTCTAAGATAGTTTGGTTGTATTGATTTCTGGCCTCGGTGAAAATTTGACGATTTTCGGGTGTAGGATTTTGAAGATACCTTTTGTGGGCTTGGGCTTTTTTGAGCCTGGCTTTGTCACAGGCCTTGGAGAACCATGGCTTTTGATGGTGGAGTTTAGGTTTCTTGCGGGTATGTGGAATGAAACCTTCAATACCTGCTTGAATAATGTCTGTGATATGAGAGCAAATTTCGGAGGGATCGGGAGTGGAAAAACAAAGAGGGTTCCAAGAGAAAGCAGAGAAGTTTCGAAGACCATCCCAGTCGGCAGAATTGTAGTGCCAGATCGTGCGTTCTGGCATGATTTCAGCAAACTCGGGATGTATGGGACAAGAGACGGTAATGAGGCCATGATCTGAACGACCAAGGGGAGCGCATACAGATGTTAAGTAAGGCTCAGGATGGGTGGTAAGAAAAAGATCTAGTGGATTTGCATTATGGGTAGAAACGCGGGGAAAGTATGTTGGTTCTCTGATCAAATTGGTGAGCGAGTTGCTGATTGCGAAGTTTTCTGCTGCTCTGCCTTCTGGGTCGGTTTGGTGGATCCTAACCATTCCTTGCTATGGACGTTGAAGTCGCCTAGGACGATAACTTCAGCGGAGGTAAATTCGGAGATGAGATGGTCGATTTTTGTCGAGAGGTAGTCAAAGAACTCATTTGTCTGATGGGGAGCGATAGATGCAACAGATAAATTTAGTAGAAAAATTTAAGGGCGAGTTTTAGCCAGAGAATATCGGGCTGGCCTGATTCCAGGTTCGGGAGTCTGGTGCAAGAAAGACTGCTGCGAACGTAGGCACATACCCCACCATGAAGACGAAAAGATGACAGAAGTTCATAGCCTGGAAACAGGAGATGATTGGTTGAGGATTTTGAACTGATTTGGGTTTCGGTCAGAAAAAGAATGTGGGGTTTGCATGATTGGAGATAGTGGTGGATAGTCCGGATTGGAATTAAGCCCGCAGATGTTGGCAAAGGTTACTATGCTCTTGGAATTCTTCGATGGTGGGCCCCCATGAGCACCCCTCGCCCGGAGATCCGAATGGAGGGATAGTTTACCTCCGGAATTTTTTACCCCTGGGAGCGCCATCATCATTTTCACGTTTTTTTTTTTTTGAAGAGGTGGATAGTTAGAAGAGAGAAGGAACACAAAAGAGAAGAGAAAGAATGACAGTCTGAAGAGGAAAGGAAAAGAAAAAACCGACTCACGCACCCAGGGCTGGAAACATCCGCTAAGATTTCACCAGCTCTTTAAGTGGTTGCGCGGGGTGGTACCTCCTCGGTCGAGGAAAAGATCCTCTACCACCTACCCAGTCATTGCCATTTTTAGCCGGTACTCATATTCCGTTTACGGAGTTGCCAAATTATCTATAGTTTCTTATTTACAGGGGATTTTTTTTAAATAGTCAAAAATTTAATTCTTAAATATCTTGAAAACTATCATAGATAGAAAAAATTTGTTGTAACAAAAATCACACGATTTTTTACCTTCTCTAAAGTAGCGTTATTGTTTTGTTTATACCATTTGTTTTTATGGAGTTACTGATACTAACTTGTTTTTTTCAAATACGGACCTGGACTTTTTGGTGCACTTTTTGAAAGAATACTTCATATCCTTTACATCTGTGTGCCACTTTATTATATTTTTTGACGTTTTGGTGAAGAATAGCATCATCATCAGGATATTCTACCAGTAAGGATCTGGCATTTTTCAAGTTAATGCGCCATCTCACAATAACCATAAACCATAGCGATAGGTTGTGAATTATGCCTTAACAGGTGCCTTGCAGGTTCGTATTGTAGAAAATCCTGATGATGTTGCTATTCTTGATCAAAACGTCGGAAAATATATTCAAATTATACACAGTTGTAAAGGGTATGAAGTATTCTTTCAAAAAATGCAGCAAAAAGTCCAGGTCTTTATTTTTTTAAAACAAGTTAGTGTCAGTAACTCAATAAAAACAAATGGTACAAACAAAACAATAACGTTACTTTAAAGAAGGTAAAAAATCGTGTGATTTTTGCTAAAACAATTTTTTTCTAACTATAATAGTTTTCGAGATATTTAAGAATTAAATTATTGACTATTTTTAAAAAATCCCCTGTAGATAAGAAACTATCGAGAATTTGACAACTCAGTAAACGGAGTATGAATAGGGACTAAAAATGGCACATTTTCTCTAATTTAACCGACCTCGTATCTTTTATCGTTTCGGAGATAGCAATAGTGGTATCACCTATTTTAGACGCCTTGTATCGGTATAATGACAAAGGAACAACTCTTCAAAAGTTGGTAATATTTTAATATGTACTTAGCAGGGGTCAAAAAAGAATTAGGATTATTTCATTTGGGATTATGTATCTTCGCACAATTGGGAATTTTATTCAACTACCTCCCCCAAACATTGTGCCCTCGGTACATCCGGCGACGTTGTGATTTTTCAATAAAAGTACTATATAATCACATAAAACACTTTTAAAAGATATTTTTTACCTTCTCGGTGCCTCTTCGTCCGTCGATAGTTCACCTGTAGACCTGCTACGGGCGCCATCCACATCTTGGGGTTCCTGGTGGCGAGTGTGGGCCACAGTATCGTCACCCGTTTTCTGTTTTTTCCGGAACCATTTTCTTGGGTTCCAAAATTTTCTTTTGGAGACTACTGTAATGAAAATAATATATTAAAATATTATCAAGCCCAACATAAAGCATAAAGGTAAACGAATTAATATAATATAACTACACATAACTGTAATCAGTAAGCTTTAAAAAATGGTTCCTAAAATAATTATTCAAAAGGATTATGCGATAATACTATTACATTAAATCAATTGTAAAAGCGTTATTTATTTGTGAATGTAACTATTTGTGAATGAACTATTGTAGTAGTAATAAAATTTTTAAAATGTAATAGGGCCAGCTCGTGGGGCGAGGCGGCGGGGCGACCGCCCTGGGCGGCATGATCTAGGGGCGGCATTTTCAACGAGAACTTCAAAAGTTACATTGCAAAACAAGTTCCAGGAAATAAGCAGTTTAACTGAGAGCTTTCCTAA
Organism: Philopedon plagiatum; assembly: GCA_963971165.1. Lineage (NCBI taxonomy): Eukaryota > Metazoa > Arthropoda > Insecta > Coleoptera > Curculionidae > Philopedon > Philopedon plagiatum. The sequence goes on along the minus strand of OZ020192.1, from coordinate 20,767,153 downwards.
CATAGTTGTGTTGTTAAGAATTTTTCTAACAATTTCTGTCTCTGTGGCAACTGGAGAAGCCTCATTCTCAAAACTCAAATTGATCAAAAAAATTATTTGTTAAACGACGACACAGGACAGATTAACAGGTCCAGTCATGCTCACTATTGAGCACAAAATATGCGGTAATATAAAATATGATTACATATTATGTCGTTAAAGATTTTGCTCAAGAAAAATATGGAAAAGTTTTTCTGTAAATGAATGCAAGTATTTTTTGTTCCACTGTTTTTGTATTTATTTTTTGAATTATTAATATTCTTTGAAAAAACCTTCAAAGTCAATTTCCAAAATTACCTGTTTCTTTTAACTGTAGCAAAAACGAATAATTGAAGTTTTGAAATGTAAAAGATACCCATATTTTTTACATTACAGCCAAATATTCAGTACTGTCCAAAAATTTAGCTTACAGTGTTTGCACTTTAACCATCGATTTTAAAACGATCCACCCTTAATCTTTTTAAAATGGTTTGTTGCATCAAAATTCGGAGAAACAAGTAATTTTCGTTTAGAGGACACTTTTTGACTAATTCATTGTAATTTGAAATCCAACCCTCTCACTCCTACAATCCCCAACTTTAAAATATTAAGCAGAACACCCTGCACATTATTTAATTTAGTTTCACCTTTTGTCAAGATGGAAATCCTTTACCAACTTTGAAGTACCATGGCTCGAAAACGGATCAAGCAACCCTTGACACCAAAAAGTCCTCTGGTCTAGATGGCATACCAGCAATTGTTCTAAAAAAATGCGCTCCAGAACTTGCACCCATTTTAACTCGTCTTTTCCAGATCTCTTATGACAGGGGTGCCTTCCCAGATGGGGGAAGACTGCTCGTGTGCAGCCTGTCCCGAAGAATGGTTCGAAGTCCCTTCCATCCAATTAGAGACATATCTCTCTTCTCTCCGTTGTCAGCAAAGTTATGGAGAAAGTAATCAACTTGCAAATTCTAAAATATCTAGAAAAACACAAAATCATCCATGACAAACAGTACGGATTTCGTCACCAAAGATCCACAGCTGATCTCTTTAGCTTTGTCACACATAACTGGAACAAGTCTCTTGAATTTCATGGCGAATCTCAGATTGTTGCTCTCGATATTTCCAAGGCCTTTGACCAAGAATGGCATGCCGCACTCCTCAACAAACTACCTTCTTACGGTCTTTCTACGAAACTATGTAGCTGGATCGGCAGCTTCCTCTCTAATCGGCGCATATCTGTTGTGGTTGACGGTCACGCATCTAACTTCCATCCTATAAATGCTGGCGTCTCCCAAGGTTCAGTCCTGGCACCCACCCTATTTCTTCTTCACATTAATGACCTGCTCTCTGCAACTACTAATCCCATCCACAGTTATGCTGACGATAGTACTCTTCACTCCAATATTCATTTTTCCAGACAAGTTTCGAATCAGGAGTTGGATAATGGACGCAGATCTATGTACCTATCCCTTTCCCAAGATCTTCAATTAATCTTAGACTGGGGTGCCAAGAACCTTGTTCAGTTCAACGCCTCCAAAACCCAGTCTTGCTCCCTCTCACGCAAAAAATCTGGCAGTTCAGTCCTGGCACCAACCCTAGTTCTTCTTCATATTAATGACCTGCTCTCTTTCAGCACCAATCCCATCCACAGTTATGCTGCAGTAGTACTCTTCACTTCAACATTCATTTTTCCAGACAAGTCTTGAATCAAGAGCTGGATATTAGATGCAGATCCATGCACCCTTCCCAAGATCTTTAAATAATCTTAGACTGGGATGCCAAGAACCTTGCTTAGTTCAACGCCTCCAAAACCTAGTCTTGCTCCCTGTCACGCAAAATATTCGGCAACACTTAACCCACCCACATGCATAGCCAAGCCCTACAAAACAATGAGACATTCGATCTCGTTGGCGTCGCTTTCGAACATGATCTCAGCTGGCACAAACACATTACTTCAGTAGCCACATCGGCAGCTAAAAAGCTTGGTTTTCCCTTTCGAGCCAGAAAATACTTCTACCCTTCCAACCTATACACTCTCTATGTTTCCCAAATAAGACCTAACCTAGAGTACTGCTCCCACATCTGGGGAGCGGCATCACCTTCGACACTTAAGATCCTTGATTCTATCCATAAGAGAGCCATTCGACTTACCAATGACCCAGCCCTCACGAGAAAACTCCCTTCTCTCGCTCATCGCCGCGCTGTAGGGGATTATCCCTTTTCTACCGCAACTCCCTTGGATGTCTCTAACAGAACAACACGTTTAAATGCATCAATGCATCAATGCTGGACAGTAAAGGAATGCATACGTTATGTATGCATTCCTTTACTGTCCAGCTACAAAAGCCTAGAACATACCACTTCTCTCGCTCATTCATACCTAGGGTCTCCAGATTATGAAACAAATTGCCTGCAGATGTTTTCCCTTCCCGTCCCAACGTCCAATCATTCAAATCCCGTATCAATAGACTACATTTCCCTTATCTTCAGACACCCGCGATACGTTAATACTTAGGCTTGAAGTCTACGTGGGATGTCTTAGATAAAAAAAAGCTATCGGAAAACGAATTGCACTTCCTGATCTCAGTTTTTAATGGCATATCTAAAAATATCAACTTCAGGTGGTACCAATATTTCTCGAATTGTGGCGCCACTGGTACTATCTGAAGTTGAAACCATTAGATGGGCCACTAAAAACTGATACAGGGAAGTGCAATCCGTTCTTCAATGTCGATAACCGTTTTCGAGAACTTTAAAGTTGGAAAGATACCGATTTTCAACTGTCCGTATCTTAAAAACGAGATAACTTAGCTATAGGCAGGGGCGGCTGGTACATAAGGGCTGCAGAGCTGCAGAACCACCAAAATTTTCAAACGACTTGACTAATTTTTTCATACTTTGCAGTAAAATAATATGCCAGCGCTAGTCAACAAACGCCGCGCGGCCTGGCACCGTCGCAAATTGACCCTGTAAAGTTAAAATAATTTTCTCGCGATGTTACGCTAGTGTCGAGCTGAACTGCTTTTATTCGTGCACAGCACTTTGCCACTTCTCAAATTTTTAATACAAAGTAATTTAACACATTAAAAGAGACGACAAAAAATAGATTAGACATTTTACTAACAACTCCCATGTCAACGTCAGAGGCCGAAAGGTGTTTTTCTACCCTTAAATGGATCAAGACCTTTCTCCGAAATTTAATTACTCAAGATCGTTTAACTGCGTTAGGAATGCTTTCCATTGAAAAGGACTCCATATCAACAATTACGGACTTTAATGAAAAAGTTACTGACAAATTTGCTTCAAAGAAGGATCGTAGGATCGACCTGATATTCAAATAAAAAATAAGGTAAGATTCCAATAATAATTTTATAGATACATATTATCTCAATCTCATCCGTATTTTTGAAAAATTATTTATATATTTTATTAAATTATTTTATTATTGATAAAATGCCTCCCAAAAAATTACACGTTATTTATTTCGGTAATTAATTTTATTGCAGCCGCCACTGAATAGGACGATATTTTCAGATTTAATGTAAGAATTTAGAGGGAATCCAAAAATAAAGTAATATACAGGGTTTTCTATTTTAGATTTTAAACTTGGGCTGCTGGGAGTGAAAGGGATGAACATAAAATTAGAATATATTAGTCAAAAAAGAAGGGGACCTTCTAAAGAAAAGTCGTTCCAAATCATAGATTTATTAAGAATGGATACGGAATGATTTAACATTCTTTGACCAAACCAAACCATTCTAAGCGACATTGTAAACACAATTTGTAAACATTGGCCACATCTTATTTTACCTTGTATTTTTGTACAAAAAATACGTTAGAAGCATCACAAGATTTACTAAAAGTAATAAAAGGCCTAAAATATTTAATTTTTCTGCTAAATAATAATAAATTTAAGTTAAAAAAGTTTTATTATTTATAGATTATATTATTTCTAAAGGTTTATTTAAAGTCGCTCCGAGTCATTTATAAATCTATAAGTCGCACGTTTTCTTTTCTAGTTCATTAGACAAAGACGTACGCATAACAGAGTGTTCAGACGTCTTTCCTAAGCAACCAGCAGAGACAGCAACACTTCTGAGCTCCAACACTCTAATGCTATTTTATCCCTTTTTACTACCATTCTTGATTCAATTACGTATTTCCTTAAAGATCGTAAACTAGACCTCTAGGGTAAATGTTTTCATAACAAACAACAAATAAACAGGCTTCACGTTCGATACGCTCACAGTATACGGAAACACCGAATCCTCTCTAATTCATCCATGTTCCGAATTTTGATACTTCACTTCACTTTTCACGTATTAAGGGTGCATCGTTTTGAAATGAACACCTGATATTAGTATTAGCATTAAAATCGCAAAAATTAACAAATCTTTGTGTTAAACAGGCATTTTATAAAGGGTGAGTTTTTAAAAGTGTTTCAGGCGATATCTCGATAACGGTTGAAAATATTTTCATGAAATTTTGGTGAGTCAATAAGGAGATGGGAGGACATATTTAAACATATTTTTGATATTTACCCCCTCTCTCTAATTTAAGGGGGGAGCGGTAACTTTATAATTTTAAATGAGATGATGTATTTTTGTTTATAAAATTGCAATCTACTTAAAAAACTACGTAAGTGTACACAATTTTTTTGATTTGTCTTTCGGTTACGGAATTATGGTTAACTAAATTTTAAAAATAAATAAATTTTAGCAACAAATCAATTATTATTCAATTCCATGGAAATGCGTTATTTTTACTTCAGTCAGTTGGGAGTTTTGACGTTTTAACAATTATTTCTCAGTTTATTGCTCAATTAAACTTGGAAGCGAATTTTGATGTGCAAGTTGATATGTGGTTCATTTTGGGGGAGTGCAGAAAAAACTACAGAGAAGCTGCACTAATGTGGGCGGAGAGGTTTCCTAATAACCCGAAATCTGACATGGCATTTAAAAGGCTGGAAACCAGTAGTCGCACTACTGGCAGTCTGAAGACGAAACCACGAGTTCGGAAGCGAACTAAAACGGTTGAAAATAGGGCACCTGGCGTTTTAGGAGCGGTAATTATTGACCCGCATTTAGGTGCTTGCTAGAGAGGCTGGAATGAGTCAAAAATCAGTTATGACCATATTGAACTTGTGAAATTTTATAAACAGAAGTACCTCATCCCATTTAAAATTCCTAAGTTACCCCCCACCCGTCAAAATAGAGAGGGGAGTTATTGTCGAAAATATGTCCATTTCCATATCCTTATTAACTCACCAAAATGTCATGAAAATATTTTAAACCGTTTTCGAGATATCTTGTAACACTTTAAAAAACTCCCACTGTACAAATCTGGCCCCGACTGGCCCCCCAGAAACATGTCCTAATTACGTCAATGTTTATACCAGTGTCAAAACCAGAACAAACCCGAGTAAACTTGAAATTATGTACACAGTCAAGATTTACTTATTTTTAAGAACTAGGTATAATACGAGCTAAAACTTTAACTTTTGCAATCAGAATGACTTCTATGTTAGTTTTATTTTTTTTAGTGGCTTGTTCAAACTTCCGTACGTTCCTAATAATGAAGGTCTCTAGACAACTTTCAACGTTCTTTCGGGCAATTCCAGAATAAATTATTTTAATTTCAATGGAAATTTTTAAATTGCAAATTTTCTCCCGAACCATGAATAGAAATTGCACCGTTTAAAGGTGTGTGTGTACCGACATTCCGGTTTTTCTTCTTTATTAAGCAGGAATGTTTACTTTAACATAGTAATTGTTTTGGTTCACAGATTCATTAGATGAAAATAATCTTCAAAGTCCAAAATTCGACTACACTGAAAACCAACTAAAACAGGGGCGGATGGGCAACTTTGAAGCGGCCCGGGACGGTTTTTGCTCAAGTGGCCCCCTGAGGTGAATAGCGCTGCATACAAAAAAACAGCGAAACCTTTTTTTAAAATTTAATTTCTTTTGCCACGCTTTGCAAAAAGTAGGGTATAACAATAATCTTTTTTATAAAAAAATACTTATATTGCTCAAAAATACATTTTCGAACGTAATTAATTTTGAAATAAGGAAACAAAAGTAAAATTGTTGAAATGTTCACAACTATATTCTATCCAATTTTATGTGAGAATGGTGACAAAAAAAATTGAACAAGAATTCTCCCTATTGCATTGGTCAGTTCCATGGACAGTTTACACCAGAACATATTTTGGTGATCACAATATTCATCTTTTCTTTCCTGGTAATCACTGAGGAATCAGATTTCTTTCTATCCGTGTTGGCGAAAGTGCATTAGACAAAGACAAATAAAAAAAGAATTTGTTCAAATTTTTATCGTACATTCTTTGCTAGTGGAAGTATTGCTGGGTATATGCTTCGAAAGATTAGTCATCGCAAACTCTTTTTTTTTTCCTGATAAAATTCCCAACGGAATCCGATTTCTTTCTATCCTTGTTAGCAAAAGGGGCATTAGTGAAAGACAAATAAAAACGATTGTTGTTGCCAATAAAAAAGAATAATCAAACATTTTATCACAGTTCGCTTTGTTTGTGCAAGTATTTCTGGTGCTCTACTGTGAAAGTTTAATCGGAATTGTCATAAAAAATTAATTTCTAAACTGACAAAATACTTACGTAAGTTTTATGATTTTATAGCAAAAGACCTGTGTTTTTACTGAACACAAACAGCATTTGCAAAAATCACGTTTTTATTAAGCAAAAACAGTGTCAGCTTAGCCACATTAACCTTATTTTATACTACTTAAAATTGTTTCCTACCCAAGTAACAATACTCCCTCTAACCAATAATTTGCAATAAAAGATCGGAGGAAAAGTTTTTAAATAAATAAAGAAAAAATAGCAAAAATGGATCAAATTTTTTATTAAGATGAACAATTTATAATAAGGTTAAAAAATATTCCCTATTCTCCGATAAATAATGAAAATGGATCTATAATTCAGCCTACCTGCGAACAGTGACGTTTGTGTAAGTTAAAGATGCGGTAGAAATCGTTTAATCGAATAAACCAACTAGTTTCACAATTTTTAACTGTAAATGTTGAGTCTTAGTTCCAGAAGGATAGATACACTTTGTAATGGCACTGTGACTTCAGCTTTAAACTGAAACCAAATCTTTCTAGGGCGTAATTTTCTCTACTTTCTCAATAACTAAAGAAAACTTCTGTAATGTCCACCATTCTCAACTTTATATCGGGTCGACGTCCCTGTTACTCATTCTCATAACGCCTGGTCCAAGTAATGTAAAGGAGAACAAATATTATGTACCTTGCGTAATATTTCAATAGTTGTTAGTCAGTCCCAGATTCATAGAACACAGGAATTTAAGCTGCTAATACTTTATATAAACTTTTTAAGTATATTTATACACTCCAAAAACAACTTATATTATGGGACAGGCTTCAAATAATGTATCATGTTTATCTTTCCCATAACCGAACTTTCTACCAGCTGTAAAAATTTTACGAGTGTGAGAGAGAAAGAAGACGAGAGAGAAATAACATGGGGGGAGAGAGAGAGAGAGAGACAGAATTGATCTCTCCATTGTGAAATGGGTTTCTGTCATCATTCTCAAAATAAATTGGATACGGTATAATTACTTTAAATTTTCCGTTGTATTCTATGGCGTATTTCCGTATGGATGGCGCCTGCCCGGCCCATTTGATTCCGGCCCACCGGGATTCGTCCCGGTGTCCCGCCTGAGCCCATCCGCCCCTGAACTAAAACAATTATTATTAAAAAGTGTCAAGTCATCTGATTTGTAACCAGGGTTTTACCTAATTCTTTATTGATAAAGATCGTGGTCTTATGCAAAAAGACTATACTATTTTTGATTACCAAGCAAAGTTAAAAAAAATACAGTTTCTTATGATACAGGCTTTTGTTAATTGCAAAGGTTAATATAAAAATAGCCAAATAGTATTAAGAAATTTACTAGTTATTAAGATATCATTAATAGATGCCTAAATATACATAGGTATCCATTACATTAAGGCCATGTATTAGTAGTATCGTTTTGGGATTATATTGCTTTAAATATTATTCTTTGTACATTAATCTTTGGAAAATACAAACATATTTTTAATTTTGTTCAATAATAATAAAAAACTCTTTTCACAAGATCCGGTCCTTAAGGTAGTCTTTTAGCCATGCCAAACTGTCAAAATTGACGTTTGTACAAAGGGATGAACTTCACTTTAAACGAGTCATGGTACAATACCTAATACTCGTACGTAATAATACGAGTATAACTGAATGTAATTAACACTGGTCAACATTAAAATTTTTGTCAGATCTCCCAAACTATATTTTAACTGCTGTTGATAGAAGCCCTTGCATAAAGAACGTATATCATTAACATTATTTGAAGTTGGTTCGATTGTCTAAAAGACGTATGTAAGCCAAATTTTGTAATGTAAAGATACATTGATTGCGAGTATACCCAATTATGAACTAAAATATTTTTGACGCTGAGATTTTCGTATATAACTAACATTTCTTTTAGTGAGTTGGCAAATTCCATGTAGGAATTAAGACATTGCAATTGGACACGAAGAATCGCAAGGTGACAGTTAAGCTTAGGAAAGAAATTAAAAGAAAACGACAATTCAGTAAGTACTGGGAAGCACTTGCAGAAAGGTCGACATCACTTTTTATCTTTTGTGTTTGGATTTTTTAAAATTGTGCTGCTAAGTTTACACATGTTATTTTAGCTATAATATTTCAAACAGTTACCGACCTCTGAAAGATTCTGACTAAAATTATTATAGTAATCTAGACATTGGTTACGTAAATCCGTTGTTTACTAACGACTAATTTACTAAAAATTGGTTCTGCTTAATGATAATGATTCATGTTTTATTACGCTCCAGTACTTGCGGCCCAGATTCGATTCTTGAACTATAGTATTTTAACACTGCTGTCCAAAATAAGCTGTCGGACCGAATTAACTCTTCATACTTTCTTGTCATTTTATTGCATTGAGAAATTTATGTCAATTGAAAAAAGATCTGTTTTTAACCAGGTTTAAATTGGTTGATGAGTTCTTAGTGATCAATGCAATTTTTAATTTTTGTCTTTTAAACTGTCACATATTTATTAATATTTACATATTTTAGCAAATGAATAGATTATGATCATTGATCTTCAGTAAGAGCCAATAGCATTCATTCATAACTAGCCGTTTCTTCGCTTCATATATATAGTGCAAATATAATGCATAATAAACCCAACGCACATAATTCAAAATAAACCCAAAAAGAATCACTAAATAGGAAAAATAGTGTAGAATTATGTCGGTTAAAAATAGCGTTTCTTGGAAAAAATCAATAAAATTCAGTTTTTACCCCTTAAATATGCTCCTGGATGACCCATCCTATATTTATTTTTAAAGTCTGATTATCCCTCTATAAGAAAGCGTTAAAAAATTGGAAAAAAATTAGATAGGAAAAAATACGGAGTGATTTAAAGGTACCGATGTCGAGTGCAAAAAAAGGCAAAAATTAGAAATTTAATCGGCGATTGCTCCCTTCCTATACAGCATGAAGAAACTTCGTTCATTTTCAAGAGAGCCCGCTCACTCGTTCAGCTCACTTGGAAGAGTCGTTCGCAAGGAGTCGTTCGATTGAACGAGGGCTGCTGAGTTGCGAATTACAGAATCGCGGAGCTCTTTACTTTAACGTGACACCTGCACTTGTTCATGTATATAAAAGAGAGCATAAAACGCGGATGTGAATTACACATTTACGACTGCCGACGGCCCGCTGCCTGATTGTGGCGTGACGGCTTCAAAGAAAAATAATATACATAACATAAATAAATTAAATAAAATTAATTAAAATATCGGAATGATTAAAATTTTTATTTGTTAAATGTTCAAAATAAAAGTAAATACATATTAACAAAAATGGTTTTATTGTAGATTAGATAATGATTACGTAATATGGATTTCAAAATTATAAACTACCCGCAGTATACGCCGTTAAAAAACGTTGTTGCAGATTTCCGGCAAAGTAATTAATCGTAAAATAATAGTAATACGACTGAGCCGCTCCCGGTAGGGATGCGCAAAAATAACCGGTTATTCCAATAACCGATTAACCTGATGGTCAATAACCGGTTATTTTAGGTTATTATTTCCATCCGGTTTAACCTAATAACCTGATTCACATACCACTAACCGACAGTAGGTTATTTTACATTAAGTACAAGACAACATTGCAAACTTCTCTGATCGATATAAATTTCGTGATTTCCGTGCGCAAAACAGTAAAACTTAAGTGACCGGCTCCGGCTGTACGATAGAGAGCAAGTTGCAAAAATAGTAATGTATTAAAAATGTCAAGTACTTAGTATTGTAGCAATAATCAGCAATCTTAATTTGGTGAATTACTTCAATAACCGGTTATTGCGATAACCGGTTTTTTACTGACAGTTAACCGTTCAAGGTTATTTTTCTTAAAAAATAAACCGGTTAACTGATAACCGATTATTTTTCAATAACCGCACATCCCTAGCTCCTGGCGCTCCCGGCTCGCGCTCTCGCGACTTGCGCTCTCCGAGTTGTCCGAAACTCGCGAAAGCGTGGAGTGGAATTTCTACGAACGGACGAGAGCGAGCCAGATATTTTAACGAGCGGTGAACGTTTCACGTATCGTTCAGTTGACGGGAGCGGCTCATTCGCGACTCTTTTAAAAGAGTCGTTTAAATTGAACGACTCGTTCGCGACCGACCCATCGCTAATATGGATATCACGTATTTCGATGAGCTCTTTCCGATGACGTATATTGGATTTTAATTTGCATCCATTTTGACCCAAAAAAAACGGGAAAATTTTGGATCAAAAATCGAAATTTCCAATTGTTCCAAATGTATTGTAAAGGCAAAGTATTTGAGATTTTAAAGTTTTACTTATCAATCCGTTTTTCTATCGCGACATTTCGTTTTCGAGGTATTAGGTACTTAAAAGGGGTCTGTAAATGGCATTTTTCGACTTAAAAAATTCAAAAAATTACTTTCCATTTTCCGGTCCTCACCAGTTCGAATAGGGTTCTGAAGTTCCGGGTCCTCTACAATCTCCAAAAATGTATATCGATTTAATTCACTTTTGCCCACTGAACCCGATTTCAACGGACAACGCGGAAATTTCGACTATGTCGTTTAATAACTCCAAAACGATACATCCTGTATAACTCTCTGTAATTCTTTACCCAAGCTAGTTGCACCATTCCTTTATTAACCCAGAAAATTCGATTGCTCCCCCTCTGACTGTTTCCGAGAAAAACAAACCTGTTCGACTTTAGGTTAAGCTTTACGTTATTTTTGCTAATCTCCTGACGTCACTGTTCACTTCCTGACGTTACTTTTCACTAAGGGAAAATGGCTGCTTTTTAAATTGTAATAAATTATACCGAAAAGTATACATTTTCTCTTGCTAAATTATCCTAGTCATTTTCTTTAAATTTTTTTTGGGTTTGTTGTAATGACAATGACTTCCTTAAACGATTGCTTATTACTGTAAGTTAATATGTGCAATCGTAAGTACCACAGACTAAAGCATATGACTAAAGATAAATAAAACATACCAACATAACATTATTTTTCGCGATAACAAATTTTAGAGATTTATTTTCATTGCATGTTGATGAAATTTAGAGTGAGAGTGGCAACGTCGCTTTCTCTCGGTATCACGTGCCGTAGTCCCGTTCATTCATGGCTTAAACATTTGTCAAGGCATAGTATTTTGTGTGTAACGTTTTTGACAGGCCTGAATATACGTGTTGTAATGAAATTTAGAGTGATTTTTGGTTTTTAATAAAAGGACTTTATCCATAAACTTTGAAAAATAGTGCGTTAGTGCCAAGTGTGTGGACAAATGGATTATTTTCATCGAGAACGCGACGGAGCGCGAAGTCGGATTTTTAGCGTTCTCTCTCTCCTCTTTCTTTGTCCTACACAAGCACAATGTATGAAACAAAACAAAAGGCTGGTTTCGAATAAACGATGTCGTCTCCTCTTGATGAAAGTCAATGATGCAAGAGGACCTAATAATTTCTACGTCGTATGTTGAAAAATTTTACCATATGAGATGGGAAATTTGTTCCCTTTAATTTAAGGATGAAGAATCTATATTAATAAAAACATTAATAACAAAAAAGGGGATACAATTTGATGGTTATACAAAAATATCAATAGTAAAAACTAAAACAGGAACTAGGTTTGTAATCAATAACTTTGAGTCATACCAGTGGCAGTGCGGTAATTCCTATGATAAATACACATTTGTACCAAATAAAATTAAGCACTAAAAACCCGCATTTTATACCAAACTACTTTCTACACCTACCAGCAAACGACTAAATTTAAAATGACAAAGGTAGCAACAATTTTATTTAATTAATTATATGAATAGGTAGGCCTGGTTAACATTATTTAGACACGACATAGGTTTAGTTTATTCGGTCCAACTGTGACAGGGATTTTGTTATTTATTTCTGAAAATGCTAATAAAATACTAGTCACCATTGTAAGTCTCGTCTTTTGCGACATTTTAAGGACATCAGTGGCGTTGAATTAACCGTGGCGGAAAATCTATACTATACAAAAAGTGACTTCCTTCTACCAGAACCGGCTCATCCCTAAGGTAATTTGCCAATGACCCACCTAAATTTATTTCCAATGATCCACCAAATAATGCCTTTTTTAAAATCAGGAAATAATTATCTTTTCTTTCAAAAAAGTGCAAGTTCCATACGAAAACTACCCAATAATGAATCCGGCCAAGCTTGCTCCGGGCTCGGTCCTATTTTAAATTGACCTAATAGGTTTATAAGGAAATATAAAGCTATATAAATGCATTAAAACTACGAGAGAAACAAACATACGCGCTTTAGGAAGTTAAAAAGAGACAAATATAATAATGAAATTGTCGACGGCCCACCAATAATATCGCTTTCGGCGCGCGCGTGCCCATCGACGCCGCCAGTTCTTGGGTTGTCCCGTGCCACTATGGAATTACACTCGTGAAATATACTATTGAAAAACATTTGGGTTAGACAAATAAAAACTGATTACCTAATAGGCGCATTGTATTTACATAAACTTTTGTTTGCATTTCATTACGTCGTGCCGGCACTTATTATTAGTTTAGGAGGTATTTCGGCTTTCCTAATTTGGTTGTGTAATAATAGGTTTTGGATATTACTTGATATTTGTGCTGTGTCCTATGTGTAGTAGTGTAGTACTAGTACTTGAGTACGTGTGTTAACAATGTCTTTAACAGTGCAAGAAACTGTTTGCATGCAATTTAAAAAAGTGGCAGGAAAAATGCAATTTTAGTAATTTATGTTTTTTACGGTGTTTATGTGTAGGTAAATAATTTATTGGCAGAACTAGGCACATTATTAAAAAAACCTTCCTTAATTAGAAAAGTGAATTTTGTTTGTTACTAGTTGCCAACTAGTAAGAATAAGACAACCAAGTTTTATACTATGAATTTGTTTCTGAGGTTTTTCCCAAATTTACAAAGAAAAGGGCAGTTTTAGTACGTACTTTCGACAATAATAAAACTAAATTCATTCTAGCAACCCGTCCCAAGATGAAAATCATTTGGAAACCAAGCAAATGGCTAAAATATCAGAATAATTTATAAGATTTTAATGACGACTTATTAACAATGACAGAAAAACCTGTTAGAACTTGTGGCTAACTCTGTATATTAAAGACAAATTTTAAAATATCTCTGCCGTTTAAAACTCACAGTAATTAACTTTAATTTAAAGTCGGTGAAGGAATTCTGAGATTATTCAGTAGTGAACTGAACAAACTATTCGAATATAATAGAATCAGGACAAAACTCATTGTTCGTAATTCCTGAATATCGCCTGCAGTTTAATTGTGTACCCGTCCCTAATGAAACCTTTATAATGGATCCGATCGATGTTACATCCTATGTTCAGATTCTATTAAAAGTAGGTATCTATTGTAGCTGTCTCTATTGTAAAGGGTTTAATATGATGTTTTAGGCGACGACGCGACGTGCGACGTCGACATTAGGTAGGTAATGTATAGGTATATCCGGAAATGATATAATTTAATATATTAGTAACCAAGACTGATGGATATTATAATGAAAATATTAGTTAACTGAAACTCTAAGGTTGTTACTCTTGGTAGTATATTATGCAACGATTATGTAATGATAATGATGACTATTAATACAGGGGCATAAAGTAACGACACGAGCCTTGGCGAATGTCGTTAAGAATGTGAGTGGGTTTATTCAACACGGGACGCCAATCAGGATTTTCAAACAGAATTTCCACATATTTTATAGTCATAGATTTCGACCAGTTTCGCCAAGTTTTGACCAAAGAAAATAAAAGGGTTTGAGAAAAGACGCAACAGTGTATTTCCGTCGAAACACGAATATCAGCTGTTTTCAAGTGGGCTGAATTGCAACACTGTTTATTAACCAAAATGACAGATCTGTGACAGATCCTTGTGTCAAAAACTGTTGGCAAAACAGCTAACCTCTTTACCGACTGAGATAACTTTGCGCGGGAAACCCATTCAAAATTTTTTAAAAATTTACTAAAGGTAACGCTTAAGCAACGCACAAAAAAATAGTATTGTTCTCAAAAGTTGTATTGTGTTCTAAAGACCTACTTAAACATTTGACTTATTCATAGTAATCTATACCAGGGATAATTAGCAAGTAGTTTGACTTACCCGATAAAACAATTTCCCAAAGTTAAGAGAAAAATAGGTAATGTTTATTTTTGTCAATGTTTTTCCTACTTATACCTGTTATTCAGTAACATATAATGAGTAATACATTTAAAAGGCCTTTAGAACTCATTAAGAATTTCGAGAACCACACTAAATTTCAGTACGATGCTTAAAGCGTTACCTTACATTTAATTTAGAATCTTTTCAGCTTAACATTTTGAACGATGTTTCAACCCTAATTATTACATTTTAACGTTAATTAAACATATGACTTAATTAAAAATCTTGATCTGTAACATGTTTCTCAAAATTTTTAATCCAGTACTAAATTTAATTGACGTTTAGGCAGCGACATCAACATGAGTGCTGTCACATTAGTCTAATTACTTTAATTCTTGATCAAATTGTCTGTGCAACTGAACTAAGACTCTTTAAATGAAGAAAGGGCAAATAAAATCCAAAAGTTATAAAAAAGTAAAATTTATTTAAAACAAGCTAAAATTGGAAATCATAAACAAAAATCCAATTGAATAATAATAATAAATGCTTTTGTTTTTGGTAACAATTAACTACATATACATTTTGTTTTCGATAAGTACCAAATATTAATATTATATCTATACGAGTACATATTTTGCGCAGCAGCATCTTCAAGTGGCCTTTTTTCATCTTTAGTAGTTCTTCAAATTTTTGGTTACGTGGTACAAAATTATAAAAAATTGGTACAATACAGTGCTAAATAATAAAATATTGCTCTCAAATTCAAAAACTAGTTTCCTTCATCCCAATAGCAATTTAAATACAACAAATAATGCTAACCTCAAACTCCACATAATATGAAATAATAAGTTTGGTAATTTTATGCCAAAAATTAGTTTTCTAAAAAAATTTCTTACCTTAAGGCACAAATTATGAATATGAGGTTTTTAGGTTATTTCTATTAGACCCTTAAAACACTACAGCTTGCTAACACACAATAAATGCAAATTTTAAAATGTCAATAATTCACATGTGCAGAAAAACCACCTCGTGTGGGTAAAACAAAAGTTGTTTCTTTTATTACTTACATAAAACATAAACATTTTTTTCTACTTCTAAAATAAAGTCGTACAGGGTCTCGACTAAAAATATTTGAATATTAAAATCTTACTTGTACCGTTAAAATATCAATTAGGTACATTTTATCACTTTTTAAATAATTCTATGTTAAGAAATTTTTCAAATAATGTGGTGCCCCACTTGTCTACCAGTTTATTTACCACTATTAATATTCCACTTGTATGTTTAAGGTACAAAACGTTAAAAATGGCAGCAACTCAGTGTGAAAAACAAATATTAGCCCCATTATCAGAATCCTCATTGATTGAAAAGTCTCTAACCCGAACAATTTTAAATAATAATATGTTCATGAAACAATGGAATTATACTGAAAAAAATTCACATTCATAACCTGCATCTCAAAGAGGATTTCATTAAAAAAATCATTGTTTGATGTAGGTATTCCAAAAAATTTTACCAATCTTTTTGTTTAGGAAAGCTCGATATAATACAAGATTTAATAATATACAACGTTCAACGTAAAAACTTGAAATGATGGAACTCTATCTCTGAAAATTCTCAATAATTGATGATCAAACCCAAGTAATAAATTCACAATTTACACTTATATTACCTGCCTGCAGTCCTCCCTCACGAAATCCTTCACCAAAACGAAGGCCCGCGTGGAGGTGGACTAAATTTTCAACTTCTAGGATAAAATCAAATTCCAGTCAAACAAATGTGTTATCAATTATTATCGAACTTACCTGATGGATAGGAAGAATCCCTTTTAACTTTAAAAAGGCCAAAGAAATTTTAAAGATTCACGAAAAAGCACTTTAGGCTTACCATTTACCATTAAAATGAACAATGGCGGTTTGACAGCGTTTGAGATGGTCTCAAGTGGGAGCAGTGTCACCAAGATTAAAACTTCTTTGAAAATATCGACATAATTTTGATATTTCAAACAGTTTCTTAATTAATAAAATTAGTATCCTGACGTTAAAATTTGTACAAGTGTTTTTAAAAATTGAATAAATCCAATTAAACTTTTAAACTTAGTCCGAAAAGAAAAACCCCAAAAATCTAGTGTCAAATAGGCGGGTTTGGATATTCATCAGCGAGCTTCTAGATGACACTAATGACAGCCGGTCACGTGATTACTTATCAAATCATTGGTAGTAATCCACGTGACCATATCTGGATAGTGTCATCCAAACGCTCGCTGATGAGTTTGCCGAACTGGCATAATCTCAAGTGGGCGACGTTGACAGCTTGTGCGATTTTTCTGGGTTTTCGTGTTGCCATTTTCCCCATTTAACTGACATGGCCCTGGTTTTGACTAGATCTGTGGCTTTGTTTAGAGAAACAAGTAGTATGAATAGAAAGGAAGGCAGTGGGCGACTCAAAGTTCGCACTGCACAAAAAGTAGAAGAATTGAGGCCAATTGTTAATGAACACCCACAAACCCCTATTCGGCGTTTAAACCAGCAAGTAAATGTATCCAGAAATGTGACCTGCATATGCACACTGATCGTCTAAGCTCAGTCCAAGAATTGTTACCAAACGACAAGCCGCACCGAATGCAATTTTCAGAGTGGTTTATGGGTAATTTGCATAATGAAAACGTATTTGAAAAAACCTTTTTTACTGACAAAGCATGGTCTTACCTCTCTCGTTATGTAAATTATCAACACATGAAAATGTGGAGTTCTGAAAATCCACATTTCTTTATATAGAAGCCTCTGCATTCACAGAAAGTTGGCGTGTGGACGGTCATATAGAAAAGAAGGTTACCTAATTGGACCGATTTTTTTTAAGTTCAAGTGAAACTGTCGAAATTTAAAGAAACCCATAGAAAACCTAACCTAAAAGCCAAACATGTTTACGAGACCGTCGAAAACTGATTTCGGATTCGTGTTCTACGACCCAAAATTAGGGTCTATGCAAAATTTCATCAAATAATTCAGTGTTTCCATTAATTCGAATAATTACCATATATTTCAATACTTACTTGTGTTATGTATACCTCTTTTTTAGTGTTTCGTGAAACGGAACCCTTGTGGAATCACTTGGGTGTCCGTCCGTCTGTCATAGGCGATTTTCTCTGAAACTATTCAGATTTAGCACAGAGATAGTGTGGTGGCCCAATTATAGACGTGAAGTATAAAAAGTTAAATTTTGATTCTGCGGGTTAATTTCGGGGGGTAAATTGTGCAATGGAAAAAAAATTCAAGGGCTCATGTATGATGTCAAATGAAAGCTTATTGAAGCACGAATTCAACGATATATAATGATGCATTTTTTATTGCATTTTTTTAACCATTTTTCGGGAAAACGCTCAAAACTTGCTCTCCCCCATCCTTATCACCAGAAGGATCGCTCAGAAAAATCTGAAAAAAAATCATGAACATTGAGAATTAGGTGTAGATTAAGCGCAAATTATCAGGATTGAAAAATTCTAGCGCGGTCAATTGTTATAAACAATTTAATTGTTTATTTCCTTATAAATGCTGAACCATTGGTTTTAGAGAAAAAGTTTCTTAATCAAAAATATTTCTCACGATGTAAGGAACAACTTTTGTCCTTGTACGTTTTTCAAAATTTGTAATTTGCCCACTCAGCTCCGCGCATACGCGATGTGATACGGCGTTGGCGCCGTAAGCGGCGGGTAGAGCGGCAGATGGACAGAGATCGGGCCGCCGAGGTTTGCTCAGGTTAAGTGGGAGGCCGATGGCATGGATTTTGTCCAAAATTATCCAATCTCTTTAAATTTATAAGATCAGTTGTTTGTACAGTGTACAGTACATGTTTTTTATTGTTTGGTATCGAATTTAGAACACTACTAGGTATTTTATGGTAAAAAACTATATTTGTACCGTTTTCAACTGAGAATACTGATTTAATTTTACCTGATCAGTCGTATTTAAATTATTCGATTTTCGACAGGGTGAGAAAATTATCCGCCACCGTCTCAAATTATTCGCAAATCGGATAATTATCCGCTAATTGGCAACACTGATAACAACTGCACGGTTTACCAAACGGATAGGAACTAAACTAAAATATCTCTAAATTATTAAAACAGGTAAAAAATACTTTATTCATACCCATTACTGATTATATTAAAATTATCTTTGCCTGTTATTTTATTAGGGCCGGCCATTCTTCCAAATTTGCCGGGTTTTATTGCAGCTGGTGTCGATAATAGTTTATTGCTGGCAATAGGTCAATAAAAGATCTTGACAGGAGCTTTACCGGTGTTGTAACTTTTTACAAGCTTTCTTTCCGTATAATTAAAATTGCCGTACGATGTTCAAAAGTCCATATACAAGATTGTCAATTCGAAAAAGAAATATATATAGAAAGGTTCTAAGTGACTATGTCCCCTAATGGGGTCGTATTCTACATCTTGAGAGACCTCTCCTCAAACAATGTTGTCAAAGTAAGACTGTCAGGCTTGGCTGCAGTCTAGCAAGAATACTGCCTGCCCCTCGAATGTTTGATCAGTTTGATGTTCCACTCACTGTAAAAAGTGCATAAATCCAGACATGTACAGCGATTGAGCAACAATGTTAAAAACCCAAATAGTAGAAGCTAATTGTTTCTCTTCAACAATAAAAATTATTTTTGAGAATTTTCTAAAAAAACAGACACCAGTGGCGTATGTGGCTTTATAATTTATTATCTGCTCGACACCCTGTGTATCGAAAACACAAAGTTTTCAACCTTGGAATGAATTAATTTACTCCCGGTATTTCCCAGGATGGGTTCTTTTAAAATCTGAACTCCGCATCGCACCCAATAATTCAAAAATAACTGAAAGAAACTTTTAAAATAAATACTTATTATTGCCTTTTGTTGGGTTAAGTTCGTCAAGTCATAAATGTCATTACTTACTGTCTAAAAATTTTTTTTTGCGATAGGCCCCACCAGGAGACCAAGTCGACGATCGTCTTATCCCTCTCATTTAATAACAAACAGACCACCGACGTGTTTCTTAGAAAAACTGCTTATTTTCGAAAAAAGAAAACTCACGCCCACTTATAGACAGACGCATTCGCAAAATAATACACGGACAGACTATTTTATGTATTTCCAAAGTATCAATATACAAACAATCGAAATGTATATTATCTGTACAAAAAATCATTCACGTCAAGAATTTATCTTGTTATCATTTAAGTTCAAAAAGGAATAAAATGAATGTGGGTACCTACATACAAAGCTATCTCAATAAAAGATTACTTCTATGTAATCTTTACAGTAATAAATATTAAGTGCCCCGTTTAAGTATACCTCTCTCGCTGTTAGAGAGCTCTCGTAAATCAAAAGTATCGTTAGAGTTATGTGAAAGTGAATTTTAGCAGCTGTACATGATACTACTTGGGCTTGGGCATCTATTAAAGAAGTGTCAAAATAATGACAGTAAAAAGAAGACCGGTGTGCGGAAACCTTGAAAAGCATTATTTGAATAGATCCTGTTAAAACCTCCTACCGTGGATAGTGACGTTATCGGAAACTTATTTTGTATCGTGGATATTACCACAGATCCATATAGCTACGCGTAGCTATATGGATCTGTGATATTACGAAAATATTCGGAATCAGTGGGGGATTTAGGGGAGGGCAGGCCTCCCCCCCTAGAGCCTTGTACAAAACGGATTTCAAAAGCGAATTTTACAAAAATAAATATTGTAACATAAACATTAACTTTTCTACATTCTACAAAATATTATAAACAAAAACAAACATTTTGCCGTCTATGTAAAGTCTTTCAAATGAATTATACCAAAAAAAATATGTATAATAGATCAATACTAATATGTAATATAAAAAATGCAAGCAATTTTTGGTATTTTTGATTTACATGCTCTCAGATTGTTTCTGAAAACATTCCTTACACATCACTCACAAATTTGCGCCGGATAATTTGGCTTCTCTGCGAAACAAATAACCCAATTTTTTTTTTCACAAAACATCTCTTTAGAAAGTATTTTTTTCGAAAAATAGATTCTTCGAAAATAGATTATTTATATAACGATAAATATATTTACTCGAAAACATATTTTGAACTTACATTTTTTCAAAAATGCCCTGGCCGCTTTTTCAAAGATGCTTTTTAGAAAACGGATTCATGAAATATTTTGAAAATATTTTGTACAAAACCCCGTATTTCGAAAGACCATTTTTTCAAAAATGTCTCCAAACAATTTTTAAAACAGGTACATTTTTCGAAAATATATTTTTTTGACAACAATATTTAAAAAATTAAATTGTTACACAATTTTAGGTTTTTTTTTTCTGCTTTTGAGCACCTCGTACAAAAAATAATTAGAATTTTTAATGGTGAATTTTATTTTTTGGCAAGCAAAAACTTTTATTAAGAATTACTTTTTTTTCGTATCTTTGAATATTTGTCCCCTTGTCAACTTACATACTGTATTTGTTCACATATCAACTCCTACTTCCCCAAAATAATTCTTTCCATCTAAAAAATGTTATGTTAGAATCTAAAAATAGCAAAATACCGGAACAAAACTGCTATTTCAAAGTTTTTAGTTGTCTAAATTATCCTGTACCAGTATCAGTGTCGTTCATTCTTGTCTATTTTAAAATGTGAACTTTTCACTACTTTTTTTCCTTTTGCAGACTTTCGCAAAGTCTTTACTCAGCCTAAAACGTGTCGAAATCCTATTTTATTTAAAGGCCCTATTTTTCTGTTTTACCGTTGCTCAGCAGTTGTAAATTATGCCTTATATTTATGTTAACATTCCGGTTCTTTCTATTGTTAGTCTGTCCTTTTCACCATTGTAAATAAAAGCGTAGGTTCAGTGAATGACCTTTCAGTCGATAGTGACGGCGGTGGAAGTAGTACCAAATTGATAACTTCTGTATAAGCGCCGGTACTTTCAAGCTCGACTAAATAACAGCCTATTATACTAAAAAACAGGATTTCGAATAGAAGAGTGAGCGCCGCCAGCCTCCCTGGCAGATAACAATGTTCCTCTGGCTTAAAAAGCCAGGAGTATTTAAATTAAGTATGTTAAATAACTGATGCTTGTTTTTGCGCATCCCCCCCCCCCCCCGGTGGATTTTAATCCGGCGGCGCCCATGAGTACTAGTAGCTCGAAACTGATAGTGATGTACTCGAAACCCGAATTATATATTTTCCGACACATTCCAAACCGCCAAGAATATGTACATACCTTAATTTGGTATATTTTACAAACGTAAATTTACCAAAACTAGGTGAAAGTTGGTATTATTTTTATATCTACTTAGTTTTACATACCCCTTGTGTGTTAATTATCATTGTATTACATGTTGTAATTCACACATAATTATGCAATTTTACAAAATATTTGCGAAAATGATACCCACATTCACTTTGTTGTCAGTCATGCTATAGATTTACGATTGTAAAGTAGACTCGATTAGTTCTGACAAGCCAAAACCAACGATTTTTATTGTAATTTGGCGGAACATTTTTTCAGTGTTACGTCCAAATACGGACCATTTACAACTCATTTAAGTTCGAAAATTCCTCTGGAAAACTAAATAATGGGAATAATAGGCATATTAAGAATGACGTGATTAAAAGTTGCCAAAACCTAACTGGTTAACTAGAGGGTTTAAATTAAATCCATACTAAATTAAAAAAGACATAATTCTTGAACTAACCAGTATATTTTTTTGGTTTTACTTTTTATATTTATGATTAATAGAAATTAAAATTTATCGAATCATGCTCCATCGCTTTCTTTATTTTGCATTTGGGTTAATTATTGTTATTATTACGAATCGAATCGTCCTGTTATCTAAAATTGAGTAACTCATGTGACTAGTAACCTAGTTTTGAATGTAAAAATCAGTGGTGCTTGTAATATTCAATCACCTGCAATTATTACTACCACAAATGACTTTTGTAAGCATTCTGAATATCAATTAACAGTAATTCAGCTAAGAGCGGTGGCCGCCTTGCCCGAAAGGTTTACGAGATATAACGGTACACCATCGTGGGCGTTTACGTCCGACAAATATACCGGGCCTATATAATAATGACGCCAGAAGATGGCCTGATGGCGGATTACCTTTTTCTTTACAATCCCCTTGATATAGGTATCAAATGAAAGGGTTTGACGAGTAGAATACGATATCAGGTAAAATGCCTTGTAATAATGATGCATTATCAGAAATGCATAGATTAAGACGTAACTAAAAATTTCAATCTATTATCTAATATATAGAAGAGTAAATTGGCTGACTGACTGACTGACTGACTGACTCACTCACTCATCAACGCCCAGTCAAAACTACTAATGCTAGAAAGTTGAAATTTTGCACACAGCTTTACTTTACGCCGTAGAAGGCCACTAAGAAAGGATTTTACAAAACTCGCCTTCTAAGGGGGTAAAAGCAACCCCTAAATAATAAGTAAATTATTTTCTATTTTAAAAACTACAATGACGAAGAAGTTTTAACGCAGTTGAGCGCGATGGAATCGATGGAGGAAATAAGAAAAGGCTTTAGCCATTTTCGACGTCAGTTAGAAAAATTAGTATAATATGGAGCAGTTTTTGAAAAATAAATAATATGATGGGGCCCTTAAGTTTAATAAAATAAGAAATATTTCTAGAATATTACAATTATTATTTTTAATATTCTATTAGTAATTTTCTTTACCCACTATGAGTCTGTAATTTTGGATTATAAAATATATACTTTGCTCTAAAGACAACATCTTTATTATTTTGACAAACCACAGTTAACAAAGGTGTATTCGAATAAAAAAAAGTGACAATGTTTTAAAAGTTAAAACAACTTTTTTATTTAACGTTTTGTATTAAAATTTAAAAAAGGCAACTTTAAGTAGGTACTTTAAATTTTACGTTTTTGCATACCCTGTATAAAAAAAACCGGCACCGTGGATCTTATTTTTAAAGCAAACAAAAACTTTTATAAAGAATTATCTTTTTTCGTGTCTTTCACATTTTGGTCCATTTGTCCTCTTGTTCTTGTCCTTCTTGTCCTCTTCCGTTGATATACTCTATATGTTGTGTCCAGCGTTGCCATTGTTACTAATTTTATATCTGCTGTGTGCAGTGTTGCCACTTTTACTAATTTTAATGAGATTAAAAGCCACAAGAAATATAGCTGCAAGTTTTATTTTAAGTATAGATGATTTAAATAGAAATAAAATAGTTAAAATGATTGTTGCCGGAACATTTTTTAGGGGGGGCTAAGTTTCCATCAGGGGGGCTAAGTCACCCTATCCCCCCTATCTACGCCAATGGAACTGATATAAAGCAAACATCTAGTTTAATGTTCTTCGCTCTTCTTGGTTTTTAGCATCGTTGGGTTTTAATTGATCTCCCTATGTCATTCGCGAAACTAAAATATCGATCTTCTAACACATTGATTACAATCGGTGCAGCTATTGTAAAGCTATCGGAGGATAAACATTAGTACAGACAAACAAACAAACATATTGTCACTATTTCTGACGTTCAGTCGGGTAAAACTTTAATTATTTTTCATATAATCAAAGATTGTTGTTTATCTTTCATAAATCGGAAATTTTTCCAATTTGGATTTTTTTGTCTTATTAGATTGATGAGATTATTGTTATCCAATTCTGAGCTTTAACCATTTTTTTAAGCCTGTGGATTATATGGATAAAACGATTCTATCATTCAAAAGTCCAAAAATATTATATGTTTCAATTCATTGAAAACAAATATAAGCAAATACGCAAATACATAATACCTTTAATTAATAAAAGATTTTGAAAGCAACAATTTGGTCCTTTATTTCAAACTTATCAGCACGTGGCCCTTCTTGCGTGAGATCTCCCCAATTTTAAGTCTGGACCGATAAATACGGATAAATTATTATGTGTAAGACTTCATTTGACTAAAATATCAGTAATCTTAGCACCACACAATGGTAAAAACGATAACTTTAAAAATGCTGAAAGAATTATCTCTAAGTTTGAGGAAATTATTCAAGTTTTTGTTTGATTGGGTTCGATTGCACGAATCTGCTACTATGACGTCACGCGGCACAATCACCTGCACCTGTGTGCACTTTTATAATTTTGTTACTTTGGTGATTGCGTCTCAAATAAAGCCGGGAGATGGCAAAATTAATTTTTTAGGCGGCATAACATAACCATCTTTAAAGATATTCCAAAGATTCGTTTACTGTTAATTTCGGAAGACTATAACTGGGAGTATATTAAAAAAATATGGAAACTTCCTAATTATAAAATTGGTATTTTAACATAGCCAAAAGGCTTTGTCACAGCTATCTTTGTATTCTACTGGTGCAAAACAGATAACTTAACAGAAAATTTCAGAGGGGTTTGCTCTTTTATTGTTTTATAATATATATTATACAGGGTATTTCAAAAAAACATGTGCCATCGCTTAAAGGGAAATTCTTTGAAAGAAATTAAAGCAAAAAGTTCTTATGAACATGGGTCCGCAGATGCTTTGTTTCCAAGATACAGGACGTTAAATTTGTGAATGGTCTTTACTTGTTAAAACCGACGGTTGGGAAAACTAAACCAGTAAAACGGTTAATGAAATTACATTTATCTCCTAAACGAAATGAAAATTGAAAAAATATGAAGAGATAAGTTTTGTTAAGAATTTAACATACTATTTGACCGATATACGAAAATGTGAAAAAAATCAGTGGCGTACATGTTTTTATTGGAAAAATATTGTACCGTCTTCTCATATGTACCCCCTGGAGGACCTGTCAGTCTTTTCATGGTCAGAATTATGCTTAATTTAAGTACTTTACACAACGTAAATTTCATCAAAATTGATGAAGCCATTTTGAAAATATTTTGGAAAAACTGAAAAAAATTAAGAAATTGAACACCCTGTATCTTTGAAACGAAGCATCTGCGGACCCATATTTATATAAACTTTTTGCCTTAGTTTCTTACAAGGAATCTCCTCTTAAGCGATGGCACATGTTTTTTGAAACACCCTGTATATATATATATATATATATATATATATATATATATATATATATATATATATATATATATATATATATATATATATATAGTTTTTAATTTTGTTTTCTTGGGGATTTAGTCCGTTGTGAGGCAAATAAAATGTGGTGTTTTTGGTTACATTTTATATTACTAACGTTTCGGTAATAGATATACCTTCATCAGAGTGCAGTAGCTGAAAACATTTTTTTATTTTAACAGTTTTTAGGTAATATTCTAGGAACTAGTTACTAAGTTTATATATAAGTATAAAGGTGTTACCTTTTATTAAAAATCCAAGGATTGGCACATTGTACTGCGAGGCACTTTATAAAAAATTGCACTTTCTGTTACTTTGAAGTTTTTAAACAGATAAGTCGGTATATACATATTTAGTCTAGCTTTATTAAATAGTAACTGAAAAACGCACATCTACTTTTGGCGAAGGGTCGTCTGACAATTTGGGAGTGTTTGCCAGATGTATCTATTTGGCTTAAGGGGTCCAAGTATTGTTTTGAGGTCTATGTGTTTTTATTTATTATTTTTTAATTAATTAGTTATTAGTATTATGTAGCTTGTGAGAAGGGTGAGTTTATTTTATAATATTATGGTAAATTTTGTGAAGGTTTTTTGTGTCGGATTTAGCGTTTATAGCGTTTTTGTTTCTTTGGATTTCGATCATTTCAAGTATTTCTCGTTTTTTAGAATGATTTTCTGTATTTAGGATTTTTGTGTTTTTATAGTTGAAAGTATGTTGATTTTCGTCGCTGTGATGTGATAAGGCAGTCTTGTTTTTTTTGTCGAATTTGTGTCCATTTATTCTGTTTTTTAAGTGTTGGCTGGTCTGTCCAATATAAACGGCGTGGCAGTTATTGCATGGAATTTCATACACAACGTGAGTTTTTTTATCTTTGGGGATTGTTGATTTTAGCTTGCTGAAATTTTTTCTTAAAAGATTGTGGCCTTTGTGGCTGACAGTTATGTCGTGGTTTTTAAAAACCACGACATAACTGTCAGCCACAAAGGCCACAATCTTTTAAGAAAAAATTTCAGCAAGCTAAAATCAACAATCCCCAAAGATAAAAAAACTCACGTTGTGTATGAAATTCCATGCAATAACTGCCACGCCGTTTATATTGGACAGACCAGCCAACACTTAAAAAACAGAATAAATGGACACAAATTCGACAAAAAAAACAAGACTGCCTTATCACATCACAGCGACGAAAATCAACATACTTTCAACTATAAAAACACAAAAATCCTAAATACAGAAAATCATTCTAAAAAACGAGAAATACTTGAAATGATCGAAATCCAAAGAAACAAAAACGCTATAAACGCTAAATCCGACACAAAAAACCTTCACAAAATTTACCATAATATTATAAAATAAACTCACCCTTCTCACAAGCTACATAATACTAATAACTAATTAATTAAAAAATAATAAATAAAAACACATAGACCTCAAAACAATACTTGGACCCCTTAAGCCAAATAGATACATCTGGCAAACACTCCCAAATTGTCAGACGACCCTTCGCCAAAAGTAGATGTGCGTTTTTCAGTTACTATTTAATAAAGCTAGACTAAATATGTATATACCGACTTATCTGTTTAAAAACTTCAAAGTAACAGAAAGTGCAATTTTTTATAAAGTGCCTCGCAGTACAATGTGCCAATCCTTGGATTTTTAATAAAAGGTAACACCTTTATACTTATATATAAACTTAGTAACTAGTTCCTAGAATATTACCTAAAAACTGTTAAAATAAAAAAATGTTTTCAGCTACTGCACTCTGATGAAGGTATATCTATTACCGAAACGTTAGTAATATAAAATGTAACCAAAAACACCACATTTTATTTGCCTCACAACGGACTAAATCCCCAAGAAAACAAAATTAAAAACAATATATATATCAACAGTCCAAGAACCTGCCAAAAATACATATATATATATATATATATATATATATATATATATATATATATATATATATATATATATATATATATATAAGCAATCAGTAAAAGTATTCTTAATAACTGTAATATATTACTTCTTTTAATTTGTGACTAGTCCCGGTATGAAAATCAATAGTTAAAACTGCATTCTCAGCAGGTATCTTGTATCTTCAAAGGACTGTTAAATCTCAAGATGTTTTTAAAAGCCTTTTTATTTTCCGGCCATATGATCTAGTGGTCTCTTAAGGGGTTCATTACTAGGCTTATCGCTGAATGAATACTACCTACTTCGAGCCTGCGGTAACATTTCTCTAACTTCCGATAACAAATGAGAGATGTAACTAGCCTAACTAGGTGTATGCCGAGCCTAAGGTAGATATTTTTCCATAAATTAAAATAATATGTGTCGTCGTGGTCAAAACAATCTTACATCTAATTCACAGTCCAAACGTTCTCTTTAATATACGATTTTTTGTCCAACGAGTGCACATACCTTCTTCAGAGAACAAGAAAAATCCTTTCCCTAAATTTTTGAAATCAACTAACTATTTACGCATTGGAAATTAAAGGCGAGTTTGTGTCTCTATATATAAATAAAATACAGAATGCAAAGATTTCCAACGTTTACGATTTAAGACTATGCAGTATGTGTAAAATCCTGTAGAATGAAATTGGCATATTTCCAGTTCTATAAATAAGCAAAATTAACCAACTGGCTATGCGATCGCGATTGTGCTGCATTGCATACCACGCACACATGCATTCCTCTTTTTACTTAAAGAATAACTTAAGAGGCAGTTGTTTATGGCAGAAAATGCGGAAATCGATCCTGTTTGAAGGAAAAATAAAAATAGCAAAATGTATTATTATATGCCATATAGGATGATCCTTACTTATCTTCAAGAAAATAGTACAGTCTACAGCAAGGAATGACGCACCAAGACATTGACTGCTACAATGACTTTACAGATAATTCAGAGACTTTCGGAGTTAACAGCAAAAGTTGACGATAGTAAATTTCATATAGCGAAATAGTCCCGTTTAATAAATTTTGATTCTGGTGGTATTGTATACCTAGAGTAAAGAAAAATACCATTTTTCGTGTTCTTTGTTTTTAATATTTTAAAGTTTTTTTGGAAAAAATATAAAACAAAATAAAACTCCTTATAAATTATGGCAAAAGTTTAACTTACGTTACAACGTCCACCTGCGGACAATGTTGACGCGACTTTTAAAACTGCAATTTATAGGTGAGCTCTTATATTTAGCGATTAACTCCGTCGTTGTGGATGTCCTTTTTTAACGTATTTCTTATGACAAGAACAAAACATATCATCAAAGAAAGAAAAAAATGCAGGATCTCATCTATTGTCCGACTATTTTTTTTTACCTTCTGACAACCCACGAAGAGCCTAAGTACTATGGATCCCGGGATTGATCCCGAATAATTGTAACATTAATAAAGGTAAATTATTTTTATTTATAAATAGCTTTCGCCCACGACTTCGTCCGCGGTATAACAATTTTACCCCACTACAAATCCCCATTTCACCCCCTTAGAGACTGATTTATTAAAAACTGTAAAACATTTGTTTAAACAATCAACAAACAAACAACACTTTGTGTCTCTTTGTGTTTGGAAAAGCTAAAAACTTTAGTATCAGGCATAAAGCCTTTGTATTTATTGTCCACATCACAACCATACACAACACTCATTTTCACTTTTAAACATTTAAAAGTGATATAAATCAAAAATAAATTTAAAACACAACGCGATCTTAACAAAGACGTGTCTCGTTTACAAAATATGGCGGACTTTTAAATTTAAAAAAAATAAAGTTTATGCAGAAGTCACATAAAAGTATAAGAAGTAAAAATAATTTGATTTTTTTACATAAGTACTTAAATGAATCTTTCAGGGTTGCCATATCACGCGTTAAGCATTATTTTTAGGAAAAATACTGCGATGATGCTTGAAGCGTTAACTTACACTCAGAGTGTTTTTTTTTAATATATTTTATAATTTATTCATTTCCGGATTTAAGTGCCCAATCCCGGGATTTGACGGGATTGAATTTTAAACGGGATCCCGGGATTTCGGTAGCCACTGGTTTCAACGCGCCACCGTAATGGCTTTCCGAGCCATCTGCAATCCACCAAGCAAACCTCTGAAAAGTTCCGGATGAACAGAATCCATTCCCCCACACAGTTGGCACTGACGCATTATTCCGCAAAGTTTATTGATAAAGTTCTGTCAGTAAAAACCAAAAATCACGTAAAATATCACTATATAAGTATATTCTGACCTGCCGGAAAAGTACAAACACAAAATTACGACTAGATTTATCAATGAACCAGACGACGTCATGTAAAGCGATGTTGCCACTATCACTCTAAATTTCGTCACCATGCAATGGAAATAAATTACTAAAAATTTATTATCACGAAGAATAATCGTGTAAGTATTGGTATATTTTAATAAACCTTAGTCATATGCTTTGGCCTGTGGTACTTACGATTGTAGATAAATATTAACCCACAGTAATTGCGACATTTTTGCAGAGTTTATCAATCTGCAAATATTCTACACAACTGAAAGCGTGGCAACAACCGTTTTCAAAAAGTAGGTGGGGGACCATAGCGTTTGCCGGATTATAAATAACTTGAGAATCCCTGGTTGCTCTAAATTGTAAATAATAGTATATATACTAGGGTGCTTCGTTTTAGACGACTATTTTTTTTTGGTTCATTGACGGAATAATGTTATAAACATATAAAAAAAAATTCTCACCAAAGATGAGCTCTTAATTTTAATTGTAAGTACTCGCGCAATGAATTTGAAAATAATTTCCCATTTAATTAATATGTAATTTTTTTTTTCAATTATCTATAGCTTTGCGACATTTCATGATATTTAATTGGAAATAGGTGGAAATTACAGAGGAATCTTTCCTCTTTAAAAGTGCCTGTAGTCAATTTATGTTTTGTAACCGACCTCGCCATTGAAGCCAATTTTTTCTCGAATTTCATGTTTTTTTTTATTTTTCTCGTAAACCACTACCTTTACAACAAAATTGTATGTAAGTTTTTTATAGGGAATTTAATTTCCCACAAAAAAAGTTATGTAAGCCATAACCGTAGAGCTGGTAGTTTTCGAGATAAATCCAATTAAACATCTCAAATTTGAAAAATCGCTGTTTTATCCAAGATTTTAGCACTTTTTAATGAAATCATTGCTGAAAAAATACATAATGTATAAGAATGAAATATAAAAATATATATTACACATTGGTAAGTAATCACCAAAAATATTTCGTGTAATATGAAGCCGTTTCTTATTACCGTATGCTAGATTTCAACACTAAATATTATGGCTGAAGAAATATATAATATTATATTATATATTTCTTCAGCCATAATATTTAGTGTTGAAATCTAGCATACGGTAATAAGAAACGGCTTCATATTACACGAAATATTTTTGATGATTACTTATCAATGTGTAATATATATTTTTATATTTAATTCTTATACATTATATATTTTTTCAGCAATGATTTCATTAAAAAGTACTAAAATCGTGGATAAAACAGCGATTTTTCAAATTTTGAGATGTTTAATTAAATTTATCTCGAAAACTACGAGCTCTACGGTTGTGGCTTACATAACTTTGTTTATAGGAAATTAAATTCCCTATAAAAAACTCACATACAATTTTGTTGTTAAGTTAGTGGTTTACGCGAAAAATAAAAAACCATGAAATTCGAGAAAAAATTGGCTTCAATGGCGAGGTCGGTTACAAAACATAAATTGGCTACAGGCACTTTTAAAGAGGAAAGATTCCTCTGTAATTTCCACCTATTGCCAATTAAATATCATGAAATGTCGCAAAGCTATAGATAATTGAAAAAAAAAATAAATAAAATTTACATGTCAATTAAATGGGAAATTTTCAAATTCATTGCGCGAGTACTTATAATTAAAATTAAGAGCTCATCTTTGGTGAGATTTTTTTTATATATGTTTATAACATTATTCCGTCAATGGACCAAAAAAAAAATAGTCGTCTAAAACGAAGCACCCTAATATATACTTGATTTGAAATCAATGGGTTAACCCAAGTCGCAGTTAATATCGGATATCCGGAGCCCGTCAAATTGTTGGAGTTGGTTCAACCGTGGACAAAAAAGTGTTCCTCTAATACACAGCGTAAGGGTCAGCTTACTAAAAAGTCCATTGAAAAACGTTTAGGCTGTGAATTATTCGTAGGATTTTCTCGACTGTATATGTAGGTACATATCATGAGTTCGTCATTATACTGATGCGATTGTGAGTTTAAAAATCCAAATTACTTTCTTACCGTTTTTTTCAATCTCGGGTTCGTAGTCTTGGAGAGGAGACGACTCTCGGACGCACGACATCAGGCTAAGGGGACCAGCCCCCGAGTGACCCCCCACGGTCGTTGACATCTGAAAAAAATGTATATAGCATGAGGTAATAAACTTATATTGAGTATAGATCTATTTTCTTTAAGCAGGTATATATTTATATTCTTGAAATTTAGAAAACCTGGGAGAAAGTCAATAAGAAAATTAAATTAATTGGCGTCTACGGCATTTCTTGTTTAGGAGTAAGAATAAGAACACCTACACCACACACCACACAACTTTTTCTAGGTGCTTTTTCTTCTTGAACAATGTCGACCCAAAAATGGTATCGAGTTTTGTAGCCTTCGGCATACTGACTCTAGTTATACAGTTTTACACACCACTATGACAGATTTTAGCACTCGACACGGGTTTCGCTAATCACCTTAAATCATCAGGAGATGGAGCTAATATAGTTTCCTTAAATAGCAAGAATGAAGCATCATCTGTGAATGATGCTAATATGTGACTAGTGAAACGCGCGACAACTGCAACAATCTAATTGTGGTGTGTGGTAAAATGTGATAAAAATAAGCAACATTGCTAAAGTCTAAAGTTAAAGTGTGGAGAGCGAGGTGGAGAGAGAAAAGCGGTTAGGTTGCGCCGTTTTTATAAAATGCTTAAAAAACAGTGTCAACAAAAAAAGTTACACCTATATACTATTATTTCATAAATCTGAAACACTTTGGGTAGAATAATTAGGGAACTCTCGTTCTCTTCCCGCTATATTATTATGCCATCGCTATCAATACGTTAAGCCAATTTCAGACGAAAGTGATAAGTTTTAGTTATTCTTATATTCTAAAAACTACCCTTGCATGTTTTAATATTTCAAATTTATAGTTTTAAGCAGATTTTGTCTTTTCATGTAGGCATTATGCCCTAACAACACGACGGAAACCTGGTAAACATCGATCCGAATAATCAATAGTTGTAGAAGAATATTTCAAAAAAGATTTTCAGCTTCATAGCGTACTATTTTATTATGAGATAGAGATATATCCATTTATACGTATTTCCCACAAGCAAAATGCTTTTATAACCGAAGACGTACCCTAAGGAGTCCCTGATTCTCTTGTTAACCGCCGCGGCGCGCCGCACAGTGGAACCAAGAACAGAGAAATGGACAAAAATCTTAAACTTCCGATTGGACTCATTTGTTGAGTTTATTTTATATGGTGTCAATGAGATATGGAAAGGTGTACATAGTAGACATAAATTAATATTTAAAATCTCTACAAAGTGTCACAAAAACAATTTTTTGTAAGTGTAGGAAAAATACATAAAAATAATATCATTAGTAAGTAATATAAAATAGAAACAAAAATAGAAATTTCAGTCCGAAATATTGTAAAATAACATAAACGGCCCATTTTCTAAACATAACAATTTGCATAAAGGTTGGTTATATGGACAAAAACGAGCCGTGATACTTTGTAAAATTAACATAAAAGGAAAATGTTTTTTTTCAAATATGCTATATACAATTAAGATGGCAGAAATGTTATATCCCACACACAAACATACACGTAGCAACATATCATCCCACATCCCATTATATTGGATACATAAATGTATTTAATTAACCAGTAGATATGGGCAAAAAATGACCATTGGGCTGACAGAAACTGGCCAATGAAAGAATTAATCACTGCTACTATCAGACTCTTTTTCGCTGTAACGTGAATTTTTGGACTGTAATAGTTCCGTAGCCTTAGAAGCCTTAGAAGGGTCTGAAATATTTCGTAATCTCATCATTTCTTGTGAAACTGTTCTTTCTTTTTGCTCTTTACTCAGTCATCACAAAAGGCGGCATTTTTTATTGCGGTACTCTGTTCTACATTTTCGCAATACATGTACATTTTTTTGTGGGGTGGAAGACCCCTCGGCTATGGCTTGTCGGGCCCTCTCCATTTCACCGAGCAAACCTGTGGAAAGACAGTTCCGGATGAAAAGAGCCGATTTTTCCATTGAAAAGATTCCATTTCGTTGAATAACACTTGAGTTATTTATACAAAAAAATTGTACTTTAAAGTTGTAATATTGCTTTTTAGATTGGTAAGATGAAAAAAACATTTTTTTATATTGCTTCACAAAAATGGGTGTAATGATTTCCTTAGACAATTTCTGTTGTAAAAATAGGTAATAATAAGTGTGGATGAATAATATTTTTGTTGTGAAAGCATTTCCTCTTTTTTCACTGTACATCCATTGACAAATTAAACTTTCAGGTCTAAATGGAAATGCAATGCACGTCTGAAAGTTTAAATTGTCAATGGTTGTACCTACAGCGCTTTCATTTCAAAACTAGACACCCTCAGTAACATTTGATTGGAAGTAATTTCAGTTTAAAAAAAAGACACGTCAATTTCGATATCGAAGGGTAAGTTTAAAACCAATACATATGGACTTTTACGTTTTACCTCTTCACCCACTCTTATTTTAAAATTCTCGCACCCTTATATAATTTATTGCAAGTGCTATTGCTATTATATGGATTGACTGGCAATATTCAATTTTTTAAACGTAGTTAGAACAGAATTTTACAGCCTTTAAAATGATGTAACACAAGGGGTGCCATTTCAAATTTCAACGAAGGGGTAGTTGGGGTGCGAATGTAAAAAGAAAAGTTCAATATGTATTGGTTTTAAACTTCCTTCTTTTATGTATCAGTATTTTTGAAATAAAAGCACTGTACGAGGGAGTATTAATAAATACGTGACAATATTTGAAAACAAAATTTTATTCATTCAACATAAGTAATCTCCGTTAAGACTTACACATTTAGAAGTAATTCTAAGCCCTTTAAAAAAAATTGTTTATCTTGGTCTGCAAATCACTCCTCAACGGTACATATGGCTTCGTCATTTGTCGAAAATCATTTACCTTTAAAAAAATTTTTCAGTTTTGGAAACAAATAATAGTCTGACGATGCTAAATCCGGAGAATAGGGCGGGTTTGCTTGGGTTTAACAATGGTAATAAGTCTGTGTCTGCAAAATGTTCGGCAACAGTATCTACAGCATCTCTCTTTTCTTCAGCCAGTAATATTCTTCTTTGTTTATTGTATATACATACAATATATATGCGAAAAAGTGAAAGGGGGTTAAAACTTGGTCATATCTTTTTTTAGATAGTTGATATTGATGCAAACTTCGTTCAAGCCTTTTCTTGCCTTCTCTTTGCAGCCATTAATTTTTTCCACGTTTGAACTGCTTGAGATAAACATGCACCTTTCTATTGTATTGCGTCAAGTGCTATAGAAATTGGTTTTAGTAACTGTAAAAAATCTTCAGGCATCCTTTGAACATAGATATCGGATACCTTTTTGAAAATCACGGGATATATTTCTTTTGTTATGCTCTCCACATATTAATAACAAGTTTGGCCACTCCTTGACATAAATCTCAAGACAACCCATCGAACGTCTTGAGGTAACACCAGTTTCTTACCTCCTTTTTCTTTGTACCAAGAATTTGGCAAATGGGTCTTTCTAAAGTATTTTACAATTTGTACTATGTTCTTTTATCTTAGATACTTCTAAATCTTTGGAAAGCAAACTAAGTAAGTGCGCCGAACAACCATATATGTAATTATAGGATAATTTAACGACTCGGTATTTTTTTTCATACTGACCATGTTGGCCGCGTTATCTGTCACAACACTAGTAACTTTACAGTCATATTCATTTTTGCACTTATTTATTGAGTCAATAGCCAATTTTGCAAGATAATCAGCGGTAAGGAAATGACCGGATGTACTCTATGCTTTCTAAACGAATACTGTTTCCATCTTCTGCTATTAAAACGACACAGATTATGGGCTCATTATGAACATTAGACCATCCATCCAAGGACATGCAAATAGACTGTTCAGATAACTTAAAATATTTAAATTTTTCTTCTTCAAATAATTCATTTAGGAGCTTTGATGATAACTGAAATCTAGACGGCGGAACGTAACCTGGTCTTAACATTTCTATGGCCTTTCGAACTTCCTTATTTTCTATCGATGTAAAATTGCAGTTTGTTGCGTAAACGGCTTTAGCTAGGTGCATGTCCCATTGTCTCTTCTTATCTTGCCAAGTTTTCACAACGAAAGAACCCAAATGGCTGCTACTCCCACTATTTTCACTTCCACCTCTATTTCCCTCGTCCCTTCTCGCTTCTTTGCAGGTTTGATAACTTCATTTTGGCTGGTTCCAGGCTGGAATTCACAATCACGTTCAATACCACTAATATCACTAGTTTTACTTTTGCACGTTTCCCAGTGACTTTTCAGTCTATCCACTAAACATTGCATCTCTATACCAGACTTTTTACACACCTCTCTGTATCCTAGTTTGCCAACCACTTTCTTCTTTATAAAATGTTGCCAAATACTAAATTCCTTTCTACACCGACTTGTCATGATTCACAATTTCGTGCTACACTACTCTCATAAGCAAAAATATTACTGACAACTGGGATAGGCGCGTGTCATTTATATAGCCGAGCGTTTTCCGCAAGTCTGCAGGTTTCGACGAAGTCGCCAACTGTATTTTTCCGACTCGACTTATCGTATTTTGATTCGTTTCTGTATTATTTACGCTTAAAAATGTTTTTCCATTGTAAGTTTGACTAAACAAGATATGAATAGTTAGAAAATATGTGCACTAATAAAAATTAGTCCAAAATACAATTTTTAGAAAAAAACAATGATTTAAAAAAAATCGCTGATTTTTGGTTTAAAAAAATCATGATTTTTATCAACCCTGCCCCCTAGTACTCGTATATAATAAAATTTTGATTTCCCGTACGAATTATAAAATCCCTTTAATTCTCTCGTAACAAGTCTGTGGTTTCTACACAGAAAAAACTGCTATGCTATTTTCAATAATAGTACTGTTTTTGACCACTGTCACATTAGTTATATTAAAGTTAATATTGTCTCAAGAAAACATCATTGAAATAATCAAAAAAAAAAAGATTGCTTTAAATATAGACTTATTTATTGGACTTCAAAAGTATACCTACTTCTTTGAAAACTATAGGTATTACCATTATTTCAATGGCTAAAATAATATTGAAATCCAATAAATTTCAAATATTCCTTGGAGTGTAGAATTGTTAGAGCCAAAATATTAAACTATTTGATTGGAATGCTTAAATATAATTGGGCGAAAAATAGCTATTTGTAGGCGGTGTGATTCAAATTATAATATATTTTATTAAACGAACAAGAACTACGGTTTAAATAAAAAATGTAAAGATTAAGTCAATAATCCTTATATCATTTCAATTAAAATAAACCCTCCTTTAAAACATATAAGGTATTGGAGAAATAATTAATAAAAATATTAATTCAGTTAACCAACCTATTGTTGGCTGAAATATTATTTCTATTGCTCGCGGACACCTTTGGAGAGGTTAGAATTTTTCTTTGTTCGTTGAATAGTCGTCGCCAAAAATAATAGATCTTTTGCAAGACTGGAGACTGGAGCAACTTATTTCAGTGTTTTATGGTAAGTAAAACAAATTTAAAAAGCTTTGCAGTAATAAGTGTGTTTTTTTATTTGTAAATCTCTCTTGGTTAGTCTATTTTATATGACTGTTTACTCAGCCGATACGTATTGTTAAAAAACTATTAACATTAAATATGATCGCAAGTTTATTGTTGAATTTCTATTTTTTAGACATGGTTTCCACCAAATCTAGCTGTAAATTTACGAGATTCGAATGCAGTGTCAAATTTGTTCCATCTAGCATTCTGTACCCATACAAGCCAAAGGAGACAGTTTTACAAAGAAGCAGATCCTATATTTGGCGTGAAATGCATATAAAAAGTTTACGGTGGTCGCGTCAGTGTGGTGTAATAAAATGTGTTTTTTTATATTTAAATGTTTACAGAATGTCTAAACAATGTCAGTCAGATTCTCCAACGCTAGTCCGGTCTAATTTGACAACAAAAAATTTTAAACTGACAAGTGTAAAAATAAGACAACTAAGTCTTATACTGTGAATTTATTTCTGAGCTTTTTCGCAAATTTATAAAGGAAAGGGCAATGTTAGTACGTACTTTCGGTAATAATAGAAATAAATTTGTTACAGCAGCTCGTTCCAAGATGAAAATCATTTGGAAACCCAGCAAATCGCTGAAATATTAGAATAATTTATAAGTTTTTAATGACGACTTATTAAGAATGACAGCACAAAAACCCGCCAAAACATATCTGATCAACTATAAGATCTTAATTTAAACCAGTACTAAATCTTAAACTTTCTTAGTGAATCTGAACGTGTAAGTATAATTGATGTATTAGAAATTCTTCATTATTTTAAATAAGAGTAATCGTTCTTCAAAACACGAATATGACTGAATTGAAACTAAAATGTTTTCTATCTATTGGAAGTTACATAAATTAATTACTGTTGTAATTGAAACAATAGGTATTTTGCATCAAATGAGGTGCATATTTTTACAAATAAACTTCTAGTGAAACCAATGATAGTTGGCATTGAATTTAGAACAGGTTATTACTGGCATCAAATAATTGTTATATTTGAACGATCCATTAAAAACCAATGAAATTTATATTTCAAGCAATCGTATAACCTGTTGGTTAATAATGATAAACTAATCATTGAAATAAACCGAATTTGTATTGTGCAATACGGAATAGAGTGTGTCATCGAGTGAATGAGTATCCAATTCAATATACGATAGTGTTTTTTCTGTGTAGAGGCACCAAACGATATATAAAAAATAATTAATAAATGTCATAGGACTCTAAACTGCGATTTTTCCCCAAGGTCATACGTTGCAAAGGTTTTTATTCTCCCGCTTCTCCCCAAATCGGTTTTCGCCAGCACATCGTAGTTCCAAGTGTACGAAAATGCGCCGCAACAAACGGGGCGGAAAAATTGTCGAGGTCGGGGAATTTCCATCCCATTGTGGGGTCAAGTTCAATCCCGATCGATTTTCCAACGGCGCTTACGCAGCATCCCAATGGACTATCTGGCGACGACACCGTAATATTTATGATATGTCGTCGAGAAAGTCAGAGGTTTTTCCAACATATATTTCACTAATATTCCATTTTATGTGTTTGTTTTTGATTCGTTTATCGTCTCTTAGGAGAAAAGTTGATGCACAAAACAATTTATACGAATAGAATAAGAAAGCATCAAAAACGAATATGTTAGTCAAGATTACGAAAGATTAAGAAAACTGGCCTGATAAATAGGGTCTTAAACATTGACCTTTAGCAAGAGGAGACGACTATTCATTCATAAGTAGCCTTCTGTTTTGTTTCATACAAACCCGAGACTACGCCACTGGTATATCGATTTCCAGCAACTAAGCCAGGAATATTATAAAACGAGACAGAGCACGCGTGATATCTTCATGCCTATGACGCTCGTGACCTTTTCTTGCTCGATTCTTACTTTGCCTAAAGCTTTCAGTTGAAATTTAGATTTTTCATACAATACAACGTGAAAATAATAAAATCAAAACTGTTAACTTTGCCACAACTCTAGAACAAGGAATAATATTTTATACTGAAACTGAACAGAAGGCTTTGCGTGAAAATTAATTTTTTTTACAGGATCCGAAATT
Organism: Philopedon plagiatum; assembly: GCA_963971165.1. NCBI lineage: Eukaryota > Metazoa > Arthropoda > Insecta > Coleoptera > Curculionidae > Philopedon > Philopedon plagiatum. The sequence continues at coordinate 20,727,337 of OZ020192.1, read as the reverse complement.
TATTGTATTTGATTGCTGTCATAATATGCTACAATTTGACTTTTTATTATAACTGACTTAATGTAATTTACGTGCTACTGCTGACACAAGAAGAAATAGTGTGAATTCAAATTTTATTATTTATTTCGCGATAGGAAGTCCATGCGAAGAATTTTGCAGATTTTCAGTATTGCTGTACTGAAGTTATAAGTATTTACGAGTATATAAACTGAGGCCTTGGTAGGAATTTATTTCTACCTTGACAGTAATTTTGAATTATAATTTTCTTTTATTTTTATTAACTTTCCTTTGTTTTTCTTTTCAATTTACTGTTTATTTTTACAAACGGCGCCGCTTCATAGTTTCAAGTCACCGAACATCTCTGAAGAAGTCACCTGAAACTGTCGATAAAACGTCCGCAATGGTAAAACCCAATCCCTGTGCATTACCAAGTTATTTTGTAAAAAGACGAAAAAAAATATCTCAAGCATACATACCTATACCATATAATCGATTTGCGTTATATAAATTTTGGGATTAAAAATTTCTTACCTAATATTTAGTGACGTTTCTCGTACATAAGTATAAAAAATCCACGTTTGCTTGATTAAACAAAAAAAAATTCTAAGCTCTACAGAATATGAAACGAATTTATAAAATTCAAAACTTTTCCGTAATAATCCCTTTTGAGCAATGGCGGATCGTCAGTGGAAAATTTTTAGTTGAAACGTTTTGTTTACTTTATATCAATTAGGTAATTTAGTTTATTTAGGCTTTATTAAAGTGGCTTATTCAGAGGCTTATGTACCCAATTTATTAGCTTCATTCAAAGTCCCACAGACATGAGACTTGAAAACATATTGATTACCAAAAAAGGGACAATTTTGATTCCAATTCTCGAAAAAAAAGATACTTACTTATCTTCCCATTTGACATTTCCAACTTTTCAACCGCGGGGGGCGGGGGGGGGGGGCGGGGAGTAAATGTCAAACATATTTTAAAATGTCTCCCTGCTCGCTTAAAATCACGCATAAAATATTGCACAAATTGTATTAAATTCCATACCGTTTTGGAGACATCGCATTGTAACTAACTTTAAAATCCTTACGCTGGCGCTGTATTTATAAAATTGTGATATAACGGCACAATACACAATACGAGCACATTTAAGTACTCAGGTGCCATAATTTTGTCCTTAAAAATTTTTTAATCAGAATGTATGTACATAGTATTATTTTCTAATATATGGTTTTGAATTTGCATTTCAAGTAAAACCCGCCACAAGATTTTCTTAAATTACAATCAACATCACTCACGAACCGCTACTGTCTTGACAAATTTCCCGAACCTGATAGAAACCTTTCAGAATTTAAAAGATGTCTAAAGTCGGTATAAAAGCGTCTGACAGGTACGAAATTATTTTGTGAGAATTCCGAAGGGAATATATATTTTTACATGCTAAAAGTGTAGGACTGAAATGCTTCTGAGATTTCGGAGTAAGCGGTTTTACCGTTCCCCCTAAATACAATAGTCTAAATTTGGAAATGGTTCCGAGTTTATTTTCGAAAGCATAAGGAAAAGAGATCTGGAATCTCGGATGAGACTGACGTCTATCAAACTGATTTTAGGCAACATTGTTTAGTTAATATACCTACCCTCCTACCCACCTTCCACTCCAGCCCGCATACTAAGCTAATCTCTTACTCCAGTAAACAATTAAATTGCTAGAAAATATGTATATAAGTATATTATGTGCTTTATATTTTTTGCGAAGACTCACGTCCCCTACAACAGGGCATCAAATTAAGTGTTTTTTTTATTTTCTGGCTTTCCTTAAAGTGTACAATAACGATGTACAAAATTTAAAATAGATATCCACAAATGAGGGGGAAACCGCTGGACGAATAGGAATTATGCATATAACCCAAATAAATCTGAAATAAATTTTTTTTTATATTCTATACGTAAATTAAATGTTTATGGCGGTTGCTGTTATCCATTTATTTTGGTCTTTATTAACAAAAAAAAGGATTGTCTACTGCAAATTTTCGCGCGAATTTCGAAACGTGTCAAAAGTGTTTTTATTTACATGCTAATGAGTACTTAGAGAATTCCAGTATTGTAGGGGCATCGAAAAATCTATAAAAATGGCATTTAATACGTAACTTATCCAATGAAATATCCCTGCACTTAAAGTAGAAGGTTCCTAAAATCTTATTCATGTATATTTCAAGCCGAAATCGGCCCAGGAACCTTTCAATTTTGCAACAAAAACTGGCATTTTTGCGAAATTTTGACACATCATATCTTAATAATTTCGAGTAAATAAATTCCAATTCTTTGTTTTCATGGCAATCTTCGGAAATTCAAAAATTTTCAAATTTTGCATGTCCCCGGTGCAAATAAACGTATTTATTTATAACTTTAAATAAAAAATAGAAAAAATAAGCCATTTAAATTAGTGGGAGGTATTCTTAGATAATTAACGGATAAAATAAACCCAAAAAGAATCACTAAATAAGGATAGTGTGGAATAATGTTGGTTTAAAATAGGATTTGTCGGAAAAAATCAAGAAAATTCTGTTTTTACCCTTTAAATACGCTCCTGGATGACCAATTCGGTATTAATATTAAAGCGTGATTATCCCCTTATAAGATGGTGGTGAAAAATTGGGAAGAAATTAGATAGGAAAAAATACAGAGTAATTCAAATGTACCAATGTCCAGGGCAAAAAAAGTCAAAAAAATCGAAATTTAATCGGCGATTCCTATAAAAAATGAAGAAACTGAAAAATATGGATATCATGTATTTCGACTACCTCTTTCCGATGACGAATATGGGATTTTAATTTGCGGCTGTCCCGTCCTGGACGATGGTGCCCGGGATGGCGGTAAAAAACAACGAGCATCTCGGGCCGGGCCGGTGCTAATGGTTTCCCGGGCCGGTTTACCCTTCCCCATAAGCCCCTGGCTGAGGGCGCTTGATTTTGTTAACCCAGGACGCTTTAATGTCTTAGGACGACCCTGCTTATCTGCAATCATAAATTTCACAGATGAAGCATATGACTACGGATTAATAAAATATACCAATACCATTATTTTTCGCGATAACAAATTTTTAGTAATTTATGTCCATTGCTTGGTGACGAAATTTAGAGTGAGAGTGGCAACGTCGCTTCACGTGGCATCGTCTAATTCACTGATAAATCTGATGAATCTGAAAGGAGTAATTTTGTGTGTGTACGTTCCAGGTAGGTCAGAATATACGTGTGTAGTGATATTTTACGTGATTGTTGGTCTTTCCTGACAGAACTTTATCCATAAACTTTACGGAATAATGCGTCAGTGCCAACTGTGTTTCATCTGAAACTGTCTTTCAGAGGTTTGCTTGGTGGAATACAGACGGCCCGGAAAGCCATTACGGTAGCGCGCCGAGACGGAATTATAGCGGCTGGTCTTTATCCTACACACGCACAATGTATGAAGCAAACAAAACGGCTGCATCTCTTCTTGTTGAAGGGCAATGAGTTGTAAACTATCGTTTATCCAGGCAGATTTTTAATAGAAATAAAAATAGGTATGAAACTGATCTAATTTTCTATTTTTCTCCATGCATAGGATATTTCTCACACCAACATTTACGGTTTCGTTTTCCTTATTTAATACGAAACGCGAATAATTAATAAATTTAAATATATTAGAAAAAAATTACGCAAAAACAATTTAGTAACCACACAAAAAACAAACAGATACGGCTGGCTTATTAACCAACTAGAATAGAAAAGATTTTTACGAGAATTTTTATAAACAGAGCAAAGAGTTCATTGGAGCAAACGAAGATGTTTGGGTTAAAGTCGTGAATAAATTCGGTTAATTATAAAACCAGTTTAAGTTACCACACATATACACATACAATTATGATTCACCTGGCGTTTTAGAAGATTCGCTTGTTAAATTGGGCAAGAATAAAAGATTATAAGTAATTAGGTTCAAGTCACTGAATAAGATTAATAATATACTTCTCTTGTAAGTATTAACTAGCTTGTCTATCTCCATACTCCATACCGCAATAAAAATGACCATTTAATTTTCAAAACTTAGGACACGTTAAATTGGCAACAATTTAAACGTGAATTATTTTAAATGAAATGTGTAAGCAAACCTTGTAGGCCAAGCAATAGAGAAATTTGTCGTGACATTAATACTATTAGAAAACCGCCTGTGCCATCATCTGAAAGACGATCCGTAGATGATTCCTGTTATATTTCCAACTCTGAAATTTTTTCCATTAATTTGTTATAAACATTTTTAAGCAAAAAAACGCGATTTTTTAGTTTTTTGCTTATAAAATGGAAAGTAATGAAGCAATCGTAATAGTCTAAGTGGACGATTTGTAGAGAATAAAAATACGAACAAAATTAGAGGCCGAACGTCCCGATAGGATAAGTAGCAACGGAGAAAATCCAGAAAAACCGGAAAATTAAGAGTTTTGTTTTTTAATTCATAAATGGGCCATTTTTAAAAGCAGAGGGTTCAAACCTGGGTTCAAACTTTGGGAAAAGTAGTAATTTATAGCTACTTTATGTGTGCAAAACCCCGACGCTGTCCGACGATTAGTTTTGCCACAATCGTCATTTTAATTTTTCAACACACTATTTTGCAACAGGTCTGGATGCTCTATGGATCGTCCGATTTTAATTATTGAAACGGATTTGAAAAGTACAAGTTTAATTGAACAATATGTATATTTTAGTTTTTCCATAAAATGCTACGAAACCGGTTGAACATGCACGTAAAGATGCGTGAAAATGGCCGAGCGAGAGAAGCGGAGCGAAGGGGAGCCAATATTCGCGGGGTCGGCCATTTTCACGCATCTTTACGTGCATTTTTAACCGGTTTCGTAGCATTTTATGGAAAAACTAAAATATATATATTGTTCAATTAAACTTGTACTTTTCAAATCCGTTTCAATAATTAAAACCGGACGATCCATAGAGCATCCAGACCTGTTGCAAAATAGTGTGTTGAAAAATTAAAATGACGATTGTGGCAAAACTAATCGTCGGACAGCGTCGGGGTTTTGCACACATAAAGTAGCTATAAATTACTACTTTTTCCCAAAGTTTGAACCCTCTGCTCTTAAAAATGGTCCATTTATGAATTAAAAAACAAAACTCTTAATTTTCCGGTTTTTCCGGATTTTCTCCGTTGCTACCTATCCTATCGGGACGTTCGGCCTCTCATTTTGTTCGTATTTTTATTCTCTACAAATCGTCCATTTAGACCATTAAGATTGCTCCATTACTTTTCATTTTATAAGCAAAAAAACTAAAAAAATCGCGTTTTTTTTTGCTTAAAAATGTTTATAACAAATTAATGGAAAAAATTTCAGAGTTGGAAATATAACAGGAATCATCTACGGATCGTCTTTCAGATGATGGCACAGGCGGTTTTTCTAATAGTAATAATGTCAAAATATCGCTAATATTTTGCTCTGTTGCTTGGCCTATTGTGATTAAGAGCAATAGCCATAATATTCAATCATCCAAAAAACTTCTTTAAAATTTAAAAAAAACAAAAATGGCAATAAACAAAATTATCAGGCATAATTTTTTGTGTTTTTGGGTTTTTACAATAGTAAGTTAGCAAATAAATTTTGTTCATTTATTAAATGCCTTACATACACTTAACAAATGGGCATAAAAGGCAATCTGCTGTGATTCCGTATTTAATTTTTTATTTAAATACCACCAACTCTATTTTCTTCTTCACATTAATGACCCGCTCTCTTCAACTACCAATCCCATCCACAGATACGCTTCACTCCAAAATTCATTTTTCCAGACAGGTCTCGAATCAAGAGCTGGATAATAGATCTATGCACCCATCCCTTTCCCAAGATCTTCAATTAATCTTAGACTGCCAAGAACCTTGTTTAGTTCAACGCCTCCAAAACCCAATCTTGATCATTGTCACGCAAAAAATCCGGCAACACTTACCCCATTCACATGAATGGCCAACCCCTACAGAACAACGAAACGTTTGATCCGAGGTTTGATCCAGTTGGCATAGCTTTCGAACATGATCTTAGCTGGCACAAATACATTACTTTAATAGCCATATCAGCAGCTAAAACGCTTGGTTTTCTCTTTCGAGCCAGAAAATACTTTTTCCCGAGCTTTTTCCCGTCCAACTTACACTTACACACTATGTTCCCAAATAAGACCTAACCTAGAGTAATATTCCCACATCTGGGGAGCGGAATCACCTTCGACACTTAGCATCCTTGATTCTATCCAAAAGAGAGCCATTCGACTCATTAATGACACAGTCCTTACAATAAAACTCCCTTCTCTCCCTCATCGCCGCGCTGTTGTGGATTTATCCCTTTTCTACCGACACTTGCACGGATTTTGTTCGGAGGAACTAGCCGCTATAATTCCCCCCTTGACTGTTTCTAACAGAAGAACAAGAGGGGCGCTGCGTATGCATCCCTTTACTGTTCAGCTGGAGGTTCAGCTACAAAAGACTAGAACAGACCACTTCTCTCACGCATCATACCTAGGGTCTTCAGATTGTAGAACACATTGCCTGCGCAGATGTTTTCCCTTCCCCTCCCAACTTCCAATCCTTTAAGTCCCATGTCAATAGATTATATATTCCCTTCTCTTCAGACGCCCACGGGGCGTTAGTACTCAGATAAAAAACATTATGATACTAAAAGGTGAATTCACTCTGCTTAGCGCCTGTTTGTTGAGTTACTTTTTATATTATTAGGTATAATATATTATTTCTAATTTCATGATGTGTGGTTGAAGACAAGTACCTACATACAAATTGTATAGAAAGGTAGGTATTTCAGCTACATATACAGACAAATGGAAGAGTGGTTTAAATTTTAAATGAAACACATTTTTTTCGATAGAGAATATGCGGAATAATAATACTTATTTACTCACCCAGAAAATTCGCAAAAAATCAGAAATAAGTTCACAGTACAAAACTTAGTTGTCGTTCTCTTACCCTTGTCAATCTCGACCCTTATTACCTGTCAAATTGGGCCGGTTTTAGCAATAATGAATCTGTCAGTTAGTGAACCCCAGTTCAATTTCCTATAAGAATATGTATATCTCATTGCTATAAGTCATCTTGTCTGAGAAAAAAGAAATTAATTGTAAAAAGTGGCAAAATCCCATGTAATTTAAATGGGACATGTATCGTCTTTAGGGCAAGGTTTATTCTGAATATTAAGGGCTTATTTTGGTCTGACATTTTTTTCGACGATAAACTAAAAATTTACGGGGCGTCGCAAGAAAAAAAATCAACTTGGTAAATAACGTACACCCTATTATAATATGTATGTACCTAACGAGGTAAGTACCTAACTAGTGCATCATATACAGTATGTCCGCGGATGGGGTTTAGAAGAGGACAAATCTCAGGACCCATGGACCAGATTTTGCAAGGTATGTAAAAATGTCCCTACTAATAAAAGTTTTTGCTTGTAAAATAACTAACATTCACGTTATAAAAAATTTAATTGTATACCGGGTGTCAACGAGATCACTTTCCGGCTGCCATTTCTGTAGTATTTAATCGAACAAGATGAAACTTGGCAGGAGTCATAGGCTAATAAAAAGTCACTTTTCTAGGTACTTGTCAAATTTCGACGAATTCCGGTTTAGCCGGAAGTGACACCAACTTTAGATTTTCAAATGAGAAACCCTGTATATTTCTTGATTTTTGAAATCTAGAGATCATTTTACGTACAACTGTATTATTTTTATTACTTTTTGTGTCAATTTACCATTTTTAAAACAAATTTTTTGTTTTAATCTAGAGTGCCATGACCCACCTTAAATCGTTCTAATAGACGTGTACATCTGCACAAAAATACCTACACAATTTTATCACCTTTCATATGTCTTACCAGAGCGTTCAAAGTTGACTAAATCACTTTTTTGATAAGAACTTAAAAAAATTAAATACAACTATAACACTTTCATAGTATAATTAGATGTAGTTTTTTATTACGAATCCAACGGTGTATCAAAACATCAAAATTCTCTTGCATTTTCTAAAGAAAACTGCATTTTATACCCATAACCATTTGTTATGGTTTGATCAAACATGTAACTGCACGACGATCAAATATTATATCCAGTTAGCCATGACAATCAATTAAATTATTATAGCTGTTTAAAAAATAACGGAATGAAGCCTCAAAATATTGTTAAATTTGCCATGGAAAACAATTGAATTCAGGATAAATGATAGAATTTTACAAATTTGTAAACAATTATTTTTTCTGGTATTTAATATTATGTTTCTGGATTGTGGCGAATTGTTTACAGCCACCCATTATTATTATTCAGTTTTATCATGACTAACTGGATATAATATTTGATCGTCGTGCAGTTGCATGTTTGATCAAACCATATAAAATGGCTATTGCAATGAAATGTAGTTTTCTTTAGAAAATCCAAGAGAATTTTGATGTTGTGATGCACCATTGGATTCGTAATAAAAATCTACATCTAATTATACTATGAAAGTGTTATAGTTGTATTTAATTTTTTAAAGTTATTATCAAAAAAGTGATTTAATCAACTTTGAACGCTCTGGTAAGACAAATGAAAGGTGATAAAATTGTGTAGGTATTTTTGTGCAGATGTACACGTCTATTAGAACGATTTAAGGTGGGTCATGGCACTCTAGATTAAAACAAAAAATTTGTTTTAAAAATGGTAAATTGACACAAAAAGCAATAAAAATAATACAGTTGTACGTAAAATGATCTCTAGATTCCAAAAATCAAGAAATATACAGGGTGTCTCATTTGAAAATCTCAAGTTGGTGTCACTGTCGATATTTGACAAGTACCTAGAAAAGTGACTTTCTATTAGCCTATGACTCCTGCCAAGTTTCATCTTGTTCGATTAAATACTAAATAAATGGCAGCCGGAAAGTGATCTCGTTGACACCCGGTATACTTACTTAAGTACAGAGAGGATCAAAAATACGAAAACGATATTTTGGGTAAGGGTAAACATACCTTGTTTAGTATTTTCTTCCAAAAGAACAAATATGAAATATGTTTTAAATTAAACCCTAAGCTGAAGTACAAGATTTCATTAAAAAATTGAAATATTAAAATAAAGAGTGTTATCACTTATCACATTCTTTTTTTTAAGTCCCAACTATTTTCTCTCACAACTTTAACCAGAGTACTAGTTTCTACATATTATTAAACAATAATGACATCTATGAACATGAACATGTTTGTCAATGTATTTATTAAATGAAGCCATTGTTTAATTTAAAATACTCATCAAAATGTTTATTTAAGCTGGTTTTTTCATTGCTTTTTCCAGCAGTCAGCTATTGCGAAAGATTTGCTAATTTAATTATTTCTGTAAAATCCCTAAAGTCCTAAAATCAAATTTCTTATGGCCCTCAAAGTCAACCGGAAAGGGTCCTCTAGTATACATACGCTTCGCCACTCAACACCCAAGGGCTAACACCAGCCCCGGTCGCATATTTACAGATGCTAGCATGTGTTGACACCAGGGTGTTGAAATCAGCGAGGATTTGGAAAAACAGTACATTTACAAATGCTAGCAGATTTGGACACCAGAGGCGATCATAGTGTTGAAACCAGTTTTAGATAACCTGAGCAGTAGATAACCTTTTTCCATGATTGTGCCTGTACGGAAAATAACAATAAAACGTTGTTGGAATATTGAAAAAATATATTTATTAAAGCAAACAAACAAAATAAAAATAAAATATTAGGTTAATGAGCAGATCCATGCCCTTCAGCATTAGGCTGGTTTTGTGAGATGTTAAGATGAATAAGAAATAAAAGCTAACCCAGATCGGCCCTACAAGGTGCAGAAATTAAAATTGCATAATAGTCGTGAAATACGCTCTCGGACAGGTTTGCTCAGTTTTAGGTTTCATCAGTATCTTTTTTAATAAAATGTCAGGTGTATGCGGTGCTGCCAAAATTTTATACCAATACGAATCGCGCAGTCGCAGTAAAAAAACTCGGCAAAGATAAAAAATTAAAAAATATACCTACTGATGAAACCTAAAACTGAACAAACCTGTCCGAGAACGTATTTTACAACTCTATGGCCACAAGAAGAAATTATATTATTTCTAAGAACAGCTTTAATGCCAAAATTTCACAAAAAATAATTAAATAGTAACAGAGCCCTAACCCGTTGCCAATACACCTTTTTTGTTTCTCTACAGAAATATTGTTAAAAAAATATAAATTGTTATGCTCGGGGGGCTCTAAATTCGAGACTTTCTTGAGACCAGTACCCAGTACCTGACATGCTGGGATTCATTAACATTTCCACTTAAAATTTGATCGCCCCCCATAAACAAAAATCTAGTCTTTTCGCTGCATCTATCTCTTCCTATGTTTGGCTAAAGTAGGGTTTGAACAGAAATAATTTATTTTCTTTTAAGATCATCTGAATAATGATTTTTCCAGAGATTCTAGAAGATATTTAGCACTTCTTAGGGACATCACAGGAGTTCTCTAACAGACTAAAGAACTAAAACTGTGGCAGCATCTTTTTGGTCATATTTCTTCTTCTTGATGAAACCTAAAACTGAGCAAACCTGTCCGAGAGCGTATTTCACGACTATTATGCAATTTTAATTTCTGCCCTTGTAGGGCCGATCTGGGTTAGTTTTTATTTCTTATTTATCTTAACATCTCACACAACCAGCCTAATGCTGAAGGGCATGGATCTGCTCATTAACCTAATATTTTATTTTTATTTTGTTCGTTTGCTTTAATAAATATATTTTTTCAATATTCCAACAACGTTTTATTCAACGTTTTATTGTTATTTTCCGTACAGGCACAATCATGGAAAAATGTTATCTACTGCTCAGGTTATCTAAAACTGGTTTCAACACTATGATCGCCTCTGGTGTCCAAATCTGCTAGCATTTGTAAATGTACTGTTTTTCCAAACCCTCGCTGATTTCAACACCCTGGTGTCAACACATGCTAGCATCTGTAAATATGCGCCCCGGTCATAGCCTGGCCGCTTCCCCTTGCTAGGTAATTGTTAATTGTAGGTTCATAGCAATGAAACTGTATATAGATTTTTTTAGATGTTGTAGTGGTAACCTATTTTTAAAGAATCAATAAGTTTTAAAGTAAGTACTTAAGTATCAAAATGCTATCTACTGAAAAAAGGATAATAATAATAATAATCGTCTTTATTTAAAGAAAAGAATCCAAAATTTACAAAACAATACAATTAGGCGAATTTTAGCTAAACAGCTACTCTTACAATTAACCTAAATGTAAGGACATTAAACATAATGAAAGCGAAGTAGATGGCCTAGACTCAATTTATCTCTAAAGTTCAACGAAAGGTATGTAGATATAACAAATGCAGTAAAACACCTCTGCACCCGCCCGCTCCCCTCGCACAAGCAATCCAAAGCAAAAAAAAACTGTCACCCCTAAAGTCATAAGACACAGATTACTAGTTAAGTTATAAACTTTGCATAGTATAATTGTTTAATCTTGGCTTTAAAAGTTATCGGTAGAGATTTCTTGATTAAAGGATCTATTTTGTTGTACAATTGAGCAGCAACATATGAAAATGAGCGTTGATAAAATACCATTCTATGTTTAGGAGTACTTAATAAATGACCCGATCTTATGTGGACGGAATGCTGATTTGATCTAAAAGTAAGTTTTCGGCGAAGGTAAGGAGGAGTTCCCGTGAGCAACAAGCGATGAGTAAAAGATAGTAAATTAATCTCCCACTGTTGAGCCATTGGTAACCAGCGTAAAATTTTAAGCCTTGCAGATACACTATCATACTTCCTCAAACCAAACACAAATCTACAACATGTTCGCTGAACTCTTTGAATTCTATTTCTAGTAGCAATATCCAAGCATGGTCCATACACTATATTGCCATAGTTAAAAACCGAAAGAACCAAACTTTCACATAATCTCTTTCTGATATTAAAAGAAAACTCTTTTCTGTGGGCATAAAGTAACTTCAAAGAGCAGTAAGACTTTCTAAGCAGCTGGTTCACATGCTCAACAAATTTTAGTTTATTATCAATAAGTAGACCTAGATTTTTTGTACAACTGGTATATGGAATTAGTATATTGTTAATTGATAAAGAAAAATTTGTGCTTAATTCAGGCCTGTGACTGCCAAACAACATATAAAATGATTTCTTAGGATTGATAATTAAATTGTGAGAAAATGCAAAATTATTAATAATGTTAAGGTCTTCATTAATGGCATTTCTCGCATAATCATCGTCGTCTGAATCAAAATTAAGATAAATTTGAGTATCATCAGCGTATCCTTGTATAGAACATGTCTTGAGTCTAGAAAACATATCAGATGTATAGATTAAGTACAACAGAGGACCCAGTATAGAACCCTGAGGCACCCCGCTAGATACGGGGGTGCTTCTAGATAACTCTTCGTTAATTATTACTCTTTGGGTCCTATTTGATAAATAGTTACTAAAAAAATTTAGAGAATTTTGATCAAACCCCAGATATTTAAGTTTTGAAATTAAAACTGAGTGATTGACCGTGTCAAACGCTTTAGAAAAGTCCAACAGCACCAATGCCGTTACCTTTTTATCATCCACAGCTTTAACAATATCATCAATAACATGCAAAAGTGCTGCTGTGGTGCTGTGGTCCTTTCTAAAGCCAGATTGACACTCAGGCAATATACTATTAGCAGTAAGATAGCTATAAATTTGAACACAAATGGCCTTTTCTAAAATTTTGGAAAGTATTGGCAACAAACTTATAGGCCGCAAATCAGACAAAGCAAGAGGGTTAGTTACCTTAGGTATAGGATGTATAATGGCCTCTCTCCAGCTTGTGGGAAAGTAACCCTGCTCCAAACAAGAATTTATGATATGACAGATCTGGGGGAGCATAGCTGGTAGACAACAATTAATCATTTTTAAAGAGAAATAATCATTACCAGCAGCATTGGATTTAATAGAGTTTATTATTCTCTCGATATCTGCAACAGTGACTAACTTGAAACTAAAATTTATTCCAGGGTTAAACCTATTGCTATTGTAGTATTCTACAGTATTCCGACAATTACCATTCGTATTGTTTACAAAGGAGGAAAAATAGTTGTTAATATCATCAGGCCTGCTAAGCTCTGAAGGTAACTCAACCCGATCTTTAGTGCCAACACCCATTTCTCTCAAAGCACGCCACCCCTTCTTGTCACTCCGATTAAACATGGTTGTAGAGTAATTACTCTTCTCTCGCCTTATGGAAGCCAAAACAAAATTTCTTAGTTGTTTATATCGATTGTTATCTTCTTCATTCCTAGTATTTTTGAATTTGGTCAATGCTAAATCACGCTCTTTCATCATTAGTTTTATAACATCTGTCAACCATGGAGCCTTTGGCTTGCTGACTCTTATAGTGCGCACGGGCGCATGAACATTGAATGCGTTTATAATATTGTCCGTAAAAAATTTAATTTTCTCATTGATATCATTAGAATAATAAAAACTATGCCACGGGATATTAAGCAAATCCAATAAAAAATTATTGTGATTAAAGCACTTAAAGTCACGAATTTTAACCATTTTTTGTTTGTGTTTATTGATTCTTATGGAAAGATTACAAAAAACAAGCCTGTGATCAGAGTAATGAATATCTAACGTGCCACTGTGACTTACCTCCTCAGGGCAGGTGATAAAAATTGGATCTAGCAAGGACTGACTAGTATAAGTAACACGTGTTGCCTCACTAATCAATTGAGACATGCTGTATGTACTCATCGAATCAGAAAGAGGGTTGTTCAAGTTAAATAGATTCACGTTCACATCACCCACAAGTACACAATGATCAACAGTGGGCAGCAAAAACGAAAACATATCATCCAGTTGACCGACGAAGGAATTTAAATTATTTCTCGGCGGCCTATACACCGTTCCCAAGAGCAGAGTTTTTGTGTGTACTGATATTTTTAAGAAAATGTACTCAAAACTATAGTTAAGATTAAATTCCACCAATGAAATTTTAAATTTAAGCTTACTACTCACAAAGACTGCAACTCCCCCACCTCGCATTGTACCGTCACGGTCCTTTCTATATAATTTATACTCAGGAATATTAATAGAAGCAGAATCTATATTACTGTTAAGCCAAGTTTCGGACACACACATTACATCAATATTATTATTATTTATAGTTTGTTTCAATTCATCGAGATGAGGTATAAGAGATCTTATATTTATGATGTCCAGTGTTATGGGGATGCCAAAGTATCATACCGCTACACAAGGGCATACCCAGGATCTAAACTAGAGGGGGGCAACTCATATTATTTTCGAGGACGGAGGCAGGATGCGAATTCAGTTTGCGAAGATCATGGACTATTTCTTCTTCTAGGGGGAGGGGGCAGCTGCCCAGGAAGGGGACGGGATTCGAATTCGGTTTGCGAAGATCATAGACTATTTTGGCTTCTAGGGGAGGAGGGACAACTGACTCTCCCTGGGTACGCCCTTGCACATCATGGAACAATTTAGAAAGAAATTTGGAGGAATCCCAATAACTGAAATGAAAATCTACAATACCATAAAAAGTTCCAAAGAACTGGTTCGGTTTTGAATTTCAAGAAGAAGGAGAAAAAGAAATATGACCGAAACAATGCGCTGCCACAGCTTTAGTTCTTCAGTCTGTTAGAGAAACTAATATGATGTCCCTTAGAAATCGTCCTAAACATCTTCTAGAAGTTGTGAAAAAAATTCATATTCAGATGAAGTGAAAAGACTAGATTTTTGTTTATGGGTGGGAGGCCAAATTTTAAGTGTAAATAGGTATCCATTTTTATAAATTTAAGTAGGTATTATGTTTTCCGATTAATGTACATTCCTACTAATGGAACTGTAGCATCCCAGCATGTCAGGTACTGGTCTCGAGACAACCCCGAATTTAGAGTAATGAGGCGAAAACAATATTTAACAAAAGCGTGTGGTGGATGGCATTATAGGCCTATATTTAAAAAAAACTGCAATAAAATGACTTACTTAGAAATGCTGGATACATTTTTTAGCGATGAACTCGAAAATTTGCCATTCAATTTAATTTTGCCAAAAAAATGTATTTGCAACAATATGTTCAGCACATTGGGCTCGCGATGTATAATAATAGAATGACTTCACCGCAGATTCGGTCCAAGGAGGATTGGTAGAAATGACCCAATTTTGTGGTCCCCAAAGAGCCCCGACTTAAGCGTTGGTCGATATGTTTCTATGGAACCCTTTAAAATAAATTGTTTATGCCACTCCAATACCAAATAATATTGACGGGCTAAAAGGCAGAATTACCCATCAGGATGTTCGTTCAATATCCCAGGAAGAAGTCAGAAATTCCTTCAGATAGCTAAGGAAGCAATAATTATAAAAATGTGTTGAGTATGGGGTGGAGTTTTCGAATTTTAATACCTATCTAGGTATTGCTTAGTTTATATATCAAATTCTTTTGAGCATTGGCGGGGCCCACCTGAGAATATAAAAACTGTCAAATAAAACCTCGAATAAAACCAAAACTTTCCATACTTAAATAATAAGAAAAATAATAATTTTTATATTTCCTCTTCTAGTTTTGTTATTTTTTTTTGTTTTTGGAAACTCCAACAAAATTTCGTTTTTATATTAATTATAGGTGTTACAATAAAAAAGATTTAATTAAGTGCCGATTTTTTTGCGCCCCTACCACCCCCCCCCCCCCTGAAGAAAATCGCCTGCTTTTGAATTGAATTAATTGTTCGTATTACTTATTTAAAAATTGCACCTGAAGAAGTATTTTGAATTACTAAATAATAAGGAATATGCCTCGGAATATGCACATATTTCTTTATTGCATAAATCGTTTAAGGAAGTCATTACAAACCCCAAAAAAAATATTTTGAAGACAATTACTAGGATAATTTAGCTAAGTAGAAAAAATGTTTACTTTTCGGTATAATTTATTACAATTTAAAAAGCAGCCACATTTGTCCTTGAGAAGTGACGTCAGGAGATCAGCAAAAATCTACATGTTAACGTAAAGCTTAACCTAAAGTCGAACAGGTTTGATTTTCTCGAAAACAGTCAGAGGGGGATTAAATTTCGATTTTTTTACTTTTTGTGCCCTAGACATCGGTACACTTGAATCACTCTGTATTTTTTCATATCTATTTTTCCCCAATTTTTCAACACTGTCTTATAAAGGGATAATCACACTGTAAAATGAATACCGAATGGGTCATCCAGGAGCGTATTTAGGGGGTAAAAATTGGATTTTCTTGATTTTTTCCAACAAATCCTATTTTTAACCGACATTATTCCACACTATTTACCGCTATTTACCCTATTTAGTGATTCTTTTTGGGTTTATTTTATCCATTATTTATCTAAGAATACCTCCCACTAATTTAAATCGCTTATTTTTTTCGGTAAAGTTATAAATAAAAAGGTTAATTTGCATCGGGGACATCTAAAATTTGAAAATTTTTGAATTTTCCAAGATTGTCATGAAAATAAAGAATTGCAGTTTATTTACTTGAAATTATTAAGATGATATGTCAAAAATGCCAATGTTTGTTGCAAAACTGAAAGGTTCCTGGACCGATTTCGGCTTAAAGTAGGTATAAGTACCTACATGAATAATATTTTAGGAACCTTCTATTTTAAGTGCAGGGATATTTCATTGGATGAGTTATGCATTAAATGCCATTTTTATTGAGTTTTCGATGACTCTACAACACTGGAATTCGCCATGTACTAATGATGAGTCATAAGTTCAGTTTTGACGACACAGCCAATGGGATCACGTTTTACAAGTTTCGAAATTCGCGCGAAAATTTGCGGTTTTAAATCCTTTTTTTGTTAATAAAGAACAAAATAAATGGATAACAGCAACCGCCATGAACATTTAATTTATGTAGAGAATATGAAAAAATATTTCAGATTTATTTGGGTTATATGCATATTCCCTATTGCTTAATTAATTTAATAGCCATTGACAAACATGTCCATAGGTGTCATTATTGTTTAATAATAATATGTATAAACAAGTTCTCTGGTTAAAAAGATGCGAGAGGGAATAGTTGGGACTTTAAAAAAAGAATGTGATAAAACTCCTTAATACCTATTTTTTTTATACCTACTTTTAATATTAAACGTTCAGATTCACTAAGAAGGTTTAAGATTTAGTATTTAGTACTGGTTTAAATTAAGATCTTATAGTTGATCATTTATGTTTTGACAGGTTTTTGTCCTGCCATTGTTAATAAGTTGTCATTAAAAACTTATGAATTATTCTGATGTTTCCGTGATTTGCTTGCTTTCCAAATAATTTTCATCTTGGAACGAGTTGCTGTAATGAATTTAGTTCTATTATTGTCGAAAGTACGTGCTAAAATTGCTATTTAGTTTATAAATTTTCGAAAAAGCTGATAAATAAATTCGTAGTATAAAACTTGGTTGTCTTATTCTTACCCTTGTCAGTTTACAGCATTGGAGAATCTGGCTGAAAATGTTTTAATGAAATCTTGTAGGTCAGCTGAGGGTTCAATTTAAAACATATTTTATATTATTTGTTTTTTTTTGTAGGAAATGATAAACAAGGTAGGTACCTATCCTATGATTACTCTTTCGCAAAATAACGTTTTCGTATTTTTTATGCTCCTTGTATAAAAAATTAAATTTTTCATAGTGAATCTTGTTAATTTTACAAGCAAAAACTTTTATTAGGAGTGAAATTTTTACATATCCTGCAAAATTTGGTCCATATGTCCTCTTCTAAACCCCATCCGAAGAACATATAGGTACTGTCGGCACTAGAAAAATGTGTAGGTCAAGCCTGTAGCCAGGTTTTGATTTCAGAGAGGGCAACTAAAGTTTTAGGGGGTGGGGGTCAAACTTATGAGTAATGTTTTTCTAGTAGACAAGACAAACAATGATCCCACTGATTTTCTAGAGAGGGCAACGTTTTCTTTCAGAGAGGATATTGCCCTCTCTGCCCCCCCCCCCCCCAGCTACGGGTCTCCTCCTTATTAAGATCTATTTTTATTTTTTTATGAATTATTTTTTGTAGAACTTTTAATAAGTAAATACCTCGGTAAATACATAACTAATATTATTATGTAAGTATATACATTACATTTGTATATGAGCTCACCTAGTAGTATTCTAAAAATAACACCATGCATCAAAACAATAACAATAAATAAGCAACCTAATTCAATCAAAAATTTAATCAAAAAGAAGCCCTAGTTAGCTGCAGCGCTGACATTAAAAGCCAAGTCAATAAACTTTGGGTAACTTTTTGAATCCATACAAAAATGAAAAGGTCAACCAAGCAGGTAGTGGGTAATCTCTTATTTCAATCTCAACCTGGGAAATCTAAACAAACTAAAAATAAAGCAATACTTGAAAGTAATACATACTTGGTGAGCTACCTATAAATACATTTACTATTTCATTTAAAATAATAATATAAATTAACTCACCTTTGTTAAGCCCTAATGAAATATTTACCATCACAAGAGAAAGAATCCGTGTGTAGGAAACGTACAAAACAAGTTTTAAAACTACTTTGTAACCGCTAGCCTTTAATTTCGGCTAATTTACACTTTTTGACTGAAAAGTGGATGTTTCTGACGTGTAACAATATATTAAAAGAAATATAAAGCCTTTTAATTAATCAAAAAACTATATTGAATGATTCATTGGGAATAAATCTCGCCACTCACGAGTTCTTTTTTTTACCACGAGTTGATACCGTAACCAACGTTGCACGTCAACTGTTGACTGTTTTGACACTGTTATTTCTTTTCCTTTCTCTTTGATTTTAACATTTTACAGATTACTCGTTTTACTATTTCCGAACAACTAGAGCAGACCGAATGCCTTTCTTTCTTTTTCTTTCACACAACAAAGAAAAATTTCTCTGGTACTCTAACTTAACCGGAGCCCTAATCACAGGAAACAAATTAACTATTCTTTTACAGTTGACAGTTAGTGTTGGATTGGTTGTAGTAAAAAGATAGTAATTCTCGTCCAATCAAAGACCCAAGTGAGTCACTCGACGCCTACCTTATTGTGAAATGAATAAAGCTACACTTTACAGTGTTGTCAATGTGCATAAAACATATTTATGTTTTCAAAAGTTTAGTCTGAGTGAGATTACCATCATGTACAATGTATATACATAAAACAAAAAAACTACCGCATGCGGGGGTTGGGGAGGGGGGTTAGGGCGCACCTATAGCCTTGTACAAAAAGCGAAATAGCGAATTTTATAAAAATAAATATTGTAGCATAAACATTAACCATTTCTACATTCTACAAAATATTATAAACAAAAACAAACATTTTACCGTCTATGTAAGGTCTTTGAAATGAATTATACCAAAAAAATATGAATAATAGATCAATACCAATATGTAATTTAAAAAAATGCAAGCCTTTCTTGGCATTTTTGATTTAAATGCTCTTAGATTATTTCTGAAAATATTCCTTACACATCCACTGCGATCTTATCAAAATTTGCGCCGGATAATTTTGGCATCTAAACGAAACAAATAAGCCAATAATTTTATTTCAAAAAACATCTCTTTGGAAAGCAAATTTTTTCGAATAACAGCTTTTTCGAAAATGGATTAACGAAATTTCTCAAAAATATTTTCTCGGAAACATATTTCGATCCTACATCTTTTCAAAAATGCCCTGACCGCTTGCTTCAAAGATGCTTTTAAGAAAACAGATTTGTGAAATATTTTTAAAATATTTTCTCCAACAACCCGTATTTCGAAAGTACATTTTTTCAAAAATCCAAACTAGTAGTTTTTAAAACAGGTACCTACATTTTTCGAAAATATATTTTTTTGAAAATATAATTTAGAGAATTAAATTATGAACTCTAATACCTTGGAAAATGTTAATGAAAAACACAAAAAGAGAACCTGAACAAACCCAAACGAACCTTTTTTGGGTTTGATCAGGATTCCTTAGGTTTGTTACGTTACTTTCTCGTAAATTGCTTTTTCAAAAAGCCGTTGCTTGAAAAGCTAATAATATCCGAAAAAAATTGATTTCGAAAAATATGTTCTCTGAAAAAATGTAGTTTTGAAAAGTGCTTTAAAGAAAAATTTTAAAATTGGTTTTAGACAAATAATTGTACTTTCGTAAGTACTCGTCCCCAAATGGGCAGAAGGCATAAAAAAAATGCTACAATATCTACACTTCCATATTAATCAAATAACAATTTGTCCTGTCGTGTGTAAGCTAAGATGACAAATCTTTTAGCTTTCTTTTTTCAACAAATATATTTTTTGATGTTAAATTAAGTAATTTTTTTACGAAAAACTACTTCTTCGAAAATATTTTTTTTAAAAAAGAACCTTTTAAAATACATTTCCCGGAAATATATATTTTAGAACACATAGTTTTTCTAAATTTACATTATGAATGAAATGTCAATGAAAAAATAACAGAAAGATCCTAAACTAACCTAAATGAACCTTTTTTTGTGTTTGGTCAGGTTTACGTTTCCTTTTTTTGCTATGATACTCTGTAGTAAATTACTTTCAGAAATGTGTTGTTTTTTAATATGAATATTGGAAGTCTTTTTCGAAACAATGCAATGTGTCTAATGATTCAGTCACATTTATCCCTTGCCAGTCGGACTTTGGGGGACTGTGGCTGGGCTGCGATTCACAAGGTGCAATATAATCTTAAAATCTGGCAACACTGCAAGCGATTTGACAGTGACAGAACGTTTGACACCTTGACAATTGTATTTTTCAGATTGATTTTTGTGACTTTCCTTATAAGAAGTTTTGTGTTTTGTGTAAATTGGAGTTAACAATGGACTAATTTGGTAAAATCATTCTAAAATTTATCTGGTCGATACAAATAAATATATAATGGAGAATACTCCGTCCACCCCAAATCAGGAAGATCGCCAATCTGAAACTTTGGAAGTAAGTATGGTAAAAATATCCCAATATGTTAATGGTTAAGCTATTTATTTATTCATTAGAGGCAAGCCCAGGTATTTGTATTTTAAAAAGTAAATAAAGAACGACTTAAAACATTCAGTTCAAAGCACGACAAGTCATAAAATGAGCCAAATATTTGTCAATTATTTGACCTAAATCATAAACCAAAAGCTTAAAAGTCGGTTGATATAATTTTGTGCATTTCAGGTTTTTGGGTTTCAAATTTTCATAAGTTTCGTAGTAGTAGTGTTAAAAGCAAATTGATTCAAAGATCAACTACAGAAAAATTGTGAATTAATTCTTTGTTATGTTTCTCCACATTATAAATAATTCTGTGTCAACTTTCTTTTTGTGCAAATACAGTCAATATTAATGCAAACAAAATGTTTTATGTAGATTTTCTGAGCTCCATGAGAATTCACTTATTTATTAAATGTACCTTTTTAATAAACATGTTTCCAATCTATATAATATGAGGGTGGATCAAATATAAACCGGACTTTTTTTCCAAAAATGTATTGTTACAATAAAAAACATTTTGAACACATCTTATTTTTCTACATAATCTCCACTCTTATTTACACATTTTTCCCACCGCATTGGAAGTTTTTTAATCCCGCCATCGAAGAATGAAGGTGGTCGTGTCTCTAACCAATTGCGCATGAATGCTTCCACACCTTGATCGTCGTCCTCTCAATTTTTCCTTGAGTCGCCCGAACATGTGATAGTCACACGGGGAGAAGTCGGGGCTATAGAGCGGGTGTTCGAGTATTTCCCAATAAATTCTTTCCAATTTTACTCTGGTCAAAGCAGCTGCGTGAGGCCGAGCATTGTCATGAAGAAGAATCAGACTTCGGCGGGAATGTCTTGTCTTCTTCGTCGAAAGGCCAGTTTCATATCAAGGAGCTGGCCGTAGTATGCAGTTATGTATGCAGTACGCCGCTCATAAAGAAAATTGATTAGCAGTATGCCTCTGTAATCCCAAAAAACTGTTGTAAGTACTTTCCCTGCAGAAAGACGGGTCTTGGCATTCTCTTGACTCTCGTTTTCCACTGATTCTCGACCACTTGAAAATTTTTTGTGCCAGTCGTAGACTTGGATCCTTAAAAGTGTCTTTTCAGCGAACTGTGTAGTCGAGCCGAAGCAATATTTCGGCAGATTTTACGCCCTCCCGTGACAAAAATTTAATGATAATGCGTTGCGCAACGGACGTATGTACCTCTTACTCAGACATGATGCTGCTGACGGCCACTCAGCTCTGGCGGCCCGGGCCGGGGACTCCCCTCCTACTGACATTCCCACCCAACATATACCAAGGCGTCGCGCCACTAGGTTCAAATACCGAGCGGTAAAATAAAAAGTTCGGTTTATATTTGATCCACCCTCGTATATAAAAGAAGAAACTGATTGACTGACTGATTTATTGACATGTCATCGCACAGCCCACACCGCTGAGTCTAGAAACTTGAAATTTTTAACAGAAGTTTCTTATATAACCTAGGCATGCACTAAGGAAGGGTTTTTCAAAATTCAACCCCCAAGGGGTTCAAAATTTGTATGGAGAAACTTCATAGAATTACTCTAAAAAATAAATGTTTAAACATGTGTGAACAATCCCCAAGGGGGTGAAATGGGGGTTCAAAGTTTGTAATGGAGTAAAATTGTTATACCGCAGATGAAGTCGCGGGCGAAAGCTAGTGTTGACATATAGGTATACACAAAGTCTTCATGAATTTAGGAAATTAATTGAGTAGTAGTTTGTTAGTGGATACCGCTTAGTTTTTATTATTAATTCGCTTGCGACTTCTGATCAACTATAAGATCTTAATTTACACCAGTACTACTAAATCTTAATTAAACCTTCTTAGTGAATCTGAACGTTATTTTTTAGAGTTTTTTTTATGAAGTTTTGAGTTAATAGGACCATCTTTTCTCCATACAAAGCTTAAACCCCTCTTTCACCCCATAGAGGTTGAATTTTGAAAAATCCTTCCTTAGTTGATGCCTACGCTATGTAGATTCAGTAGTGTGGACTGTGCATTGATATGTCAGTCAGTTTCTTCTTTTACATAGAGGTATAAGTATAGATAAAATAAAAAGATTTAAAACATGCAATGTTGCAAATTCTTTTTATAGTTCTTAACTCTTTTATTAAAGGCCTTAGGTTGTTTTTAATAATTCGCAAACTTAGTGTACCTGCATGTTTATTTTTTGAGGTCCCGTTATATGACCCATGTTATTAGGTTTTTACCTATTTCTGTTCTATTTTAAGGCATATGTTAAATATAACGTGTGAAATACTTTTAATTGAGTAAATAGTTCTGAGTATATTTATTTATTTATTTATTTATTTATTTATTTATTTATTGAACAAGTATCAACAGCACAGGTGCCAATTACAGATACAATTATAGGTACATTCCACTTAAACTATGCAGTATATAACCAGAAAAAAGTCCAACAGCAAATCAACATTAAAACACAGATACACAGAAATACGTCAATACAATAAAAACCCACTCAGACAAATACGTGGTTACATATGTAAATCATTAGTTAACTGTCTTTCAACTTATTTTCGATTAAAATTCTGAATTGGGTAAGACTAGTCGTATCCACATCAATATCAGACGCATACAGATTAAAATAGTAGCACATCTTATAGATTGGGGAATTCTTGTACAGATTTGTTCGAGGATGAGTCAGATAAAAAACATTAGAGGCTCGCGAATTAATTCTATTGATGGCAAATGGCAGCTTACCAAGAATGTCAGGGCAGTCAATTTTACCTTTCAAAATTTTGAACAAAGTGCATAGTAATATTATAATTCTTCTTTTTCTCAACGAAAGCCTCTCAAAGATACTTAACAGGTATTCATTGTCATACCCCTTCTGGGGATATATACCAAATTTCCTATAATACATGCACTTCGAAAACCTTCTTTGCACTTTCTCAACAAGTGATACCCACACATTATATTGGGGGGACCATATTACACTACATACCATATTCCAATACTGGCAACACAAGGCTATCAAAAAGATGCCAGCTAACATCTATGCTGAAATTTTTGGTATTTCTTACAATAAAACCTGCTATTTTTTGTGCACTATCGATTTTAGATATTATATGGTTAGAAAAAGATAATGTTGGGTCAAAGATTACACCAAGATCCTTATGGTGATTCACACGCTGTAAATTGACCCCGTTTAGAGAATAGTCATAACCAATAATATTGCGATTTAATGTGAAAGACATACACGCACATTTACCTACATTTAACTTAAAGCTGTTTGCCTTACACCAATTCGCCACAGTGGAAAAATCATTCTGTAAGGTCTCACAATCCTCAACAGAATTTACCTGGTAGTAGCATTTAAAATCATCCGCAAATAACAATCCCAGAGTATTACTTGCATTACCGGACATTCCATTTATAGCTGCCAAAAACAAAAGAGGACCCAAGTTGGATCACTGCGGAACCCCCGACGTACTATTAAAAATAGCTGACTTACATCCCTTAACCTCGACATACTGAGTCCTACAACTTAAGTAGGATTTAATCAGACTTTGAAGATACTGAGTAACCCCCAAATAAGACAAGGAACGCAATATTACACAATGCCTTATTCTGTCAAATGCCTTCTCCATATCAGTGTATATTACATCCACCTGAGATTTGTTGTTGATAGCATCATGAACGTATTGACAGAAATAGGCTAGGTTAGTAAATGTGGACCTTTTAGGTAAAAAGCCATGCTGACATGACGAGAGGCAACCAGAGATTTCATCATATAGTCGTTCGAATATAATGACTTCAAAGATCTTTGAAACCGCGCTTACTATGCTTATAGGGCGATAGTTATTAATTTCATGACTTGCTCCAGCCTTGTAAATTGGAATTATTTTACCAACTTTCCACTTATCAGGATAGACTGAGGTTTTCAGTATCAAATTAAACAGACATTCCAACGGTTTAGACAAGTACTCGCTACCACCTTTCCAGATATAAGCCGGGATCCCATCAGGGCCAACCGCCCTATTTGCCTTAATTTTTTTAATAGCCTTCATTATTTCTTGGGCGGAAACCAACCTGTCGCAAAAGAATGACATAGACTCAGTTGCTGTACAGTCCATATCCTCATCATTGACATAAACTGACTTAAAGAAATCTGCAAATCCATTAGCTACATTCTGTGAACCTGAATAAGTTCTGTCACCAGAAGACATTTCATCCAATATGTCAGGAGAATCCTTTAGCGTTCTCAAAAAGGACCAAAAGAGTTTAGGGTTCGATTTTAAGCTTAATTGGATATCCTGCTGATATTTAGAATGAGCAACCTTAATTTTATACTTAATGACGCTTCTAAGAGAAGAATACCTCTGTCTCCAGTAATGAGATTTAAGTTTCTTCGATTTACGGAAACAATAATATTTTTGTTTAAGAAGTTTAATTATTTCTTTATTGAACCAGACCGGGTATTTTTTATCTATTTGAGTAGACTTTGGCACACATTTCTCAAACAGAATGACAAGATTATCATAAAAATATTCCAATACCGAATTGACGTCAGTAAAGCCTTCCATATGGCTCCAGTATAGCAAAGGTAACTGAGTAAAAATGCAAAGTCTTAATTTAACTGTGAAAAAATGTTTTATTTTCTTTTTTAATTCTTATTATATGAGAATACATGATTCCCCTCATATAACAAATCTTTTTAAAAACAAACATTTTTAAAATCTAGTAAATTATGTTAAAATAATGAAAGCAAGGTTTACTTAAATGTAGTTTTTCATTTTCATTTCCAAAATAGAGAGTATAAAAAGAAAGACCAGCAGAAGGTCCAGAATAAGTAATAAATTGCAATTCTCAGAAAAAAAAGCCCATGGGTACCTGCCTAAAACTTTTTAGCAAAAATTCGCAACTTTAACAAGTGAACAGCTGTATTCACTGGAAAATGTGTCACGATGTATGGTTTTCAGGTTGTTTTAGTGTTTCGTGAAACGGAACACTTATGAAATCACTTCGGTGTCCGTCCGTCCGTCCATCCGTCTCTCACAGGCGATTTTCTCTGAAACTATTCGACGTAAAAATTTGAAATTTGGCACAGAGATAGAGTGTGGTGGCCCAATTATAGACGTGAAATATAAAAAAGTTAAATTTGAATTCTGGGGGTTAATTTCGGGGGGTAAATTGGGCAATGTAAAAAATATTCAAGGGCATCGTGTATGATAGTGATGTAAGGATACATATTTAAAAATCCGTTGGATACGAATATTAAAAGAATCCGTATTATCCGTAACCGGCCGAGAACTTGAGAATACGGATTCGGAATCAAAATAAATAACCATCGGGTGGTTACTAATGCAAAGTGCAAAGAGAAAACGGAATCGGGATCGAGTGTAAGCGAACAACACGGTGTGGATTTGGCATATTTGATCTTATGCTTTCTCTTTCTAATGACATTTCCTAAAAAAAGATAGCATACTTATCGGGGTAACGGGTATCGTATGGGATGAGACCCATTGGTTCAACTTGGCCCGCCTCACTCGAACCGAATTCAAACGAGAACGAACGACGGTGCCTTACTATCCCTAACCTTCGATTTCGAATCATCTGATACCGCATCCACCTATCTACCCGTATCCGAAATAATTCCGTATATAAATGTTTCGGAACCGCTTTCGCTCGACTCAAGAAATGGATACGTATTCGGATGATGGATACGTATATTAGTTGATTCTGATTCCGAATTATCCGGATATATAAAGAATACGGATATTTACAACACTAGTGTATGATGTCAAATGAAAGCTTATTGATGCACGAATTCAACGGTATATATGATGTATTTTTTTAAACATTTTTCGGGAGAAAAATTGCTGTCCCCCACCCTTATCACCAGACGGATCGCTCAGAAAAATCTGAAAAAAATCACGAACGTTGATAATTAGGTGTAGATTGATTGAAGATTATCATGATTGAAAAATTCTAATGCGGTCAATTGTTATAAACAATTTAATTGTTTATTTCCTTATAACTGCTGACCCATTGGTTTTAGAAAAGTTTTTGGGCAAAAAATATTTCTCACAATGTAAGGAACAACTTTTATCCTTACGTTTTTCAAAATTTTTAATTTGGCCCACTTAGCTCCGCGCATACGCGATGTGATACGGCGTTGGTGCCGTTGGCGGCGGGTAGATTTGCTCAGGTTAAGTGGCACAGAACACTAATTATTGTGCAAGTATATCTTGCACTTGACCGATTTTTTATTTTTAGGATGGGTTTATCAGTGCATAGTTAACTTGAGCTATAAGCTAGTGACCATGAGAACACCAATCAGGAATGTATCTATGTAACAGATCTTGGTTAAGTACTTAGCTGAACACTGATAAACCAACTCTAAACATGAAAAAACTGATATAACAGTCAAATACCTACTGAACTACTCAATAAAACAATATATTTTTGACTTATTTACAGCTTTTATATGCATTTTTTGTTGTAGAGTCCAGAACCAACTCAACCCCCTACAATAATTGAAGCAGTCTCGGATGAAGCCAATGTGTCAACTGTCACAGAAGTAATATCGCCAACATTTACTGGGATATCGCCCCAAGTTGAAATATATCCAGTTTTGGCAACCAGCTCTTCTCTGGAAGATATTCCACCTCCCAAGGTATATGAATATGAGAACATTAACAGGCAGATTTACTTTATTTTATCTCTACAACAGGTCTAATTTGATAACGAAAGCTTTAAATTGACAAGAGGAGAAATATGATTTATAGCATAAATGTATTTTTATGTATTCTTGGCACATTTGTAGAAAAAAAAGTTTCTATGTTTTTGTCATTAATACAACTAAAATCATTGCTATATTATGTTGATTTTTTCAAATATTCTCTCTTACAGGCTGATTATTATGCTCCACCACCTTATGAAGAGGCTACTCAAACAACCAAGTTGCCTACCTATGAGGAGGTTCAACGGGAAAAGCACTTAGAAGATGAACTGCTTGGGATACCTATCATTAATGATGTAAGTTTACTTCCTTGTTCTAATTTGGTGATTGCCCAAGTCATCCTGTTTCCTTGCTTGGAAATGAAAATAATCAAATTGTAAGCAACATTTTCAAAGATTTTGTTTTCTGAAAGACATAATAGGATTTTCATCAACAGATTGCAAAATTAATACTGTAGAAAGTCAAAGTCAAATAAGCTTTATTGCCAGAAGACTTACATCTTATAGACAAAGCAAGAAGGAAGTTTATACAGGAGCCTACAAACTATAATTCAATTACAAATAAGTATACAAAAAAAAATCTAAAAGTTTATAAGCAGAACAACACTAATAAAAGACAAACCTAGCAGGTGCACAAACAATCTACATAATTTAAAATTCGATATAACATAATAGGTGTAAAAAAATAAAAAATTTAAAATGAGTCGTCATAAAATTCAGCAACTGAATAGTAAGCCCCGTCAGTCAGCAAATGTCTAACCCTAACTACAATGTTTATATTCTTCTTCAGAGTTTTCAGGACTAAATGCTTACGAAATCATTAGATTTTGCGGGGATAAGATGAGTGAGTGAAGTGTTTCCTGAACTGATAACTTTAGGGTTATTATTTTAACTATTCCGGCTAGCAGCGCGTCTGCAGAACGATCTTTTTCTGGATTAAAGAGAATTCACAAGTATTTACGTAACACACAGGGACAGAAACCTTTAAGTGAATTAACAATAGTCTCTCTGGAGAGCGACCTTTTGCAGGATCTAAAACGACAAACTAATTTTTATGATGACGTGTTAAAAGAATTCTTAAGAAAAGACCGCCGGCGCCGATCTAATTTATAAATAATTTCATTGTTCTCCGGCCACGTTGTTTTACTGACTCCTAATCGAGACAGTTGTGACAAAACGTGAAATTTATGTACGTGAAGGCTTCAGAAGGTAATTTTTTGACTTAAATACAATTTTTGCCTACCCTGTTTTAAATGACATTGCACGCCACTGCAATTGTCTATTTCAGAGTGGCGGTAAAAGTACCAACTAAATGGTTTTTTAGGTTTCTCAGTTTAGAACTCCTCCAGCTCAAAGAATCTTACTACCCATTGATAATGAAGCGGCAGAAGATGTTGACACTAGTCTTTTAGGAACTGATTTTATGTTCTACATTGCATTTTTTGGTAAGTATTTTTTTTAATTCTTGTAGTTTAAATTATTTTAGTTGTAAGGTAAGAATTTAAGATATTTTAAGATGCCCAAGTATTTGACATGTGTTTGTGGGTTTATTTGATGATTCAAGATTTCTATAGTTGGCGATGAGTCTTTAATTTTATGATGAAAAATTATAAATTGTGTTTCTACTGGATTCACTTCTAATTTCCATACCTCAAACCAAGCTATCACCGAATCACGGGCAGTTTGTAGTGTTTGCACTGCTTTTGCTGCATTTTTATGATGAGAAACTACAGCAATGTCATCAGCAAACTGTACACAGGATTTTCTGGCACTACTTGGGTGATTGCTGGAAATATATCAAAGCAGAAAATATTGGGATAATAAGGGTGATAGCGATGAGCCCTGTGGTGTTCCCTGTTATAGGAAAATGGTTCTGATGAGGCTCCATTTACTCTAACCATATTCTTGCGGTTTTCAAGAAAATGCTTTACAATCCAGATTAAATAGGTTAGACACTGTAGTATATATAAGAATAATTTAAAGAGAATACCCCTGTGCCAGACACTGTCGAAAGCCTTTTTTATATCTAAAAAAACCCCTGCGCTGCTATATCCCATCATGTTTGCAGACTGAACGTTTGATGATAAAATGGTGAGAGGGTGGACAGTTGAGTAATCATGTTTGAACCCAAATTGATGTTTTAGTATCTTGTGCCAAAATTATTTGGTTATTCTATTTCATATGATTTTTTCGAAGGTTTTACCAATCATGGGCAATAGTGTAATAGGTCAATAGTTTTCTGCTCCCAACTGATCCAGCTGTGGCTTCAGTATCGTTAAGACAAATCCTTTTTTTCCATACTTTTGGAAATAAAATGTTAAGACAAAAGCTGTACATCTATTTTATCTTTTCGTGGATTTCGTGGTTAAGTAGTCTCAGAATATTTCTGGTAGTGTTGTCATACCCAGGTGCTATGTTTCGGCCAGTGGAAAGAACTTCAGAGTATTTATCCTCTTCGATCTGTATATTAGTCTGTCATCTCTTGAAAAAGACCACTCAAACCAGCTGTTTACCACGAGTCTGCACACTAACATTATTTTCTGTCCTTTTCTTATATTTATTTTCATAATACGAAACGAACACATTGGCTTTGTCACAGTCTCTATCATATAGCGATAAATATATGTCCAAATTGTCGACGGCCAACCAATAATATCGCGTTCGGCTTGCGCTTGACAGTCGACGCCGCCGGTTCTCGGCTTGTTCCGGGCCGCTATGGGAATACACTCGAACCGCTCCGTGAAATATGCTATTTCAAAACATTTGGGTTAGACAAAGAAAAACTAATTACCTAATATGCGCATTGTATTTGCATAAACCTTTGTTTACATTTCATTACGTCGCGCCGGCACTTATTATTAGTTTAAGAGATATTTCGGCTTTCCTAATTTTGTTGTGTAATATGTTTTTGGATATTATTTGATATTTATGTTGTGTAGTAGTGTAGTACTTGCGTTAACAATAGCTTTAACAGTGCAAGAAACTGTTTGCATGTAATTTTTAAAAAATCACAACAAAAATTAAATTTTAGTAATTTATGTTTTTTGCGGTGTTTATTTGTAGGTAAATAATTTCTTGGCAGGAATAGGCACATTATTAAAAAACCTTCCTTAAATAAAAAAGTGTAGTTTGCTTGTTACGTTGATATTACTAGTTGCCTACAAAATTCCCACCTGTAAAAAACTCACGGGCCGCGACTGGATATTTTACGAGATTTTTATTTTTTTCTAACAGAATTTTTTCCATAAACTTTGCGGAATGATGCGTCAGTGTCAACTGTGTGGAAAAATGGATCCCTTTTCCATCCAACTGTTTTTTCCAAGGTTTGTTTGGTGGAATACAGAATATAGGAACGCCAACACGGTGGCGCGCCGAGACGGAATTATAGCGGTTGGTCTTTGTCCTACACACAATGTATGAAGCAAACAAAAGGCTAGTTACGAATGAATGCTGTTGTCTCTTCTTGCTGAAGGTCAATGGGTTAATCCAAAACATAGGCTTACTTTTGCTTGCAATTTTTTTCTTTCTTGGTCTTCAAATTAATATTAATTTTAAAAAAGTCATACAATAACGCTAATTTTATGGAACATTTTCGTTTCTGATTTATCCCTATCTTGGCCCTAGTTTATGAGATATAGCCAAAAGTGATTTTTTGCCAATTTTAAAGGTAATTTTCTACCCCCTCAATGTGAATATCAGCAGCTAAAAAAATATGTGTTGCTTATTTTTCGCTATTCTACATGTATTTAAAATTTTATTAAGATCTATTATGACCAGTTCTGCCAGCCGCCTTGTAATAAATTTAAAGAGTTGTAAACTAGGCGAGTCCAAAGACGTCTCTATAGTTCGCCAAAGATATCTGCAGCCTTAATCAACGTTACCAATTGTTTGTAAACCAGTTTTGAAAAACTGTTTAATTTTTCGTTAATAAGATTTAAACTTTTCTTACAATATTTGGTTTGCAAACAAATTTTGCAACGTTGTTTAAGCCTTTCCTTGCGTTCTTTAAATTATTTTGCCGGTTGCAGCTATCTTGGACAGACAATACACTTTTTGGAAATAAAATTAAGATCCGATTTAAAAATAAAATACAAGTATTTTTTTACCTACATTGCGTAAATTGAAAATGCGAAATACGAAAAGCCTTTGGTTAAAGTAATAGAAAAATATTTTACTTACCCAATGTATGGATACCACAATATACCCGAAGCCAAACGCATGTAATCTAGTTTTGAGCCTGTGTAAACGCCTTTAGCATTAAAATACCTTCTACAGTAGACTCTTTTAATCTTTTACGCTTTAAAGTAAAGATTGCACTGTATTTTGGAAACGAACGCTCTACATCCCAAGATGTACTTAATGCTTACGTATCTAAAAACACTGCAAATTACTGCCGCAATTGTCCGCACTTTCGCACTGCCCAATATCACACTGGGTAAGTAAAGTATTTTTCTATTACTTTAACCGAAGGCTTTTCCTATTTCGAATTTTCAAATTACACAGTGCAAGTAAATAAATATTTGTATTTTATTTTTAAATCCGATCCTAATATTATTTCCAAATAGTGTAGAGACGCCCATCTAACGCGTCATCTAAGTTTACAACTATTTAGTAATAATATAATTATTTGGAAACCAATCAAATCACAGAAATAAAATAACCCATAAGTTTTTAAAACAACTTATTAATATAATGATAGGACAAGAACTTGTCAAAAACTAACTGATCAACTAGAATATCTTTTAAACCATTACTTTGAAGTAAATTCTAGGGTTAATAAACGATGCGAAAATTTCGTTTCCTTTGCAATTTCTTTTTATATTTTAAGTATTTAACAATTTTTGTTATAGTTGCATTCATCTTTAACTGGATTGGATTCCTACTGCTTATGTGCTTCTGTCATACCATTGCTTCCAGGTATGGAGCACTCTCAGGCTTTGGATTATCTCTGGCTAAATGGACATTTATTGTTCAGCACTCAACTGAACTAGCTTCAAAAGATAATAGCTGGTTATGGTGGCTGATTATGACATTTGGTAGGTATACATAAGATAGAGCTGCAAAAAAGCTGTCTGCGCTGTTGCCATAATGTCTGACATATAATAAAGAGTCAATATCAGTGATAGCAGGTACAAAGGATTCGATATAAAACTGTTTCATAGCGCTCAATAATCAACATAAAGTTCCGAGGTAATCAAACATTTATGTCTGACTCCTTCAATATTACTCATTAGAAAAGGATAGCTTAACACCGTTATCGGCTTTGAATCGAGAAGTACGCAGTGAATGCAATCGCGTAGCAAACCATTTCGGTCAGGTAAGGTGACAGTTGTGAAAGAATATAACCCAACAAATCGACATTTACTTCTTTAACAAATTTGATATTAATATCAATTTTTATTTTATTTTTTATTTCAAAAATCGGAGTTTAGTAGCCTTTTCATGTAGTTGATTTCGTTTCTTATACAGCGTGTTCAGAAACCATCTCAACAAATGGGAAACTTTGGTATTTTTAACTTTACAGAAAAAAGTTATTCTTCATAAAAGTTCTGCTTGTTGAGCAAACAACACTTAAATAAAAAAAATTGACCCAACATATACGGGGTGTCAAAAAAAGTAGAAACGATAAATGGCGTAGAAGGAAAACTATCTCTAATTTTAATTGCAAGGTACAGTAACGTAAAAAAATGTCGTTCAGAACTAAAAAGTGATTGTAATATGAAATTTGACAAGATAACTTTATGGTCATTCATATGTACCTTTAAATTTTTCAAAAAAGTGTTTTGAAATACAGGTTTTCTAAATAACATATTACCAGAATAAACAACAATATCATTTTATGAAATACTACACTAAGCTTCAACATGACCACCGATTCTTTCCATACAAACAGTGTACGTTGTGAAAATTCCGCCATTGCATTTCTAACCATCTTCTTGGACACAGACTTTTTCTTTTAAGAATGTCCATAAGAGAAAATCTAGGGGAGTTATATCTGGGGACCTTGGTGGCCAAGCAAATTCTGACCTTCGTTCAGTCCACCTCTGTGGAAATGTCCGGTTCAGAAATTCTGTTACTCTTGCAGAGCTGTGACATGCAGCACAGTCATTTGGAACCAAAATGTGTTTCTTGTATCCCGTGCTAGTTGATGAAAAAATTTAAATAATGCCGTGTTCAAAAAGTTCATGTTAATTTCACCGGTAATATTTTCCAAAAAAGTAAGACACTTTCTTACGTTACTGTACTTTGCAATTAAAATTAAAGATAGTTTTCCTTCTACGTCATTTATCGTTTTTACTTTTTTTGACACCCCGTATATGCTAAGTCAAAATTTTTGATTTGAGTATTATTTCCTCAACAAGCAGAACTTTTTAGGAAGAATAACTTTTTCCGTAAAGTCAAAAATAAAAAAGTTTTCCATCTGTTAAGATGGTTTTTGGACATGCTGTATATTAAGGCGCGGAGCAGCCAAATGGTTGCTCACTGGCAACACTACGCCCTAAAATTTAAAAAGGTCTGTCAAGCTTCCGCTTCAGAAGCGGAAACAGAAGTATAAAATAATGCAGCTTTTCCGCATTTGCGGAAGTAGAAGAGGATGTCCACTTTTCAAAACAAAATAGAACTTGGTCATTAAACAAGGTCTATTTATTACAGTGATAGCAAATTGGTACAGGTTTTTATTGTTTTTACTGAAAAACTGACGAAAAACGACTAGAGGTCGCGGTCATTTAAAAAGACACTATTTTTTTTTGATTGTTTGAACATTGCATTTAAAAAATGCAGATTCTTGTGATATTTAATACACAAAGAATAATATAAAGAAATAATTCTGAAAAACTTACTAGTTAAGATATCGTTAATACATGGCCTAAATCTAGGTACTAAATGTCCACTACATTTAGGCCGTAAATTAGTAATATCTTAACAATTAGTAAGTTTTCTGGAATTATATTCCTTTATATTGTTCTTTACTTAACGGTTAAAATCAGCAAAAATTTGTATAATAAAGTGTATTTTTTTAAAAATTTAGCTCAGTAAAATCAATATAGCCTTATTCGTCTTCGTCCTTAGGATCCTATACAAGGTGGAGAAATATAGAATCATAAAAAAATATATTTTCGACTTAATTTTCAAAAGATTTAATTAAAATTTGATACAGGTATAATATTAATATGTAAATTTCTTATTTCACAGGTTTGATCATCTGCATTCGAGCCATACTACAATATTTAAACATAAAGCGCGGTTGGCACATGCTCTCTGCTAGTCATCAGGAGAGGCTGCTATTTTTTTATTAGATCTTAAGCAATAACGTGTTAGAATTTAATCATTGTGATTATTGTGTATCTCCTTGTACTATATTAGATGTGTAATAACCTAATATTTATAACCATTCCTGTTCGAATTAAATCAAAACTACAGCCGATGGGGTCAAAATATACGCGATGGGAAAACAAAATTAATCAAAATATAATTTTTTTCATTTCAGTAAAGTAATTTTTTCTGATTTCCAGTTGCGCATGGTCAAAAATTTAGTGAAGAAGTCGTGTTGGAACTTCTAATAAATATGCCTTTCTTTTTTTGTTACTTTGTTGACTACCTATTATGAAAATGTGTCTTTATACCCACAGGGAATATAAGATTTATTGAAAGTTGTACTTTTGCCAACAAAACGGGGCATCTGGAATATAGAGAAAAATAAGCTTTATCAAAAAAAGGAAATAAACCATCCATTGGTATTAATTGCGTAGTTGCTTGAATTTGTAACAAAAAAAAAATCGGACATTTTATCCGGCTACATAGTTTGAAATATTAAAAAATTGTCATTAGTTTGATCTCTTTGTGATTGTAGTTAGAAAATTGTTAACAATGTTTTCAATATGAAATGTATGTTCAGTGTTTCTGAGTACTCCAAAGTGTTGTTTATTTTTTATTATTAAAATATTTTGTTAATATTTTACGTTAGGGGCTTTTATTATTATTGAAGTTTTGTTGATGATTAGCGAGAATATTAAAAAGCAAAAAAAAATGATTTCACAAATACGTTTATTTATTGTCGGGCATAAATATTTACTACTCAATTCACTAAGCTTAGAACGGTTTTAAATTTAACCCTTTTTAGGCCAAGCAACAGAGCAAAATATTAGCGATTTTTTGACATTAATCCTATTAGAAAACCGCCTGTGCCATCATCTGAAAGACGATCCGTAGATGATTCCTGTTATATTTCCAACTCTGAAAATTTTTCCTTTAATTTGTTATAAACATTTTTAAGCAAAAAAACGCAATTTTTTAGTTTTTTGCTTATAAAATGAAAAGTAATGAAGCAATCTTAATGGTGCAAATGGACGATTTGTAGAGAATAAAAATACGAACAAAATGAGAGGTCGAACGTCCCGATAGAATAAGTAGCAACGGAGAAAATCCGGAAAACCGGAAAATGAAGTTTTTAAAAAATTCATAAATGGGCCATTTTTAAACGTAGAGGGCTCAAACTTTGGGAAAAAGTAGTAATTTATAGCTACTCTATGTGTGCAAAACCCCGACGCTGTCCGACGATTAGTTTTGTCATAATCGTCATTTTAATGTTTCAATACACTATTTTGCAACAGGTCTGGATGCTCTATGGATCGTCCGATTTTAATTATTGAAAACGTATTCGAAAAGTACAAGTTTAATTGAACAAAATGTATTTTTCAATTTTTCCATAAAATGCGACGAAACCGGTTGAAAATGCACGTAAAGCTGCGTGAAAATGGCCGAGCGCGCGAATATTGGCTCCCCTTCGATCCTCTGCCCTCCCGCTACTCGACCGCTTTCGCGCGCTCGGCCATTTTCACGCATCTTTACCTGTATTTTCAACCGGTTTCGTAGCATTTTATGGAAAAATTAAAATATACATTTTGTTCAATTAAACTTGTACTTTTCAAATACGTTTCAATAATTACAATCGGACGATCCATAGAGCATCCAGACCTGTTGCAAAATAGTGTATTGAAAAATTAAAATGACGATTGTGGCAAAACTAATCGTCGAACAGCGTCGGGGTTTTGCACACATAAAGTAGCTATAAATTACTACCTTTTTCCAAAGTTTGAGCCCTCTATGTTTAAAAATGGCCGATTTATGAATTAGAAAAAAAAACTCTTAATTTTCCGGATTTTCTCCGTTGCTACTTATCCTATCGGGACGTTCGACCTCTCATTTTGTTCGATTTTTATTCTCTACAAATCGTTCATTTACACCATTAAGATCGCTTCATTACTTTCCATTTTATAAGCAAAAAACTAAAAAAATCGCGTTTTTTTGCTTAAAAATGTTTATAACCAATTAAAGGAAAAAATTTCAGTTGGAAATATAACAGCAATCATCTAGTCTTTTAGATGATGGCACAGACGATTTTCTAATAGTATTAATGTCACGACAAATCACTCTATTGCTTGGCCTATTTAGCTGATCAGTAAGTTTGACAATTTTTGGTAGTGAAATTGTTTGTGTGTGAAATTTGTTTTTTTATTATTGTTTCTGAAATTTGTTTGTTTTCAAATAAATTTTTGTATCAGAACGCGTTGCTGTAATGAACTTAATTATAATAATAATAAGTTTATTTTCATAAATAAATTTACAAATTTATATATATTTTAAATAAATAAAATTTGAAAATAAACTAAAAAAAAAAACCCAAGAAGAAACAATACAGCTTTTGTTTCTTAGAATTATTATGAGAAAAGTGCTTTCTTACATTACCTATACTTTTTCTCGTCATAAATTTGAGGAAAAATTCTTCAAACATTAGTTTATGGGACAAAACTTGTCTTATACACTTGTCAATTTATCTCTCGACTGTTAAATTAGACGTGTTTTAGAGATAATACTCAATAGTGAATCTGCCTCTTTGTTCTTTGTTATTATTTCTATAGTAACTGAAATAAAAACTAACAGTCATCTCTTATCAGTGTGAATATTATCATTATACAGCAACTTTCCCTTTTAAAATTTTCCCTAATTGTTAACTAAACTTCTTAATTATGTTAATATTTTCGGTAACAAAGCTATCATGTAGAAAGCTTTTCAGAGAGATCTGTGATGTTTGGATATGAACTATTAAGTTAATTTATAAATGATTATACAGTTCTGAGTAAATTCATCCTATTAAATGTACCCTTTTACATTCTATCATTTATTTATTCTAATTCTAGTCCAGGAGTTGGAGACGTCCAACCTGTACCGGGAAGCTAGTAGAGATCGCACGATATGACTTTATTTTGCCGATACGATATATCGGCCGATACCGATATTTACGTGCCGATATACCGATATGAGCCGTTCAGAGGAAAAGTGGTATAACGCACAAGCAAACCGCCATGCAGTTAGACCACTTTTCCTCTGTCCGGCTCATATATCGTATCGGCAAAGACATACGTACATGTTTCAATGTTTAGTTTTTATCAGGGTTGGAAAAAGTTATGACTTTTATAAAAAAAGTCATGACTTTTATAGAAAAAAGTCGAGGCTTAAATCATGTGAATTAATTCATGCCAACCCTGGTTTTTATAACGTCGAATATAAATAAAAAAATACAAAATGCGGTTCTGAACCTACAATTCGCTAAATCCTATACGTATTCCGTATCAATTTCCGTTTTTCGTTCATGCGTTTTCTGTTTGGGCGAAAACGAAAATCGGGGAAGCCCCGGCTTATCATTCCGGTACGCGGTAACGCGGTATATCGTTTCTGATTGGTGAAGTTTCGGGGAAGTCCCTGTTTAATGTTTTCAGTATTGCTTTGTGAAATTCTTAATTTATTTCTCCGGAAAAAGGCCTCAGTTATACTACTTATGTTATAAATGATTAGATATTATTAGTGACATTAGAAGAGGCACAAAAATGTATTTTATTTTATTATATTTACGAGTATTACCTTTCGTAGGTATATACAGTAGGAACCCAAAATTCTTCGTTTTATATGTGCCAATATATCGGCAAGTTTCCTGCCGATACGATACGATACCGATAATCGGCAACAACCGCCGATATAACGATATCAATGTCGGTATCGTGCGATCTCTAGAAGCTAGCCACATAAGACCTTCTGGTATTGACTATTAGCATTTAGGTTAACAGCATTTAGGCACTTCCGGTTATTTTTTTAAAACATATTTTTCGTTTTCGAGATTGTGATCGAGAAAAATCTTCGTGTGTTGATTAATCGTGTTGTTCGACAATCTCAATTTTTTTCTTCGAGATGGTTGCGAGTAAAACGTTTAAATTTTCTGAGTTAATAGAGGGATAGTGCGACTAGCTGCGGTAAAAAATTCACTTATACAGGGTGTTTCATTTCGGAGTTATTAAACGTCGAATTCGTATGGGATCGATTACAGGTCACAAAAGTGAATTAAATCGATTTAAATTTTCGGAGGTTGAAGAGAACCGGGAGTCAGAACCCTGTTGAAAGTGATGTTCGGAAAATGGGAATTCTTTTGAATTTTTTTAGGTCAAAAAATGCCACTTGTAGGTCCATCTTTGGTACTTAATAACTCGAAAATGTAAAGTCGCATTGAAAAATGGTTTGACACGTCAACTTAAGAATCTTAAATACTTTCTTTTTGCAATATACCTTTCTATAGAGATTTCGCAAAAATGACAAGTTTTTATTGCAAGATTGAAAGGTTCCTGGACCGATTTCGGCTTGAAATGTACATGGAAACGATACAGTGGATGTTCTATTTTGTATTCCGGTACATTTCATTGGACGAGTTATAAATACCATTTTTATTGATTTTTCGATGACCCTACAATACATTATAGAATATACTGAAATCGGTTTCTATACTTAGAAATGTATTAAAATACGAAATGTCAAAAAAAAATTTACAAAAATGGAGTAAGTTAATCCGCTTCTGCCACAACTTCCGGGCGGGTTAAGGTCGGCAGAAGCATTTTTTCCTTTGCCATCTATCGCTCCCTACCTGCATGCACATTTTCACGTCGCTGGCTCAAAGGAAAAATTTGTTTAAAAAAATAACCGTAAGTGCCTATTTTTATTAAAATTTCGGGCAAAAACAGGCCGGCAGACATGTCATTCCCTGTTAATCCAAACGCTAGGAGTCAATACAAAAAGGCCTCATGTCGCTAGCTTCCCGGTACAGGTTGGACGCCTCCAACTCCCCTACTATTCCAAATGGAAAAAATAAACGTTAACTAAGGACGACATGTATCAAAAAATCCAGTAGAAAATTGTTCTTTAAAACTACCTTGTAAAAATACAACTCTGTTTATGGGTGCTTTGTTTCTATACATGTAAAAAAAAATAAATTGAAAATTTGGATCTACTTTCGTATACTTGAGACACCGCACGAGTCAATATGATAATTATTGACACATTTCTGGTATGCAACATCTGTATCTTGATCCAAAGTACATACACCGTGTTTGTGTGATTATTTTAAAAGTTAGACAAGTTAGCAAAATAGTTTTAGATAGAAGTTCTAGGACTTTCAAAATTAATTGGAATATACAGGGTCGCTCAAAAAGTTGTAAAGAATCAAAGATATTTTTTCTTGCTCTAATTTCTGACTCTGCCTAAAATTAATGTGTTTTGGACTCTCATTGTCTTTATGTATTGTATCACAACGTTTCAACTGGTAAACATTTCCAGTCATCTTCAGATAAAAATTGTATAATATACACCTGGCGACGACTGTCGAGATGTTTACCAGGTACAACGGTGTGGTAAAATAACTAAAAGACAGTGTAAGCTTGCAATTCACCGCGTAGCGAACGTTTTCGGGTGTGGCGTCTTTTCAAATAGCAGGTACGTTTGAAGGATCGTGCCATCGGCATCATCCGGGGCATCGCGCGTTGGCGTCGTCGTATTGCGCGGCGCCTATCTATAGTGGTGGTGGTGTGATAACATACCACTAGTTGTGAGTGGTGCGTCGCAGGTGTATAGTGTGGCAGCGTCCAGCGCTGTCGATTGTTTTATTTGCGGGTGTACATACATTACAATAAAGTTATTATGGCTAACACAAAATGTAAGAAGCCCTTACGTCGTGTACGTAGTAAAAAAGTTCTTACGGGTTTTCCGGATTTACAATTCACGGGATCACGTGATGTGTTTGGTATGTAACAAAGAACTGTTTTGCTGGAAAACACAAATGTGCACGAACCATATAAATAGTAAAACTCACAAAAATAATAAACAAGGCCAAAACTGTTATGTGCAATTTCTTTGCGAATTGGTTTTTATGATGAGCGCATGTAACATACCATTTACAACTGTTCAAAAAGCACCTTTTCGAAAATTTTGAAAAAAATTTGTTTCGCAATGGAAATTACCTACTGATTCAACACTATTTACCGCATGTGCGAAAAATAATCGAGAACAATAGTATGGAAAAAAGTAACAATGAAAAAGTGTGGTTAACGGTCGCGGAGAAATTAAAGCAAAAATAGGGTTTTCCATTTCAGAAAATTATCTTTAATCCATCACAATTTTTGAGCAACCCTGTATATTCCAACTAATTTTCAAATTACGGATTTTTGAAAGTCGTAAACTTTGATCTGCAACATTTTTCGATAACTTGTCTTATTTTTAAAACATTGTTATCAGCCGGTCCGGACATTTTACACACAGTGTATAAGCAGCAAAAGATAAATATTCGTTTCTAACCTGTAGAATTGTCATTTGTCGGTTTCCTACTTTTTTCGTTGCCACAAGTATTCATACATTTACGTCTACTTACACAATGTAGGTGTATTATATTTAAGTGGAGATTAGTGCGCATTTCACCTACTCTAGGTGATGCATTTATGGCTAAAAAGATGTTCAAAAACAATAGTAAAATTGTAATAGCACCTAGAAAACGTTCACACAAATCTGAAAACACACTACTTGTAATTAAGAAATTGTCATTAAGTATTTTAATAAACATTAAAAATGTAAAATAGTGTCTATCCTACTTCCTGTAAGTGTTATGGGTGCAGTACTTGCACCTTGCACGGACTTTTAAGGTTAAGGGATTTTCACCAGATTCAATAGAATCTGGCATTAAGTACGAAATTAATTTCGAGTGGCTAACCGAGTCATTTTTCTCACTGTGCATTGTTGTAAAATAAATCCAGTGTACAGACCATTGATGAAAAAGGAAACAAGAATACGGAATGAGTTTACATACTTCAAAGCAAAAACAAACATAATACTATACGGTATCCATTTGGTTTTGAGATGATGACAGAAAAATCAATTGAACAAGAATTAACCCTATTGGTCAGTTCCATGGACCGTTTACACCACAACATATTTTAGTGATCACAATATTCATCTTTTCTTTCCTGATAATCACGGAGGAATCAGATTTCTTTCTATCCGTGTTGGCGAAAGTGCATTAGACAAAGACAAATAAAAAAAGGATTATTTCAAATTTGTTTCGTACATTCTTTGCTTGTGAAAGTATTGCTGGTTATATACTTCGAAAGATTAGTCATCGCAGAATTCTTTTTTTCCTGATAAAATCCCAGCGGAATCCGGATTCTTTCTATCCTTGTTAGCAAAAGGGGCATTAGTAAAAGACAAATAAAAACGATGTTGTTGCCAATAAAAAAGAATAATCAAACAACATTTCATCACAGGCGACTTTATTTGTGCGCAAGTATTTCTGGTTGCCTATAGTGAAAGTTTAATCGGAGTTGTCATAAAAAATAAATTTGTAACCTGACAAAATACTTACTACGTAAGTTTTAAGATTTTATAGCAAAAGACCTTTGTTTTTATTGAACACAAACAGCATTTGCAAAAATCTCGTTTTTATTAAACAAAAACAGTGTCAGCATAGCCACATTAACCTTATTTTATAGCATTTAAAATTGTTTCCTACCCAACTAACAATACTACCTCTAACCAACAATT
Source organism: Philopedon plagiatum (assembly GCA_963971165.1). NCBI lineage: Eukaryota > Metazoa > Arthropoda > Insecta > Coleoptera > Curculionidae > Philopedon > Philopedon plagiatum. The sequence goes on along the minus strand of OZ020192.1, from coordinate 20,684,661 downwards.
TGCACGAAAAGGATCGGAGGAAAAGTATTTAAATAAATAAAGGAAAAATTTCAAAAATGAGTAAATATTTTTATTAGGATAAACAATTTATAATAAGGTTAAAAAATATTCCCTATTCTCCGATATATAATGAAAATGGATCTATAATATAGCCTACCTGCGAACAGTGATGTTTGTGTAAGTTAAAGACGCGATAAAAATTGTTTAATCGAATATACCAAGTAGTTTCACAATTTTTAACTGTAAATGTTGAGTCTTAGTTCCAGAAGGATAGATACACTTTGTAATGGCACTGTGACTTCTGCTTTAAACTGAAACCAAACGCTTCTAGGGCGCAATTTTCACTACTTTCTCAATAACTAAAGAAATCTTCTGTAATGCCCACTATTCTCAACTTTATATCGGGTCGGTGTTCTTGTTACTCATTCCCATAACGCCCGGTCCAAGTAATGTAAAGGATTTCAATAGTTGTTAGTCAGCCCCAGATTCATAGAACACAGGAATTTAAGCTGCTAATACTTTATATAAACTTTTTAAGTATATTTTTACACTGCAAAAACAACTTATATCATGGGACAGACTTCAAATAATGTCATATTAATCTTTCACATAACCTAACTTTCTACCAGATGTAAAAATTTCACGAGTATGAGAGAAAAAGAAGACGAGAGAGAAAAAAATGAGAGAGAAAGAACATAAGAGAGACATAATTGATCTCTTCCTTGTAAAATGGGTTTCTGTCATCATTCTCAAAAGTAAATGGATACGGTTTTTTTTATAATACATTACAATCTAAATTCTAATGTAAACAAATTTTGTCCTTATCTGTGACGCTTAGCTGTTTGGTCGAGACAGAAACATGAATACCCCCGCGGGAAACGATTTTCAGGGTTCAGATTGTTGAGCCGGAGAGAACAGTCACTGGAGAACGTTGCTCGCCTGCAGCATCTCTTTAGTTCAAGAACCGACCCGAATAAGTAAACACGTTTCACAAAATAAACATACTAACCGGAAGGATATCTCCGATCCCGTGATCGCCGCCTGCTCTGGGCCTTCGAGCGCATCTAGCCCGAAACTGCCAGTGCAGTAGAGAATTTCACGTCAAGAAGTATCAAAAGCGCGCTGTATGACGGTGCGAATAAATTTTATAGATTTCCGCAAGAGGTTGAAAAAAGTTAATGGGGTGTAACAATATAACCTTGTACAATCGACTCTCGATATAATCCCAAGCTTTCTTAAAATACTTTGTAATATATGTATTTACATAAAGCTATAAAATTAGAAATCTAAGAAGAAATTCTAATTATAACGACATAATAATTTCCCATTTCTTAAAATATAAATTTGAGTTGTGAACTGTAAAAACGGTAAAGACAGGTAATAAAGGCAAATGTTAACTGGAATATTAAGTTTATGAGCTTCTTTATATTCAGTAAACATTTCGGAAAATTCCTAACTGTAAAAAGCTAGGGCAGGTAATAAAGGCTTGGGGTAATTGCAATAGGTTACGGCGGGGGTGAACTGGGCGCAAAAATATCTCCTGTACCTGTTTTCACAAAAGAGTCTTTTAATCATCGAGGTATATTGGGCGGGAGCTTCTCTTCAAGTAGTTAAATGCAATATAATAGGCAATTGATAGCATTCTGAAAAATTATATATAATGCATTGGCATTTTGATTTGGTTTCAGTAGTAAAAAGTGAACGTGGAAAAGATTTGCTTGTCTTCGAAAATTTTATATTTTCAAGACAAGAGTTTTAAAAAGTGGAGAAATTTCCTGGAAGTGTAGCCAAAAAAGGTTAAACTGTAAAGCCAAAGTTTATGCTCTTGGTACTCATAACTTAATCTTAAGAAACGATGGCGCTCACAATCATTAGGCAAAAATTAAATAGAAAAACTGTTTTTAATGCGTGTAAAAGGAAAGCTGAAGAAGATATATCCGAAAGGCCTTCTAAAATTATTTGTAGAGCATTATCATCTCACTTACAACGACCGATAACAGTTACATTAGAAAAAATATTTATAACGTATATTATTTCCTAGGTAAGCCTATGGCAATTACATCAAATTTTGATTTAACGCTGACTCAAGGTCCCTCGGCATTAGATGCTGAGATCAAACGTACCTCCGTGCACATTTCACTTTAACCAGTTAATAGTAGAGAGGAATACTGCGTCCGTATTTTCTTTTTCATCCATGGTACAGACTTCGACCCTTCCGTCAGGGCACTGTTGGTAGCCTCTACTCTCTATGAAAGTAAATGGTGAAAACTTTATTACTTACCAATGAACAACTATTGCTCTTTACTTTCCACTGATTAACTAAAAATTCACTGTAGACCAAATGTTAACAGTTTAGCTGATCGAGCCTGCTTTGTGTAGTCAAACGTCAACGTCCCATAAGTCTGATAAGTGATTTGTGCCGGACAATCGCTAAGAGCGTAAAAACAGGGTTTGTCCTCCTCCATACACCATCTAAATCCATAAACATCACCAACTCCGATTCTATAGTGATGTTTCGGATAGCAATAGCTTGTCACTAAACCCACTATTGTCCAAAGATATTTTCTACCTAGGAAGAGAAATTGCTTTGTGAGATGGCATTAGGATCTATCATATGCCATTTGGGCCCCATAGATGCGTACTAGATTCGTTTTGAAACGACCGTTTTGTTTGGTTAGCCGCCACGTCGCTAAAATAACCAATCTAATACAGGTCTATGACGATTCTCTCCAGGTACAAAAACCATAATCGCGCGATTGATGGCGATTTATATTCGTCCAAAAAGGTCCTAAGATGTATAAATAAAGGTGTTTAAATAAATTTATTTAAGACGAACGTAAATCGATATTATTCGCGCGATTAAAAATGGTAGTACGTGCTCGGCCTCAATTCTCGGGGCTTCTCAGTTCCTTTCTTCCAAAAGATAATCTGCCTCGTCTGGATCCATGAACATTCTAGAACCTATTCGAGCCCAATGGTTCTCCTTATCTTTGGTAGGACCGCAGGATCATCTTATTCTAGAAATGACAATATCCTACTGTGGTACCAGCATTTTAGCTATGCCGTCCTGAGCATACTATGGTTTCAATTTTGACGACTATTAATTAAAGGTAGCAACAGTGCAGAAAGCGTATGCAATGGATTACTGTTACTTAAAGGACTGTTGCCTAGTGTCCATGGGCGTAGAACTCCGTGATACTCTTAGCGCAAACGACTGCGCCAGCTGTTTCGTCGTATCTAGAGCCATCCGTGAACCACCAGAATTCATTATTAGGGACAGCGATTTTGTCTCCAGTCTTTTTGCTGTGGTAAAACTACTTTAAAAATGTTTGATTTCAGAACTAGGATCATCTAGACCTCGCCGATTTGGATGTGACGCCACAGTCGGATTTTATTTATGAAAAGGTCAATATAGATTAAAATTTTTGACAGTGTATTTACACATGCATTTTGTGTATATGGAGCATTATCAGTCCAAAAAAGCGGCCAGGTGCGAGCCGAACCTACGTAGTAGGTGTAGGTGTGCGCAGCTATGAACTGGGAAGGTAGGTTAGTTCGCTTCGAGAAGCGACCGAGATCAATGTTTACACACGGGTTAAATAGTTGAGTGCTATCGCGCCCGCGAAATAGCTTTCCTGCAAAATTTGTTTATTTTGAGTTATGTCGGTTTTCTTGTGTGTACGCGATATGTTGATAGCCAGTATTAAAAGTGTTTTTAAAAACCCCAGGACGCTTACGGTTGTAAAAATCCTGATCAGTGTATAATTTTTTTTTTGTTATAGAGGAGGTTGTTAGAAAATTCATATGCCTAAGTAAAACTGCCTTAATAATTGCTTATGCTGCGGGGTCATTTTATTTCTCACATCAGAAGTGGGATCCAAAAAGGTCCTTCCCTACTCCTTTAACTTTCACATTTTAGGACGATTCAATAAGCATTCTCTATTTAAAAAAATATTTTTCTTGGCTAAAGCAAGAATATTATTAATTCTGCAAAAACACTAAAAAAAGTGGCTTATAAAATTTGCATATTAAAACAGGAATGCATAATTATGATTACTAAAATTACTCTACAACATAAACAACTGATTTATTTTTTTCTTAGAATTATCAAAACACAAACTATAAAAAATTACACTTATCTATCTAATCATTTTCTATATCTGGTTCTAACTCCACGCTCTCTTGCCGGTTAGATTCACCTGAACCTGAAGAACTATTATAACTTAATATGTCAGCTATGTCAACGTTGGTATGAAGGGTTTGCCCGTCCAAATAGTGCATTTCCGTTTGTACACCGTCACTTGAATTATCACTAAAATATAGAGAAAAAAATATGACTTTTTTTCAGGGTTGGTTTGATTTAAATCAAATGATTTAAATCGTGATTTAAATCAAGTGATTTTTTTGAAAAAAATCAATGATTTAAATAATTTTTCTTCATAACGATATTTTATTATTACATAATAATTACGAGAATGATTATTTTATTTTAACTCGACTTGATTTTATTATCTACCATTATAATAGGTATAGGGCAGTGGTTCCCAAATGTCTCGAAATTCTGGACCCCCAAAATTAGAAATTAGTAACATGCGGACCCCCATGAACAGTTTAGCTTCAGAAATAATAAAAGAAACAACCTTTGTTAAAAAATATTTATTTCAAAAGTGTCGATTTATTCCATGCCTTTAATATGGCTTGGCAATTTGCACCAAAAGGCAGCATGCTATTTATAAATAAAAACGGCATCCTATAAAAGTAACTGAACTAAACTGAACAAAATATATTCTCTTTTCTAGCAGAAAAAATATAATATATCAATCATCAGTTTTGGATTTTAATGAGAAGAATGAAATACTGTTTTTCATGTCATAGTTCTTTCTAAACGTGGTCTAAGATTTGAACAGCCAGATTCTCCAACGTAGTGCGGTCTAATTTGACAACCAAAAGTTTTAAACTGACAAGTGTAAGACAATTACGTCCAGATTCACTAAGAAAGTTTAAGATTTAGTACTGGTTTAAATTTAGATCTTCTAGTTGATCAGTTATGTTTTGACAAGTTTTTGACCTGTCGTTGTTAATAAGACGTCATTGAAAATTTATGAATTATTCGGATATTTCAGCGATTTGCTTGGTTTTCAAATGATTTTCATCTTGGAACGGGTTGCCATAGTGAATTTAGTTCTATTATTGTCGAAAGTGCGTACTAAAATTGCCCTTTTCTTTATAAATTTGCGAAAAAGCTCCGAAATAAATGCATAGTATAAAATTTAGTTGTCTTATTCTTACAGTTGTCAATTTAAAACTTTTGGTTGTCAAATTAGACCGGACTAGCGTTGCAGAATCTGGCCGTTAAGTTTTATGCTATGAACTTATTTTTGAGCTTTCTCACAAATTTGTAAAGAAAAGGGCAATTTTAGTAAGTACTTTTGACAAAAATAGAACTAACTTCATTACAGCAACTCGTTCCAAGATGAAAATGATTTGGAAACCAAGCAAATCGGTGAAATATCAGAATAATTCATAAGTTTTTAATAACGACTTATTAACAATGACAGGACAAAAACCTGTCAAAACATAACTGACCAACTAGAAGATTTCAATTTAAACCAGTACTAAATCTTAAACCTTCTTAGTAAATCTGAACGGAAATTTTTAATCTTAGATCTGAAGCAACGTCCAGCCGATTTCTGTTTTGATTTTAGCAGAATGTATTCAGAGAAAGTTTGTTCACACATACGTCGTGCAAAAGGGCACGACGTATGTGTAGCAAAGGTTGTCGGACCCCCGCAAAATAACCTGCGGACCCCTAGGGGTCCGCGGACCACCATTTGGGAACCACTGGTATAGGGTATAGGTAGCTATATAATATGTACCTATTGCTTTTTGTTTGTGTTTTTAAAATTACCGTTTCCTGTTTCGTTTGCTGAAGGTTCAATTAATATTAATATTAAATTTATATTTTCTACTCCATTATTTTAATATTTACTGCATTTTAATTATTTACTATTGTAACTGTGTTACATCTGAACAAACAATAATGAAATAATACAAATCTAAATAAAATTCAAAAATTCTGACAAATCAAAAAAATCTGTTTTTTGAGTTTTTTGAAAAAATCATGATTTTTGCCAACCCTGCTCTTTTTGCAACAAAACAAAAAATCAGATAGAAATGAAATATTTATATGTAATATGCAGCATTGTTCAGTATACAGTGTGTCGCGTGTGTCCCTGTTCAGGCATTAAATCGTAAAGAAAATTAAATGAGTTTTTAGTATAGTTTCAATCAGTCTCGATTAAGTAAAACACCATATTCCCCAACAACTATTTAATAGTGAAAATCTTTAAAACACATTTTATATCGTATACGTTCCCGATTAATAAATCTGGACAGTGCACTTCTATAATTTTAATTCTTACCGTCATAACTGCCAGTTTCCTTACGTCCAGCGGCGTCGTTCACATATTCACATCAGGTATTGGCAATAATGAGTAAATAAGTTTTTAAACGCATTTCGGCTGTACAAACATAAAACGTGTTGCCAGAATGAATTTTATTCTATGATTATGGAAAGTACATACTAAACTTGCCCTTTTCTGTATATATTTCCGGGAAAACTCGTAGTATAAAACTTACTCATACTCATATTTATTAGTTCCTTTCAATATGTGTATATAACAACTAAAATCTTCTAAAAAATACTTTTTAAAAACAAGCTTTTATTATTTAGATGTACTAAAACGAAAAAAATAAGTATAGTTTTTTCATTGTGGCAATGCTGAATGCTATAAGTGGACGTAGTTCGCGTGGGTGGATCCTAATAAAAGTAGTATCCAAGTTATCACTGAAACAGATATAATATATTATGTTAAATTTATTGTCTTAAAAGCTCGTCGCGCGCAAAAAGTTCATACAGGCATTAATTTTGTTTGTCAGAAATTGTAAGTATCTGAGTATGTGTTTTTTCTTTTCTATTCACGCGACAAGCCTTTAAGACAATAAGTTTAACATAATAATATATATATATATATATATATATATATATATATATATATATATATATATATATATATATGTATATCTGTTTCAGTGATAACTTTGATACTACTTTTATTAGGAACTACGTCCACTTATAAATAGCATAGCTAATTTTTTTTCGTTTTAATACATGTAAATAATAAAAGCTTGTTTTTAAAAAGTAATTTTTACATAAAATTGTATTTTCAAATTTTCTAATTACGTCCTAACCTATGCATTTCTAATAATGCATCATTATTACAAGGCATTTTACCCGATATTGTATTTTACTCGTCAAACCCTTTCATTTGATACCCGTATCAAGGGAATTGTAAAGAAAAAGGTAATCCGCCATCTTGTGGCGTCCGCCATATTGGGTCGCATAGCTTATCGTATTCTCGCCAAACCCTTTCATTTGCTATCAATATCAAGGGGATTGTAAAGAAAATGGTAATCCGCCATCTTGTGGCGTCCGCCATATTGGGTCGCATAGCTTATCGTATTCTCGCCAAACCCTTTCATTTGCTATCAATATCAAGGGGATTGTAAAGAAAATGGTAATCCGCCATCTTGTGGCGTCCGCCATATTGGGTCGCATAGCTTATCGTATTCTCGCCAAACCCTTTCATTTGCTATCAATATCAAGGGGATTGTAAAGAAAATGGTAATCCGCCATCGTGTGGCGTCCGCCATATTGGGTCGCATAGCTTATCGTATTCTTCTCGCCAAACCCTTTCATTTGCTATCCATATCAAGGGGATTGTAAAGAAAAAGGTAATCCGCCATCTTGTGGCGTCCGCCATATTGGCTTTATAATGACGTCGCATAGCTTATAGTATTCTACCCGTCAAACCCTTTCATTTGCTATCCATATCAAGGGGATTGTAAAGAAAAAGGTAATCCGCCATCTTGTGGCGTCCGCCATATTGGGCTTCGAATGACGTCACATAGCTTATGGTATTCTACCCGTCAAACCCTTTCATTTGATACCCCTTTCAAGAGGATTATGAAGGAAGAGGTAATCCGCCATATTGTGGCGTCCGCTATATTTGGTTTAGAATTTCGTCACATAGCTTATCGTTTTCTACTCGTCAACCCCTTTCATTTAATACCCATGTCAAGGGGGTTTTGAAGAAAAAAGGTAATCCGCCATCTTGTGGCGTCCGCCATATTGGGCTTCGAATGAAGTCACATAGCTTATGGTATTCTACCCGTCAAACCCTTTCATTTGATACCCATATCAAGGGGATTTTGAAGGACAAGGTAACCTGCCATATTGTGGCGTCCGTCATATTTGGTTTAGAATTTCTTCACATACCTTATCGTTTTCTACTCGGCAACCCCTTTCATTTAATACCCATGTCAAGGGGGTTGTGAAGAAAAAAGGTAATCCGCCATCTTGTGGTGTCCGCCATATTGTGTTTATAGTGACGTCACATAGCTTATAGTATTCTACTCGTCAAACCCTTTCATTTGATACCCACATCAAAGGGATTGCGAAGAAAAAGGGGCGCCTAGTCGAAATTTTAATTGCAATATTTGACCTAAACATATTAACTAACAAACTAACAGGTGAAGTTAAATAGAAGTTTGTAAAACAGTCCTTAAATAGGTTTTAAAAAAATTCTATTATACGGAGATTACTCAAAAAAATATATCAAAAGAAAAACTATTTAAGATAGGAGGTCCTAAAGTCAATGTATTGCACCACTTGGACAACACTGTATACCTTATTCAGAAAGTGCAACATTCACATCACTTGAATTAAAGCCGTTTGGTAGTAAAACAAATTTTACCACAAATTTAAGCAAAAATTTGTATATAAACCAATTTTAGCAAGACCTATATATATATATATATATATATATATATATATATATATATATATATATATATATATATATATATATATATATAGGGTGTTTCAAAAAACATGTGCCATCGCTCAAAGGAAGATTCATAGAAAGAAATTAAGGCAAAAAGTTTATATGAACATGGGTCCGCAGATGCTTTGTTTCAAAGATACAGGACGTTAAATTTTTAAATGGTCTTTACATGTTAAAATCGATGGTTGGGAAAACTAAACCAGTTAGACGGTTAATAAAATTACATTTATCTCCTAAACGAAATGAAAACTGAAAAAATATGAAGAGATAAGTTTTGTTAAGAATTTAACATACTATTTGGCCGATATAAGAAAATGTGAAAAAATCAGTGGCGTACATGTTTTTATTGGAAAAATATTGTACCGTCTTCTCATATGTACGCCCCTGGAGGAAATGTCAAAGTCTTTTCATGGTCAGAATTATGCTTAATTTAAGTACTTTACACATTCTAAATTTCATAAAAATTGATGAAGCCATTTTGAAAATATTTTGGAAAAACTGAAAAAAATTTAAAAATTTAACACCCTGTATCTTTGAAACGAAGCATCTGCGGACCCATGTTTATATAAACTTTTTGCCTTAGTTTCATACAAGGAATCTCTCCTTGAGCGATGGCACATGTTTTTTGAAACACCCTGTATATATAATTTACAAATTTTATTACAAAATAAAGCGTGTATGTCTACTTAAAATTAGGTTTGTATACAAATTTATGGTAAAACTTGTGCTTAGTTTATAGTAAAATTTGTACTGTGTCAAACGCCTCTTTCAAAGTATGTTTTTCAAAAATCAGTAACAAATAAAACTTAAAAGTATAAAAAATTGATATTACCTTTCTTCAGCAAATGTTCGACTGTCGTTCTTTAGCTCCGATACACTCCTTTCAGGAGATAATCTATCATCTATACTGTACAAATCAGGTTTTTTTAAATCTACATTCGAGCTCTCCAGTGGATCCAATGGTGAACGATTAGGAGGTGATGAATCTTTGCTTTCATTAGTCGAATTTCTTCGATGAGGTCTTGGTTTTTTCCTTCGAGTTACCATTACAGAAAGACTCGAGTCTGATAAACCACCTTCTGCATCACTATCACTAAATGTACTACTCGGTGTATTTAAAATCCTGGCAAAAATTAGAGCAATTATTAATGAAGCTAGAGTATTAAATATAAATTAAGAAAAAAAACTAAAATAGTTAGTGCTAGTTTTATGGGGAGGAGGGGGATGGGGTTTAGAAGAGAACAAATGGACCAAATTTTGCAAGGTATGTAAAAATGTCCCTCCTAATAAAAGTTTTTGCTTGTAAAATAAATAAGATATACACACATAAAACCTTCCTTGTTGAGGTCGGTTAAATATAAATAAACCAAAAGTCCTCACCTATCATCTTGGTAAAGATCATCGCCTAAACTTGACTTCTCCTTTGGTATTAAAACAGGTTCAGGATGCCTTACTCTATAATCTAACTCATCATAAGATGGGTTGTGGAATTTTGGTTTTTTCTCAATACTAAGAATCATTGGTAAAGCATTGTATTCCTTTGTACTATAGTTTTTATTCCAGGGCTGTGTGTTTTCGGAATTCGTGCTGTTTACATCCACATAAGTAACTACTTCTTCTATTTTATACTGTTTTCGATCCCTGAGTTTTCGTCTTTTACCCCTGCAAACAAGACAAATTTAAGTCTAAATTAAAAACTCGTTTACTCACCCTGATATTTAATCCGGATCAGCAATTAAACATTGATTAAAACAGATCACTTGGCAAGTTGCGATTTAAAGTTAATCTGTCAACGGTGCATACCGCCGCGGCGCACAGTGTGTTAAATCGACCATTTAGCACGACATAAGCCCCCAATGTAATTTTGCATTATTCTTTACATAGTCTAGCAATCTATATTTAAAACAGTCCTACTAAGAAAAAGGCAGTCAAAAATATAATATATATTTATAGTTCTCGGTGAGAGGGGGGGCTTAACTTAGTGTTATTTTAAGATTAAAATCAACGCATTTCTGTACATCATTTTCAAAACAAAAAATATGACACAGAACTTAGCAAATTTTTTACCAAATTTTTACATAAATACTGTTAATAATCAAACTGTTTTACAGTATAAAAACATTTTAAATATTGATGCCCTTCTCCTAGAAATTTTGGGGATTTTCGATGTATCATTATATTTATGTATTTTTTTTAACTCGTAGAGCATACAAAAAAGTTTGTCGGAGTTTAGTTTAGTTTCCCTCTAAAAAATACAGAGTAGGATCCCTTTTAATAGAAAAGTAAAAAAATTTCTGCTCATAGGTGCCCATTCGAGACTTATGTGGCTTTAAGAATAGCTCTTTGGTTATTATCGACTTGACAAAAAAACCACACAATTTGTAGATGATCATAACTTTGTAAAAGTTTTTCGAATTTAAATAACTTTAACATTTTGCCAAGGCTAAGGTTCAGAAATATTTACAATCGAATTAACGTCTCGTTTTTAGAATTCGGAAAAGAACTAAGAAATCTGTGCATTTTTTGTTTTTTTGGAGAACTCACCAAATAAAATACCAGCATTGTTTCATAGCCTTAACTTACCGTATGTCCTGTTGTGGCTAAAATTTATAGAATTTTTGCAACATTTTGAGTTTGATAAAGAAGTTGTAAGTAAATGCTTTATATGCATCATTGCCCAGTACAGAATTCGTAACTAAGTAAGCTTTGATAACAATGTATGTATGGCGCTTGGCGTGATATTTGACATTGCTGAATCAATCCCAAAGTTTGCGGGCCTAAATTATAATATTTACTCTATTTTAACTCAGTAGAGAAATTCTTAGCACTTACAATGAAATACTTAGAAATATTTACAATTTTTCGAAAAACAAAAATAAAAATTTTATAAACGCAACCACCTTAATTCTTTTAATATGGGAAACGAAGTTTTCAAATAAAAACCAATAAGTTAGGTAAATTATTATGACTTTTTGAAGTTTGCAAAAATAATAAACATTCTGGGTCCATCAATAGTACTCTCGTAGACATTTAAGTACGGTTCACACATTGTTAATTTATTCATTAAAAACTACTATTTTTGTAAAGATAATTTCTTAAAAATGTAAAAATATATAGGGTGTTAAAAATCCAATTCAACGTCACACCCTGTATACGGGAAATGAGAAAAACAATAATTGATTAAGCACTAAATGTCTTCATAATTTATCCAACTCATTAGATTTTATTTAAACGTGTTATTTCCATACCAGTACTAAAAAGTTAAGAAATACACGTGTCCGGGTGCAGGTGTATGCTTTTATAAAACATCATTCGGCACATAATCCAGTTAGTCTGAAAGTGTTCTCATTGTTTAGGTGGTAAATAAAATTATATGATATTATTAATTGAACATTGTTGGTAACTCTTTAATTTGTTTTTAAAACCCACAATGATATTTATTATTTACAGTTCTACAAAACTTACACCAAGCCGTACATTCAAATACCCTGTATAGTGTATATCTTGCTCTTTAATATTGTAATATCTGAATCTAAAAAGTAACATTATTATTTTTGCATGCTTCTTATAGCTATTACTTAATAATAAGTTTAAAATAATGTTGCATGTATTTTGAAATCAATAATTGTGTAATTAAGTTCCATAAATCATTACATTTTTTAATAAAAACTGAAGCCATTTTAATGACTGACTTCTTATTTACATTTTATAGCAAAAAAACATTCATGGCCCTCCTAAAAAATGTCATAGGAAATTAAAAAACATTAAATCAATGTTTAAATAATTATGTCGCGCTAGACGGTCGATTTACCACACTGTGCGGCGCGGCCAAAACAATCATGGTCTCAAATTAGTAGTTAATTTTAATATTTTTCGTATCATGGTAAATCAAGATAAATCATTTTGGAGCAATTTTCAAGTGTGTATCTTTAATGTCAATAGATTTTTTAAAATTTTGCGTTTCTTTAATCCTTAATGCGATAAAATAATTGGGTGTGGTCGGCCGATTAGTGGTTTAAATGGTCAAGCATTAGGCTTTATTCATTGATGGAACAGAATGAAATAATTACTACTAGATTGCTTGTTCATCATTAATAACGATTTTTATAATACAACTGCGTCATTTTACTGTCTGATACTAGCGTGTGATAACAATTCACTGATGGCGGCGCGTTAGAATTCTCAGTCGGATGTGTGTTAGCATAACAACTGTTTTCAATCGATTGGTTCGGCGCGGTGTGGAATTCACGTGTAGTTGCTTGACCAAACTTGTTTACCACGTATTTGGCTTGGTTTTTCTGCGTTCAAGTATTTTGAAACTCTTTCAATATATTACGAGACTTCTCTCTGTCATAGGAATGTCCTGCTATTCCTCCGTGAGCATCTAGATAACATTACTGACACATGATATTAGCTGTGATATTTTTGGTTTGGGCTAGGAACGCAGAGTTCCACAGTAAAAAATCGACTTAAAAATACCACTCAACAGTGGATATAGGTTCAGCGCATTTTGAGTGTAAAATTAACACTCCAGAGTGTACATTTCATCTGAAATTCACACTTCTAACTGTAAATTTACACTCTTGAGTGTCTTTCGCCTAAATTTTACACTGGAAATGCGCTGGGCCTATATACACTATCCTGAGTGGTATATTTACACTCGATTTTTTATTGTGTTCTTTAACATTCAGATTCACTAAAAAGGTTTAAGATTTAGTACTGGTATTAGTTCTGGTATCTTCTAGTTGATTAGTGAGGTTTTGACAGGTTTTTGTCTTGTCATTGTTTGGAACGTGGTGCTAACAAGAATTTACAGTTGATTAAAATCAGCGATTAAAATCATGATTTTAATCAATTGATTTTTAATTTAAAAATCATGATTAAAATTAAAACATTAAGCTAAAGTCAGGATAGGTACTTAAAAGCATATTTATTTATAAAAATAAAACTTTCAACTCCTTTTGATACAGATAAAACCTTGTAGGCCAAGCAACAGAGCAAAATATTAGCGATTTTTTGACATTAATCCTATCAGAAAACCGCCTGTGCCATCATCTGAAAGACGATCTGTAGATGATTCCTGTTATATTTCCAACTCTGAAATTTGTTCCTTTAATTTGTTATAAACATTTTTAAGCAAAAAAACGCGATTTTTTTAGTTTTTTGCTTATAAAATGGAAAGTAATGAAGCAATCTTAATGGTGTCAATGGACGATTTGTAGAGAATAAAAATGCGAACAAAATGAGAGGTCGAACGTCCCGATAGGATAAGTAGCAACGGAGAAAATCCGGAAAAACCGGAAAATTAAGAGTTTTTTTTTTTAAATTCATACATCGGCCATTTTTAAACGTAGAGGGCTCAAACTTTGGGAAAAAGTAGTAATTTATAGCTACTTTATGTGTGCAAAACCCCGACGCTGTCCGACGATTAGTTTTGCCGCAATCGTCATTTTAATTTGTCAGCACACTATTATGCAACAGGTCTGGAGGCTCTATGGATCGTCCTATTTTAATTATTGAAACGGATTTGAAAAGTACAAGTTTAATTGAACAACATGTATATTTTAATTTTTCCATAAAATGCTACGAAACCGGTTGAAAATGCACGTAAAGATGCGTGAAAATGGCCGAGCGCGCGAAAGATGACGCGTAGCGGGAGAGCAGCGGAGCGAGGGGGAGCCAATATCCGCGCGCTCGGCCATTTTCACGCATCTTTACGTGCATTTTCAACCGGTTTCGTAGCATTTTATGGAAAAACTAAGATATACATATTGTTCAATTAAACTTCTACTTTTCAAATCCGTTTCAATAATTAAAATTGGACGATCCATAGAGCATCCAGACCTGTTGCAAAATAGTGTGCTGAAAAATTAAAATGACGATTGTGGCAAAACTAATCGTCGGACAGCGTCGGGGTTTTGCAAACATAAAGTGGCTATAAATTACTACTTTTTCCCAAAGTTTGAGCCCTCTACGTTTAAAAATGGCCGATGTATGAATTTAAAAAAAAAACTCTTAATTTTCCGGTTTTTCCGGATTTTCTCCGTTGCTACTTATCCTATCGGGACGTTCGACCTCTCATTTTGTTCGCATTTTTATTCTCTACAAATCGTCTATTGACACCATTAAGATTGCTTCATTACTTTCCATTTTACAAGCAAAAAACTAAAAAAATCGCGTTTTTTTGCTTAAAAATGTTTATAACAAATTAAAGGAAAAAACTTCAGAGTTGGAAGTATAACAGCAATCATCTACGGATCGTCTTTTAGATGATGGCACAGACGGTTTTCTGATAGTATTAATGTCACGACAAATCGCTCTATTGCTTGGCCTATTGATGCATTTTCATTTTTATAATATTCATTACAATACTTGAAAAGGAATGTAGGTGCTTTTCACAAAAATAAAACTTTTAATACAAAAAAAATTAGAGAACATATCCTAAAAGTAAAACAAAATGCTGTCGACCTATTATAATACCCAAGTGTTATAATGTTTAAAAGGGAATACTAGGTTAGCTGCCTTTTCATTGCCTAGCCTGTTTCTGATATCTGAATGAACGAGTCCATAGGAAGAAAACCTCCTTTCTATATCTACAGAAGATGCACAGGCACACAAAACAGAAATGACTATAGGTAGCACTTGCATAATTTCTGGAATATTTTCTCGGGATCTCCACCACTGTGCTGCTGTTACATTTTTAATTATGTATTTCATTCGAAAACAGTTTTGTGAAAAGGATCCGACCTGGCTTCCAACTTAATTATCAATGGTAATAAGCCTGTGTCTGTAAAATGTTCGGCAACAGTATCTAGAGGATCTCTCTTTTCTTCAGCCAGTAATGAATTTCCTTCTTTGTTTATTGTGGAATCCTATACATATGCCAAACAGTGAAAGGGGGTTAAAGCTTGGTCATATCTTTTCTTAAATAGTTGTTATTGATGCAAACTTCTTTCCTCTTCAAAGCTGTCAAAAGTAGTCATTAATTTTTTCCACGTTGGAACTGCTTAAGGTAAACATGCACCTTGCTATTGTATTGCGTCAAGTGCTGTAGAAACTGGTTTGCTTGGGTAAACAGTAAAAAATCTTCAGTCATTCTTTTAATATAGATATCGGACACCTTGTTGGAAACCACTGGATCAATTTCTTTTTATGCTCTTCATATATTAATTGCAAATTTGGCCACTCCTTGACATGAATCTCAAGACAATCCGAAAGTGTATTCCATCGAACGTCTTGAGGTAACACCAGTTTATTGCCTCCTTTTTATTCGTAAGTACCAAGCATTTGGCAAATGGGCATTTCTAAAGTATTTTACAATTTGTACTATATGTTCTTGTACCTTAGATGCTTCTAAATCTTTAGAAAGCAAACTAAGTAAGTGCGCCGAACAACCATATTTAGGATAATAGGAGAATTTAACGACTCGGTAATTTTTTTCTTCATATAGACCATCAGGCGCGGCCCGTTCATAAGGTCATTTGGTCAATGACCCACCTAAAATTTTCAATGATCTACCTAATAATTTATTTTTTAATTTTTTAAAACCAAAAAAGAATCTTTTGTTTCAAAGTTCCATGCGAAACCTCCCCAAGAAAGAAGCACGCCAAGCCATCGTCAAAGGATATCCAAGCTTGCACCGGGCTGGGTCATATTTTAAATTGATCTTTAGGTTTATATGGAGGATATAAATTCATTAACAGTAAGAGAGGAACAGACATACGCGCTTTAGGAAGTTAAAACGAGACACAATTGGTCGACTGCCCGCCAATAATATCAGGCCACTCCCACTATGAAAATACACTCAAACCGCCCCAATTGACCAGAAGGTCGAGGGTCCAATCTGTGTTGGGGAAAACTTTTTTTTTAATTTTTGGTATTTAAAAAATTAGATCGGCTCTAAAAGGTGTATTGGCAACAAGTTGTTCCTCGATAAAATATTTTTAAAATTGTTGGCAATCTCATATTTACTACAGCTGGCAGCCTGCAAGTGCGTAGACAAAGATCGTATTACTATGTCTAGTCGCCAGTATTGTATTTATTAAAGAAAACGGAGTTTCGGCAGCGTTCCTAATTTTATTTTACGAATAATCATACTTTTAGCTCAGCATTTTGTTCTGTTTATTCTCGGCTTTTAGTACAAGGCGCGACCTCTATTGTGGAGGTGCTAAACGGATCAAAAAGGAAAGCCGCTAGAAATCTACTAATCTAGAGTATCAAAACACATAGAAAAGCCATCAACATCTAGAGTAGTAATGTTCAATATACTGCTGTACCTATTTTATGATTTTTGCGGTGTTTATTTGTAGGTAAATAATTTCTTGGCACATTATTAAAAAACCTTCCTTAATTAAAAAAGTGTATTTTGCTTGTTGCGTTGATATCACAATGCCCACAAAATTTTGACCCACCTGTAAAAAAACTCACGGGCCGCGCCTGCTGACCATGTTGGCCGCGGAATCTGTCACAACACTAGTAACTTTTCTACTTAACTAACTTAATTAGTTATATTCATTTTTGCACTTATTTATTGAGTCAATAGCCAATTAGGATGGGGGTGACCGAATGTATCTATGCTTTCTAAAAGAACACTGTTTCCATCTTCTGCTGTTAAAACGACACATATTATGGGCTCATTATGAACACTAGACCATCCATCCAAGGACATGCAAATAGACTGTCCAGATAACTTGTTAAAACATTTAGAATTTTCTTCTTCAAATATTTCATTTAGGAGCGTTGATGATAACTGAAAGCTAGACGGCGCGGCGGAACGTAACCTGGACTTAACATTTCTATGGCCTTTCGAACTTCCTTATTTTCCATCGATCTAAAACTGCAGTTTGTTGCGTAAACGGCTTTAGCTATTTGCATGTTCAATTCTTTCTAATTATCTTGACAAGTTCGCATAATAAAAGAACCCAAATGGCTGCTACTTCCACTTTTTCACTTCCACCTCCATTTCCCTTGTCCCTTCTCTGTTTCTTTGCCGACTGGATAACTTCATTTTGGCTAGTTCCAAGTTGGAATTCACAATCACTTTCAAGACCACTAGTATCACTAGTTTTACTTTTGCAGGTTTCCCAGTGACTTTTCAGTTTATCCACTAAACCTCGCGTCTCTGTAACACACTTTTTACACACCGCTCTGTATTCTAGTTTGCCAATCACTTTATTTTTTTATAAAATGTTGCCAAATACTAAATTCCTTTTTACCCCGACTTGTCATGATTCAAAATTTTGTAATACTGTCATAAGCAAAAATATTTTAAAATATTACTGATACCTGGAATATGCGCGTCATTTATACAGCCGAGCGTTTTCCGCAAGTTTCGACGAAGTCGCGAATGGAATTTTTCCGACTCGACTTGTCGAATTTTGTTTCGTTTCTGTATTATGTATGCTTAAAAATATTTTTTCATTATAAGTCTGACTAAATAAGATATGAACAGTTAGAAAATATGAGTAATTATAATTGCTGGATATTAACCGGTAAACAAACTTACCTATGATGGTGAAAAATGTGCAGGTTACATTCATATTCACTTAAAAAGGATAAATCACAGTAGGAACATGGAACGGAATACTGTAAATGCCGATCGGTATGTTTCCGTAATGTTATGATATTGTCGTGCTTCTCTCCACAAATTGTACACATAATTTCATCGTCATGAATTTTTTGATGCATCATCAAGTGTTCCCTAAAAATATTATTTTTCAGAAACAAAACATATTAAGTCTATAGTATAGAAAAAATTATTGATAGAATTGGCAACTTACTCATACTATAGGTCTGTTCTTTTGTGTTGCACGAAACTGCGCTAATCTGCACTGATTTTTTGGTTATGGGCATCTTCCATGAATAAAAAAAAGTGCAGATTAATGCAATTTGGTGCAACACAAAAGAACAAACCTTATGTGTTCCTTGCCATTGGCGGGTACCGTCGGTTGGAGAAAATTTAAGGGGCGATTACTAGCTTATTGCTTGGAAAGCGCCATTATGAATAGTTTTCTTCAATCTGAGTTCATACTAGGATTTACCAGTTTCAATATATGCAGTGAATTTCATAAGACCCTGTATATATATATATATATATATATATATATATATATATATATATATATATATATATATATATATATACAGTGACCGGCAAGAAGTTCGCAACATATGGGAAAAATTTTTATTAGGTGAGTATTGGAAAAACTTTTCCGGGGGATCGGTTCTGCATGTCCGATAACCTAAAAATCGATTTTGACATACGTCACGTGACCACTGGTATAGCGTCAAATTAAAAAAAAATTGTTAATTTACAAAAAGTGAGGTTAGTTGACGAGATATCAAAAAAAGTTATTTGAAAAAATTGCTTAGAATTAAATTCTAGGTCCTTGTGCAAAATTTTAAGATTTTATTTAAAAAAATTGGAAAACTCAATTTTTTTTAAATATTTTTTTATCGATTTACAAATTTCCAGTTTTTTTCGTTTAGATAGCTTGGCTAATGTAAAGCCCATGTATCTGGATGAAAATAAACGAATGTAGTAGTTTTTTCTACAATTGACAGGACAAAATTAAAAAAAACAGGGTTTCGCCGGACGCTAGCTGTTGCAATGATTTGTATCTAGCAGCAGTGTCAAAATTTTAGAGACATTTCAATGAGATTACATTGAGAAAACCTTAATCGTCTTAAATATATCTGAAGTTCGACTTTTTGTAAAGTTAAGGGGAGTAAAATAGATAATAAACAAAAAATTACCTGTTTATTTAATCGAAATTTCATAAACGAAAACCAATGTAAGAAAAACTTAAAAGTAGTCAAATTCTGTACTAACAACATAAAAAATCATTGTTTTTCCTTGGGTGCACAAAATTTAAAACTCAGTATGACCACCATTTCTCTCCATACATACTATTGTTCTCGAGCGCAACTCTCGATTAACATTTCGGAGCATTTTACGATTTATTTGCAATACACAATTTCTAATGACATTCTCTAAATTTTGTATATTCCTAAAGGGTCGATGTTTGTACACAGAGTTCTTTAGGTATCCCCACATAAAGAAATCTAACGGAGTCAGATCTGGTGATCTCGCAGGCCACGGATTTTCAGAAAACCGTCCTATCCACTGGTTTCCAAATTCTTGATCCAGCCATCTCTTCACCTCATTTGTGGAATGAATGCTAGCTCCGTCTTGTTGAAAGTATAAATTTCTTCTTTCGGCTAATGACAAATTGTCTAAAAAGTCAGATATCTCAGTTTGTAGAAATTCTAAATATCGTTCTGAATTTAAATTGTCTCTAAAGAAAAAAGGTCCCACTATTCTGAGGTTGAAAATTCCGCACCACACATTAACCTTAAAACTATATTGGTCTTTACTCTGAATTACAAAGTCTGGGTTTTCGGTGGCCCACCATCTACAGTTTTGTGAACTGACGGTTCCGTTAGAGGTAAATGTAGCTTCATCCGAGAAAAGAACGTTCTTTGGGAAATTAAAATCTTCCTCAATCATACCCTGGAACCAGGCACAAAAATCGAAGCGGGCGTCATAATCCCTATCTTTTAATACTTGTACAAATTTAGGTTTGTACGGATGAAATTTGTTTCTTTTTAATATCCTCCGCACAGATCTTTCGTGAATGTTAGTGATCTCCGATATTTGACTAACTGCTAATTGGGGTGTTTCTGTGATCGACAAACACACATCCAGAGAACCTTCGTCACCTGTTACCGGTTTTTCATGGGAAACTTTATACTGATTTTCTACCGATCCCGTTTCTTTAAATTTATTGACTAGACGAGATACTGTGGAATAATGGAGGGATTTATCGGGGTGCCTCTCATTAAAAATTGCTGCTGTTTCTCTATGGCTTTTGTAATTATCTCCAGAAATTAAAAGAATTTCTATCTTTTCCTGAAGAAGTAGTGTGGGTGCCATTTTAAGGAATAAAATATTAATAAACTTATGTAAAATATCAAACTTAGTAAGATGCGAGACATAAACCAATGACATAGGTTGAAATCAAACAAATTATAATTTGTTTGACATTATTCTGTTGTTTTTAACCTACTAGATTATTTGGTTGTTTTAATTTCAGAGCCTGCTTTGGTAGTTTTAAGTACAACTAAATAGACCTGGTTGTTAAATTTATGTGCGAAAAATCTTAATAAAATCTTGATACAGTCATTTCATTAGATTCAAACCATTGCAACAGCGAGCGTCCGGCGAACACCTATTTTTTCGATTTTGTCCTGTCAATTGTAGAATTGTAGATCTGACTCCGTTAGATTTTTTTATGTGGGGATACCTAAAGAACCCTGTGTACAAACATCGACCCTTTAGGAATATACAAAATTTAGAGAATGTCATTATAAATTGTGTATTGCAAATAAATCGTAAAATGCTCCGAAATGTTAATCGAGAGTTGCGCTCGAGAACAATAGTATGTATGGAGAGAAATGGTGGTCATACTGAGTTTTAAATTTTGTGCACCCAAGGAAAAACAATGATTTTTTGTGTTGTTAGTACAGAATTTGACTACTTTTAAGTTTTTCTTACATTGGTTTTCGTTTATGAAATTTCGATTAAATAAACAGGTAATTTTTTGTTTATTATCTATTTTAATCCCCTTAACTTTACAAAAAGTCGAACTTCAGATATATTTAAGACGATTAATGTTTTCTCAATGTAATCTCATTGAAATGTCTCTAAAATTTTGACACTGCTGCTAGATACAAATCATTGCAACAGCTAGCGTCCGGCGAAACCATGTTTTTTTTAATTTTGTCCTGTCAATTGTAGAAAAAACTACTACATTCGTTTATTTTCATCCAGATACATGGGCTTTACATTAGCCAAGCTATCTAAACGAAAAAAACCGGAAATTTGTAAATCGATAAAAAAATATTTAAAAAAAATTGAGTTTTCCAATTTTTTTAAATAAAATCTTAAAATTTTGCACAAGGACCTAGAATTTAATTCTAAGCAATTTTTTCAAATAACTTTTTTTGATATCTCGTCAACTAACCTCACTTTTTGTAAATTAACAATTTTTTTTTTAATTTGACGCTATACCAGTGGTCACGTGACGTATGTCAAAATCGATTTTTAGGTTATCGGACATGCAGAACCGATCCCCTGGGAAAGTTTTTCCGATACTCTCCTAATAAAAATTTTTCCCATATGTTGCGAACTTTTTGCCGGTCACTGTATATATCATAACATTCTTAAACTGTGAACTGAATTTACACACAAAATGGACGCGATCGTAATCAAAAAATTCATCATTTTTACGTTTATGTTCATCTGAATATACACAAAAGAATATGCTTACTCTGTAATGTAATTAACGCCACAATCCAAACATCTAAAACAGGCCTTGCGTTTATGAACTGTAATCATGTGAGCGGCATAATTCTCCAAATCTTTTTGATTTTCCTGGCAAACTGTGCAGTAGGAAACCTGAAACTAATATATCCAATAAGGAAACTATTTTGTGTTAAAAGCAGTATTCAGCTATTACTGCTTATTAACATCAGTCACTTAGTTGTTATAAAAAAAAACAGTGACAGGTGTAGGTACATAAAGATAAACAGGGTAAAACGGATGAGTGTACAAATTTTAAGGGGTAATAGCATGGGCATAGTAACACAAAAAAGTCTTATGTACCAGTAGTCCAGTAGAGTAGATAGGATTTTGTTTTGGGGTGGGGGGTCCAACTATATTGCCATTTAGGCTACTAAACAAGGTTCGTACAAATCAGTTCATCAAATTATAGCATGATTGCAAAAAAAGATACACTACACGTACATAAAGTCACCTTCCGTCTCGATCGTTTTCAGTTCAGGAATTCACAGGAGCGCTCAGACGAGTCTATGTATACAGAATTTCGACTACTGTGACTTTTTTTGAAGTTGGAACGTGGTCATCGTTCGATTTATGTAGTCTGTTGTTGCATTCCTTTTATAAACCCACCAGAAACTTTCCATTACCTGCCTTTCATACAATTTGTACATTTTGAATGCATTCATACAAGTTTTTTTCAAGGTTAGTGTTGGGGAAACCCAACCGTTAGTTTAATTTCTATAACTCTATTTTATTTCTAAATAAATATCAATAACCGAGCAGGTATAAAATCCCCTTCAAATAAACAAGCTCAAACTTGTCTCCTTGGTAAATTTAACTGGCATAAAAACAAGCAGTTATCGGCAAAACACAAAGATCATTGCGGCCAAAATATGAAAAGAAATTTTTTCCTTTAATTTAGTTCTTCTAAAACACCGGCACGTTGTCGGCGACCGTCAAAGGCTTAGTTTCCTTTGAAGATTTCTTATCTCTTAGTTTTATTACTGTACCGAGCTAAAAATATAGTTCTAGTAAATGCAAAAGATGGCCAGTAACCATGACAACAAGTATCAACCCATTTACGTCTGTTGGACGTGCAGCGTATCTAGTTCGGCCTCTTCCTAATGTTTAATGGCCAGAAAAGATTTACGTCATCACGAGAGCGACGTTAATTGGCCGGACTCGTGGAGAGTAGTCTCCGAAGGGTGGTACATTTCAGTTCAACTTAGTTCCCGTCGGAAAAACAGGAGTAGTCAACTACATACCACAACGAAAGACTGTCGTGCCCCTTGGTACGACAGAACAGCGTCTCGGTCAAGTGTATGACCAAAACTTACACAAATTAGTTGTAACCAGTGCGGGAAAAAGTCCCCCTTTCTTTCTTATTACACAAATTAGGTGTAACCAGTGCGGGAAAAAGTTCCCCTTTCTTTCTTATTACACAAATTAAGTGTAACCAGTGCGGGAAAAAGTCCCCCTTTTTCTCTTAGGCATAGTCTTATAATTCAGTGCGGGAAAAACTCTTGGGCATAGTCCTACAATTCAGTGCGGGAAAAACTCCCCTTTTCTCTCAGGCACAGTCCTGTATTTCATTTTATAAAACAAGGAAAATCAGTATAGATGCGTAACAATAACATCTCGTAATAACAGAAATGAAGAATATATGTCATTTGTACTGCTGTCAAAAATAATAGTCATGCATATTTACAAGTAATAAATACAATGAAATAGATGTCTTTTACTGCCTGCAAGTTGCAACTGTCAGAGATTGAGCAACTAGATGAAGCTGAACCAGCCTCCTTCGGAAATAATTTACAGTAAGGTGGAGGTAGGGTTTAAATAGAGCCTTAGCCATCCAGTTAGGTTGAATCCTATATTCGCTGAGAATATGCGTAATATTTCTCGTAGTATCAGCGAGTTATGTATGAGTAATGGTGTATCAGAATGAAGCACCAATTTTCGCAATTTTGATGTATTTTCGAGGTTAGAAAAAAATCCTGACCTGATGGAGTAATTCAGATGTCAAATTCGTGTTCAGCAGCTCAAAATACATTGGGGTCCGGGGGTCTAGTCTACCGAACATGAAACTTTTTTTGTGTGCCCGTGTAATAATTCTTAATGGTAGCAACCAGGTTTCTAATGACGCTTTTGTTATCAATAAGTTTATTTTTAAGTATGTTGTCTTAGTATCTCTCTCATTACCGCACTAGTGTCCTGAATTGGACAGCAAAAATTCCGAAGGAATAAACGACTTCCTTATGCGAGTGCGCACATTACACTGCACGGGATTCCGCCCGGTGAAATGGTCAACATTTTGGCTGTCCGATTCCGGCCGGATAAGTGTGCTTCAACCTTTACTTGCTCCATGCTAGTGCGGTAATATCGATCATTACTTAACTAAAACAGGTTATCTTATGTGCTACGTAGGGTAGCATATAACCAAGTATAAGTATACTCACTGGCCCCGCTTTTATTACTAATCAACAGTTGTTCGTGTGGTGACCACACCAGTTCTTTTAAATGGTTTTGAGTATGGGTGTTACACTAATAATACTTACCATGCGACTAATTGATCTTGTTCTTGGGCGTTTGATTAATTCATTATCTTCCCCAAAAGTTAATTTCGGTGTTTTAGGCCGAAAATCTTTTTTGGGTCTTGAGTAACTCAGGCAACTCAGGTTACTTAATGAACTAAAAAGTGTTATCAAAATTATTCAACAAATATACGCGACTTCTGTATTATTACAGATTTCTAAATTAAAATACATATCGGCATTTCATTTTAAACACCTGGGTCAGGTTAAAATGATATAAGAAAGTTTTTTGTTTAATTTTTTTCAGCTGCTATTAAGTTTACGCCTGACCTTCATCATCCCTGTATGTGTGAGGTAATAATACCTAAATACCCAAAAACGTACAATGTAAACAAAAACAAATAATCTTTTGAAGTTACTATTTTGAGAACCACAGCAACACACATGGGTAAAAGACGTGTCATCACGCAACAAATACCGCCGCAAAATTTCCGAATAGTCAAATTCATTAGTTTGCTTTAGAATAACTTTAAAAGAACAATGCAGATTTTTATTTATTGATATCATTTACTACAAACCACACTATTAAACAAATCTGAACAAAATTAGTTGTGGCTGAAGTGAGAATCCCCTATCGCTAAAAATAACTCCACCATATATTTATTTTCTTCTGTATTTCAGGGGTGCCTGATACATAAGGCCTACAGAGCTGCAGAACGACCAACATTTTTAAGCCACTTGACTAATTTTTTCATATTTTGCAATAGATAATTAAAGATTCCTTAAAAATAAGTAAAATTAAGACACCGAATTTTCGGCCGGGAATGCTAGTATAATAGGCCAGCGCTAGTCAACATACGCCGCGCGGCACCGACGTACAGTTAACCAAGTAAAGTTAATATAATTTTCTCGCGACGTTACTCGAGTGCCGAGCTGAACTGCTTTTATTCGTGCACAGTACTTTTCAGCCTAATGAATATAGGGCAGAAATTAGCTCCACCGGTCGGCTGTTTATAAAATTTAATACGGGAAATTCTGCTAGTCATTTAGCTGCATCCGCGACAGTCCTTACTGGTAAATTCGCGCGAATTTCATATCATCAGGAGAGACAACTATTTGCAGTTATCCTTGTTATTATTGTTAGCTGTCAGTTGCTAGTTTTGTAGACTGTAGACTTTGAAATAATGGATGTTGTGCATAATTTAGCGAACCGTAAAAGACTTTTTAAATACACTTTGAGAAAAACTTGAGCCAAAAAATAGAGGGAGGTCATTATCAAATATTATTGTTGAGAAAGCAAGTGTTAGCACAGGAAATCCTTACACGCGTCACTTTAAGAGAAATATTTATACGCGAAATGATTGGGTTTGTGGATGTAACAAAAATACCCTCTATTTTAGAAACTACTTTGTTTTCAGGTATAATTAACAGACACTAGATTCCATCTACTATGAAAATGTACTGGCATTATTAATATTTAAATTTTGTGTAAATACCCTATATATATATATATATATATATATATATATATATATATATATATATATATATATATATATATATATATATATATATATATATATATACCTAAACAAATTAAATTAAATAATCATATTATTATTGCATTTGGTTTCTTGTGTTACCTGTTACATCTATCATTTTCACTCTGCACTCTCCTTAGTTTCTTGGTTATTACTTTTGGTAAGCCTCCAGCTGACTTCGGCCGTCTTCCTTTGCGTTTACCACCTCTAAACAGTTTGGCTACTTCTTCATCATTCCCATAGGAACCCGCACTCCTAACACTCGATTTACCTAAATAGGCCCCTCATTTTACAGTTTCAATTTGAAATAATGGCAAAGGTAGATGTTTCAGCTAATTATGTTTCAAAAATTGGAGAACTTTAAAATTTTTCTTTTAAGATAAAAAAATACATATTAATAGATCAAAGCCTAATAATTTAGAGTTACACTAGACTGGAATATATTAAAACTAATGACACTATTATTAGTCTAAGCCTTAACATTTTTTTGAAGTATCCTATCCTGCAATAAATTTCCTCATTATTAACTTATAGAACTCTAAAAACCAATGTAATTTCGGTAAACACATTAGCTGAGTATCACATTTTCCAAACATTATTGTAAATTCCTTACAGAATACAATGATTCCTAATAAGGTAAAAAGAAACAACTTACTTTGACTTCTTTGGCGTTTCATCATTTCTCTTCTTGCACATCTC
Source organism: Philopedon plagiatum (assembly GCA_963971165.1). Taxonomy (NCBI): domain Eukaryota; kingdom Metazoa; phylum Arthropoda; class Insecta; order Coleoptera; family Curculionidae; genus Philopedon; species Philopedon plagiatum. The sequence continues at coordinate 20,657,639 of OZ020192.1, read as the reverse complement.
TCTTCTAATTCTTGATTATAGTCCTTTGTGTGACTAAGAGACCAAAACTGCGATGGGGTTGATGATGATCTACTAGGATTTGGTGTTACAGACAAAGGTGTAAGGCTGGGTGTAATTGGTTCATCAAAGTCATTCTCATCAAATTGTGTTCTAGAGATTTTTGCGAAAAATTCCCAAGTTTTGCCTAAGGAAAATAATAATTTTTAAATAAAAAAGGTACTGTTGATTGTATCACAAAACCTTTCAACTCTTCAAGTAAACAAGCCCGATTACACGAGAAGGATATTGTGTTTAGGTGGTATGATCATGCATTTGTACCCTTGCAATCCACAATGGATGGACCAGCTTTCAAAATAAGGTAGCGATATTTTCGTCTCAGTTCCGCGAGTAACACAAGATATATTAAATTTAAATAAAATCAAAATTGAGGCGATGTTTCGTCTTCAAGCAGCCATTATCAAACTATTTTTTTTAAATAGACCCTGGATCATTTATCTAATTCTCAGGGTGTATACCAAATAGGAGACATTCCAGGTTTAAATAAAACTCCATAATTATTCCAGGTTATTTATATAAAATTCCAGAAATCAATGGTTACAGGCCAACATGGTGACGTGTCTCTAAATAATTATGAAAAAATCTCCGAGGGGGCAATTTTTTTAGACAATAATGTCGGTATAGACAAGTAGGGAAGTGAAACTTTTAATCTGTATATGTATTTATATCGTTTCATCTATTTACAATGTGCGAGGACACAACTTTTCTGTGGAATTTTCTGCCTTTACTAATAGTAATAAAGTTCACATTCTTTCTACATCTTACAAAATATAAGTTACAAACGATTTCAGAACTAAAATATCCCATTTCTTTTTAATTTTCTTTCTTTCTAATAATGACAGAATTTTTTTTTATGAGTTTATCCTTAAAAATTAAATGAAACAGTGATATACTAATTTGACAACACTGTCTATTTCTATCTTTCATTCCACTTTTAGATACATACATCTTTCTCGTTTTCTCGGTAGTGGAATGATATATTTTGTTTTCGTGTATCTTTGGGCTTCAGACATTGTACGCGGTGGATCACATCATCACACAATTCAGTGATGTGACGTTATTCGCCGTTAAAATTTAGCAATTTCAGATTATATTCCACTTTCTTTTGTCGCTGACATTTGCTTAAAGGATATTTCTAATAAAAAATTAGTGGTGAGAAAGCTTTCCAAAATTGCCAAAAAAAAAGTGTTTTGCTATCAATCAATCATTTGGCATTTTCAATAAATATGTTTATAATATTGCACAATTAGTCAATTGAAACACACACACACAAAAAATTACGTTGGTTGGACGGACAATAACTAAAATATTAAGGTCTAAAATTTGACAAAATTGAAAACATTCACGTTCAGATTCACTAAGAAGGTTTAGGATATAGTACTGATTTAAATTAAGATATTCTAGTTGATCAGTTATGTTTTATGTTTTGACAGGTTTTTGTCCTGTCATTGGTCAAAACTCATTAAAAACTCATGAATTATTCTGATATTTCAGCGATATGCTTGGTTTCCAAATAATATTCGTCTTGGAACAGGTTACTAGAATGAATTTAGTTCTATTGTTGTCGAAAATACGTACTAAAATTTCAATTTTCTTTGTAAATTTGCGAAAAATCTCAGAAACAAATTTATAGTATAAAACTTAGTTGTCGTATTCTTACACTTGTCAGTTTAAAACTTTTGGTTGTCAAATTAGACCGGACTAGCGTTGAAGAATTTGGCCGTCAGTGTCCAGCTTGAGGTCATCCCACGAAAGACAACTGAATGTAACAAGCAATGTGGTGAATCCAATTAAGGACACGCCAACGCCGCCATGGTCCCCAAAGGGGGATACGGTTTTTGGCAAAGTTAGTCGCACAATTTTTGCAGCGGTCCCACGCTACACTACGTCACCAGACGCCATCGTCCCGTTTTATAATGAGCGATGTTTGACAGTTGTTTTGAGGATGAATTCGATCAGAAAAATTTTATTGGGTATAAGCTTTTCGAAAGGAGCACTTTTGTATTATGAAATAAAAAAAAATTGGTGGATAAGTCCATTATGTATTTAACGCAAATACTGAATTTGAAATACTCGCTTTGTGTTCCTTTTCAGAAGTTCGAGTAGGTTCTCTTGTGATGTTTTTGTACTGTTTTATTTATTTATTTATTTCAACGGGACATGCCCACTCAATGTCACAAATATTGTTATTATTACTAAAAAAAAAATGGTAATCATTTAAATTATGTTTTAATTTTTGAAATAAAGTTTATTTTCCTTTATTATTGGGACTAAAGGTATTATATTGACTTAATAATAATATGATTGACTTAATAAGAAAATGATTATTCTATTCTGAAAGAGGGTTCGGTCAAATTGTTGGTCAATTGACCAAAAAGTTTTTGACTGGTGGACTCTACAGTGCTATAAACAGTGTTTTATAATTGTGACATTTTGTCAGGCTACTGCCACATGTTTCTGCCACTAAAACATTATGGGAATTCTGAAATTATTGATGGAAAACATCAATTAATTTACATTATGTCATTGATGCAAGCGGTTAAATCAATGGAGTTCAGATGAGCAAGATTTAAATAACAGACTGATGGATAAAATATTATTTTCTAAAACTGCATTATTTATATTTCCATTATAATTATAATCTTTTTTCAGTTATGAATATTTGTAACCAAAAAATTTACAAGTTTATGTTAATAACCTCACACACTGACACTGAACTTCCCACACCACGTATCCATTAGAAACATCAGTCTCTAAGTATGATGAATCTGATGAGCAATCTGATGAAAATATGATGAATTTAAAAATTCTAAAATGAAATTCAGAAAACTTTCAGCTGAGTAATTCAAAAATGGTTTGATGGAAATGTGATTAATGTGCTTTAGATAAACCTAGATGAATTTAAAAACTCTCCCTCTTGACAAATCAAAATAAGGAAGCCAGCTGCAATCAGCTGATTTTCAACAGGGAAGAAGGGCTCACTACACGACAAAACTGACAGATGAGAAATAACACGATAATGAAGACAAAGATGAAATGAAAACATTCCCCACTATACTAGTAAGCAAATCAGCTGAAGGGGCCGCTACGTTCCTAATTTGAGTCACCAATAGCACTGTAAAATTAATTATAGAATATCATGGTTAGTTGTCTTCATTTGTCAATTTAAATCCTTAATTGTCAAATTAGACCGATCTTAACCACTGCAAATAAGTAATTTGGGTTACTCAATGAGCAGTGAACACTGATTTCATACCTAACTTAATAGGCTGTATGCATTCTCTATATTTGAGTATAACATCCCACATCTTGCGTTTAATTTTAGCAACGTCGTCTAGCAAATTCATACAAACAATGCACACTACGTCTTCGGGTTTAAGATGGGGTTCAATCTAAAAAGAACAGGAGAGCATAATTTAGGAATAGTAATTTAGTATGTAGGTTACAGGCAATAAACAGAAATATAGACCTATTCTTAAGAATGTTTGTCTTCTTCCTATAACGTACTGTGGAGCACCATAAGCTCAAAATATTAAGTACAAATCAGTAACAATTATGTCTTAAATTTTGGTTTTATTTAATATATTTGAATTTTAGTTCTAAAACCTTAATATGTCATAAAATCTAAAAACAAACATTGTTAAAGTTAACAGTATAGGAAGGAATAAATTATACAACTATGTTTTAGAATATTGTCGCAATATAATCGAATAAAGTAAAAACCCTAACTTAATTTCAGCACAGAATTATTTTCTTTAAAATAGCATCAACTGGATCTTCATATATTCTTATATTAAAATATAACAAACACAAAATACCTCAGGTCCCAAAAATTCTCTTATATCATCTTTGACAATGTATTGTGCGTCGCCACACAAAAAGTGAATATTGAAGGTTTTCTCGCCCTTCCTTTTGCATAATAAACATTCCATTATGATGATTTTTTGAACATTTATTTGCAAAAAATCACAAAATCTGTAATTGTTTACGAACACACGAAACACGAACAACAGACAGCGGCCTTTTCGCTCCCTAAAATGTCATCTGTCAAATGTCAAGTCAAGGAGTGGTTCTTCTTTTATTGTTTGTAAAAAACAACATTGTTGCTAGCAGAGAAAAATAAGACAGAGAGAATAATATCTCTTCTTCCCGCCAGCTCGACCACGCTATGGCCTTCAAACGGCAACACCCCGAGATTGGGAGTAGAATTTTCACAATACACCCCGACATTAGCCAGTACGGTAGCAACACGGCAAGCAGAGAGAGATTTCTGCGGCGCGTCTCAATACCTCTCACTGACTGTGCTTTACAATATCCCAAAATCTGCAGTGGACGCCCGTGGCAGATTATTTGAACGTCGGTTTGGAGGTAATCGAAAGCAAATCGTATTTATGAATGAAATCGGTACGAGATATTATTCTCTCTGTCTTATTTTTCTCTGGTTGCTGACGCAATAAAACCTCTTTGAATAAAACCTATTATATATATTTTTTGCGTGACGCTCTGAGCCCACAAGATTAATACCTGTTAGTTTAAGAGAAGTATTTCTAATCCGGTGACGTAACCTTAAAACAAAACGTCAGAAGTCGTTTGTCAAAAATATAATAATTTTAATTTTTAAAATAAAGAGGGAAGATAAAATAATATTCCAAATTTGTCCAAAGCAGATTTGGTTTAAAGTCAGTTACGAGAATTGATTTTCGGATCTTTTTTAGGCTAAGAAACGACTAATAATTGCGACAATGGATCAAATGCTTCCGAGCCCCGGGTTTAGTATTCCCAGTATTGGTAAGTTTACAATTTTCCGATTAGGATAATTATAATTATCATTTACAAAACTGTGCATCCTAATATATTAATAAATCATTAATCAGTTTAGATTCATTCATTTGTTGTTGAATGATGAAGTATCCCATGATGAACTCACCAAATTACTATTTTTACAAGGTAAAATTTCAACGACTAGAAATTTACTGGAAAACAATAAGATAAAAGTTGTAAGGCTTCTTGCAACTGGGCAAACCCAGTGTGAAGCGTAAAGATTGCAAGAGAATAATATATATTTATTAGATTATTGACCTAATATGACTATTCAGTTTTGTGAATAATAATTTTTAAAAATGAAACCCAAGTAAGGCTGTATTTTAAATGGGATGCTTTTCTTTTTTCAGCTGATATTGTACAAAGAAATCATATGATGTAGGTACCCAGTGTCAAGCATTTTGATATCTATACAACTGCATAGATATCAAAATGCTGGACACTAGGGTACATCATATAATTTTTTTGTACAATATCAGCTGAAAGAAGAAAAGGATCCCAGTTAAATTTTTATAAATAAAAAAAATTTTCGTAAACAGTAATCTTCCTGCACCAAAGTGCATATCGTTGGTGAAAAGTGTTAACCTGCTAACTCCACTTATAGGTCAAAATTGGTTTTTGGCATTATTAGAAAGAAAAAAAACTATTCCATTAGTAACAAAAGTGGCCTTATCCTTTTAAATCATAAATAAATGGATATTTTGTGTCAATAATTCCTGCCATCTCCACGCAATTCAAACTTAACTGACAAAATGCTGCTATCTCTGGTATTTCCGTTGCGTTTATGTCTACACAGGCACATAGTTTTATTTACTCCTGTGTTTTTTTGCAATTTTATTGTTTTTTTTTCTAGTGTACTGATATTCTATTGATTACTAAAGGTAAAGGTATGTATAAACTATAGTTTTTTAAAATAATATTAAAAAAAATGTCGATTATTTATTGAAATTTAATTATGCTGGTACAGGGTTAATATTACTTATCGAAAGTGAGTTAGCAGCTTTTTTATGACATTTTATGGATTTTCTATTAACTGTATGGAGTTAGCAGCATATCATTTACCTCTAACAACAATAAAAAATCGTCATTTTTTTACGTAATAAATTAATTTTAAGCTATGTATTACATAATTACCTTTTTATACTAGAAAAATAAAAGGGAAAAAACATTTAGAGTAAAAATGGTATACCTACGAACTTTTTTGAGCCTAGACTAGCCTTAGTTAATGCACTACAAAAAGTTTAAATGTTAGGTAGTTTACGAAAATGTTATAAGATTTATAAGTACCCTTTTTTTTTAGAAGTATATCAAGGCCAAAGCGACAATTATTGTTTTGTCGCAATGCTTTAATACCAATGTTCTTATCGTTTGTAATTCTTTCAGATGTTGTCTCGTGGAAAGTTAATGGTTTCAATGGTAAATCAATCTGAAGAACCTGTTTCCAGTTTTTTTGAGACTAGAAAAGAAATTGCCTCTTTCAGTAGTCAATTGGTAGAAGTACCACATACTAGTGCTGGTAACTTCGCTGATAATGTGTTAGAAAACCAAAATTTCGAATTTGCTCCGCAGAAATTTTACCACAGTTAATAACGTTCAATTTGACTTTTTGGAAGTTCCTTCAGCTGAAATAACAGAAAATCACTCTGCAGGAATAGGACAGATTAATCATTCTAATGACTTCATAGCAACTAATGGTGGATCTCCGTCCCAATATCCTTTAGAAGCTACAACTATAGATCTTACAGTACAGCCTTTTATAGAAATTATGCACTTTGAAGACGTATCTCAAAGTATGAGTACCATGGACATTTTTACCATTGTACAAGAGGCAACACAGGAAGAAACAAACCAGAAGAAACCAAAAGAAGAGTCGGAAGAACCTACTACTAAAAACAATATCATTCAAGAAGTTTATCAGAATATAGACTTCCCGGGTCCAAATCCCGATGAAATTTCAGATGACAGTGACAAAGGAGTAGCATTGGTGCTCTATTCAGACAGCTCTACATCTGACTCATATTTGGATTTACCAGAAAAAGGAAAAAAACGTAGAAAAAGGTCGCAAGTAAATAAAGCGAGTTGGTTTGCGGAAAAAAACAAGCTTCGACGGGAAAAAGGCCAGTCATATCTTGGTCGCGTAAATACTGACGATACGTGGACTTACCAGATGCCTAAAGAACCCAGAATGATGAAGGAAAAGTGTAGATGCCAGCCTAAAGAAAAAAGTTTATTGAAATGTGCCTCACTAACCGAAAATGTTAGAATAAAATTATTTCATCATTTCTGGAGACAGCTTAATTGGGGTGAAAAAAAAGTATATATAAATAACACAGTGATAGCTCTTGCAACACAACGACATCGAGATAGAAATGAAGCAGACAAGTCTAGAAGATTCCAATCACTGATTTACCACTTAAGAATTGATGACATTAATGTACGGGTTTGTCGAACAATGTTTTTGAACACTTTGAGTATTGGCAGGTGGACGGTTCTTCAGTGGAAAAATAATTTTACAATAGACGAGACCCCAAGACCCCCAAGTGAATTAAGAGAATTAAAAAAGAATCGTGTAAGACCATCTTTGAAAAGAAAGCAAGAGTTAAACGCATTTTTAGATTCTCTTCCGCTAATGGAATCCCACTATTGCAGGGCCCCTTCGAATAAAAATTATCTTTTGCCGGAATGGTCATCGAAGCAATCACTTTATAATTTCTATGCAACAGATTGGTGCAAGTCACATAGCATTGAGCCTCTATCAACAACTACTTTTAATGAAGCTTTTGGACTGAGAAATATGGCCCTGTTTTCACCCAAAAAAGATCAATGCGAGAAGTGTGCTGGATATAAAGTGGGAACAATTACAGAAGAGAACTATCAGTTACATATTATCAGGAAAGAGGAAGCAAGATTAGAAAAGGAAAAGGACAAAAAAGGGGGCAGTTTTGTTTTGACTGCAGATATGCAAGCAGTTCTAATGGCACCCAAATCACAAGTTGCCACTTTATATTATCGGTCGAAACTTCAGGTTCATAACATGTGTTTTTATAATTTAATCAATCACGATGGCTTCTCTTTTCTATGGACCGAGACAGAAGGAGGGGTTAACGCCGAAGAATTTGCTTCCATTTGGGTTTATTTTTTGAAGGAAAAATGTTTGCCTAGTATTCAGAATGATAGTGGTAATAGAGACATAATTATATACAGTGATGGGTGTAGCTACCAAAATCGCAATGTGATCATGGCAAACGCGTTATTAAATTTGGCTGTTACAGAAAATATCACAATAGTACAAAAATATTTAGAAGTTGGCCATACCCAAATGGAAGCAGATAGTATGCACTCTACCATAGAAAGATGCATACGCAAGAAAGTGGTTAATGTCCCTGCAGACTATATTAAGTACTGCAGGACTGCCCGAAGAAACCCTAAGCCATTTAATGTAACCTACTTGGACCACACATTTTTTAGACAGTTTAAAGACGTCATGGCTTATAAAAGTATTCGTCCGGGAAGAGTTAAAGGAGACAGAAAAATACCTGACATTTGTGCCATCAAATATACACCTAAGGGTGAAATCTTTTATAAAGAAAGATTCAGTGATGATTGGTCAGTTCTACGTCAAAGAAAGAGCCCCATTTTAAATAAGGAGTGGGCTGAACTGCAGCAGTTACATGGAAATAGTCTTCCGATCAAAGCACGTAAATATGAAGACCTGCAACATATTAAACGCACATTGCCAGTAGATTATCATGAGTTTTATGATAGCCTACCATATGCATAGTTGTTTTTGTATTTTTTTATTTTTGTTAACTTTGTGTGAATAATTTTTTTACATAATATTAGGAATAGGTTTTGGTTATAATATAATTAGTTAGTTCCTTTTTGTTATAAAACTATTTCAAATATATATATATTAAATAAATAAACTGAAAAAACATGTAAGAACTTATTTATTCATAAAAACAAAACACCTGATGATGCTATACAGCATCATTACCACACACGAGCTAGAATTTCCACAAACCTAGTTATTCCAGTAAGTTACAATAATAATAACTTAAAATGTATTGTATATTTGGGACCAAAGATATGTAACATGATTCCCAATTTTATTAAATGTATTGGAAGCATTAAGAAATTTAAAACTGAAAGTAGAAAATATTTAGCTTTGGAATCTAAGAGATTTGAACATTTGTTTGAGTGACTTTATTACCAACTCATTCTCATCTGTCATCTTTCTTCTTTTTTTTTACTTTTTTTGAGAGTATTGGTAATAAATCCATGGTATTGGTTGACTACCAGACTACTATTGTTTCAGTGTATACAGAGAAATATGTGTTCCTTCTGTTTTTGGAGGTTTTTTGTTTCTTTTAAGTGTTGTGGCGTAAGCCAAATTTAGTATAAAATACCTAGATCTAGCTATTATTACATACAAGTATATTTTTACTTAGGTACCTTTATAATACATGTCAGCTGACTTTTAATGTATTTACTTAGTATGTTAAGCTTGTTTGTTTATTATAAAATGTATATTGAATAAATTGACTTGAATTTATCATAAGCAAAAACGGCTAACTCCGTAAAATCCGTATACATTTTTTATTTGCAAAAAATGAAGACCTGCTATCTCCAAAATTTGCCTAATAAAATTAAAATAATTTAAAAAAAGACTTTTTTAAAGTGTGATCATTGCTTATCAATAATAATAGAACGCAAATTTGTATTTATAACAAGTATATCAATTTATCTAGGTGGTTTTAATGCTCTCTTGTAAAATTGGTTAAAATGGAGTTAGCAGGTTAACACTTTTCACCGACGATATCTTATTTTTATAAATTAATATTTTTACATGGGCAGAAAACTTTATATTGTATCTGATGGGTTTATCCACATGAGAATTAAAGTAAAAAATTTAGAAAATATCTTGTCTGAATCATTACTCCTTTAAAGTGTAAAATACAATAGTTCACACTATGTACATAATATGTTAAGTATTTGCATCTCCCTCAATTGAATTTTTATGAAGCTAGATAGAAAATATACATTTTACAATTTCAGTTAAATGTCATCTGTTACCTTCTGATTTCCTACTCTTTTTCACTGTCCACTCCACTTCCAACTGCTACTAAATAGTTGTTTTTCAATTAGGTACACCTCTTCATCAGCCAGAGGAAGACCAACAAATTCTTCCAAATGCATTACAGCAACAACAGCAACCAAGTACAAGTCAGGTGCCCCCCTTAGCTCCAATGGGAGGACTGACTCCCACCTTGGGCTTAGGAATGGGAAATGCTATGTCTATGCCTCATACAAAATATGTCACCGGATTTTCAATGCCTATGAGTAGCGTTCATAGTGGAATGACACCACAGACTCCGGTATGTTCACTAATTAAACATTAATTAATGATTTTATTATTAACTTAATTGCATAATATATTCCCAAAATTACATACTCACAAAGGAGTCACAATTGGAGATGTTTTAATTGCGATATATGTATTTTTTTAGGATGTAAATATTCCTTTATTCTTGTCACTGAATAAGCAAATTGATACTAAATTTATAATCCATATATCCATATAGGTATACCATAAGAACAGCACTTCAATACATTGCATTCCCTCCAATGTAACATATTATTGAATTAGGGAAATAACAATTTTTAAAAATTATCTATTTCGGTCTTGTAATTTGCAATATGAAACTTACCAATGTTTTTTACTTACTTACTTTTACAAACATTAGAAATATTTCACATTTTTGAATGACAGTGATTTATACTTCAAGGCATAAATTCTTAAATATAATTATTTTAACAGTTAGCTATTGTGGTATGTTTATAATACTGTATATCATAGAAACAGTACATTTTTATTGTTTAACATTCCCAGGGAAAAAATCTATCCGCGCAACTCGGGTAAATTTGTAGTATCTACTTGCCAAGAGTGCCCCATTAATGGGTTACCCTTTCGTACTAGTCTATAATAAGTTTAAATCAGAATTAAAACTACTCACAATTCACAAAGTCTAAAGCTTTGTTGGTAAGGTTAATAATGTTAACACATAGACCATATATCCAGTGAACATAATAAAACCATATTAATTTATTTCTGCCTATATATCAGAATATTATCAGACATTCCAAGAGTTCTTACTCATGGTTGGATTTTATTATAATTTATTAATATAACAATAAAAATTATTTGTGTGGGTTACAAGATTGATAAAACACCAAGTAATGTTTGTAATTATAGTTCCAGTAAACGGTAAACTAATCTAGGTACTTAATTGTTTTTTTTTTAAATGTTATACATATCAAAGTAACAAATCTAGCAGTTCTCTTTGTTGAGATAATTTTTTATGTGTAGTCGTTTTGCTGTTCTGCAGTTTCATCGGTGACACGGCGAAGGGGCGTATCTCACAATCAGTAAGTTTTGCAGAAATTCATTTTGAAGTAAAACAGTATTTTAAGTGATTACTAAAATTGATGCAGAAACAACGGATATGTCATTATGCATAGTGCATTATGACATTTACACTTTTAATCCACAAGGATCACTTAAAATATTGCTGCAGATTTAAATATCTTCAAAGCTATTTAAATCTGCCATATTATCTTACTTCAAAATGAGTTTTATCAAAACTTATTAAAGTTGAAGTTTGGCCCTTTATCATTAGGTATCATTTAGTTCCAGTTTATGTTTGATTGTTGTACTTACTTGTGATTACTTTTATTGTGTGTATTGACTAACAAGAAGACAGGAAGACATATTGAAAATCGAAGTAACTGATTACAACCACCTTTTTATAATTAGACACACTACATTATCACCCACAAGGAGATAATTTCCTGTAAAAATCACTCTTTTTACTATTCCCATTCCTACGTTTTAGATCAATATTTTGATGTTTCATCTACAGCAGTGGTTTCCAAAACCCTCAAAGTTGAATACCTCTATAATAGTGTGGAACTTAAAAACGAAGTTTCAAATTTTATTTTGTAATAGTGAAAATCCTTTTCCTTTTTAAGTCCATATAACGAAAATATTTAGCTTTTAAATTTAAAATGATATTTACCGGTGCCGCAAGGCCTCTGATTTTCTAAAAAAAAATGAAAAAAAAAACAAAAACTGCATTAAAGCTATTTAAGCTTCTCAATAAGTTTGTATTATGCAAAACATAAAATAAAGAAGTGTTGGAGTCCTGTAATAGAGAAGTAGTTTACTTTGGACCCTATGCATAAAATGGCGCCACTTCACTGTGGCGATATTTGACCTTAGTCGGCGTAGCGGGCGTTGGAATTGTGTGTTTTACTTGAGTACGAGTCATAAGAGGTTGGTTTTGGTTTGTGGTCCGAGTTAAGTGTTGTTTGTGTGTTTATAAGTTTTTCGATTATTTTCAATAAACAGTCAGTGACAAATGTGACAATGTCTGCTAACCTGCCTAAAACTAGAAATTTGTTAAAATGTCCTGTTTTCGGTGAACCAAAACAAATAAGTATCGTGTTTTGCCAACATAGGAAGACATTATGAAACATTATTTATGGGTGCAGTTCAACTTAAAATCTGACAACTGGAATCGGGAACCAACTGTTTCTGAAATATCTCAGGTTGTTGCTGATGCAGTTAAAAATATAAGGCTCAGAGCTTCAATTCCAACGGTTTCAGATACACGAATCGTGAAAATGATTAGAGACTATCATAACAAATGTAGAAATTTTTTCAAAAAAGTACTAAGAGTAGAAAGAATAATCCCACATTCAATATGAAATTGCAAAATTTTAGGCAATAAGCAAAGAAACTTTCTGATGTAAACTCCTGTTAGTGCAAAGACTTTTCTTTGTGTAAATGCACCAAAGCTTTTCGTGTACCAGAACAAGAACGTAACTTTCTCAAAGACCAAAGGGATAAAAGGATGATGGCAATAGGGTCTATAAAAAAAAGTATGCGCAGCGTCGAAAGAAGAGAAAAAGAGGGATTAAGGAAAGAAAAAGGTATTTTAAAACAAAAAAGTGACATTTTGATGGATGATTCGCCATCTGAAGATGACAGCCTGGTAGAAATCGGTGCACTCAGTAGTTCTATCGAACCTGAATTTGAAAATCAACCATCTACCTCAACTAACAGTGGAACTATAAAGAAACGAGCAAAAAAAATTAATCTACCTGCACTTGCCCTGGCAGTTGAAGGAACAGGAGTATCAGACAGAGCAGCAACTATTATTGCAAATGCTACTTTAGAAGACATGGGTCTTATTTCTGATGATAATAAAGAAAAAGTAATTGACAGAATGACTTTAAGAAGACAAAGAGAAAAGAAAAGAAAGAGTTTGCAATAGCAAGAAAGACGACCTGAAGTAATTTTAGAAGGCCAGTATTTTGACGACAGGAAAGTTAACACCATGGTAACTGATGTAAAGGGGAAAAAGTGTATCGAAAAATCATTAAGGAAGATCATGTGGTTTTAGTGCAAGAGCCAGGATCAAAATATATCGGTCATATTTCAGTAACATCTTCCTGTGCTAATGATATAGCCAATGAAATTTTGGCGTACTTTCAAAATATTAATATTGATATTGGGAGTGGGAAGTGGAGTGGGAGGGAGGGTGGAAGTCGATACGTAGCCACCTCCTCGTGGTGACTTCTGGGTAGAATTTGCTTAATATAAGCAAATTTGAGCTAAGAGCTGCATTTTTTCTTATGGTTACTTTATATTTAGATTCTAAAACTTTGACGCCCGTGCGGCACCGGAAAACAAATGAATAGCCGTAAAAGTTTTTTACTGATAGTTTAGGCATTCAAAATGGAAAACAAATTTCACTAGCAAGAAAGACGACCTGAAGTAATTTTAGAAGGCCAGTATTTTGACGACAGGAAAGTTAACACCATGGTAACTGATGTAAAGGGAAAAAGTGTATCGAAAAATCATTAAGGAAGATCATGTGGTTTTAGTGCAAGAGCCAGGATCAAAATATATCGGTCATATTTCAGTAACATCTTCCTGTGCTAATGATATAGCCAATGAAATTTTGGCGTACTTTCAAAATATTAATATTGATATTGGGAGTGGGAAGTGGAGTGGGAGGGAGGGTGGAAGTCGATACGTAGCCACCTCCTCGTGGTGACTTCTGGGTAGAATTTGCTTAATATAAGCAAATTTGAGCTAAGAGCTGCATTTTTTCTTATGGTTACTTTATATTTAGATTCTAAAACTTTGACGCCCGTGCGGCACCGGAAAACAAATGAATAGCCGTAAAAGTTTTTTACTGATAGTTTAGGCATTCAAAATGGAAAACAAATTTCACTATTACACATCAAAACAAAAAAGTTTTATTTTTACCGTACAGTTAAGTTCCACACTACTCTATAATTTAGGATTAGTTTCCGACAATATAGCAAATAATTTTTTTTTCATTAGGTTTATTTAAAAATCCCATATTCTTGTTTTATAAACTTATATTCAAACTTAAAAAAAATGCTTAAAAAAAGTTTATATACATAGATATATTTCTAAAAAATTTGCAAATGTAACCCTAAAATAAAAGTTAAGTGACAGTAAATTGATTTTGAACTTTGTTCTTAATGCGATGAGTGAAACACTTTTTTGTCTTTCAAAACTTTTTCTAATCCGGTCTAATTCATGATATTTTTATTCTTAAATCTGGTGCAACCTCCATTCAGTTTCATTGTTTATAATACAAACACACAATATAACTGTAGATAATCCTTGTTCACTCAAATATGCCGTGCAGAATGGAATCAAGTCTCTCGGTTGGGTTTGAGAGACAAATCTAAAAAATTAATAAATAAATAACATTTTAACACCATGTATCTTGGAAACGAAGCGTTTTTGACCACATATTTATAGGAACTTTCTGTCTTAAAATTGCTTAAGGAATTGTCCCGTGAAATATCGGACCCTTATTTAAAAACACCCTGTATATTAAATACCTTGGCCTATTAAATAGTTTCTAGTTCTCTAGTTCTTTTAATAAGACAATGTTATGCTAGTAAACCTAAAGAAAAATATTTATATAATACCACAATACTGAGTTGCTACGCAAGAAAGGGAAAAAACATAATAATAAATTATAATCAATACAATCCACCTTCTTAGCTTACTTAATTCCAAATACCGCGAAAGTCAGTTTCGCCGGAAAAGAAATTTCAAAGGGGTAAAAAGTGTCATGGCCCCAAAAAAATCATCGCCCTGTAGATCGTATTTATCATTAATAAGACTACATTGTAAGCATTGTAACAAATGTTGATGATGTCAAATTTGAATTGATTATGTAAAATAATGTGAGAGATAAATTAAAAAAAATTAAACAATAATACAATTTTAACACCCTGTATCTTGGAAACGAAGCGTTAGTGACCACATATTTATAACAACTTTCTGTCTTAGAATTACATAAGGAATTGTCCTGTGAAATATCGGACACTTTTTAAAAACACCCTGTATAATATAACAGAAACAAACAGCTAGGCTAACCTGAGCTGGCACTAACACACAAATAAAACCAAAGTAACGAACTTTTACACAAACAAACCCATATAAAATTACTTCTTGCCCTCAAACTGCAAGCCATTATAGTCTAAACATTTCCTCCACATTTCTTAGAGCATTATAAGTATGCAGATGACTTTTTTAACAAAGTCGCATTTTATTGACCTGAGGAGTCTGCTGTTGCACTATGTACCAGTACATACATTGCATAGGAAATTTAAAATACGATTATCTCGAAAACGGTTACTCCTAGCGACTTCAATAAAGTATACTTTTTTGACGTAAAAGAAGTAGGATAATCAATTTTTTCAATAGTGAGATCGAAATATTAAGCCTTAAAAAAGTTGTCATTTAAAAGAAACGCTGTATACCGTAGGTGGCGCCCTTTACTAGTGACATCAAAAGTATGGACGAATTTGAATTCCTCGCCTCAAATAACCCCCAAATCCCTAATTTCGTACCTTTATGTTGTTTTGTTGAGTAATTATTGGAAAAAATTGAAAACAAAATTAAAATTTTGATACCCTGTATCTTGGTTATCAACTTTGGAATTACGCAAGTTTGAATAAATCGCATTATTTTGACATAAGGAATCTGCTGTTGCTCTGTGTACCATTACTTATGGACCACCCTGTATAGTAGATAACTGAGCAGTAAGAATGTTAAGAAAAACAAATAGTAGGATAGGAATGGAAGCTGACTATTCCTCTTGAACTTTTATTTCATCATTCTTTAATATTATTATTAAACCATTAATATTTTTAGCAACATACTATGATGTCGCCTATGGTAAATTTAGGTGGTTCGGGAACGAGTGGAAATACTCCTAATGTGGGAGTAGGTACAGGCGGTCCATCCACACCATCACCCATGACGCCGATGACGCCACATTCCGCCGATCCCGGAATCGTGCCCCAATTACAGTGAGTACTTTTTAGTTTTTATTTTTTTATAATTTTTTTCTAGGTTATGCAAGGGTCCGAAAACGAATAGGGCATATTTTAATGTTAACTTTCTTTTATCAAAATACGAAAATTTAGATGAATGGTGCAATTTTGAATCGCTGAAAAGCTATACAACTTCTTTTTAGTGTTCCGTGAAACAGAACACTTCGCTTTTCCACCTACCGCACGGTAGCGTGTACTTCACGAAAGGTGGAATGGACCCAGAAAATTTTTATGGGATTTGAACCCACGACGGAGAATTAGGTGTAGATTGAACGAAAATTATCAGGATTAAAAAATTTTAGCGCGATCAGTCGTTATAAACAACTTAATTGTTTATTTCCTGATAACTGCTGAACCATTGGTTTTAGAGAAAAAGTTTTTCGACAAAAAATATTTTTCAGGATGTAACCTTTACTTTAATAGGCGTAGCTGGTCTATAATTACTTAGACCTGTAACACAATAAAATTAAAAATCCCTATAAATGATTGCTTAACAATTCACGACCTCGGGGGTGACTAATGGTTAAAAACCAAAATACTTTCTTCGTCGGATTTTTTGTTCGCCTTTTTCTATTTAAAAAGCCAAAACAATAACAATAATTTTAGTATTTATTGTATTCAAAAGTTTACTGCAAAATTAACATCAACTCCGAAGCTACCTACCTATCAACTCCGAAATCAATATAGGGGTTGGAGTTGACTGCTTCGGAGTTGATATTTAAAGTTTTGTCACTTTAAAAAAATTATGCAACCAAGTAGAGCCCTCAAAGTTTTTATTTGGTTCTTTAATACCAAATGCATGCATCTAGAGGGAATATGGTTTGAAATTATAAAAAAGAATTGTCACAAGGCGAGACTCGGTGTTGATTTTATAAAAGCATAACCTTACCTTATTGAGGCAAAAAGTTTTACCACAAGGCCGCGCCAAAATAAATTACCCTGTTCCTTCGGCGGTCTCTCATCAGTCGAACCGAACTTACCGTTCTTTGGCGCTGGTAGACGTATGGTACCTGGGCGTTCGTGGGAATTCTCTGTACTTCGGTGTAGACATTGAAATACGGTTACAAATTTTAAAATACGAAAATACGTCTTTTTCGTGGAAATACTTAATTTTTTTATAGCATAATCGTGAAATAAATATTTAGTGGGAAAGTTAAAGTGCTAAAAGTAATTTATTTTTAACCTAATTTAATTTGGATTTACTTGTTACAGCAAAAGTAGGGTCAGTGACAGCCTCGAAGTTGATGTTTTAGATTTCATAAGTTTACCAAATGCATAAAATTAAAACTTCAAAAATTAAACAGTTAATTAGCTGATAACTGAAACTATCTTATGTAATATGGGATGGGTTATATTTAACCTTGTAATTTATATATACCACGTTATAGTGAGATTCGCCGAATTGTCCCGTTCCTGTGGAATGCGTCTTTTAAATGACAAGCCTATAAATATTAAAAATCGTAAAAAATTTGAAATTATAAAAAAGAATTGTCACAAGGCGAGACTCGGTGTTGATTTTATAAAAGCATAACCTTACCTTATTGAGGCAAAAAGTTTTACCACCAGGCCGCGCCAAAATAAATTACCCTGTTCCTTCGGCGGTCTCTCATCAGTCGAACCGAACTTATCGTTCTTTGGCGCTGGTAGACGTATGGTACCTGGGCGTTCGTGGGAATTCTCTGTACTTCGGTGTTGACATTGAAATACGGTTACAAATTTTAAAATACGAAAATAGGTATTTGTCGTGGAAATACATATTTATGTAATGTAGGATGGGTTACATTTAACATTGTAATTTATATATACCACGTTATAGCGAGATTCGCCGAATTGTCCCGTTCCTGTGGAATGCGCCTTTTAAATGGCAAGCCTATAAATATTAAAAATTGTAAAAAAATTAAAAATTGAATTAGGTACCTTTATTCCTCTTAATACTTTAAAAGTTGTTCACAATGACCACCATGAACTTCTTGGCAGTAATAAAGTCGATTTTGGAACTCTGCCAAGAAGTAACACCTGCCATTCTCGAAAATGTGAGAAGTGAGTTCCAAAATCAACATTATTACTGCCAAGAATTTCATGGTGGCCATTTTGAACAACTTTTAAAGTAATAAGACAAATAAAGGTATGTATTTAAATTTTTTTATTTTTTTTTTTTCACGATTTTTAACTTTTAAATGCTTGCCATTTAAAAACGAATTAAGATACGGCCCTCGGATTTGCGGTAAAATGTTTCTTTTTTGAAGACATTTAAAATGATGGACCACAAGGCATAGGGTTGCATTTAAAATTTTTGATCTCAGCTCCCTAGCTTCACCCCTCAAGGGGGCTGAAAAAGTTAAATTACATAAAAAAGTAGATTTATTAACCAGATACACCTAAAATTTGGTGTCTCTATCTTTACTAATAGCAAAAATGTTTGCCCATACTAAGACTTTTAGAAAACCTTGTATGCACAACTCTTAAGTAGTTTTTTTTATAATAAAACAGCAGCAAGAAATTCTCGTATTTTGAATTCTCCAGGTGACTCAGTATTTCCCCCCTCCAAAATATTCATTTAAAATTCCTCACAGTTCTATTGGCAAATGATAGAGAATATATTAAGTTTGAAGTGTAAAGAGCGAAGCTGTCCCTTCCTAAAGATTTTTCTCAAATGTAGCACCTAGTCATCTTCGGCGAAAATAAACCCCTAATTTCGCGCATGCTTTAGTCATCTGTACAGTTTACCATCATCCTACGTTTCTCTGGTCTCTCCCGGCCTGAATAGGACGTTTTAGACGTCGATTCATTTCACACACACACTGCATTCATACTGACCCGACCCCAAAATATCCATGGTCAAAGTGAGATTCGAACCCACAATCTTGCCAAGCTAGCGCCCCTTGTAACGTTAAACCAGAACTACACAAGTATTATGACATCTGATTTTAGGGTTGCACCGAGTAGGCCGAGAATTCGGTGCTCAGCAAATATTTTACCGAGTAACGAGTACTCGGTTCTCGATTTTATATTTACTACTCGGCCGAGTAATAAAAATAAATAAAGAAAATAGGGAAAAGAACGTTTTTATTAATTCTTAACTAAAAACCAAAACATGGTACCACTAAAAAAAGTAGTCAGGAACCTAATATCTAAAACTGTTATTCACAGAACACAAAAAGCTATTATTTATCTGTCACTGTTAGCTGGGTGAATCACCAGTAGACCGTGTTCGAGAACGTTGTCGGGTGACGTACTGATGTGAAAGTCACGTTATTATAAATACAAATTGCTTTGCTAAATCACGTGAACATAACACATGCTCGTCATCCGCTGATGTTCTAGAACCTAGACCAGGAAAATTTTAAAACAGGTGACCAGTGACACAGTCAAGTATATTCGGTTGCCGAACTGCTGAAAGTGTATTCAAAGATGGAAAATTTTTCTACTCAGTGGCCGTGTACTCGGCCGAGTGAAAAAACAGGATTCGGTGCAACCATATCTGATTTATCAACAATGTTGCGGGACGGTTTTAAAGTTTGACTTTATTTTAGGAACATAGTATCAACGGTAAATCTGAATTGCAAACTGGACCTAAAAAGGATCGCCTTACACGCGAGAAATGCGGAATATAACCCAAAACGTTTTGCAGCTGTAATTATGAGGATAAGAGAACCACGAACAACCGCACTAATTTTTAGTTCTGGAAAAATGGTTTGTACAGGCGCTAAGAGTGAAGAAGACTCCAGATTGGCAGCTAGGAAGTATGCTAGAATTATACAGAAGTTGGGATTTCCAGCAAAGTTTTTAGATTTTAAGATACAGGTAAGGCCATCAACTCTTCTTATAATAATATTTCAGCATTACAGCCTTCCAACAAATTTTGAAATGACAATTCATTTAACCTTTTAGTGGATTGTATTTAAATTATTAAATTATGTATAAATATATCAAGTTTTTTTTCAAACTATTGATCTAGGATATTCATTTTGGGCCTAAATTACTTAGGCCACACTACTTTAACACGATCTGAAAAAAAATGGAAGTGGGAAGACCTTTGGGTTAAACTTAGTCGAGGCACACCGTGTCCACTTGCTATCATGATTGCCCATGATTTATCTGAAGACAACTTACGGACTAGAATATTACAAATACTGTGTTTTTTTGAGTCCGTAGTTTCATCAGTTGTTATCCATATTTTTTGGTTATGGAGTGCGTCCTTAATATCCTTTTCAAGCCGTTCTGTCACGTGCGGTAAAAATCGCTTTAATTTAATTTCCAGAAACGCCGAAAATTTTGGAAATGCCACAACAAAATTCCAGCAGTTCCATCTTATTTTAAATCCGAAAACTGCAATAGGGTTTTCCGAATGTTAACATAAATGGTGAACGTCTACGAGACATTTTGCATACGCTACCGCCCGCAAAACTACTTCGCGTTGCGACCGGCGGCGGTAAACTCGTCGCCAAGATTACCTGCTCCACTAATCCGACATGTAAATTGGTCGCCGGAATTTAAGGGTTCATTTAATCCCTATAGGTAAATTGGTCGCCGGGCTTTTATATCGGAACCAAAAAAAAACAAATGGTGCACTTCACTTTTACTAGTTTATTATTCATTCATTACATATACATCAATAATATAATCTACATATACAGGGTGGCGCGCTCTATTCGCGTCGGTCTGTTTACCAAGAGCGATACAATTATTTTAAAATATTTTAGTTTTAGGGTATACAGGTCCGTTAGGAGCACGTTTCAAAATTATTTTGAATTATACAGGGTGCTTCAAAAAAAAGTTACATACCAAAGTTATAAAAATTGAAATGGGACAACTTTTTTTTGACGCACGAATTTTGAAACGTGCTCCCTGTATATAATAGAACACAATAAAAATACAAATTACGTTTTTAGTAAACAATTTTGAAAAGGCGCATGTTATGTACATTATAGTTCTTATAAGTAAGATGTACATTTTACGTAATGCAGTCGATTTATTTCCCCTGATCTATATCTTCTGACCAAATTTTCAAGTGATGCTAACTTAGCTTTAACATTTTTATCTTTGAAATTGGTACTAATATGAAAACTTTGTATTTTCACATACGTTTCAATTTGACATTCTTTTAACTTTTCAAGGAAGACATATATGGAGGGATGTGTTGCGTAAAAGGAAGAATTAAATTTGGCATGAAACGATTCGCAACAATTAGTTGTTCTTGTAACCGAGGCACCGTCTTCCGCCCACATAGTAGAAGGAAAAGTTGCGTTTTTGATGATATATGTCTCTAACAAATAGTCAGAAATTTTATCCAAGCGTTCACTTTTTGGTTTGAACGACATTAAATCGAAGACGAAACAGTCCTCCACTTCATTTGGATTCAGATAAGTCAGCCCGAGAGTGTTTTTGAGCCAGATCCCTATTTCGGTCTTTGATTCATAATCAGAACTTAATCCGATTGATTTGATCTTTCGATACCATGCTTGATGTAAATGGAATCGGCAACCGCATACTTTTACATCTGGCCAAACCCACGTTAATGCTAGGTGGATAGCCTTTTCAAAATCAACGAAAATTTGCCGTGGATCAAAAGTAAGACGATACTTTTCATAAATCTTGCATTTTAGTAGGTATAAGCATGTTTTATAGCAGTCAGTTGTCTTACTTGGTAGCAAACAATAAACTAATGGAACATAATGGCCATTTTGGAGTCCGTGAATAGTAAAAAACTGTAAGAAGAACTTTGCGCCGAATGAGAACGTTCCGTCCATATAGAGTATATCCATATCGGTCAAAACACGTATGTTGCTTTCACATGTAAACACAATGATATTTTTTTCCATATTGTTAATAAACAAAAATTGTTCACCTTTATTGGTTAACAGCGTTTCGCCGTATGCGCTGCTCAGAACTCCATGCACTTCTTCTATGTTCTTAGGAATCGAACCTGGAAGGATTTTGCGGCGACTGTTATAGATATTTCTTCTAATGCAGCCAACATCAGTAGTTGTAAGAGACGGTGGCAAATTTGTTACTAAAGCTCTACAAATAATTTTTGAAGCCTTTCACTGATATCTTCTCTTGCCTTCCTCTTGCATGCATTTGAAATAGCTTTTCTGCTCACTTCCTTTTCGAATGCTTCGTGATTGTGCACATCTTCCCTCCTGGATATCAGGTTCTCCGTTCCAATAGTGTAAAGCCTCGCTTTACAATGCAGCTTCCTTTGGCAACACCTCCATGATGTTTCTCCACTTTTCAAGACCTTGTCTTTGGAAAACGTAAAATTTTCGCACAAAATTAAACTTCTCCCACGTTCACTTTCAATAACTGACACCGACATTTTTCACTATGATTCACTTCGCTCGAAGCTAGAAACAGTAATGAATGATACCAAATTGACAATAATCTAAAAACAACTAGATTTCAGATTTGAGGTGTATATGCCCAATAACAATTAACCTATTGTTCCGTACCTACCGATGCAGGTAGGTAATCAAGAAACCGCCGGCGACGAATTTACATGTCATTACGCAGCGGCTCTTTTCAATATGCAGGTGAAGGGATTATCTTGGCGGCCAATTTACGTCCGTCCGTTGCGACGCCGATATTTCGACAGACCGTTGCTCGGTTCTTCACCCGCTCCGCGTGCTGCGCTTAGTGACAGCAGGAAATTTGGGGAGCTCTACTTATTGATTAAATGGTAACCCTATTTTTTAAATACACAAAATATTACCCCATGTAATTTATTATTAGAGGTAAAATAAATAAGCCCTTACTAATGAGATTTTTGAAACAAAATTGAGAACAACAAAGGAAGGCTAAACTAGAAAACTGGAAAAGCAAACACATTTTTGTGTTAAAGATTTTCATTGAAGTTTATTTTTTAATAAAATCTTCAATCGGCTTATTAAGTGTTTTAGCCTATTTTTACGTAAAGTGGTACATTCCAATACAAAGCAAGTTTACTCAGATTTAACAGCAGAATTTCGATCAGTTATTATAAAATGGCCAAAAGAGCCTTGACGACTCAGACCAACACCCACTTGAACACTGTCTTCAACTGGGTGTTACGCTATACAGGGCGTCTAAAATAGATGATACCAATATTGCTATATCCGAAACGGTAAAAGATACGAGGTCGGTTAAATTAGAGAAAATGTGACATTTTTAGTCCCTTCTCATATGCCAAATTCTCTATGGTTTCTTATCTACAGGGGATTTTTTAAAAATAGTCAAAAATTTAATTCTTAAATATCTCGAAAACTATTATAGTTAGAAAAAAATTGTTTTAACAAAAATCACACGATTTTTTACCTTCTCTAAAATAACGTAATTGTTTTGTTTATATCATTTGATATTATTGAGTTACTGATACTAACTGTTTTTTTTTTCAAATACGGACATGGACTTTTTGCTGAATTTTTTGAAAGAATACTTCATACCCTTTACATCTGTGTATCACTTGATTATGTTTTTCGACGTTTTGGTGAAGAATAGCATCATCAGGATATTCTACCAGTACGGACCTGACATTTTTTAAGTAAATGCGCCATTTCACAACCACAAAAGATAACGATAGGTTGTGAATTATGCCTTAACAGGTGCCTTGCAGGTTCGTATTGATAGAAAATCCTGATGATGTTGCTATTCTTGATCAAAACGTCGGAAAATATTTTCAAGTTATACACAGTTGTAAAGGGTATAAAGTATTCTTTCAAAAAGTGCAGGTCCGTATTTGAAAAAAACAAGTTAGTATCAGTAACTCAATAAAAATAAATGGTATAAACAAAACAATAACGTTACTTTATAGAAGGTAAAAAATCGTGTGATTTTTGTTAAAGCAATTTTTTTCTAACTATAATAGTTTTAGAGATATTTAAGATTTAAATTTTTGATTATTTTTTAAAATCCTCTGTAGATAAGAAACTATAGAGAATTTGGCTCCGTAAACGGAATATGAATAGGATCTAAAAATGGCACATTTTCTCCAATTTAACACCTATTATCACCTATTTTAGACACCCTGTATAAGAAATGTTGTTTGAATGGTACTTCCAGACTTGTACACTCTAAAAAAATTGGAACAAATCCCTGATGGTGATGGCAATAAGCTGTGCTGATTCATAGATATAATATGTCTATAAAAAGCCCATAATTAGAATGTCACATTCCTCATCCATTTTTTTTCTTTACAGAATATGGTAGGCAGCTGTGACGTAAAATTCCCCATCCGTCTAGAAGGTCTAGTATTAACGCATAGTTCTTTCAGTTCCTATGAACCCGAACTGTTTCCCGGTCTCATATATCGTATGGTGAAACCCAGGATTGTTTTATTAATTTTTGTGTCTGGTAAAGTAGTATTGACCGGAGCAAAAGTGAGGCAGGAAATCTATGAGGCTTTCGATAA
Organism: Philopedon plagiatum; assembly: GCA_963971165.1. NCBI lineage: Eukaryota > Metazoa > Arthropoda > Insecta > Coleoptera > Curculionidae > Philopedon > Philopedon plagiatum. Next base: position 20,632,918 of record OZ020192.1, on the reverse strand, counting down.
TATTTATCCAATTTTAAAGAGTTTCAAGAAACAATAAGGCAACATATTGATGTTATATATCTTCTTGTTTCTTAGTTCCTGTAATTTACAGCCTTTTGTTATTGAGATTTACTTAAAAGAAATATGTTGCTTTTGGTTCATTAAGCAACTATAAATTGGCTCTAAGCTTCGTATGTTCGGTAGTTTTTTACTTACAATTTTCCACAACTAGAAGGTGAAAATAATGGACCGACTATATGTTCATTTTTAAAACAGTAGAGTTTAAAATTCATCCAATGGGTTTACGTTTATTTACAAGTTAGAGCAAACTTTCTAAATAATTAGTTTGTATTTCCAAATGGCTTGACCAACCTTGAGTCCCGATAAACCTTAAATTTACTTCGTAAGAAAAGTCGGTACTTACCTGTTATTTTTAGAGCATTAGATAAAAATTTCCTTAAAATAAGGATGTATTACATTTTTTGAGCCATATTGGCTTTTGTATTTTTTTTATAATATTTGAAAAAATTGCAAACGTGCTACTTGCAAATCAAGAAGTTGGAGGTAATCAGACGAAACTTGTCGAATGGGCAATGAGTGTTTTACAATCTTTTTATTAACTTATTGGAAAAACGGGCATAATTTTTGTCGAATTTTTTAGGAACTAGAAGTCTCCTAAAAATCGATTTAAAGTTTATTTTGTAGGATTATGCGCTCTTCCGCATAATATACAGCGTGTCCAGAAACCATCTTAACCAATGGGAAACTTTTTTTATTTTTGACTTTACGGAAAAATGTTATTCTTCATAAAAAGTTCAGCTTGTTGAGAAAATAACACAAAAATCGAAAATTTTGACCCAGCATCAGGTGTCAATGCCGTAGAACGAAAACTATCACACCAACAATAACGTAAGAAAGTGTTGTCCAGAACTGAAATGTGATCGAATATGAAATTTGACAAAATAACTTTACGGTCATTCATATGTACTAGGGTGCTTCGTTTTAGGCAACTATTTTTTTTTGGTCCATTGACGGAATAATGTTATAAACATATAAAAAAAATTCTCACCAAAGATGAGCTCTTAATTTTAATTTTAAATACTCGCTGAATGAATTTGAAAATTTCCCATTTAATTAACACGTAATTTTTTTTTTTTTCAATCATCTATAGCTTTGCGACATTTTATGATATTTAATTGGCAATAGGTGGAAATTACAGAGGAATCTTTCCTCTTTAAAAGTGCCTGTAGCCAATTTATGATTTGTAACCGATCTCGCCAGTAAAAAATCTTGAAGCCAATTTTTTCTCGAATTTCATGTTTTTTTTATTTTTCTCGTAAACCACTAACTTTACAACAAAATTGTATTTGAGTTTTTTATTGGGAATTTAATTTCCTACAAAAAAAGTTATGTAAGCCATAACCGCAGAGCTAGTAATTTTTGAGATAAATCCAATTAAACATCGCAAAATTTGAAAAATCGCTGTTTTATCCAAGATTTTAGTACTTTTTAATGAAATCATTGCTGAAAAAATATATAATGTATAAGAATGAAATATAAAAATATATATTACACATTGGTAAGTAATCACCAAAAATATTTCGTGTAATATGAAGCCGTTTCTTATTACCGTATTACTGGTAAATATGTATTTACCAGTATATATTATATATTTCTTCAGCCATAATATTATTAAAAGTATTGAAATCTAGCATACGGTAATAAGAAACGAAATATTTTTGGTGATTACTTACCAATGTGTAATATATATTTTTATATTTCATTCTTATACATTATATATTTTTTCAGCAATGATTTCATTAAAAGTACTAAAATCTTGGATAAAACAGCGATTTTTCAAATTTTGCGATGTTTAATTGGATTTATCTCGAAAATTACTAGCTCTACGGTTATGGCTTACATAACTTTTTTTGTAGGAAATTAAATTCCCAATAAAAAACTCAATATCATGAAATGTCGCAAAGCTATAGACAATTGAAAAAAAAATTAAAATTTACGTGTTAATTAAATGGGAAATTTTCAAATTCATTCATCGAGTACTTAAAATTAAAATTAACAGCTCATCTTTGGTGAGAATTTTTTTTATATGGTTATAACATTATTTCGTCAATGGACCAAAAAAAAATAGTCGTCTAAAACGAAGCACCCTAATATGTACCTTGAATTTTTTAAAAACGTGTTTTGAAATACATGTTTTTTAAATAACATAAATATTACTAAAATAAGCGACAATAACATTTTATGAAATACTACACAACCACCGTTTCTTTACATACAAACTGTTGTACGTCGTGAAAGTTCCGCCACTGCATTTCTAGCCATCTGAGGGGAAATTTCTTGGACACATTCTCTGATAATTCTCTCTAAATGCTCTATGTTTTCGAAAGGTCTGTGGGCATAGACTTTTAAGAATCCCCATAAGAAAAAAATCTAGGGGAGTTATATCTGGGGACCTCGGTGGCCAAGCAAATTCTGACCTTCGTCCAATCCACCTCTGTGGTTTAAAAATTCTGTCACTCTTGCAGAGCTGTGACATGGAGCACCATTGGGTTGGAACCAAAGTATGTTTCTTATATCTAGTGGTAGTCGATAAAAAAATTCAAATAATTCCGTGTTCAAAAAGTTCAAGTATATTTCACCGGTAATATTTTCTCGAAAAATGTACGGCCCTACAATTTTGCTCTTAAAAACACCACTACAAACGTTTGTCTTGAAAGAATACTGGTCACGACACTTATATTCGATCACTTTTCAGTTCTGGACACTTTCTTACGTTATTGTACTTTGCAATTAAAATTAAAGATAGTTTTCCTTCTACGGCATTAATCGTTTTTGCTTGTTTTTTTTGACGCTCCTTATATGCTGAGTCAAAATTTTTGATTTGAGTCTTATTTTCTCAACAAGCAGAACTTTTTATGAAGAATAACTTTCCGTAAAGTCAAAAATAAAAAAGTTTTCCATCTCTTAAGATAATCTCTAAACATGCTGTAAACCCAATGAAAGTGTAAAGAAAATATTCTATTTTGAACTTTAGAGTAGAATGTGAGTAAAATGTTATTTTATACTTCTCATTTAAAAACATTTTTAAAGGAAAAGTACAAAATAAAATTTTTATTTTTTCACGAATTATAAGTCGACTTTAATTGTCTATCGCTGAAAGTTATTGATTTTTAAAGCAAATAGTTGAACGGCAACAATGCTAACAAAACCAAAATAGTAGATATATTTCCAGATTACTACTGTTAATACTATGACTAAAAATAGTCGAGGAACATTCCTAAACTTAGAAAAATAGCCTTTCTCGACTGTAACGCAAGTATTATCTATTTTAGACGTTATTTAAATCGACTTTGAATGACGTTACAAAGTTTGGCAACAGCGCGAATTTTTTACATTTAACAATTTTGAAATATTGAAAAAAATGATCTTATTTTTATATCCTACTCCCGTCTCACAGCCGCAGCTAATTAAATGTGTTTAGCGTGTTTTGTCGACTTGTTAGCGATAGAGGTTGTACCTGCCAAACACTAATCATTGGTGGATCTATAAAAGTTTATCAAAAATAAGTTTCTGAAAAATGAGAAAGAACATTTTTTTGAAAACAGTTTTTCGAAAACACATTTTTTTAAATTAAATTTTGAACTCTATCGGCCAGATTCTCCAACGCTAGACCGATCTAATTTGACAACCAAAGGTTTGAAACTGACACGTGTAAGAATAAAACAACTAAGTTTTATACTATGAATTTGTTTCTGAGATTTTTCGCAAGTTTTTAAAGAAAAGGGCAATTTTAGTACAAACTTTCCACAATAATACAACTAAGTTCATTCAGGCAACATTTTCCAAGATGAAAATTATTTGGAAACAAAGCAAATCGCTTTAATATTAGAATGACTCCTAAGTTTTCAATGACAGCTTATTTAAAGTGTTAAGACAAAACTTGTCAAACTGACCAACTAGATCTTAATTTAAACCCGTATTAATTCTTAAACCTTTTTACACAGAATTTTTCGCGAATGGTTTTTCTACAAGCAATCTTTCGACAATATATTTGTCAAAAAACTTCTTTTTCGAAAGTACATTTTTTTGAAAAGCCATTTTTTCAAAAAATCGGTTTTCCGAAAAAGGTATTTTTGGAAAAATTGTACTTTTGACAAAAATGTGTTTTTGAAAAATTGGGTATCGAAATTTTTTTGTTAAATTTGTCTTCGAAAAAAAAATCTGGAAAAGCAATATGAAAAAAATATACTTTCGAAAATTGTTTGTCAGAAATGTTTCTAAAAGCATTATTGATATAGTTAATGTTATATAACACCTGTTCAATTACACAGCTCCACAAAAAAAATTCGATAAATTACCCCTGGAATATGACTATATCTACCATATGTTTTTGGGGTCGCTGAATCCAAATTAGGGGTCCATTTAACCCCATCACGTCAGGATTTTTCATAACCTCAAAAGAAAAACCCGAATCCTCAAAAAATCCTCTATCCATTGATCACTTAATCCCAATAACCCCATAAACTCTTAATTCCTGAAACCCATATCCCCCGAAATCCATAAACCCCAAAACCCATAAACCTGAAAACTCTATAACCCCAAAACCCCACATCGCAGCAAGATAGAAACTTATGCGCGTTGAAACACAGTATGTTCGGGCCATGCATGCTTGTTGAGCCTTAAACTCATATTCTTTAATAACTTTACAAGCGCATAACCCCTTAATTCTTTTAACCCATAACCCTTTAACCTCATAGACTCCAAATGCTATACCCCCAAAAAACCCATAACCCCGTAAGAAAAAGACTTTGGTGCGTTAAAGCACTGAAATACACTATGTTCAAGCCATTCATGCTTCTTGAGGATTCGGGTTTTTCTTTTAAGGTTATGAAAAATCCTGACGTGATGGGGTTAAATGAACCCCGAATTTGGATTCAGCGACCCCAAAAACATATGGTAGATATAGTCATATTCCAGGGGTAATTTATCGAATTTTTTTGTGGAGCTGTGTTATTCGATTCGACGTTTTCAAGGTGTACAGGGTGGTCCACATAAGATGACCCACTATCTGATCTCAGAATCTGTAAGTGCTACAAAAAAAAGTTAAAGACAAAAGTTTCTTGTCTTGACTTTAATTTTTTAGGTATTTAGTTTTTACGTATACAGGGTGTTTAGTTTTTTCTGGCCAAGTACCAACTTTCTTATTTTAAATGGAACGCCCTATAGATTTTTACATATTCGGATGTTACAGTTGATTCTAAGCAAATTTCAATATAACATATTTACTGAAATTTTCAGTAGTTTTCGAGAAATTTTAATTTTTAAAATTTTTACAGCGAAACCATTCATTTGAAAAATATCATGTATTTATGTTTAATATTGCTCAATTTCTAAAATAATTTAGGATTAGCTTCCCTATTAGATACGCAGTTCTTTTTTTCTAAACTAAACCAAAAGCACCATACAGGGTGTTAAATATATTAGTCCAAATTTGTCAATTTTTAAACTTCAATATCTCAACTTTTTTAAATGGAACACCCTATATATAAATGTTTTATATAAAGCAGCATTTAATTCCCTATCATTTGACTATAATATATCCTATTCCTAAAATTAACTGTTTTGGAGATATTGGTATATTTCTTAGCTTATTTTATTAAAATTATCAAGTGTTGGCAAAAGTTCGACTAAAATTAATAATATTTATTTGCATTCGCTTATGATATATTTACCAAGTCATAATAAATATATATTACCCTTATACCATTGGTAGTAGTTTGTCCATCACGTTGAAACAATTCAAAATTCCGCATTATTCGATTCCTTAAAAATGGTAAAAAACAAAATTTATCCATTATGAAATTATCGTCACAACAATGTCATTTCTATAATGTTGTTTGCAAAAATACTTCTATATACCGAAAATAAGATATATTAGGCTAAATTTGTTAAATTTTTATCAACAAATCATAAATTTTTAAAACGGATTTCTATTAAACGCTTATAATGATTCCTATATCTAAAATCAATAATTTTGTAGAGGTAGGTAAATTTCTTAAAGTTATAGTTTTTTTTAAAAACACTCACTAAAATGGCAAAAATAATACTACAGTTGGAAATTATAAGTTTTTAATAAATATGTTTATATTATTGCACACTCAGTCAATCACATCACGCACACAAAAAATTATGTCGGTTGGACGGATAATAACTAAAATATTAAGGTTTAAATTTCACAAAATTTCCAAAAAAAAACTACTACCAATGGTATTACTATAAAGGTAATATATATTTATTATTACTTGGTAAATATATCATAGGCGAATACAAATAAATATTATTAATTTTAGTCAAACTTTTGTCAACACTTGATAATTTTAATAAAATAAGCTACAGGCTTTAAGAAATATACCAATATCTCCAAAACAGTTGATTTTAGGTATAGGAAATATTATAGTCAAATTATAGGGAATTAAATGCTGCTTTATATAAAACATTTATATACAGGGTGTTCCATTTAAAAAAGTTGAGATATTGATGTTTAAAAATTGACAAATTTGGACTAATATATTTAACACCCTGTATAGTGCTTTTGGTTTAGTTTAGAAAAAAAGAACTGAGTATCTAATAGGGAAGCTAATATTAAATTATTTTGGAAATTGAGCAATATTAAACATAAATACTTGATATGTTTCAAATGACTGATTTCGCTGTAAAAATTTTAAAAATTAAAATATCTCGAAAACTACTGAAAATTTCAATAAACATGTTGTATTAAAATTTACTTAGAATCAACCGTAAAATCCGAAAATATAAAAATATATAGGGTGTTCCATTTAAAATAATAAAGTTGATACTTGGCCATAAGAAACTAAACACCCTGTATACGTAAAAACTGAATACCTAAAAACTTAAAGTCAAGGCAAAAAACTTTTGTCTTTAACTTTTTTTTGTAGCTCTTACAGATTCTGAGATAAGATAGTGGGTCATCTTACGTGGACCACCCACAAACATATAAGGAAAAGGAAAACGTGTTGTCAATGATTCTTTATCCTTAACAAGGCAGTTGAAGCTTGAAGTCAAAAATGCTAAACATAGGAATATAAAAAATGTTTTATTTCTCAGAAAGAAGAAGTTGTTGAAAATGGCCTCGTGAGACTTGTTCCCAAATATATCATAAGGTATGTAGTGTATAAGGTGAACTTGTAAATAATTATTTGATAAGTATTTTAGAAAGTGATTTTAATTTTAATGGTAAATAGAAAATGTATTTTTTATACATGTATTTAAACTGATAGTGTAACACAGTTGGATTTGGTTAAATAATAAATAAATATGTTGTTTCGTGAAAATATCTTGTGATTTATAATAATTCTAGGTATCTAGTTTAAATTTTGAAAATTTTGGTTACTAAACAGCTGACACATTGGGAAAAAAGCAAACTACTAATATACGTGAGAGGGACAAACGCCTAATTTTAATATTAATCAGTTGAGGCATTGTTGAGAAATTTTAAGAAATTCTGAAAATGTAGATGATATCTTAAAACCACGTTAAATGGGGGCTGTACCTTTTCATGTTTCACGATTGCGGTAAATATGGGGGAGCGTTAAATTGCTACATCTATTTATTTTGAAAAAGAAAACTAACCCTGTATGTGTACAGGGTGTTTCCAAAAACATGTGCCATTACTCGCCTCACCTACAATAAGGCAAAGAGTTCCTATCAACATGGGTCCGGTCTTGCTTCTGTAACACCCGCCATTGTTTCCTTTCTCTTTACCTTTCCTATATGGCCGTAGGGTAACCTTGGCATACAGCTGGCGGTGACAAGATGTACTTTCGCGGGGGTCGGAAGATTCCTGTGTCAACTAGTGTTGTAAATATCCGTATTCATTAGATATCCGAATCATACGGAATCGGAATCAGCTAATATCCGTATCCATTATCCGAATCCATTTCTTGACCCGCGCGAAAGCGGTTACAGATCATGTATACGTATGCATGCAACAGACTAAAACATTTTCTATCCGGATACACGGCTAGGTAGGTCGATGCGGTATCGGTATCATACCATTCGAAGTCGAAGTTTAGGGATAAGAAGGCACCGCGTCGCGCCGTTCTCGTTTGAATTCGGTTCGGGTGAGGCGGGACTAGTTTAACCAATGGGTCTCATCTCATATGATACCCGTTACCCCGATAACTATGCCATCTTTTTTTAGGAAATGTCATTAGAAAGAGAAAGCACAATATCAAATATGCCAAATCGCAGACCGTGTTGTTCGCTTACACTCGATTCCGATTCCGTTTTCTCTTTGCACTTTGCATTAGTAACCACCCGATGCGAATTTATTTTGATTCCGAATCCGTATTCAAGTTCTCGGCCGGTTCCGGATAATCCGGATTCTTTTAATATTCGGATCCAACGGATTTTTGGATACGTATCCTTACATCACTAGTGTCAACTGCTGTTATGGTCCCCTGTTCCCTAACAGAAAAACACAAATTTCTGGATTAACTACACTTTATTTTCACAGATTACGTATCGGAGCCACCCAAAACACACTTCCTAATTCTTAATTTTCACAATTTTTCAAGTAATCGAAGATAAATTATTGGGTTTCTCACGCACTTACTTTTTCACTTATTGTTCACGCTGTTTGTCAAGAATTTAAATTTCCGGCTATACACCGTACTTATTGAATCCAGACCTTGGGACTTTTCCGTAGACTGAATTTCGGTTCGCGTTTGGGCAGCGTCACACCTTACATTGGTGAGTATCTTTCAACTGACTCCCTACCCGGAGTCTTCCCGCTTATATAGAGAAAATACCCATTAATTTTCTTTGTAATACCACTCCAAGAAATTATTGTGACATGGCATTTAAAACCCCCTAAATTCGTTTTCCGCGAATTCTGCGAATGGGCGACTTTACTACTACCCAAGCAAGCAAATGAAGGAAAATGATCGGAAATTTACGAGTTTATCTGTTAAGTCGGTAGCTTTTTATTGCTCACTGCATTCTCTAGGGACATTTATTGGCGTTTGCCTTATACAAGGTACATAAAAGTAACTATAATTTAGGTTTTACAATGACGCTATATTTAGAGCGACGAGGTCTCGGCATCATCATGGCCATGCTAAACGCGAATACCTATATCCGATAAGCAGCCCGCCGTGATACCAGTGCTTGCTACTGCGAAACTTCCGCCTTCCAGCCCTGAAATTACTTACATTTGCAAGGCTTTACTTATGAGTATAACAGTTAAATTACTTTCTGTCTTATCTGATTGGCCCAACAGAAGAACCACCCCTTGATGGCATATCCCTGGTAAACAAGTATTACTAAATATAGCGCCATCATAAAACCTAAATTTATTGTTTCTTTTATGTATCTTGTATAAGGCACACGCCAATAAATGTCTCTAGAAAATGCAGGGAGGAAGAAAAAGCTACCCACTTGACAAGTAAAGTCGTCCGATAAATATCGTCTTTTTCGTTCATTCGCCAGTTAAAACAAAGTCGCCCACTCTTAGAATTCGCGGAAAAAACCGAAAGGGAAACAGAATTTAGTAGGGTTGTAAATGCTATCATGTTGTCACATTACTTTCTTGGAGTGGTTGTTAACTGGGGAAAATTCATGGAAATTTTCGCTATATAAGCGGGAAGACCCCGGCTAGAAAGTAGTTGAAAAATATTTCGCCGATGTAAGGTGATACACTGCCCGATCGCGAACCGATATTCTGTCTACGGGAAAGTCCAAAATAGTGTTGTAAATATCCGTATTCTTTAGATATCCGGATATTACGGAATCGGCTAATATCCGTATCCATTATCCGAATACGAATCCATTTCTTGACCCGCGCGACAGATCATGTATACGTATGCATGCAATACTAAAACATTTTCTATCCGGATACACGGCTAGGTAGGTCGATGCGGTATCGGTATCAGTCGAAGTCGAAGGTTAGGGATAGGAAGGCACCGTCGGCGTCGTTCGTTCTCGTTTGAATTCGGTTCGGGTGAGGCGGGCCTAGTTTAACCAATGGGTCTCTCATCCCATATGATACCCGTTACCCCGATAACTATTCTATATTTTTTTAGGAAAGGTCATTAGAAAGAGAAAGCATAAGATCAAAAATATGTCACATCGCAGACCGTGTTGTTCGCTTACACTCGATTCCGATTCCGCTTTCTCTTTGCACTTTGCATTAGTATACAGCCGATGCGAATTTATTTTGATTCCGAATCCGTATTCAAGTTCTCGGCCGGTTCCGGATAATCCGGATTCTTTTAATATCCGTATCCAACGGATTTTTGGATACGTATCCTTACATCACTAGTCCAAAAGTCTGGATTCAATAAATACGGTGTACGGTGTTTTGTCGGAAGTTTTGGAGCTCGACGTAATTTCTTAACGAATTGCGTGGAAAATAAGTAAAGGAGTAAGTGCGTTAAAAACCCTAGAAATTGTCTAGGATTACTGGAAATTTGTGAAAATTAATAAATTGTAAAAGTATATTTTGGGTGGCTCCCTTACGTAATCTGCGGAAATAAAGTGTAGTTGATCCAGAAATTTGTGTTTTTCTGTTAAGGAACAGGGAAACAGAAAAATAATTTCAATATGTAACTTTTAGTCAAAATTTCATAGAAAATTGGAGTTAGTGCCTAAACCTCGGCAGTAAATATCAAACTGTTAGGAAGTCAATTGCAAGGCTAGAAAAGCTGTTAGGTAAAGTGGTGGTTTAAAAGCAGTTGACGCAGGATTAACGTAGGTTACCGGTACGGCCATATAGAAAAGGCAAAGGTAATAAGTTGTCTCAGCTTAGTTTTAAATCTAGAACATGAGGCGTTAAAGAAGTCAATTTTTAACTAACCTAATACCCTTGTAATTTCTATCTTAAACATCTACATACAAGGCTAATACGTACATAAAATAAAACCAGTTGATAAAATTCTAAACTATTTTATTGTATGTATAAAAGATCAAAAACCAAGCATTTTTATTACAAAACTATGTGATGATGTTAAAAATTACAAATATCACTAATATAATGTAAAAATGTACAGTTACGTTTCCGAGTTTTATTTCAGTCTATCCATATAATTAATAGTTAAAGAATAGTCAGATTCACACTCTAAAGCTAAACAGCTATTGTTAAAAATTTTGGACAAGATTTTATTTAAAGATCACTGAACAAAAGCTAAAAAATTGTTTGTCCAAAAATTTCTAATAAATAGTGGCAAGTTAATGGTCTGAACTATTTCATTGCTGTTTTTAAAAAAATACATAATGATACAAAGTAAAATAGTTGCACATGAATAATTACGAATATTCTTGTAAAACGCTTTGATATATATTTAAAAATATCACAGTATTGTTTTGTTCATTTTTTAGCTGCCTTTAAATACAAAAATGCTTTAAAAGTAATAGTATCTATGGACGATTTTTTAAATTCATCGGTGTCTAAAGCGCATTAATCACATTTGGATCAAACTGTTTTTAAATTACCGATGAAAGTTTGCTCAAATTAATCTTAGCGTTTTTAAATTAATCGTATTTTCATCAGATTACTAATCGGATTCATCACACTTGAAGACCGATGTATCCGATGGACGCGTGGTGAGTTTATTAACATAAGCAAACTTTCAAATTTTTTTGTTTCAATTATGATTTATAACTGAAAAAATATAATTGCGTCGTCGTCCGTTTAACAAATGAATGGAAGCATAAATAATTTAGTTTAAAAAAATAAAAATAATATTTTACCAAACTTCAGACTATCCATCGTTAATCGGTTCTTAAAATCTTACTTATCTGATATCCATTATGTTTCCCGATGACGTCAATGACATAATGCGACTAAATTAATTGAGGTCTTCCATCAATAACTTAAAAACTCGATCTAATATTTCTTATTATTTTATATACACTGACCAGGAATATTAACGCACCACTAGAAATTTGTAACAATTTTGATGATATATTTCTTCTAAATCTATTGTCCGATTTGAACCACCGCACAGTCCAGATCTTAACCCGATCAAGCATTTGTGGGACATTATTGGCAGAAAATTAAGATAGCGTCAGCCTCCTCCTGCAACCTTGCAAGACACAGAAACGATAGTTGTTTAAATTTGGAATGAGATTGATCAAAATCAAATAGAAAATTTAATTTCGAGTATGCCTCACCAATGTGCACCACACGCTGCTGATGTCTATTTTAATTTTTTATATAATATGATATGTTGTAATCGTTAATTTATTGTTAGTTTAATCATGTTTTTAAAAAGTTACTCCTTATGATATTCTAATAAAAACATGCTGAGTTATAAAAGTCCCTACTTCTTTTATTATCAAACATAACTTAAGTGAACCAAAAAAAAAAACAAAATGTTAAGAAAACATGAGGGTCAAGTTAGGTTTTAAATGCAATATTTTATGAATGCTACAATATTCACAGAGTGTTGCAAATTTTGAGGAAAAAACACAATATGTTTGTCACACCCGGTATACAATGACAATTAACTTTCTAACAAAAATTACGAATACAGTAATTTTATTAAAGAATGAGCCTATAATACGCAAAAAAATCATTTAAATCGGAAAATAGATTTAGAAGAAATACAACATCAAAATTGTTGCATATTTCTAGTGCTGCGTTAATATTCCTGATCAGTGTATTTTCAGTAGTGCATAAGGATAGAAAAAAGGATATATTGTACTTGTCTGCTAACAAAACCAAGCAAATTTTACATAATTACATGTCATGTATACGACGATTCCAGAGCATTGTTATGAAATGAAATTAAAAATTCATAGAAATGTCATTACAGCCATTTCTGGGCTTAAAATGACAAGTGTAATAAACAACTAATATCTCTATTCTGTAACTAATTTTACAGTGCTATATTATTATTATATATAAGTTTCGTATCGTGGGTTTTTTTTTTCAGATTTATTAAGAAAACAGTATTTTCTCATTAAGAGTAGCCAGCCATCTCTACTATTTTGTTTAACATTATTTTTGCTCAATTATTTGCTATTGAAATCCAATAACTTTCCAGTGTAGAAACATCAGACATGTAATTAATTTTCTTTTAAAACCACGCACAGCGAAAATTCTAAAAAAAAAAAAAACACTAAAATGGTAAGGATGGGAGCTGATCACTGCTCTTAAAAGACATATAACTATTTTCATAACACGGGCCAGTAAGTATTTAAATTCGTTTGAAAAAAAAAACAAATAGCACAATAAAAGCACATTCATTTACAGTTTTAACAAAACAAAAATAAAGATAAATGAAGAATGACAATATGAAATCTAAAACATACTCGGCAAATAAAACTTTAGGCCAGCAAGAAAAAAGGGTCAAATTTTCCTTACTTCAGCAACATCTGCGTGTAGGGTATATCATTCTTAAAAACTAAGGCAGCTCTGAAATATGATCGTGCCTTTAGGAACGTAATTCTTCAATATATTGGCACACTCATTATACTCAAAAGTGCTCAATGTTTAGTGATATACTTCTTACAAATTCCTATAAATATTGTAAAATAATAAATAAACTTATATCTAAAGTAAAACTAACGCTGGGTAAATCCTGCTTTGAAAGCTATAAGGCACATATTCTGCATTTTTACCAACCCTATAATCGTCCTTAATATTACATTTTTTTCCAATCTACAAATTTACTATGTACAAAATTTAATTTATATTTACATTATCAGAAGAAACATTCCCGTTTAGGGTGTAGATGAGTTCCTACACGAACTAAATAATAAAAATTTAAATAAGACGCATTTCGACACAAATATGTGCGAGTTTCTGCCTTTTCGCCAGAGGACAGCATTCGTGTACGATCGGCATTTTGCGGCCACAGGTTGTGCGGTCAGCGTCCGTTTGTTTCGGCTATTCATCGTAATAAGGTAATTTCTGGTAGGGCGGAAATCTATAGTAGATTTTTAGTAGATAGTGCTTGGGAGGGATATACTCAAGGGCGTAGCCAGGATTTTGAGCAGGGGGGGGCAGAATTAGGTGACCGGGAGGGCAGATTTTCTGGATCACAAGGACGCAACCCGCAGTTGTCGTGATTAGCGCTGCAGACGATTTTTTTTTTAAATTTGGGATGCTCGGACACCCAGAAGCACACCCTGAGGTAACCACTGACTGTAATACTGATGCGTATAAAGTATAACATATAAATGAAGATGATTTGAGCATTGAAAATGAAACATAGGCGTGTTTAGGATTTTTTCGTGTGGGTGCCGAGGCCGTACGCGAGCGCCCTCCTCTATAAATTTAGCCATTGATATACGTATTATGATTACAAATTAGAAACTCGAATCAGTTAAAAAAGAAAATAATGAATACCTGCTAAAACAGAACATCGCTTAACAAAAAGAATGTATAAAATTTATCTACATTTTATTTTTGCGAAACATTTTATGAAAACAAATTATTTTGCAAAAAAACAAAAAATTGTTTTCATAATAAGCCGGTAAAAGTTTGCGGTTTTATTTAAAATAAATTCAAATAAATTTGAAATTATGCTAAAATTGTCGATTATGGTGCAGGTATAGTATAGGATATTGTTAGGCCAATTTTGTAAGAAAAATTATATTACAATTTGATAATTATTTTACATCTGTGATCTGCGTGAAAACAAACAGAGTGGACAGGAACAGCGCACGGCAGCCACGTGATGCACGCTGCAATTAACAGAAAAAGCTTTCTTACCACTTCACACGTTTGCGCCACATGCAGCAGTGCTGCCATTTCGGGGTACAATTGTACTGAATTCAGTACAAAGTGGCCAAATTCAGTACGTCAGTACTGATCTTGGAAAAACCACTAATTTTAGTACGAACTTTCAAAACGAAACTAAAACCAAATAAGCACAAAAAATTTTGAAAAATTATTGTGACTGAAAATATATTATGAATTATGTTTAGTGGCGTTTTCAATTGATGAAATTAGTGTGATACGAGTACTACTCTTTCTTGTACTTTGTGTCGTTAAAGAAAATATAAATTGCCTGAATATAACTACGATGCAGTACTGTAAACAAATATTAAAAAACAATACTTGTTTTTCATTGGAGGCTGCCGATGAATTGATCGATTGAAAAAAAAAATCTGAGGAAATAAACTGATGGTAATACATAAAACTACTGATTTTTTAAAATTTGTAATTAAGTAGTATACAAGTACCGATTGTACCTGTCTATTGGTATAAATTAAAACTTTTTATATAATGTTCTGTTGGAATCATTTAATACTATTTTTTATTTTTGAAAAAAAAAACAGGGTTTTATTTAAGCACCCTCAATGATTTTAAACTGCAGAGAAAGCTATTTTAAATGTTTTAAATTCTTAAACGTTTCGATTTTTGAATTTTCTGCCCTACATTCAGTACGCTTTGAAAATCAGCTGCGACAGCACTGACCGGCAGGCGCCGCAGCTGACTGCTGAGTTAGGAATAAGACGTACGGGAAATTTGAATGGCACATTGGTAAATCTTGGCTTTTTGCTCGTGCCAGGGGGGGGGGCACGTGCCCCCCCCCCCCTGCCCTCCCCTGGCTACGCCCTTGGATATACTGTGACAAATGTTTTATCTGTATGTGCTAGATTGAAAGAATCACATATAAAAATATTAAATGTCGAAAGACTTTTAGGATTTATGACTAAAGAGGTATAGGTGTACGCGTCAAGTTTGACTTTTTTTATCAGAGAGCCCACGTAGATTTCAAACCTAAGTACATGTGGGCGTCTGAAGAGAAGGCAAATGTAATCTGTTGACGTGGGATTAAAGGAAAACACCTACGGGCAATTTCTTCCATAATCAGGAGACCCTAAGTATGACTGAGCGAGAGACGTGGGCTCTTCTAGGCATTTGTAGATTTGTAGAGTAAAGGGATGCATACGTAACGCGCTTCTTGTTGTTTTGTTAGGAACAGTCGAGGGTAGGAATTATATCGGCTAGTTCTTCAGAGCATCGGTAGAAAAGAGATAAACTCACAGCAGCGCGGCGATGAACAAAAGAAGGGATCGGTCATTAATGAGTCGAATGACTCTCTTTTGGATAGAATCAAGAATGTTAATTGTCGAAGGTGATGCAGCTCCCCAGATGTGGGAGCAGTACTCTAGGTTAGGTCTTATTTGGGAAACATAGATAGTGTGTAGGTTGGAAGTGTAGAAGTATTTTCTAGCTCGAAAGAGAAAACCAAGCTTTTTAGCTGCTGATGTGGCTATTGCAGTAATATGTTTGTGCCAGCTGCGATCATGTTTGAAAGCGATGCCAACAAGATCGAACGTTTCTTTGTTCTGTAGGGCTTGACCATTCATGTGAGTGGGGTAAGTTGTTGGCGGATTTTTTGCGTGACAGGGAGCAATACTGGGGTTTGGAGGCGTTGAACTGAACAAGGTTCTTGGCGCCCCAGTCTAAGATTAACTGAAGATCTTGGAAAAGGGATAGGATTTATGACATTACTTTTTGGTTCAGTTTAGAGTGGCTCCATCTCATAAAACACTTTTGGAGTTAAACGAAAAGTAAATATAGTATTGTCTTGTAGGTAAAACTTCTGGGATTTTTTACAATATTTTTTTTATATTTTCACAAAAACTGCTTAATAGCAGAAAGAACGTCGAAAATTCTGTTTCCCTTGCTTAATACAATGACAGCAAAATAAAAATTTAGTAAAAAATCCCATCGTTTGTATATGAATTCAATAATTATGTATTCTTATTTTTCACTACCTTTTTTTAAAACTCGGGTACCTGCTTTACACCGTGTAGGAACTCACTCACAAACCAATTTAAATATAAGTAAAACATCATACAGGGTGATTTTTTAAAGTGTTACAAGGCGACATCTCAAGAATGGTTTTAGATATTTTCATGAAATTTTGGTGAGTTAATAGGGAGATGGGGGACATATTTAAACATATGTATGACATTTACTCCCTCTCTATTTTGAGGGGTGGAGTAACCTTGGTATTTTAAATGGGATGATGTACTTCTGTACATGTGTACAATTTTTTTTATTTGCTCTATCGCTTACATAATTATTGTGGTTAACTAAATTTTGATAGAATTTAAAAAATAAATAAATTTTACCAATAAATCAAGTTCACTTATTTCAGAATTATTCCATGGAAAAGCGTTATTTTTACTTATGTAAGTCAGTTGAGAATCTTGACGTTTTAACGATTGGACGAGCTGGTCCGGTCAACTGGCCTGCGGGGTCTCCGGATTTGACCCACCTTGGCTTTTTCTTGTGGGGTTTTATAAGGGATAAAGTGATGGCGACTGCACCTACAACTTTAGATGATATGAAAGACCGAATGCTTTTCCTGCTTATTAGTGACATCTGAAATGTTACAGCGGGTACGAAATTCATTTAGAAAAATGAGAAAGTGTTTGAAAGCTAAAGGGGGACATTTCGAACAACTTCTCAAGCATGATGGACGATAAATAAGTTGAAATTAAATGGTAAATATTTTTTTTATTTTATAACTTAATAAATTATAATTTCGTAACCAACAGAGCAAATCAAAAAAATGTTGTACACATACGTAGTGTTTTACGTAGATTCAAATTTTTTAAACAAAAGTACATAATCTCATTTATATAGAGAGGGGGTAAGTGTCAAAAATATGTTTAAATATGTCCCCCATCTCCCTATTAACTCACCAAAATTTCATGAAAACATTTTACACCGTTTTAGAGATATCGCCTTGTAACACTTTAAAAAATTCACCCTGTATAATCCGTGGAACATTGAATCATGTTTATGATTATAAAGGTCACTTGCTTTATTGGTCCATAAAAGAGAAATCTCTATTCGCTATTTCACGTTAGTTGTATTAATATTAAAATGTATTAAAAAAATATCTGCAGTACAGTGTGAAATTATGGTTACATTGATTTACAACAAAATGTAACTCTATGTATTTAAGATTAGTGCAAAGACTTTATGATGGAAATACTTTAAATGGATATGACGTCAAATCGATTTAGTAGTTAATACATTTTTGTTAAGCAGGATATTGGTCCGTTAATTGATTTTTTTTACATAAAAAATATACTTCGAATTAAAATTAAGTTCAAAATTATAATAAAGATCGCCCAAAACCTAACAATAGTTATTAGAGTCGATAAGAACACTTATTATGAAAAAAACGTTGTATTTATATTTCTCTTTTGACGCCAAATCAATTCAAAGGATCTCCACACCTCTGTATATTTTGGGCTCCAGAAAATTTTATACCTGTTGGTGATAGCCTTATCTATAATTGGCTTGAGCATCAACTGTTTTTATTTATCAGTGGCTAATGTGATTAGTAATAAAAACCTCGCTAAATATCTCAAGAACAACTAGATCAATAAATGTATACATATTATTGAAAAAATACTGAGCTGTAACTAGATTTGTAGTATTATGCAAGGTATTCCCTGCTATTTTAACTCGGCTGACATTCTGACAGCTTATAAATAATCCTGCAATTTTTATACAGGATGTCCCTAAATATTAGGAACATATTTTAAGGTATTGGCTCCCAGCTTATCAAACCCATTTCTAAGTAAAAAGAAAATTATTTAAATGTATGTATTAGTTCCAAATCCGGATATCCCAAGTTTTCAAGATACCTAAACTATTTTTGGAACGCCACTGACTGGGCTTGGTAACTTAGTTATATTCCTCGGTTCATTTAAAAACTTTTTAGTCTTTCGCTCTTTTTGGTATCTCTTCGTGTGTACCTCAATCTTTAAAATAGGGTATGCATGCACACATATTTTGTTAAATAATTTGTAAATAATGCAAGAAACCAAAAAGTTTTTAAACCAAAGAGAGGTAGTAATTTTTAATTAAATGTAGGCGTCGTAAAAAAAAATACGGAAGAGTAAAAGAAACTATGACGCCACCCTGTTTACTATTCGGAAAGTTTTTAATAATTACTTTTTTTATGTGGTAACATTTAGCCCTGTCCTGTATAAGTATCTCAAAAAACGTTTAGGATAAAATGAAAAAAACTAGAAAAAATTTAAAACTAACACCCTGTATCTTAAATATGACAAATTTTAGGGCATTTAGGAACATCCTATATACAAAGTTATCGTAACTCACAAGGAGCGGCGCAGATGTTCGGGTCACCTGCCGACTGAAATTTCTGGTGTAGAGGCATACAAGTGCAACATAATCCCCAAGCGCTAAGGTGCAGTTCATAGCATACCTTGCAATGAATAACTGCATCAGTTTTTCTAATTTATTTTTTGAGGAATGGCTCCGAAAGATCACCTGTCGGGTAGGGCCCGAGGCATAATATACACGCAACACAAACCTTACCAAGGGCTAACATCAGTCCCAACCATAGCCTGGCTGCGTCTTCTGATGAATGTATATTATCAATGCCCCCACCCCCCCTAGCGTGCAAAATATCCCGCTTTTGGAACTCTAGAATATCAATCAGGGAGACGATATTTTTTTTTGTTGGCACATTCGATTTAAGACCCCCACCCTTCAACAAAGTTCCTAATACAGCACTGCATATTATAACGTATATGTTGTACCAAGACTTCTTTTGTATAAACACGGTGTCCGAAAAGTCTTAGTATGGGCAAACATCTTTGCTATTAGTAAAGATAGAGACACCAAATTTTAGGTTAATAAAATCTACTTTTTTATGTAATTTAACTTTTTCAACCCCCTTGAGAGGTGACGCTAGGGAGTTGAAGTCAAGGATTTTAAATGCAACCCTATGCCGTGTGGTACCTCATTTTAAAGGTCTTCAAAAAAGAAACATTTTACCGCAAACCCGAGGTCCGTATTTTAATTCGTTTTTAAATGGCAAGCCTTTAAAAATTAAAAAACGTGAAAAAATAAAAAATGTAAATACCTTTATTTCTTTTATTACCTACTTTAAAAGTTGTTCAAAATGACCGCCATGAACTTCTTGGCGGTAATAAAGTCGGTTTTTTAACTCACATCTTACATTTTCGAGAATGACAGGTGTTATTTCTTGGCAGAGTTCCAAAATCGACTTTATTACTGCCAAGAAGTTCATGGTGGTTATCTTGAACAACTTTTAAAGTAATAAGAGACATAAAGTTACTTAAATTTTTTGTTTTTTCACGATTTTTAATTTTCATAGGCTTGCCATTTAAAAACGAATTAAGACATGGACCTCGGGTTTACGGTTTTGGAAAGACCTTTAAAATGAGATACCACACGGCATAGGGTTGCATTTAAAATTTTTGAACTCAACTCCCTAGCGTCTCCCCCCAAGGGGATTGAAAAAGTTAAATTACAAAAAAATGTAGATTCAATAACCAATAAGATACACCTAAAATGTAGTGTCTCTCTACCTTTACTAATAACAAAGATACTTTGACTGATACTAAGACTTTTTGAACACCCTGAATATTTTGTGACGTACATACATATATAGTAATATGTAAATAATAAAGATATTTGAAAGTAAGTAGAGTCTGCCTACGGAATTTGTGATCCCTGGTTCGAAACTAGGATTTCTTTTTTTTTATTTTAATCTTTTTTTTTTTCGATTAATTGTGAAATGTATGTAATTTTCATATTTAATATTGATAATAATCCATAAATATATTTATTTTACGTAGAACGACACAGCTTGGCGATTATTTAAAAAAAAAACATACAAAGGTTGCTATGAGAATAAATGATTTTCTCACCTATTTTTGATAGGTGCACTTTGGTGCTTTGGATTATGTTGTACTTGTGGCCTCTACATACCTGAGAATTTCTGGAATATCGGTGATTCGAACGTGGTAAGGTAAAAGACGTTCCTCAAGACACAAATATTAAATTTTCTGCCTTCCAAAACTTACTCGAGCCTTTTGGAGAATGGATTCCGCTTAGACAACAAAATTTAGATTGTGTGGAGTATATTCAGAAGGTTATGATTAGATTCATTTTTTACCTTTCGCCTTTTTAACTTTTTGATCACAATTTTTATTATCAATTATTTAAATATTTAACCTTCTATCACTAAACAAAACAAAATGTTACACATAGTTACTCCCCGTCGAGCCCTCTTCCCCACTACCCCTAATATTTTTCCTATGTCTATTTTTTTCCTTAGCGCCGACAGCTCCTTTGGAATGTCCTTCGTCTTGAGACGACGACGTCAAAGAATCCGGCTGCTGCCGAACGTTGTTATTGGCTAGATTTCGCATTTCAATCACGGTCGGATTCTGGAAAAAATCCGAGCTAGAAATTTCTGGAATAGAGACGAATTAACCTAGTTTTAGTATTGCTTGAAAATGCGGAAAAGGATTGCCAACTGTCTTAAAAATTTGGTCCGAGGATTTTTAAGTTGTGAAAGGTACCATGGTTTTTAAAAGTTTTTATATTTAAAAAGTTGCAACAGTATTAGTGCAACACATTATATTAATAATAAAAACCCCAAATACTGACACATGCGAATCCGATATTTTTCAGCGTAAGTTAGTATCAGCACCAACCAAATTTTATGGCTTTTAATTAATGATGTAACGGACCTCCGCTTTAGTTTCTGTAAATGCGGAAGTTCTGCATTATTTTAGAGTTCTGTTTCCGCATTTTAGGAAGCTCCGCATTACATTAGAGTTCTGTTTCCGCATGTTTACAACGGAAGTTAACAAGTTTTTACGTTTTAACGCATAGTGACGCCAATGAGCAAGATTTGTCACTTTTCTTAAGTTAAGTAATCCTTGACTAGCCCTTCATGGAGGACTTACCCTGGGTGTCAAGTTCCCTGAGGTAAGTTAATGCAGCGCATTCGAGCATAATATGAGAGGTTGTCTCTTAATATTCATTATACAGGGTTGTCCAAAAGTAATGGGACACAGAGCAACAGCAGATTCATTATGTCTTACTAATGCGATTTATTCAAATTTGCCTCATTCCAAAGTTGGTAATAACCAAGATACAGGGTGCCAAATTTTTAATTTTGTTTTCAATTTTTCCGAATAATTTCTCAACAAAGCGACATAGCGGCACGAAATTTGGGATTTGGGAGTTTTTGAGGCGACGAATTCAAATTCGTCCATACTTTTGATGTCACTAGTAGAGGGCGCCACGTACGACATACCGCACTTTTTTTAAGCTTGATAGATCGATCTGTCTATTGAAAAAATCGATTATCCTACTTCTTTTACGTCAAAAAGGTATACTTTATTGAGGTCGCTAGGAGTAACCGTTTTCGAGATAATCGCATTGGGAATTTCCTATGCTATTAAATACGCGTGGTTCAAAAGTAATGGGACATAGAGCAACGGTAAATTTCTAACTTCAAATTATTATGATTTAGCTAAATTTACTTGGTTCAAAAGTTGATATTATAGGAGATCCTTCTGAAGATTTTTTAATAAACACACTTATTCATGCGGGAATACTAATTTTATTTTAATGAAATTTTCTTATTTAGTAACTAATAACACTTAAACGTTAATAATGCTTTAACAAAATTATTAGAAGTAAAAATGATAACGCCTTGATAAGAATTGCTCAAAATGGTCACCATTGACCTCAATATATTGCGCTGTACGCTTTACTTAGGATTTTAAACAAAAAATACCCATCATTTTGACCTGATTCATTATGATTGTTTATTGAGCTGTCATAAACAATGGGTTTCAAATTTCAGATGACCCCAAATACCGAAGTCCACAGGATTAAAATCCGGACTTCGCGTCGGCCAAGACAAGGGGTCACCACGGCGTATCCATCGTTCAGAACACTGTTTACTAAGATAGTTTCGCACTCTTTTGTTATTAACTTTTAAGTGTTAAACTAATTATTAAAAAAGAAAGTTTCATTAAAATAAAATTAGTATTTCCGCATGAATTTTTTTTATTAAAAAAATCTTCAGTATCCGAAGGATCTACTATAATATCAACTTTTGAACTAAGTTTTAGCTAAATCATAATAATTTGTAGTCAGAAATTCACTGTTGCTCTATGTCCGATCACTTTTGAACCACAAGTATGGAAATTTCAAAATGCGATTTTCTCGATAACGGCTACTCCTAGCGACTTCAATAAAGGATACCTTTTTTGACGTAAAAGAAGTAGGATAGGTAATCGATTTTTTAATAGTCAGATCGATATACTAAGCTTAAAAAAATGATGTCATTTAAAAAAGTGTGGTATGCCGTATGTGGCGCCCTCTACTAGTAACATGTCACTTTTATTAGGTTAAGTAATCCTTGACTAGCCCTTCATGGAGGACTTGCCCTAGCTGTCAAGTTCTCTGAGGTAAGTTAAAAGTATGGACGAATTTGAATTCCCCGCCTCCAAAAACCCCCAAATCCCAAATTTCCTAGGGCTATATCGTTTTGTTGAGAAATTATTGGGAAAAATCGAACACAAAATTAGAACTGACACCTATCTTGGTTATTATGAACTTGGAAATTAGGCAAGTTTGAATAAATCGCATCTGCTGTTGCTCTGTGTCCCATTACTTTTGGACCACCCTGTATAATTGACACAGAGGTTCAGAACTTCTGTAGTTCGGATATTTCAGCATCGATTTACTTTGTCTTTGTCCAGGAATGCGGCTCCAGTAAGATGGAGTTGTAGTTCAATCTACCTAGCCAAACTGCGTCGAATTAGGGTTTTTGATTGCTGCAGATCCTCGTCTTGCTAGGGCATCAGCGATTTCATCGCTCTTTATACATTTCGCTCTTTATACATTTGTATCCTAGTACCCACGCAAGTGTGACTTGATTGTGGTTGGCAACGTCCCAGACCAAATCTGGTGGCTTTTAGTTATTGACGTAATGGACGCCTGCTTCAGCTTCTGCAAATTCGGAAGCTCTGGTGCCGCTACTGCTTATGCATTTTTACAACCGAAATTTAACAGAAGTTTTAAATTAAGCGCATAGTGTTGCCAATAATCAGTGGAGACGTCTTAATATATGATGAGAAACGAACATGGCGAATAGGCTGCTAAATTTATGTTTTTGAAATACGACTTGCCACTATTGGATTTTGATGATTAATCCCAGATTTGTTTAAAAATAAAGATATCCTGTAAAAGGACTCACGATTAAAAACAGTTAAATTAGGAATTTAAAACTGTAGTTGACAATCCTATTGCGGGGATTATTATGCTAAGCACAAAATGGCATGGATGAATTAGTTGTTAGTATTAACTATATCTAATTAACAAACAAAACAAGGTGGTTAAAAAATAAAGTTCCATTTTTAACAACTGAAATGAAATACTACAAAGAATTCACTATAAACAGTCATTTATAGTTGGTAAAAAGGCTTGAGCATGTGTTTTTTAACTGGTAGTTTAAAAGTTTACTAACTTTAAGCTTAAAAATATAACCCTAAATGATTTGCTCCATAGCTAAAAGCATCTTCTATAGCGCGTTCGGCAATTCAATCTTTTCCATCGTTTTGCTCGGAATTTTTGACGGTCACATGACCTATTATTGTAAACAGTACGACCGATCACGTGCCTGTCAATAATTCCGAGCAAAACGATGAAAAAGTTTGAATTACCGAACGCCGCTTATAGCAAATTTAAAAAGTTGTAACGCCTAACTCATAAAACTTTAACAGTATTTTAAAACTCTCGACGCTGACAAGGGCAAGAAACACATGCACACAAATTAAGGGATGTACAAAGGATGTTCCTCTTTTTTCTCGAAAATACAATTGTCGAAAATACTTTTTCTCGAAAACATATTTATTTTTAATAAAATTAATAGAGAAAAGACGGAAAAAAACCTGAGCACACATGCACAAATTCCCCTCTTTCGGCTTGGTCAGGTTTGCTTATATTTGTCAGGTTTTTTTCTGTCTTTTGTATATCAATAATTTCTAAATTAATAAAATATGGTACGTACATGTACAGTATATCCATGGGGTAGACCAGAGGACAAATGGACCAAAAAGTGAAAGATGCGAAAAAAGGTCATTCTTTATAAAAGTTTTTGCTTGCTTTAAAATTACGATGCCAAAATTTTGTTTTTTTGTACAGGGTACGCAAAAAATACAAAACGTAAACTACTTATATATACTGAACTTGTGCATAATTGTACATTTGGAAACTTGTAGATCCAAAATTCGAATCAAGGAAAGACAAGGAGGTACGTTTCTGCTATGACTTAAATGACATTTGAAAAAGCTTAAGGCGTAACTATTGAGCATGCTATATACGTATGCAAGATTTTTGAAAGCTGTTACTACCAGATAGAAGAAATATTCAAAATATTTTTTTTTAATTTTCAATCACAAGCATTCCTTACCTTATTATCGCTTTCTGCCAAGGGATTGGAAGTGATTGTTATTCTGTTCCCAGGAATTGTAGATCCATTTGAGCGTGGGATAGTTTTTGGCTCTACAACATAGTCATTGCTATCAGCCTGAATGTGGTGATCAACATTGGGTTTGTCTCGATTATCTGAAAATATATGAAAGGTGATTTTAAAAATTGTTTTGGAATAATTGGAGAATCCAATGCAAAATATGCCTAAGTCGCATTTTCCTTACTTTAATGATAATAATACCGCCATGTGTTGTAATTTTTTACAAGCTTTTTTCCGATTTAATTAATTATAATTAATTAATTACTAATTTAATTAATTGTCAACTCGAAATAAAATGACTAAGTAATTCAATTCTACAAGTCCACTACTGGAGCCGTATTTTCACATAGTACCATGGGCGCCGGGTGAAATTTTAAAGTTGTATATCGCTGTTGCTACATACGGGACCCAGGCCAAATTCAGGGTTTTTGTAGTGAGCCGACTAGGAATGTTTTGGTAAAGAAAAAAATATTTTGTAATTTGCGGAAAAAAGTTGAAATTTTGCTATATATATATGTATATATATATATATATATATATATATATATATATATATATATATATATATATATATATATATATATATATATATATATATATAGTGGAACTCGGTTATAACGTACTCGGGTTATAACGACCGCCCGGCAATAACGAACATATTTTAAAGTACGAAAAAAGCCTTCATATAAACACATACTTTTAGTGGTTGGATATAACGAACACGCTTATAGAGAACGATCGCCTTTTACGAACATTTTTAAGGGCAAATTTCTGAATTTCTGCGGGTCGGTTCGGTTTTAGCGAACGGTGTACATATTGGCGGCGTACGATAAGGTTTATAGATTCACTGAAAATCCGGCTTTTTAAAAAAATAAAGTCCAAAATAAAATAACAGATTTTCTTTCTCTTGAAAACAAATAGTGTATGCATAATTTTGTTATATAAATACATAATATGTATGTATGTACATAATTTTGTTTTTTTATGATTAGCTGTTTTATGTAATGTTTATTTTTTATATTAGATTTTTTTATGTTCATATTTTTCAATAAAGATTTCATTGAGGAACATTGTTTAAATAAATAGTCAGACTGGATATAACGAGCGCCCTTTTATAACGAACATATCATTTTGTCCCGTCGCGTTCGTTATAACCGAGTTCGACTGTATATATATATATATATATATATATATATATATATATATATATATATATATATATATATATATATATATGCATATATGTATTCGGTCTATTTTAAAATACTATTATAAAGGTAATATTTAAGTTTACTGGAAAAAATAATTGCAAAATGATACTCACCTGACAACTTTTTCCTTTGCCACTTCCTACAGACAAATAACAAAATCAGTCCTGTAACCACCAAAGCGCATCCTATCACACCTCCCGCGATAATTATGTAGAAGCTACTGTCCGTACCACTGGGTTCTCTACTTGACTTTTTAGTATTGCTGGTGGTTGGTATGGTCGTAGCTGGAAGACTCACCGGATTTACTGGAATATAAACTGTAAATAAGCTTTCATGAGAAGTTGGTATTTAAGTCGTATATATGCAAAGTTCACATGCTACTTTTCTTATTATAAGATGTTAAAAAAACGTCAACATGGTCTAAATGAGTTGTATAAGAAAATTCACATGCTACTTTTCTTATTATGAGATGGTAACGAAAAGTGTCAACGTGGCCGCCCGCATAAAAAAAAACTCAGGGGTGGCAAGTCAGATTAATACACTGGGATGTTTGATGCACAAAACAATTTTACCAAGAACTAGCTAATAAGATCACTCTAGAGGTCAGTTATATTTATTACTTGATTAAATTCTTTGTGCAACGGGCTATTTACATATGTAAAAACATAACAAGCTGTTAAATTCAGGGGGTCAACTGACAAAACTTGAATTACGAGGCGGAATTAGTTATCTTACTTGTTTAATTTATCTTTTTTTACATCACAAGCCAAAGCAGGGTTCCCACCAAAATTCTTAAATCGAATTCTCTGACATTCCCTAACTTTCCAGGTCTCCTTAAACAATATTTCCATGACTCAAAAGAAGCTAACCGAGCAAGAAAATTGCTTATAGTTTATTACCTACTTTTATTACCTTATTTTCTATTTTGTTATAAAACGAAATTATTTTTATCGATGACAGACCCGGATTTTTAAAAATTTCGTTAGGAAATGAAATTTTAATCTAAAACTGGAAAAGGCAAATTTTCCAGGTTTTCAACTAGTTTTCCCTGATTTCCCTGAGCACTTTTGAATTCCCTGACTTTCCAGAGAAGTGGGAACCCTGTAAAGGAAAATTTAAAATTAACTTTTCGAAGGAGTCAAAAGTTTAAAGAAGTTAAAATTTTAGTAAATTTTGCATCTAACTTCTAAACTAAGAGTTAATAAGTCATTAAAACGCCAATAAACATTATTTATTTCGCAGAAATATTATAAAATTTACAAAATGTACGTAAAATTAAATATCCATTTATATTTTTGATGTCGGTATTCTTAGGCTTAGAAGTTGAACAAACCATTTTCTTCTGTGTTTAGAAGTATCGGAATTAGAATAATTAGTTTAAGCGAAGTAAGTTACACGTGGTTAGTCACGTGAATTAATTCCGATATTTCAATCGGCTAAAAAGAGCAAAGACTGTGTTTTTCTTGCTTGAATGGCAGAACCAAAGAGAGTGTCTTGCAATAAGCCATTAATTTTACTGCAAGTTTGTCAATTTTTCAAGTTTTTGCAAAGAAGTTTTTCATATGTACTCGTAAGTCTCAAAGTCTAAAAATGCTTTATTACAAAAAGAACATTGGTTCTCATTTACAAAGCGTGAAGTAAAAATAAAAACAGAAATACACTTTATATGCAAAAACAAATATGTAAGAAAAACTTAACAATTAAGAATATAAATGTACTTCACAATAAAAACACATAGTAAATATGACAAATTAATTAAAAGTCCATTTATACACGGTACAATACATGGGCGCCCATAGGGGGGCAAGGGAGGCACTTGTCTTAGTAGACTTAGTAGACTCTCTATTTTCCAAAGTATGACTACATATAGTAAAATCTGTAATTTGACATTTGAAAGTCAACAAGTTAGTTTTTTTTAGGTTAAAAGTTAGGTAATTACAGCCACACCAACCACTGCTTGATTTTATTTAAATCTCGCAAAACTGCCTCACCAATCAATCCGGCACTCCTTCCCTGCCACAAAACTGTCGTGGCATCAGCAAAAAATGTAAAAACCCCCTCAATGTCAATAGAAGCCAGATCGTTGATATAAATTAAAAACAGTATGGGGCCCAGCACCGAGCCCTGTGGAACACCCCAGTCAATATAAAGCGGTTCAGAGACACGGTCACTACATCTGACACTCTGCCTCCTGTTAGACAAATACGATGTCAACTATTCCAAAGGCACTCTCCAGAAACCATACCGGAACAGCTTTTGCAGCAGTATCTCGCGATTAACACAGTCAAACGAATTGGAAAAATCGGAGAACACTGCCGCAGCCATTTCACCCATATTTAAGCCCAGGTATACCCTCTTCAGAAAGTTAAAAATTGCATCACCAGTATTTTTTCGATTGAGAGGGGCTTAGTAAGTTATGTTTTTTTAAGAACAATATTATTCTCGCCTTTACAATGTATTCGATTAGTTTGGACAATGTAGGAAGCAGTGAAATTGGACGAAAAGATGAGGGATCATCCAAGTTGCCACCGTTATATAGTGGTTTCACCACAGCCGTTTTTAAACTAGAGGGGAATGTGCCAGAGTCAAACGACACGTGAATTGCCCTCACAAGAATATCCAGGACACCATCAGGTAGGTTAGTGAATATTTTTAAGGAAACCCCATCAATTCCTGCTGAGGTTTTATTCTTTATCAACTTAAAGGTATTCTTCACTTCAACAATGACGTTGACAATGACGTTCACTTCAACAATGACGAAGACAGAAGGACTCAGCCACAGAAATCATGGCGAGCTATGTCATAGGATCAACTGTAGAAGTCAGGTGAGCTGACTTCGTTTATAGGATTTTTTTAAACAAAAATGTATGTACATTTAGTGATTTTTTAAACACTGTGGGAACCACGGGCGGTAGAACTGAAACTTCTAATCATGATATTTTTAAATAAATGTATCAGAACTGTTAATCTGTATTTCTTCTATTAGCCTTTTGTCATTCTCGGTACATTTTGCCATGTTAAAATTCACAAAATTTCACATTTTTTAACAAACACAACCGGCCCAACTAACAATATTTATTTAAATTTTGGTAGATTTTTATTACATGGTTTATTTAACAAAAATTGGCATCACTAATTGCCTAAAGTTACCTTTAATTCAAGTTGACTACTTGTGCTATCTGTCGCTGCGACATTAATTATGCGCAGTGAGTGTCAGCCCCTATAAATCAAGAGATTGTTACTTGTTACGAACCAGGGCTGGGCAGGGCGTGTGACTTAAAAAAGGGCTTCAAGTCCTTTAGGGATTTCAATTCCATGGCTTGAAGCCCTTTTTAAAACGCGAGCTTGGGGCTGGAATTCCTTTATAAAAGAGCTTTGGAATTGTGAATGAGAAAGAGAGCTTCAATTCCTTTTGAGGGCTTTCAAAGCTCTCTGTGGTGGTGGCTTGAAATACTGAAAGGACTATCAAAGCCACCAAAGGGCTTGTAAAGCTCTTTCGAAGCTATACAAACCAGTGTTGCCAACCGTACGATTTAAATCGTATTTATACGATTTTTTAGTTCTCGGTACGACGCCGACGTACGATCGCGTCAGTGCGATCTTTTTAAGTAGGTACATCAAATCAAAATATCTTCAAAAATTAAACTGATTAATATAAAACTTAAAATAATCAAAATAATAAGTATGCCGAAAAACTATAGGTACTTGGAATACTTGCGCAGATTTATATGCCGTTCGAAATTATTAATCGCAGTCACTTCTATTTATATATAGACGAGCGAACGAGCCGCAAAGAGTCGGGGAATCCGCGGTTATCCCCTTGACACAATCGGTAATATTATTTGCTATTTTACGTTTTGTTCTTTAGAATCAGGGGTGCCAGATCTCACGATTTGTCGTGAATTTTCACGGTTTTGTATCGAGTTTCACGATATGAGTACAGAATTTAACGATTTTTTAAGTATTACTCAACATGAATGATTTCTAGAATTTTAAATTGTCTAAAATATAAATTAAATCAATTAAAAACTGTTGTCAGAATTATTTAAATATTTTGGTGGATTGTAGCACCTGTAAGTTGGACGCCTGTAAATATATAGCGCTGCGACGACGCACACTGGTTTCATCAAAGGAAAGTATTTTTGCTGGTTGTCAATACATCTTTATTTTGCTTTTCTTTTCTATGTTGATTAATTAACGGGTATTATACAATAAAAGAACTTGACAATTTTTCCTTTTATGTTAAAGAAATTGGAGCGCGAAGTCGGCAAAAATTATATTTGCCATCTAGACTAAAAATTTTGTTTAGAAATCAAGACCAATTTCTTAAAGTACATGTAACTTATAATATACAGGGTGTTTCATAATTGAATGCTGATCCTTAAGGGTGATAATCCTTGGATGATTTTAAGAAAAATTCTTTATATGAACATAGGTCCGCAACAGTTTTATTTCTGAGATACAGGGTGTTGAAATTTAAGAAAAAAATCTGTTTTTCTTCAATATCTCTAAAACCGCTTTGTATTTTTGTTTTAAATTTTGGTAGGTGCAAAGTACGCTTAAAAATACATTTTCTTCAGGATAAAGGTTTTTCTAATTTTCATCAGTGGCGTCCCTGTTAACATGCCCTGCAATATTTTTAATCAAAAAAATGATACGCCACTGTTTTTTTTTAAATAAATGTTATTTTTATAATTTCCTTCTATCTTCTCATAAAAATGGTCTCTTGACTTTTTTTTATCCGGCGTACGGTTTTCGAAATAAAGTTCATTCATTTATTGCTTGTCCCTATGTGATTTTATCTAGTAGTCTCAATTTCACAATTTGTGGTAACCTAAGCATCTAGGCTAGATTTTTATATTTTATAGTAACTATTATTTAGTTCTAGTAATTAAAGCCGTTAAAGAGTGGGATTATTTTGTAGGCTAGAAACATCTAGTATGCTAACAACACATTTCGTTGTTTTATAAACGCAAACAGTTAATTTAATTTTGGTATATTTTGTCCAAAATGGTTAAGTTTTTACAAATAAAAAATATATTTTTATGCGTGCTTATTATTAGAACTAAATAATAGTTAGTTACTATAAAATATAAAAATCTAGCCTAGATGCTTTGGTTACCACAAATTGCGAAATTGAGACTACAAGAAAAAAATCACATAGGGACAAGCAAATGAATGAACTTTATTTCGAAAACCGTACGCCGGATAAAAAAAAGTCAAGAGACCATTTTTATGAGAAGATAGGAGGCAATTATAAAAATAACATTTATTTTAAAAAAAACAGTGGCGTATCATTTTTTTGATTAAAAATATTGCAGGGCATGTTAACAGGGACGCCACTGATGAAAATTAAAAAAACCTTTATCCTGAAGAAAATGTATTTTTAAGCGTACTTTGCACCTACCAAAATTTAAAACAAAAATACAAAGCGGTTTTAGAGATATTGAAGAAAAACAGATTTTTTTCTTAAATTTCAACACCCTGTATCTCAGAAATAAAGCTGTTGCGGACCTATGTTCATATAAAGAATTTTTCTTAAAATCATCCAAAGATTATCACCCTTAAGGATCAGCATTCAATTATGAAACACACTGTATAAAAAAAATATTTTTTAAAAGTACAAAACTATAAGTGGACCATGTTTTTAAAAGATCCAAAAAATGATTATTTCTTGCGGGAAGCGCCTGCAGAATAAACGGTTGCTTAATTTTTTAAGTTCTTTATAATTCGTCAGGCTATAACTGTTGAGTTTTAATTAGTTTTAATTAGTCCAAGAGAAATTATACATAACATTATAAATGGTGAAAAATAAAATTATTTAATAAATTATTAAGGAACGTTGTTGAGTACACAGAAAGTGCAAAATTAAATAAAATTTTTCATAAACATATAAATTACAGTTGTGTCCGAAGGAAGAAAGAAAGAAAGAAAGAAACAATTATTAACTGTAATGAAAGTATCCTATAAAATATTACGATACTCACAACAAGGTAAACTTCGTGAGTTTCCTTAAATTTAAATTTCTTAGTTTATTCATAAAATGGAATATTTTATATATATATATATGTATCTTATATTTGAATAAACATTATTATTATTATTATTATTAATGCATATGTTAACCTAACACTTTTGCAAATAACAATCATAAATTTAGCTGCTACATCTGCTAACCTTGTGCACAGACTTATTTAAAACTGATGTTCCCACACAATATCACGTATAAGTCCGCCCAAGATATCTGCAACCGGCAAAAGAATTTAAAGGATACAAGGGAAGGTTTAAACAACGTTAATAATTGTTTGTAAAATAGTTTTGAAAAACTGTTTAATTTTTCGTTAATAAGATTTAAACTTTTCTTACCACATCTGGTTTACAAACAAATTTGCAACGTTGTTTAAGCCTTCCCTTGCATTCTTTAAATTCTTTTGCCGGTTGCAGATATCTGGGCAGACACGACTTATGAGAATATAGAATAGTTTAATAATTTTGTTACTGCGATTCCAAGAACATATTCTTGTTTCTAGTCCAATATACTACAAGCTATTAACTAATTAATAAATAATTAAATAAAATATATTTTTAAAATTTTTTCTATGCTACAAAGCAAGATAAAGTGGTCAAAAATAACACATCTTGCTAGCTTACATTGTTTTTATTTTACTCAGCTTAATTTCTAAGAACATTTTGTACCTTACTTAACTCACTTAGCAATATTCAAAAATATTATAATTTTGTCCCTTCGTGTAATAATGACGCGTTTTAAGAATCATACGCGGATTTGGAAAATTTCTATTTATTTGAAAACACCACCAGCGACCCTCTATAAAGTTAATTTTAACAATTCTGGTAAAATATAGTAATTTTTGGTGTACTTAAAAATTATTTCTGTTTGAATAATAAAGAAATGGTAGTTTTTATGTACATAATCTTTAAACAGTAAATATTTTACCCAAAAATTTCACAAATTTTGTAAGAAGAAATAGCATTTAACACCATTCAAGCAAAAAGTAATTATAACAATTTTTATGAAGAAAATATTTAATTATTTCCGCAGCCCCATATGAGTCTGTGCGGCGCTGTCATGAACTTTTTTCGATATCTCCCCGTAAATGCCAACGGCGCGGTCCGTGCGATCGGGTAATCACCGGGATGTCAAAATCCGCCCAAGAAAAAACAAAAGCGCTCATATGGGCAAAAGTATAATAAAATCAATAAGTTTAAAAAAAAACTTTTTGAGTCACCCTGTATATTTAAATTTAAAGCTTTACTCTACTTTTGGTTTCTTCATTTATTTTGCTCAGTGTTTAAGGCACTACCTATGAAAGATTCTTCAACATTCGAAAAATAGGGGAATAAAAAACTTTGAACTAGATACACGGTACTTACTTCCGGTTCTCCCTTTCATCAACGGACTAAACTCACTAGCCAATTTGGAATTAAAGCTCTGTATTTTAATGTCATAACTAGTCTCCGGCTGCAAATAGTTAACGATAAAACTTCTAGTATTTTCCCCTTCGACAGTGCTTTTCATGTAGTCATCTCCAGCTCTAGTCGCTGTCATGTAGCTAATATAGAACCCGTCGATTGAGACGTTATATGGGGGACACTAAAATCAAATACAGGGAAATAAATCGTTTATTCTTGTGTTTATTAAAAAAATATTATTTTGTGTTCTTTCAGTGAGAATATGTCTCTTCAGATATAGCAAAAAAGAAAAGTATGTAATATTTTTTCATTGTTGGCGAAATAAACGTGCATACGTGTAGTGGAACAAATACAAAAAATAAAGCAGCTAACAAGACTAAATTCGCGCCTAAATCGATCAAATAAAACATTCAAAGGCAAATGCATATAAATAAGAATTAAACAAATAAGAAGAAACATTTTTAAAAAAAGTTTTTTTCCAAACATACATTTTCGTAGGTAACTGTTTTTAATATATATTTGAATGCTGTTGTACTTGCCTCCCAATATATCTTGATGGCAGTATGATTCAGAGTCTCAACGTTAGTAATAAGACACACCGGCAGTGGATTCTTTTCATCAAAGTCTAACATTCTCAGATGGAATTTTTTGGATGTTGGACTCATCTTGGAGTCGTTATTACTATAGACGGCAGCCACTCGAAATTTATAGATATGTTTGGGTTTCAGTCCGGTAACATCGTAAGCTTTGATATTTGGTGCGATGTCTGTATTTGCTGTATTCCATCCTGAGCCTAAAATGTTTACCATAGCTGATTTAGATAAATTAACATGGAATACTAATCTGGGCTTCATCACACTTAAAGATCGATGGTTCCGATGGATGCGTAATAGAGGAAGTCAGCTGCCAGAGTGTGAGGTTATTAACATAAGCAAACTTTAACAGCCAAAGTCTCCAACGCTATTCCGGCCTAATTTGACAACCCAAAGTTTTAAACTGACAAATGTGAGAATAAGACCACTAAGTTTTATACTATAAATTTATTTTTGCGCTTTTTCGCAAATTTATAAAGGAAAGGGCAATTTTAGTACGGACTTTCGACAATAGTAGAACTAAACTCATTATAGCAACTCGTTCCAAGAGAAAAATCATTTTTAGGCGAAGCAAATCGCTGAAATATCAAAATAATTCATAAGTTTTTAATGATGACTTATTAACAATGACAGGACAAAAACCTGTCAAAACATAACAGATCAACTATAAGATCTTAATTTAAACCAGTACTAAACCTTAAACCTTCTTAGTGAATCTGAACGTTAAATTTTTTGTTTCAAATATGATTTATAACGGAGAAAAGGATTAAAATTGCGTCCTCTTCAGTTTAACAAATAAATGGAAATACAAATAACCCAGTTTTAGAAAATAATATTTTATCCATCATCGGACTATCCATCAGTCCGTTTTTAAAACCTTGGTCATCTAAAATCCACTACCGAACCGATGACGTAAATAACATAATGCGCATAAATTAACTGATGTTCTCCATTAATAATTTTAAAACCCGCTCAGACTGAAATTTTAAACGATAATAATATAGTAATGATATAATAAATCACTAAGCCGGAACGGAACCAATTTTATTCTGTTGAAAATTGACTTGAATATTCGGTATTTAACTGAACTAACGTCACGTCGCTACTGTGGAGCCTAATCTTACCCTTATTGCCACCATAGTTGTCCTTGTGATTTGCAGACCCAACTTCTTTGTACTGCACTTTAAAAAATTGTATGAGTAACCCATTATTGTTAGGAACATTCCACCGAACTACCACAGTCTCGTCGTTCAATCGAGCAATGGTAGGTTTACCTGGAGGTATCATTTTTGGGTATTTGTGTTTCGAGGGTCTTCTTGTATTTGGAGATTTTCTAAAATGAACACAAACGAAAATTTTAAAATGCAGTCGACAGAATTTTTAAATTCAGTTGTTGTTTACCCAACTACGGCGCAGCCAAAAAAGGGTATAATTTTGAAAATTATGTACGTCTGTAATGTCTGTATATATTTGTCTGGCAGCACCTAAACTACTAAACCGATTTTAACCAACGAGGTTGTAACGTTCGTTACTGTTGTATCTTCAAGTAGTTCAGTTGCTGTTTGGGTTTTGGGTATTTTCGAGCATGGGCGAATGAAACGCGTGAATTCGCGAGATCATGAACTCAAGGTAGAAGTGTCGGTCATACCGTTTTGGTTGACGTTTATAACTTTTGAGTTGTCATTTGTCCTATATCATTCTGAAAGACTGGGGTGAACAAAAGGCCCCTTTTTTAGAGCAAATTGAAATCTAGTTTCATCCCTCCTGTTTTTACAGATGAATCTTTGTTAGGGACTCTAAAAGGGTGAGTAGTATTGATGGTTCTGATTTTTATTGTATATCTTGTATGGGCGTACATTCTAACCTATAACTTCACGTGTAGGAGTCTCATTATTGTTCCTTCTTAGCGAAAACCCAGCCTGATTATTCATTTAGAAAATTTAGATTATTTAATGAGTTGATTTATTTAATGAACTTACTTTATTAAGTCACGTAGTTTCGAGGTCTGCCTCCTTGATGGTATTTTGGTTGTGATTAGATTTTTGTTAGTTTGAAGAAGTCTTGGACATGTGTTCCTGTCTTTGAAAGAAGACTAGTGGTGGAGTGCACTCCACTAAGAATACTATTTATTTTGGAATCAACTATTGGCGTTCCAGAGTTCAAGCTTTTGAACAACATCACCAACAAGCTAAGTACTTAATTTTATAATCGCTTAGGAAAGCCAAATGCTCAGAATAGCCACATTTACACGGGAAACTGATTAGAATAGTGCTCTAGCGTTGTAAAGGCGTTGCAACTTAATAGGGCTAGTTAAAGGATTTTCTTTTTTTTCTCAACTGATGCATATTTTACGACGATTTCATTTTTAAATTAAACATTAAATTTACTTCTAACGTTGTTTCATTATGTGCACTTTTTGAGCTTACTTACAGGAGCTATAATTATTGGTAGTTTGCTGTTTGACACATTTATAATACTGTAAGTGGCGCCAAATTAGATCTGTTTAGACTGGCACTGTCAATAGTTGCAAAAAAATATTGCTGCTTTTTTGAAACCAAATATTGGCTGTGCGTTTAACCGAGAAGCAGATAGTAGAAATTTTAATAATGCTTGGTAGTAGTGAGAAGGCCAGGACACAACAGAAAGTTTGTGAAATGTTTAACAACAAATATCCCCGTAGGGAACTCATAACTCAATCTGCAGTGAGTTAAAAAAAAATGGACATAAAAACGATCCTGACCTCCCAAGTGAACTTTATGTCAGAAGATATTTAAGCAACACTTTTCCAGGGCGATTGATAGAGCTACGTGGTGCAATAGAGTGGCCGGTGAGGTCGCCGGATTTAAGTCCCTTAGATTTTTTGGGGGTATAAGGACATACTGTACAAAAATAAACCCGATACTATTGAAATTCTTAGTAGATATACAGCAAGAGTTCTGGCGCAAAATCCCATGTATTTTCTTATGGAGGTTCATTCTGGTATTTTTTGGAACCGACGCCTGCAGGGCGTGGTCCAAAATTAGGCGTCGCGACGCCTCAGAAGTGACGTCCGTCTTCTTAGGTACTTGGGCGTTAGCTACTTGGGTATGAACTACTCAGACATCAACTACTTGGGCCTCAGCTACTGGATCCTGCTGCTGCTGCTGCTAACGCCATCTTGGGGATTTGAACCGGGCCTTCAACTATTGGAATATATTAATAGATTTCTAGTGCGTCTCGGCGTCGGCGCCGTCGAACGGCTAAACTTTCCATCCTTCAACTCCAACGCGGCATCGTTAAATATTACAATTATTTCCACAAGATGACGTCACAAACTTTTTTGATTTGTTTTACCCATGCTAGGCGTCTCGGCGTCGGCGTCGTCGAACGGCTAAACTTTCCATCTTTCAACTCCAACACGGCGTCGTTAAATATTAAAATTATTTCTTTAAAATGACGTCACAAACTTTTTTTATTTATTTTACCCATGCTAGGAGTAGAACCGGGGACCTATGGATTAGTATTGCATCGTCTTACACTTTACGCTGTCGAGGTATATTGAATATTTCCGTCTTTAATTGAGTGTTAAGTATTTTATGAAGATGACGTCAAAAACTTTTTTTATTTATTTTGCCTATGGTAGGATTAGAACCGGGGACCTGTATGTTGGAATATCAGCGCTCTAGCCAAACTCGCCATCGAGTTCCAATAAAATATTGTGCTGATGATCTATAGGATTGCAGCTATAAGAGCCCTCATTTTCAATTAGAAATTTAATATACGTAACGTGTTGAGAATTAGGTTGTAAGATATGTATATTATAGAAATTTAACGTAGGTAACGTGCAAAAGATGGCGTATTAAGGCATATGAAAAAATTTTGCCAGCTGTCACTTGTCATCCTCGATCTGTCAACTGTCACGTATCACATGTCAAACGTCAAAGTAGAAATTTAACGTAGGTCACGTGTTGAGGATAAAGTCATAAGACATAGGAAAAAATTTTGCCAGCTGTCACTTGTCATCTTCGATCTGTCAACTGTCACCTGTCACTTGTTAAATACCAAAATAAAAATGTAACATACGTCACGTGTTCAAAACGTCGTTATAAGTCATGTATAAAAGTATGTCAGCTGTCACCTGTCATTTAAGATATGTCAACTGTCACCTGTCACTTGTTAAATGCCAAAATAAAAATGTAACATACGTCACGTGTTCAAAACGTCGTTATAAGTCATGTATAAAAGTATGTCAGCTGTCACCTGTCATTTAAGATATGTCAACTGTCACCTGTCACTTGTTAAATACCAAAATAAAAATGTAACATACGTCACGTGTTCAAAACGTCGTTATAAGTCATGTATAAAAGTATGTCAGCTGTCACCTGTCATTTAAGATATGTCAACTGTCACCTGTCACTTGTTAAATGCCAAAATAAAAATGTAACATACGTCACGTGTTCAAAACGTCGTTATAAGTCATGTATAAAAGTATGTCAGCTGTCACCTGTCATTTAAGATATGTCAACTGTCACCTGTCACTTGTTAAATGCCAAAATAAAAATGTAACATACGTCACGTGTTCAAAACGTCGTTATAAGTCATGTATAAAAGTATGTCAGCTGTCACCTGTCATTTAAGATATGTCAACTGTCACCTGTCACTTGTTAAATGCCAAAATAAAAATTTAGCATGCGTCACGTGTTCCAAATGGCGTTAGAAGACGTGCGTAAATGCATGTCAGCTGTCACTTGTCATCTTCGATCTGTCAACTGTCACCTGTCACTTGTGAAACGCCAAAATTAAAATGTAACATACGTCACGTGTTCAAAACGTCGTTATAAGTCATGTATAAAAGTATGTCAGCTGTCACTTGTCATTTAAGATATGTCAACTGTCACCTGTCACTTGTTAAATGCCAAAATAAAAATTTAGCATGCGTCACGTGTTCCAAATGGCGTTAGAAGACGTGCGTAAATGCATGTCAGCTGTCACCTGTCATTTAAGATATGTCAACTGTCACCTGTCACTTGTTATATGCCAAAATAAAAATGTAACATACGTCACGTGTTCAAAACGTCGTTATAAGTCATGTATAAAAGTATGTCAGCTGTCACCTGTCATTTAAGATATGTCAACTGTCACCTGTCACTTGTTAAATGCCAAAATAAAAATTTAGCATGCGTCACGTGTTCCAAATGGCGTTAGAAGACATGTGTAAAAGCATGTCAGCTGTCACCTGTCATTTAAGATCTGTCAACTGTCACCTGTCACTTATGAAACGTTAAAATAAAAAACTGACATACGTCACGTGTTCAAAATGGCGTCAGAAGACATGCGTAAAAGTATGGTGGCTGTCACCTGTCATTTAAGATCTGTCAACTGTCACCTGTCACTTTTGAAACGCCAAAATTAAAATTTAACGTAGGTCACGTGTTCAAAATGGCGTCAGAAGACATGTGTAAAAATATGTCAGCTGTCATCTGTCATTGAAGACCTGTCAACTGTCACCAGTCACGTGTTAAACGTCAGAATAAAAATTTAAGATACGTCACGTATTCAGGGCGGTGTCCGAAGACGTTTAAAAAAAGAATGGCGTCGATCGGCCTTTTGGTTCCGGAGATATAGTTTTTTGCGATTAGCGACCTAACGGCTGATGGTGGAGAGCCGAAATTCGCATGGGGGATAGTGACGGAGCAGATCTTTCGATTTGTCAAATTAGTTTTCAAAAATCTCGACTTTGAGGAAAAAATTAGATTTCAAAATTTTTACATCACCCTGTATAGTAAATTTTGGATTAATTATATAAGTTATGAATATTAGGGGATTTGGTAATAGAAAAATAGGTATTAGATCATCGGAACTAGTAAAAAATTAGATCTCAAAATTTTTACATCACCCTGTATACTAAATTTTCGATGAAATATATATAATTTAGGAATTTTATTTAAGTTAATAACA
Source organism: Philopedon plagiatum (assembly GCA_963971165.1). Lineage (NCBI taxonomy): Eukaryota > Metazoa > Arthropoda > Insecta > Coleoptera > Curculionidae > Philopedon > Philopedon plagiatum. The sequence continues at coordinate 20,592,406 of OZ020192.1, read as the reverse complement.
ACTAAACAACTCACGTTAAAATCGTCAATGTTTAAACTGAGTTGTTGAAACACCCCTGTTTGAACAGCCCTGTTCAAACAGCCCTGTTTAAACTACCCTGCTAAAAACGCCTCTGTTTAAACAGGGTTGTTTAAACACACCCGTTTAAACAGTCGACGGTAGCACTTCCGGTTGATGATAAGGGGGTTGAATATGGTAAAAGTCATGATGGATATCAAAGAAAAGAGAAAAATTTAAATAAAGTAATAACACTATTCGGGTTTCTTAATTCCGAGAGGTAAGGGCATTAGCAATTAAAGAAAATTAATGATTTAATTTGAAATTGTTTGCAAGGAAATCAAAACGTATTTACATGTCGTTTAGTGGCAATAGAAATGAGTATACAGCGATAAGGACGGTGGAAGCCGTCAGCCTTCGCAACTTCCGTCCTTATCAGGAGAATAATAATTAGTTGAAAAAGCTATTTACTTGTAAAATAACAGTCGGTATGTGAGTTTAGATAGAAGCAAATATGTACGTAGAACCGATCGGTAAAAATTAAGATTTTAAAATTTTTGAAGAAATAGAATGTATTAATATTATTTAAGTGAATAATAATATGTAGTAGTGCCGTGTGTAACACAGGAAGTTGCGGTTAACATTTCTGGTGATAAGGTGGGCTCGAACGTGCGAACAACAGAAAGAATTGCAAAATATTAGCATTGTACTGATAAATAAAACACACAATTAGAAATTATTAACTTTATTTGAAGCAGCAAACTGCATCGTTAACTTGTTAGGACCCGTCAGTTTCCGGCTGATAAGGAAAAGTATAAAAGGGAGAAAGAGGCAATTTGCAAAGCACAGTTGGCGTCTGAATCTCCTAGTGTGCACGTTAAGTTCGTTGCCAGCCAGTCGGAGTGTTCTTTGTTCTTTGTTTTTTTGTGTGAAGAAAGTGTAGTCTGAAATTTTTGGGTAAGTACCGATTGATATTAGCTTAAAGTTTTGTAGTCTGCACGTATTAACAAAAATGAGATATCGAATAGTTACAAGAATAGTAGTGCCGTTTTGTCAGGGAAAATCAAAAATAGTCTGTCGATGTGTTTGTCTTACAACCTAGTGCCGTCTTGTCAGGGAAAATCAAAAATAGTCTGTCTATGTGTCGATCTTACAACTTTAGTGTACAAAATTATGATTTTAATTTCGCGTTTAAGTAACAGCATGGAAATCTTCAATTATTTACAGTAATATTAGAATCGGGATCGAGGGAGAGAAAAGGAGGTTGGTCTTAAACCCTTTTTTTATTTTTTAAACTATATAGATTCAGGGTAGTTTAAACAGGGTTGTTTAAACAGAGCTGTTTAAACAGGGTAGTTTAAACAGGGTTGTTTAAACAGAGCTGTTTAAACAGGGTAGTTTAAACAGGACTGTTTAAACAGAGCTGTTTAAACAGGGGTGTTTAAACAGCTCAGTTTAAACATTGGTGATTTTAACATGGGTTGTTATTAACTTAAATAATATTCCTAAATTATATATTTCATCGAAAATTTTGTATACAGAGTGATGCGAAAAATTTAAAAATATTATTTTTACTATCAGGCAAGATTTTTGACAAATAATTTCAAAGGCAATGTCTGTACTGCCTAGAAAAGTATCATCTTTACACGTAAATCTCCATAAGAAAATTTCAGGTTCGATTTGCATTTTTCTAACCATTTTAAGGCGTGGCACTTTTCGGAACGTTATTTTCAATTTGTGTTTAAGTAGCAGCATATAAATCTTTAGTTATTTACACTAATATTAGTACCGGAATTATGAAAAAAATTGCCTGCAGAGGTTTTCCCTGTCTGTCCCAACCAACACCCACTCCTTTAAATCTCATGTCAATAGCTTACATTTCCCTTCTCTTCAGACGCCAACGGTTTGTTAGTACTTAGGCTCGAAGTCCACATGAGATGTCTTAGATAAAAAATCTTTAAAGTCGAAATTTATGGGTATTATTTTAAACTTATGTTTAAGTAACAACATGGAAATATTTAGTTCTTTGTACTAATATTAACACCTGGATCTAGGGATAAAAAACCTCGAACTTCTCTCCTTCATTTCTACCTGAATTATGAAAAAAAATTACCTGCAGAGGTTTTCCATGTCTGTCCCAATACCCACTCCTTTAAATCCGGTGTCAATAGATTACATTTCCCTTCTCTTCAGACGCCCACGGGTCGTTAGTACTTAGGCTTGACGTCTACGTGGGATGACTTAGATAAAAAAATCTTTAAAGCCGAAATTTACGAGTATCATTTTAAATTTATGTTTAAGTAACAACATAGAAATAGTTAGTTCTTTGAACTAATATTAGCACTGGGATCTGGGGATAAAAACCTCGAACTTCTCTCCTTCATACCAGAATTATGGAAAAAATTGCCTGCAGATGTTTTCCCTATCTGTCCCAACACCCACTCATTTAAATGTCATGTTAATAGATTAAATTTCCCTTCTCTTCAGACGCCCACGGTTCGTTAATACTTAGGCTTGATGTCTACTTGGGATGATTCAAAAAAAAAATCTTTAAAGCCGAAATTTATGGAACGTTATTTTCAATTTGTGTTTAAGTAGCAACATATAAATCTTTAGTTATTTACACTAATATTAGTACCGGAATTATGAAAAAATTGCCTGCAGAGGTTTTCCCTGTCTGTCCCAACCAACACCCACTCCTTTAAATCTCATGTCAATAGCTTACATTTCCCTTCTCTTCAGACGCCAACGGTTTGTTAGTACTTAGGCTCGAAGTCCACATGAGATGTCTTAGATAAAAAATCTTTAAAGTCGAAATTTATGGGTATTATTTTAAATTTATGTTTAAGTAACAACATGGAAATATTTAGTTCTTTGTACTAATATTAACACCTGGATCTAGGGATAAAAAACCTCGAACTTCTCTCCTTCATTTCTACCTGAATTATGAAAAAAAATTACCTGCAGAGGTTTTCCATGTCTGTCCCAATACCCACTCCTTTAAATCCGGTGTCAATAGATTACATTTCCCTTCTCTTCAGACGCCCACGGGTCGTTAGTACTTAGGCTTGACGTCTACGTGGGATGACTTAGATAAAAAAATCTTTAAAGCCGAAATTTACGAGTATCATTTTAAATTTATGTTTAAGTAACAACATAGAAATAGTTAGTTCTTTGAACTAATATTAGCACTGGGATCTGGGGATAAAAACCTCGAACTTCTCTCCTTCATACTAGAATTATGGAAAAAATTGCCTGCAGATGTTTTCCCTATCTGTCCCAACACCCACTCATTTAAATGTCATGTTAATAGATTAAATTTCCCTTCTCTTCAGACGCCCACGGTTCGTTAATACTTAGGCTTGATGTCTACTTGGGATGATTCAAAAAAAAAATCTTTAAAGCCGAAATTTATGGAACGTTATTTTCAATTTGTGTTTAAGTAGCAACATATAAATCTTTAGTTATTTACACTAATATTAGTACCGGAATTATGAAAAAATTGCCTGCAGAGGTTTTCCCTGTCTGTTCCCACGTCCAATCCTTTAAATCTCGTGGCAATGGATTACATCCCCTTCTCTTCAGACGCCCACGGTTCATTAGTACTTAGGCTTGGAGTCTACGCGAGATGTCTTAGATAAAAAATTCTCTATTGGGTATTCAGGAACTATACTTTTGTTTAAATTACGCTAAAAACTGTAAATTTCGGGGGAGACAAATGGATCCAAAAGCGTGTTGTATAGTCTGGAACATTTCCTCAGTCACAATCTTTTATTTTTACAGAAAATGTTTGCATAGTTGAAGTACAACTTCAAGCGTCTACTAGTTTGAAAATTTAAAAAATATTCAAAGTGATGTAGGTATGTTCACTATTGTTATTAGTGAGCTGGCTCCTTAAGGGGTATAAAGGGATGGTCGACTTTTTACCGCATGGAAACACGCCAGGTACCCTTCCGAGGGGAGACGTACTGACTCCGGTGTTCGGTAATTCCTCTGTACAAAGGGGGTTGGCACCTTAAAGGAGTTTGGTATATACAGTGTTTTCCATATGTCTTATGGACATGACCAGGGTAATTGTCGCCTGTTGGCTATTAAAGAACCATCCATCGGCCATGTTTCAACTTAAAATAACGCTTTGCGTTTGCTCTGTTATATGTTCGCTTGTTTTGACTCTATAAGGAGCTAATTTTGACTAATTACGTTACTAGAGGCTAGACTGTTTAACATATTATATCTTTCCTATTCGTGCCCTAACAGTAAGAAAGGGACGGAGAATCTTTGGCGGGTATTGGGTAAGGTCAAAAAGACCTTTCGACTGACAAAAATTTTTCGAAAATCTCGACTAACGTTGCTAGTGGTTGTACTGTTTAAAATATGTCTTTCATATTATGCAATAATATCCTCAAATGGTGCGAGGAATTTTTCTGTGAACCATTTAGTGATTTATTGTCATATCTGTATACTAAGAATCTATTATGGCCCTTTAGACATCCTCACTGAGGACCAAGATAGTGGAGCTTGATTTGTAAGACCTCCCTACAAAAGGGGCAATTTGAGCTGTGAAGCATATCTTCCTGCGTCTTTTGGGGACCCTTTTTATTCTTTTTATACTGTCGAATCAAATAATGTCGACTTAAATACAAATTAGTAGTAAATTTTTTCGAAATATGTAGATTTCTCTACCAATAAGGAGAGCGTTTGCTTGGGTTTGCACTTTTCTTTGCGGTATTTTTGAAAAACACGTTTTACAAATATCACCAATATGGTAATGCCGGAAAGAATTTCAACCATGCAGTTTTTCGAAAATCTAAGACTTAGGCATAAGAAAAAAGAATCTCTTTCGACTCCCCAGTTTTTCGAAAATATAAGACTTAGCATAAGAAAATAAACGTTATTATTGTTTAAGGAGTTTTGAATGGGACTTTGTTTCAGTTTTACAAGTTTTAGAATAGAACATTTTGTATTAACGGCAGCTATATTTAGATATAAGCCCTGTAACCAGATGCATAATTTTAAGGCACAATTTTTTTTTTAATATAGCTAAGATATTACAGAGCGTTTAAGTAAATATGAACGGCAGTTTTAATACTTTTATTCCAGTTTTGCATGAAAAACATCTACTATACAGGGTGCAATCGGAAAACAACACCCCGCAATGATCCTATTTATTAATGCTACTAAATTATTTGCAAAATTTACGTTATAAACTAAATATAACAATGAGCGCGAGAGTCCTTGCAGTAAGAGGCGAGATATTATCTCTCTCTAAAAAGGGCTTTTTAATGTTATCAGAACATATTTTCTAACTGCAGAAATTAAATATAAATGTAATGTTAAAAATAATTATGGGCAAATAATTTAGTAGCATTCATACTTAGCCATGCATTGCCGGATGTGAATTATAAAGTGTAGAACATATTAATTATAATATTTAATAAGAACTAACTATTATTTATACCATATCTGGGATGTTATTTTACAAATAATACCAAACGACCGTTTCTAACACTTTTTTATTTCGGTTTTGTATTAATACATAAAACATAAATTGTGCGGTTATTTTCTATTTTATCATTTTTTATAATTAACTATTATATCTCCTAAACCTAAGGTTTTACAGGGTGTTTAAATAAATACTAACAGCAATTTCTAATACTTTTGTTTCAACATAAATTATACAGGATGAAATCAAAAAAAATTATTAGCACTAATAAAATTCTATAACACCGAGTCTTTCAAGTTCCTTCAGGATCACCATTACTTTTGGGGTGTTAACCCCCGAAGTATTGCTTTGTTCTAAATACTTCAGACGCTCTACCAGCTCATTAACATCATCGTATTCTTCTACTGCATCCATTTCTACATCTTTTTCATTTTCTTCCTTGTATTCTTCCTTACTTCGATAGTCGCATTCTTCAGCGACGAGTGTCTTTTGACTTTTAAGTTTACATAATTTTTTCATTAGGGCTTTTTGGTTCTCCATTTCGGGTTGTTTCTTTTCTTGTTTGCCCTTCATTCTTGAGATATAACTTCTTTTAGGAGGAAACAGTTTGGAAATGATATGGGTATATTTCCACCCTTTGGAGGCTAAAATGTTCTCGTCTCCATTGAAACCCTTTCGGTGTGCATGTGTAATCAATAAAAGCTTCTTATAATTATTCAAATCATTTGAATTAAATTTTACTGGTTGATTTGTAGCTAATAAGTTAAACAGTCCATCCGTCAGCAAAAATTTTTCTTTCCCTATTATGAGAACGTTATCTTTTATTACAATAGGGATATTTCCAAGAAATAACTTAGACCCCTCTGTCCTTACACCATATTTAACAGCTGGTGTTTCAAGAAGCTGATACTTTATTTTGTTGGTATACATCTTATTACTATAACATACAGTTCTCAACTAAAGCCCTTAATCTGAACATGTCCTTTTATCCATCAAAACCTCGTTATAACACATACAGGACAACGTCCTGACGTTATCCGGACAGCAACCGGACGTTAATAGGACAACAACCGGGCAGTAACCGGACAACAATAGGGTGGTTCACAGGGCGTTAACGGGGCGTCACACACAATGCAAAGACAAACGCCCTGAGAAAAGCTTGAATCCCTTGGAAACAGAACCTGTTCTATTAAATAGCTTGAGGCTGAGAATCGTTTAAGTTTCGAAGAATTTTGTACCACCTGCACTAGAATATTTGTTGAGGTTAGGTTTGATTGTTTCAGGTAGTAAAACATCTGAGGACTTGGTTTAATTCTTTTATTTAATACATCTAGCTACATTTCTATGGATAATTTTTCTAAGAGTTTTAAGTTTATCTGGAGCGTTGGAAAAGTATTGGTGTGTTGTGTTTGTTCTCTGGAACTGATTAAAAATATCTAGCATTAGTGCTGCCTCCATATCTGTGCTTATACTAGTATCTTCTTTGTACACAAACTTCGTAAGGTCTACGGATGGCATCATATGTTTAATAACTTTCACGGTAGGATCGTAAATTTCTCCTTCAAATACGTTCCAAAAATGAATGTTGCCTCCTATTTCCTCATAGAAAATCTTTCCACATTTTGGCTCTATATGTACATTATATTTTTTAGCAAGTTCCCAAACCAATAAAGTTGCCGGTAAACAGGACCCATAATACTGGTTCCGACTGAATACTTCTTCAATGTTGACAAGAATAGTTTTTAATATTTCCGCCATGTTAATCGTGTGACGGTTGACAGTATACTAAACATTTCTTACACAGTTATTCTACTTAAGTTACAAATTTCGTCTGCACCACTCCCTTCTTCGTGCTTCAGCAGGCGTTTCTGTATATGTTCGACATCCTCGTAGATTAAGATGCGCATCAAGATTTAGGAACCAAATAGGTGGTTGGAATGTTAGAATCTGTGTAACTAACGCATCGATGACAGTTTTGGTAAACCACTCCACTAAATCTCCTAGTTTCGGCAACTCCATTTCCATCGTTTTTAAGTTCTTTCGTTCTTTTCCGGAATTAAAATCAACGGAAAACTCTATCTTGATCACATCAGGTGTACCACTTCGGGCAAATTTTATGTGTTTTAAGTTGGCCTGAAAACAACCTAAAAGCCTTGCACGAATATCTTCCTCTGTCTGTGATTTAACAAATTTTTGTTCTGGCTGAACTGGACTCTCGACTATGGCCTTCAAGATTTCATATCTTGCTTGTTCATATTGTCCGATATCTTCCTGATAACATTCATAACAATAAGTTTTAAAGTCGTAATATGTGATGTTCTTGCGATCTTTTCTTCGTTTCCCACCAACTTTATATCCAGCCTTGTCTAAACATATTTCACATTTTTTCCTCTAGCTCTGGTTGACACTCGCTACAATCGCAAGGCCTTCCCCAAAAGCACTCTTTAGGCATTGTGCTCGCTTTGATCGACTAGCAAAGACTGATTGTTGCAGAGTAAAATGATTAAATATATAGTTAATTAGTGTGGGGTAAAGGTTGGTTTCGTTTTGTTTCAGATTTTGGAGTACTTGAACTTAAAAATTTAATCTTTGTGAATATGTAAGTAGGAATAACAAGAGTTTCTAGAGTCTTAGTGTTAGTTGTTCGAAACAACCATAATTTAGATTTGAGAATCCCAGTAAGAACGATATGGGCCTAAGTTCAATGTCCTAGAATTTTCTCGAATATTCTATTAATTTCGTTTTGAATTTCCCGATTTACTGAAAGCTTCTGAACATACTCTAAAACATTTACGGCCATTCTTTTTGTTGTGTCATGTAAGAGAGAGATAGAGAGAGAGAGAGAGAGAGAGAGAGAAAGAGAGTTAAATGTTTTAGAATTTTCTCTAATATTTTAGTAATTTTTCCTTTGAATTTGTAGATTTACGGAACGTACCCCTGCGTCTGAACGTGCCTTAAAATTTTAACATTTATCCTTTTGAGTTGTGATAAGTAAGAGAGAAATAGACTTATGATTGGGAATCCTGTAACTGTTTTGTTTTGTTAAAGATAGTTTCTATTAATTGATCGAAGTTTAGGAAAGAGAATATTTTAGCTCTACACTTATCTTAAACTTTTACTGCATACTAATCATTGACTTCACATTAAAGGTAAGTTTTCCGAACGCACCCCATTTTCTGAACGCGTCCTAAAATTTTGCTTTAACAAACCGAAAAGAGGTTATAAATAGGGGCCAAATTTAGACTCAAGCTCATTAACGCTCTGTGTGTTCAAGAGAGTAGACGTGTGAGCTCCAGTCTTTAGTATTCTATCGTTAAATATTGTTCCAGCTGCAGAATGTCTTTTGCTGATAAACTGGTTGAAAGTATCAAGATTTTGGTTTACAGCCCCTCGCTTAATGGAAACAAGAATGCAGTTAAAGATGGCCTAAAGCAATGTGCACAGGCTTCAAAATTGATAAATAGAGCATTGAAAAATACCACAACAATAGGAGCAAAAAATAATTTATTAGCCTGCTTAGGTCAGATCAAATGCTTCAGAGAAATGTTTAAAGCTGCGGAAGTTACTGGTTCTGGATCTATACCCAGGAAGGAGACTGCCAAGCACCGGGTGAAATGGGAAGATCTACATTCAGCCTTTCAATCTCGAATTCGGACCGGCATCGTCATTAATCTCAAGCATGCTGATGTAAAATCATTCTTGGAGGATGCTTCTGCCCTGTTTAAAAGGCGGATTCAAAACGCACTGAAGAAAGACGATGCCTTGAAGGTTAACGCTGTGTTGTGTGGAGAATTTAAAATTCAAAAGGCCGATAAGGAATTGTGTGAAAACAAGTATCTTAACACCGCTAACGCTCCAATCTATAAAGATACGAATTTAGACCTATGGTTTGTCGAAAATATTATACAACCTATATTAACTAACTTGGGTGAATTTCAGGAAAAAGACTCCAATTGGGCGCTATCCCGCGTCGTTAACTTAATGATTAGCATAAACAAATTTAATCCATTACGAGTTGGAAATTACATCGAGCTTCCAAAGCCTATTGCCGGAAGAAAGGCTTGTATTAATGTACAGAACAGTGATGATTTGTGTTTTGCTTGGGCAGTTGTTTCCTCCGTGCACCCCGCCAACAAGGATTCTAATAGGACATCATCATACCCAAACCCAAAGGATGTGCTTAATTTAACGGGGATGCAGTTCCCCATGACGATACGGCAGATTCCGCGATTTGAAAAACAAAATCACATCTCTGTAAATGTGTATAGATTAGAAAAGAGGTCAAAGAAGAACTTTCAGATTATACCCTATTATTTGACCAAGGATAAACTAGAAACACATGTAAATTTACTTCTAATTCAGGACGATTACGTAGCCAAGGATAGCTACAATGATCTGTCCCCAGTTAAGCTTCATTACGTTTGGATAAAAAATATGTCTCGTTTGTTGTCATCGCAACTTAGTAAAGAAAATGGCCAAAAGTATCTTTGTGATCGCTGTTTACATTACTTTCGTTCTGAAGAAAAATTACGCCTGCATACCAAAGATTGTTTAAAACTAAACAATGGCACCACCATTCCGCAAGCTCCAAAAGAAGAAAAGAAGTGGGTTGAATTTAAGGACTTTAAGTACAAGGAAAAGGCACCCTTTGTAATATATGCTGATACCGAGTGTTTGCTGGTTCCTGAAGCAGATGACGCAAGGAAAACTACACAAAGTCTGCAAGAACATGTACCCTACAGCGCCGGGTATTACGTTAAATGTCAGTATGATGACACATTATCATTTTACAAGTCATATACTGGATGGGACTGTATAGAGTGGTTCGTAAAAGAACTTCAAGATTTTGCAGAAGATGTGGAAACGGTGTTTTTATGCGATTTACCCATGGATAGCTTAACACCCGAGGAACAAGAACAATTTAATAATGCTACCATCTGTCATATATGTGAAAGCCCATTGTAGCTGGAGATAAAAAGGTTAGAGATCACAATCACTTCACGGGGAAAATAAGGGCCGCCGCCCACGAGGTTTGTAATCTAAATTATCAGGATGATTGCACCATACCGGTCCTGTTTCATAACTTGAGTTGTTATGATGGTCATATGGTTATTAAAGCTTTAGCGAAGGTAGAGGGGCATATTGATATTTTACCTGTCAACAAAGAAAAATACATCTCTTTCACCAAACATATTCCCGATAGCTTAATTAAATTCCGATTCGTTGACAGTTTTAGATTTCTGGCTTCCGGATTGGATAAGTTAGCTGCAGATCTCCCTGATTATCCAATTCTTAAGTCGGGATTTGAGAACCTAACAGAAGAGCAGTACTCGCTCTTGTGCCGAAAGGGTGTATTTCCCTACGACTTTATGGATAGTTGGACTAGACTTGAAGAAGATAAACTACCAACAAAACTTGAATTTTACAATAGCTTGAACGATTCCTCGATCTGCGATGAAGAGTATGCACATGCACAAAGAGTGTGGAACAGTTTCAACTGCAAAACAATGCGTGAATATTCAGAGTTGTATATGAAGACCGATATTCTACTGTTGGCTGATGTATTTGAAAAATTTCGCAACACGTCGCACAAAACCTATGGGTTGGATCCAGCATGGTCGTATACTTTACCTGGTTACGCCTGGCAAAATATGTTGTTTCAAATGCAAAGATCAAATAACACCAAACTCGAGCTTTTAACCGAACTAGACATGATCTATTTTATTGAAAAAGGTATTCGCGGTGGACTAAGCCAGTGCTCAAAAAGGTATGCTGAAGCTAATAATAAATTTTTACTTGATTATGATTCTACCAAGGAGGACTCATTTTTAATGTATTATGACGTTAATAATCAATACGGCTGGGCGATGTCGCAGTACCTGCCATATGGAGGATTTAACTGGTTATCTGACAGTGAAATTTCTCAACTGAATATTCGAGATGTTGCCGATAAGGCAGATATTGGTTATATCTTGGAAGTAGATTTGCAAATACCAGAAGCACTTCATGATCAATTTTCCGATCTCCCACCCTGTCCACAGCATGCAACACCTGAAGGATCTAAAAATGAAAAACTTTTGGCAACGCTGTATGATAAATCCGAATACGTCATTCACTATAGAAATTTACAGCAAGCTTTGGCATTGGGAATAAAAGTAACAAAAATACACCGTGTTTTAAGTTTTAAGCAATCGCCTTGGTTAAAAGAGTACATTGACCTCAACACTAGACTTCGCCAAGCTGCCAAGAATGATTTTGAAAAGAATTTGTTTAAATTAATGAACAACGCGGTATTTGGGAAGACCATGGAAAACATTCGAAATCATTCTAATGTAAAATTGATAACTAAATGGGATGGTAGATATGGCGCTGAAGCTTTAGTATCAAGGCCTGAATTTAGAAGTAGTACTATTATAAGTGAAGATTTAGTTATTATTGAATTGGCAAAAACTAATATTTATTTCAATAAACCAATCTATGTGGGTATGAGTATTTTGGACTTGGCCAAGACAACCATTTATGACTTTCACTATAATTATATGAATAGGACATTTGGGGATCGTTGTCAAGTTTTATATACTGACACAGACAGTCTTATTTACGAAATTAAACATGAAAACGTTTATGATGTTATTAAAGAAGATTGTCATCAGTATTTTGATACCAGTGATTACCCAGAAAATAATGTATATGGTATTCCAAAAGTTAATAAGAAAGTTCTGGGTATGATGAAGGATGAAAACAATGGCCGAATTATGACACATTTCATTGGACTTAGATCAAAAATGTATGCAACTAAAGTTCTGTACACACCTGAAGAAATAGAGACATCACGTATTAAATTGGAGAATGCTAATAAGGAACGTGCCGATATAGATAGAGCATTGGCAAACTTGGGTATAACAAAAAAGATTAAGGGTATAAAAAAGTCTGTAATAAAAGCTGATATTACATTTGAGGACTATGTCACCTGTTTGGAGACATTTACCGAAAAATGTATTTCACAAAAACTAATTAGATCTAGACAACATGAACTCCACACAATACAGCAAACGAAAATAGGATTAAGCCCCCATGATGATAAAAGAAGAATATCGAAGACTTCACCTACTACATTACCTTGGGGACATTGTAGCATAATGGAGGAATAGGATCAAGAAGATGAGCAATTTTTACTTGCTGATATATAAATCATTTTAAAATACTTGGAAATATACATTGTAAATATGTTTGGTTTTAAAATAAAATCGATGTTTATGAGTTGTTCGTTTAATTAAAAACTATGGTTTTTGCTTTCAAAAATTTCGTTTTTATCCTCAAAAAAAAAAATCGAAAATGGAGCGCGCTTGAGGGCTCAGTTCACGCCTGGCAGCTCTGTTAAGGTGATATCTTGTGATTGTTAATGCTTTGGTTTAATAAGTATTATAAATCTTACTCTCAATAATACTCATCAGTATAATGTTGAATTTAAAGTTTGTAATATGGGTTTTACCTTTGTATTTACCAATCACAAAATAAGACCGACCGGAAGCCCTCATACTTTATACCAACATTATTTTAACTTAGAGAATTAGCTATACCTGGTGGCGTAATAATTAGTTATATTTTTTTTTTCAAGTCAAGTTTTTACTGCTAAACGATTTTATCACCCGTCCTCATCAAGACTTATAACGACGTTTTGAACACGTGACGTATGTTACATTTTTATTTTGGCATATAACAAGTGACAGGTGACAGTTGACATATCTTAAATGACAGGTGACAGCTGACATGCATTTACGCACGTCTTCTAACGCCATTTGGAACACGTGACGCATGCTAAATTTTTATTTTGGCATTTAACAAGTGACAGGTGACAGTTGACATATCTTAAATGACAAGTGACAGCTGACATACTTTTATACATGATTTATAACGACGTTTTGAACACGTGACGTATGTTACATTTTAATTTTGGCGTTTCACAAGTGACAGGTGAC